>CM053627.1:16784673-16808057 GCA_028646595.1 Phalanger gymnotis
GGGGGCGGGGGAAGGTTCCTACCCCCAAACTCCTGGATTTTCCCCGGTGATTGGCAGCTGAGTGCCAAGGGAAGGGGGCGGGGCACCTTGGGCTCCCCGATGTCACCCTCTCCTACCCTGGTAGTTCTCGAGCCTCACTTTGCCCACCCGTAAAATGGGGGCAGCAAGCCAGAAGGCGTTTTGTGGACCCCCCCCCCCCCCACGAAAGGCTGGTGGCCGTTGTGGACCGCGACATTGAAGCTGATGCTTTACTGAAGCTCAAGAGCGGGGCCGTTGCCTCATCTGGGGCGAAGCGGGCAGCCAGGGGCTTTTCCCTTTTACCCAGAAGGGGGGTGGGCTTGTAAATTCACACTTAGGAACAACGTGCTCAGGCAGAAGTCGGAAAACCCAGTGTGCGGTCCAGCCCTTCCTAGACCAGCTGTGATTGCGCTCACGTGGAGGTGTTTAGTGCCTGACGTTATTGGGGGGCCTTGTGTCCCTTTCCCATTGCACTGTAAATATGGGGGCAAATTGTGACCCATCAGTCATCGCTGGGCGGTGATTCAAGAGCGATAATTAGCTTGCTGGGCACATGCGTGTTACTGGCACCTTATTATGTATTTTTTAATTAAAACAACTGACCGAAGTTTCCCTCCTTTGCTAGGCGGGAGGCAGCACCGGCCTTTTGATGGACTTGGCAGCCAATGAAAAGGCGGTCCATGCAGATTTCTTTAATGGTAAGGACGCTGAAATTTGGCGTCACACCTTTCTTCTTAATCTCTCAGTAGGCATATGTTGTACAGAGTCATTAACAGCCTTTGTGACATTGGGTGATGGGGCCATCGAACAGTTAGGCACAGTTCAGATGCCTATTTACAGAGTAAAACAAAATAAATAAAATTATATAAACAGATATATAAATATCTATATTGATATAATACAATATGATAAATATTTATAGTTATAATATAGTTATATATTATATGTATTTATATGTAAATAAATAAATAGGTTTTTTAAAGGGACGTATGGCCTGCAGTCTGGCTTAGGCTCTGGGTAACCAATTGCTAGCCCTGCCCCTCCCCCTCTTCTCTCTTGTCTAATGAAACCCCCAAGCAGCATCCAGAATGTGAAGTTTGTGGTTCACAATCACAGATCTTTCAGAGTAGTCAGATTGAGATTTCCCCCATGAATCTTCACTGCACTTAGGTTCCTATGTGTACAGTGCCCCACATAGGGAAAGACACCAAGATATAATATTTGTTTGCAATGCCATGTAGGCATCTGTGGCCCAAGTTATGGACACTGTATGGCTCCATGATTGATATTAATCCAATTGTGAACACCAGCGTGATGAAGGTATTTCACAGCCCTACAGGAGAAATGAATTCTATTGTGGGCCATGGGGCAAGGCTTTGACCGAGCCTGGTATAATCAGCTATCTGGTAAAGTAGAATTTGACTTGTATTTTTTGTGATTTCTTAAATAAAGAATTGCAGAGACCACTGAATGGTTGAGCCAGTGATTAAATTAAAAACAGTACCTAAAATCTAAACTCTGTAGAAACTAATATTGAGCCAGAGCACAGTAGGTCTTTTACATGTAGCAGTCAATTGAGTTCTTAAGGAAAGTTTTGAAATGTGGACTTGCTAGAAAAGTAAATCACAAGGGAACTACTGATCATGATTATGTCATGCCCAGTAGTTTTATTTATACACATGGCATTTAAACCCAGAATATGTGTTACAGACTTTATTATTTCATCTTGAAAATTAAAGTTCATCAAACAAGTAGAAATGTCCTTTTACCTGTGAATGGCTTATATTAACGGTTCATTTTTTGCCTAGATTTCGAAGATCTTTTTGATGATGATGATATCCAGTGAATTGATTTCCAGCTATGGAAACCCAAGATGTTAATTCTTTGTTTTGTAGCAATAGCGTGAATACTCTTTTATTTAATCAAAAGACGGTATGTGATCTCTAAAGAGCTTCTGGAAATACTCAAAAGTTGGGAAATGGTTACCAAGACAGGAAATTAATTATGAGAAAATGTTAACCATTAAGAAGCTACTGGTAGATATCTTTTAATATTGGCTATTTTCTTTGTTTGAATAAATATGAAAAAAGTTTTTATTTGCATATAGTTCTATTTTTCCACAATTGAATGATGTCACAGTTTGATGCATAATTTTGAAAAATGAATTGCTTATGTTTCGGAGTGCTAATTCAAGCAGCAAATTTGTCAGTCTGTCAGATGCATGATAAGATGTTTCTTATTTTGCCTCAGCAAATAATTCCTGATCATTTTAGCATCTCCACGGACAAGAATTATTAATTGAGTGACTGCTCTGTTTAGGGAACACTATGCTACAGACATAATATAATATGGGCAAACACTATTTTGATTCAACTTTTTTGTAAAGCACTGATGTGGTTATACCTTAGGTCTAGTCTTGTCTCCTCTGCCATCAGATATAAGGTACATCCCTTAGCATCAGTATTAAAATCAGGTGCTGACATACTTTATGCAATATGACTGTATTTAACCCATGTGGCCCTTGAGTCCTAGGTGCTGACAGAATAAACCCACAAAAGGTCTTATGCATTCTCATCCTAGAATTTTTCCTGGGAATATCGGAAAGAGACTTATTTTGCACTCACTAAAGGGCCCTCACCTCCTCTACAACCACTCAGGATAAAAGGATATTGACTTTAGGACAGATTTCAGTTAACTCAGCAACAAACATAGAAGAGGCTCATTATGTGAACTCCACATTTAATAAAATTTTCTGTAGGAGATCAGGCTGTTTTCCCTTTATCAAGTCTCACCTTCCCTTGGGAGCTGTGCGGCCCATGTGACTCACAGGATCTGTGGCCATTGGCAAGTTACCACCTCGGAGCCTTAGTTTCTTTATCTGTAAAGTGAGAAAAATAATTTTTATACAGCTTCCATCACAGGGTTGTTACGAAGAATGCTGAGACCTAAAGGTGTTTGATCAGTATGTTATAACAATAAAAAATCAAGCTTTAATCAATTACTTTTCCCTCAGAAATTTTTAATACAAAACACAAAATAATTCAGTGCATATGATGAAGGGAACAGATTTTAAGCAAAAAATTTCCTCAGTCTGTCTAAGAAATGGATGAGGTCACACTCATATTTCACATCATAATGTGAAAGTTGAGTATTTCTTAAAAGAGGGAATATTCATTTAGGGTCTTTTTCCCCTCACTCCCTCCAGATGTTTTGGTCACATTTCATGCACAATCCGAGCACAGGTCATTGCCAGGCCTACTGAAAAACATAAGGCTCTCTATGCTTTTCCTTTAAGCCTCAAGGGTAACAGCTATCCTCAGTGACTTGAAATTGGTGATTTTACAAACAGGAGTAGGCCCTCTACCCTGAAATTAGGGAGGACTGTTAATAGAGAAAATGCGTCTTGACTGCTGTTGCCGGATGTCACTGGGTAACAGTGGCTTGATGGCTCTCCCAGTGTGGGGAGTGCCTGGGCAGCTCTCTCCATCCACACTTGGTGGCCCCTCTTATGGCCATCACCGCAGTCCAGCCTTGTCACCTCTCACTTGTAACAGCAGCTTCTTTCTCAGCTCAGATCTCTCTCTCTTCTCTGCATCTTCTCCTCTATGTAGCAGCCACAGTGATGCATCGTAGCAGCCATAGTGATCATGCCGCTGCTTTGCTCAGTCACTTCCAGCACCTCCCTGTTGCCTTTAGGGTCTGGATTAAATGAAAGCTTCTCTCTGATGTTAAAGCCCTGTACAGCCTGATTCCAGCTCAGCTTTGCAGCTTCATTACACATTACTCCCCTTCACATGCACTACAGTCCAGCCAAACCGGTCTTCCTGTTGCTTATGAACAGCACAGTCTCTCGCACTGATCAAGCATTAAGTGTCTGTTACCTGCCAGGTGCTGTGCTAAACCGTGGAGAGAGGAGAGGAATGAACTTTTATACAGCACCTGCTACGTGACAGTCACTTTACAAACATTATCTCATTTGATCCTCATAACCCTGCTATCCCCATTTTACAGATGAAGAAACTGAGGCAAACATGTTAAATGATCTGCCCAGGGTCACACAGCTGGTAAACATCTGAGGTTGGATTTGCACTTGTCTTCCTGACTCTACGTCCAGTGCCATACGCTTTTTTAGGGATAAAAACAGAAAGAATGAAACTATCCCTACTCACAGTGAACTCTGATTCTTTTGGAGGAGACAAGTACACAATAAAAACATATGCAGCATAAATACAAAGTTAATGACGAGCATGTGCTAAGTAGCTAGATACAATGTGAGGGAAGGCACTTGTTGGGGGTGAGATCATGGTGATGCATTGATTTTTTAGGTAAAATGGAAGCATGTGGTGATAAGGAGGGAGAACATTTCAGGCACGAGGGATGAGCAATGCAGAGGCACAGGGTCGAGATATGGGGTATGTATGGGCAACAGAGAAGTCTGGGCCAGATGATGGAGTAGTATCTACTGAGTCTGAAAATCTGGATTGGCATTATGTTGTATAGGGCTTTAAAAGCTAAAGAGAGGCAGTAGGAAGCCACTGGGGTTGGTTGGATAACAAAACAATGGACTGCTTAATGAAAATTACTTGGTCAGCAGCGTGCAGACTATGCTGGAGGTGGTGGGTAGGGGAAGAAGGAGACCTGAAGCAAGGAAACCCGTCATGTAAGTAATGAATGGAGGGAGCCTGAACCAAGTTGGAAGCTGGGTGAGGGGTGAGAAGTGATAGGCTCATGAGATGTGAGGGTTAAACAAAATTTGACAACTATTGTGGAGGAGTGAGGGAAAGTCAGGAGACCAGGACAATGCTGAAACTACAAGCCTGAAGCACTAGAAGGCTGCCGGTGCCTTCAGCAGAAATAGGGAAGTTTGGAGGAAGGGAGGGCTTTGAGGACAAGATAATGAGCTGAGTTATATGTGTGTTGAGGTAGAGATGTTTCCAGGACATTCGATTTGAAATATGTGATAGGTAATTGGTGGTGAGGGACTAAAGCTCAGGGGAGAGATTGGGGATCTATGTAACAGAGTCATCTGCATAGAGATGATTGCTAAATTCTTGGGAACCGGTTTTACCAAGAGCAGGAACAGAGAGTGTGAAGAGGAGAGAGCCCAGGACGAGCCTTGGAGAATACCCAAAGATAAGGGGTGCAAGGTGGATAATGAGCAAGCGAAAGAGATCGTCAGATGGGTGGGAGATGAACCAAGAGAAAGTGTTGTCCTAAAACCCAGAGGAGAGGGCCTTTAGAGGGCCACATGCAGCATCATGGTCAGGACTGAGAGGCCTAAGACTGGACAGTTCAGAGATGAGTGGCCACTTGGAAGAGTGGGGTTTCAGTTGAGGTTGAGGAATGAAGCCAGATGCTAATGGGATGAAGAGTGAATGAGAGGTGAGGAGTGCAGTCATAGACAGTTTTTTCAGAGTTTGGCAGAGAAAAGGAAAAATGGAGAATAATAGCTTGAGGGAAGGGCACAGTGTAGTGAAGATTTTTAAGTTTTTTTTCAATTAAGTATTTATTTTCTTTTCCTTACACCACCCCTCTACCCCCAACATAAAAAGAAAGTAGCATGAGTAGTCAAGCATAAAAAATTCCATATTGGCCATGTCAAAATATGTATCTCATTCTGCACATTTATTCTATGGCAGCTAGGTGATGCAATAGAGAGAGTGCTGGGCCTCAAGTCAGGAGGACCTGAGTCTCCTGAGCAATGCCTCAGACAGTAGCTGTGTGACCCTGGGCAAGTCACTAAACCTGTGTATTTCCTCAGCTGAAAAATAAGGATAGTAGCAATAGGATCAAATGAGATCGTATTTGTGAAGCCTTTCGTTATCAGTTTTCTGGAGTCCTGGTTGAATATTGCATTGACCAGACTTTGTAAATCTTTCAGAGTTGTTTGTTTTTATGTTACTGTTCAGAGTGTAAATTATTCTCCTCATACATCTCACTTCAACCTGCATGTCTCCCAGGTTTTTTCCTGAAGCCATTCCCTTCCCCTGCTACTTATGACACAGCAGTATTCCATCCCATTCATATGCTATACTTTTTTCAGGCATTCCCCAATTGATGAGCATTACCTTGGATTCTATTTGCTGCCAAAAAAAAAAAAAAGAGCTAATATAAATATTTTTTACACATAGGATCTCTTCTTTCTTTGATCTCTTTGGGGTATAGGTCCAGTTGTGGTATTATTGGGTCAAAGGGTATGCACAGTTTAGTGACTTTTTTTTTTCTCAAAGACAGGGGAGAGCTTCTAGGTCTAGACCCCAAAAAAATCAAAGGAAAAGGAAAAGGACTCATATATACAGAAATGTTTCTAAACCCTTTTTGTGATGATAAAGAATTGGGAACCAAGAAGATGCCCATCAATTGGGAAATGGATGTGATGCAATACTATTGGAGTATAAAAGATGATAAAGGGGGATGGTTTTAGAAAAACCTGGGAAGACCTCTGTGAACTGACGTAAAGTGAAGGGAGCAGAGAGAACAATTCACACAGAAACAGCAGTGTGGCAACTCTGAAAGATGTAGTAATCAGTCAACTCAGTGGTCCACCACAGTTCCAAAGGACCCATGGTGAAAATCCACCTCCACATAGAAAACTTAACTCAGAGTGCACATTGAAGCACTTTCTTCTGTCTTTTTCCAGAACATGGCTAATGCAGATGTTTGGTTTGCATAACTTCATATTTGTAATAGCTTTTTATTTTTATTTTTTTGCCTTCTCAATAGGCATGGGGAGGAGGGGAGAGAGAATCTAGAACTGAAAATAAAATGAGACTCAGACGTGTTTGAAAGTAATAGGGAAGAAAGCAGTGGATACGGAGAAGTTGAAGCTTCAAGAGAAAGGGAGGATCATAGAGAACAGCCTTCTGGAGGAGAGGGAGGGAATATGACCAACACACATGTGGAGAGCTTGTCCTTGGTGCACAGAAAGGCTGAGAAAGGGAGAGATAATGTCGGGGGTGTTGAGAGGAAGAGACTGAGAGAGCTTTACCGTCTCTGTGCATTCAGGTTCTTCTCCCACACAGGTGTGTTCTCTCCTTTTTTGTTACAACCTCTTGTCTCTAGCTCAAGGCAAAGCACACATGAGAGATGCTAACAAGCGTAGGTATCATCTTCAGCTCTCTTTACTTGTATGTTCTCAAGGAAGGGTCTTTATTTCTGGTTCTGTTTATAAAATTTGACGAACAATGTTCTGAGGAAAATGCTTTGTAAATTTTAAAGTCCTGTCACGTGTATTGTTATTTCCTGAGAGCATCTGGTGGAGCTGTGCACAAGAGCTCTGTAAAATAGAAAATCCTGGTAGGAGCATCATGATGTGGTGAATGAGGAGCTGGCCTTGGAGTCAGGACGGCCTGGGTTCAAGACCCACGTCTGGCCGCTGGGTGGCCCTGGCCACAAGCCTTCACGGTCTCTGAGCTCTGAGGCTGCGCTACCAGGAAAACGTGTCTGCACTGGGAGAGGGCCTCACCCAGAGCCTCCCACCCTGCCAAAGGCATTAGGCCAGGTTAAAAAATGGATACACAGGAGCCGTAATTATGGTTATTGTTTATAGTTACAGTTAGTTGTGATGTTTATCAGTTATTGTCACACTTATTTGCATGTTCTAGCCCAATAGGCTGTGTGCTCCTGAAGAGCAAAGACCTGCTTTATTTTTTCCTTTTATCTTCCTCCATCCTAGGTTTTTATGCATACAAAGTACTCAATAATAAATAATTGTGGAATGACTTCATTCTTTTTTTTAGTATTTCTTATTTTTTCTCTGTGATTCCTTTTCCAGTTTTCTGCCCTTCTAGTAAATAAAATTTCTTTTTCTAACCTTTGCTTACACATAGACCTTTGAAGAACGTTCAGCAAGCTGATCCAGAGTCAGAAAGACCTGGGGTTTGAGTCCTACCTCTGCCTCATGCTGACTAAAAGATCTTGGGCAAGTCACTTTCCCTTAGTACTTAAACTCTAGTACTATAAATTGAGAGGAGGTACCAACCTTCATTGGTAAAAGGAGTTTCCTAAACCAAGAGTTCCCTACATTCTCCACCCCCCACCCCCCTCCCTTCCTCTCTCACTCTATATTTATATATATATACACACATATATGAATGCATACTTTGTATATTTCTTGTACATATGTACCTGTTTATATACATATCATCTTCACTGTACACGTCAGATCCAAGACAGCAGAAACTATTTTGACCTTTCCTTGTAGCCCAAAACACCCCGTCACCAGCCTGACATATTATAGTAAGCTTCTATTGAATATCTGTTAGTATATCTATGTAGATATTTGCACACATTATACATATACATAAAAATGTGTTCTGTATGTCCATATAAATAAACGTATGTGTATGTGTGTAGATAGATGCGCAATTCCAAGGGTAAAATATTGCCCATATTCCTATGTATGAAGTGATGCTTAGCACACAGAAATAACATTTTGTCCATACAATTGTGTGCTTTGATTTTATCAGGGAGGATATTTTCTCCATATCTTAATCCCTCTATTCCTTCTCCTGTGTGATTCTTGTTGAAGTTTTCTGATCTTTCATAGCAAATCCATCCAGTGCTCTGGAGATTTTTTTTCTCTCTGGCTCTTTTAATGTTTTAGGGGTAGCAGTATAACATTAGATGTTGTCTTCTTACTATGTGATGTGTCTTCTTCCTTTTCTGATCATGTTTCCTTAGGAATCTCTTATGCCCTTTCTCAAGCATTATTCAATGATCACAAAACATTTCTCAAGCACTTACTGTATGCTAGATGGGGATAAAAAGGGGATGCATAGGCAAAAATGAAATAATCTCAACCCCCAAGCCGTTTACATTCTATCAGAGGAAACAACATAAAAAAATAAATATATTGTAGAATACATACAAAATAAATGCAAGGCAGTTTGGGAGGGAGGGTGCCAGTTGTAGTTGATAATATACTTAAATCTTCCCCGAATGTTCTTTTGTAGTATCCAATGAGATTATTTGTGTAAAGTGCTTTGCAAACCTTGAAGTATTAAAGAAATATGAGCTGTTACTTTTTTTGTTCTTTGTAATCAATTATTCGAAGTGTGTGGTGTACCAAGATTTGTGGCTATAGTGTATCAGAAAGAGAATTTCATTAATTCAATATAACTGATATTAAATACTTTCCCTGTGCTTAATTCCTATGGAGGACAAAGTAATGTATGTTTATTCAACTGAATTTCCTAGTGCTTGCCAAATCTTTCATTTCATTTTGTTCTGGTTTCTGGTTTGCCTGGAAATCAGGTCTGGGCACCCTTGAGAAGCATTACTGCCTGTTTTGATACCTAAATGCCCAGGATTAAATTACCCAACTATATTTTTAAAATGAAACAGGCAAATCCTTCTTTAGAAGTAGCTTGTGATTATTTACCTAGAACAAATAGTTACTGAGATAAAGTACAAGAGGATTAGGACTCTGGGCATGTATTGCATGCCTGCAGTAGGTAGTCTTATCGGAATTGCCAGGAGAAAAAGGGAGCCTGATGCTTCAAGGAATCCAAGTGTTCTCCCAAGAATAACAAACAGATCTATTTTCTAATAAGGTTTCTGGCAAGGCTGGCATTTTTGCTTGCTTTATATTTTGGGTTAGTAGCTGTTGCCAAAATAAAAGAGACAGAATCAATTTTTTTAATGTCTCCATAGACATTAGGATAATAAGGATAGAGTTTGTAGGAAAATATTAATCTGGACCTAATTAACTTCTGCCTCTGTAGAAATAGTTGGCAACATCCTTCATTGGAAAGATGGCTGAATCTTAACATTGAACTTGGAGTCGTGGGGCCTACGTTTGATTCCTGGCTCTGCAACTTCCACTTTAGACTGCTCCAGGTAAATCTTGTCAGCTTTCTAAGCCCTGGTTTTCTCACCTAAAAAATGAGGGGATCGGGCAAGGGGGCCGCCAAGCTCTGGATCTACAACCCCTCTCATCAGCGAGCCTGTTCAAATGCGTCAGACTCCCCACAAATCCATTGTAACTTTAGAGGCCATTAAAGATGAGAAAACCAAGGTATAGAGAGAGGAAATGCTGCTATAGGTCACACAGTTGATAAGTGGAAGAGTCAGGATTAGAACCCATGTCTTCTGACTCCAAAGCTATGACACTGCCTTATATGAGGTTCCAGGTTCAAAGGGAATTACGAGCTTTGAGAGACAGGTGTGCTCTGAAATGTAGTAGTTGATGGAGGAATTCATAAACCCTGGAAACTAATTGTTTTACAAGTAGCTTTCATTGCAGTGTGTATATACTCTGAGAGACAATGTGGCAACTGGCTTCAAAACAAGGAAGAACTGGGTTCAAGTCCTACCTCTGACACATACTGTGTGACCCTGGAACTGTCAAGTAACCTCAGTGCTCTTAAGAAATTTTCGGTAAGTTGCTAAGAAGCTACTGACCTGCACTGGTAGAGAGAGCCAAACAGTACCCAAGAAATCACCAACCTGAGCATACACTTCCAATGATACCACTACTAGGCCTAAAACTCCCTATAGCAGTAAGGCAAAATTCATGACCTCAGAGAGGGCCATGGATGCACCTGAGTGGTTCGGAATCACAAAGCATAAGGAATTCTCTAGGTAGAAGGCAGAGGAAGTATAACAACATTAATTTAGACTCCAGAGGATCAGATCCAAGGACCAGTGCCCCCAATTTGATATTGTAGCAATAATATTCCAAAACCGATAAGCCCACCTCACTATAGTGACAAGAAATTATAACAAAATATTATAGCAAAGAACTAAGCCATACTGTAGCTTCCCCTCCATGCTTGGGCCTTCCTATAAAAAGATCACTCACAAATCCTAACTCTCCTCTCAGCACTCTCTCCTGCAGGTCTGTTGACTCTGAGTTCCTTGATCTCCTCAACTCTGTCTTGTTCAGCACTCTCCACTCTGCACTCTCTTGATGCTGGCTCTCCGCTCCACTGCTCCCAGTTCTGGGCTCTCTTTTTATACAGTCCTGGCCATCATCTGATTGACTAGAACTCAGCATGCATGCCACTGGCTCTGGTCTTAGCAACTCACCTTAGGGCCCTGAGGGCTTCACATCTCTCAAAAATGAGCAAACTAGTTTGCTAACTAGCCTGGGGCCTCATAGCTAGTTAGTGAAAGGGTGTGGGCCTGTCTCAGTCCTTCCTTTGTTGGACCCACCAGAAGCCTATTCAATAGGCAGAAAAGATCTTTCATTTATTGATTGGCTTTATACCCCCAAAAGATCAAAGAAGAAAGGGACCCATATTTACAAAAAATATAATAGCTGAATTATTTGTTTTTACTTTATCCCAACATAATTGACTTACTCCTGCATTCTCTGTTTGTGGAGAATCCTTCTAACTACCCTAATAATGATAAAGTTCTTAGAGGAAGATGTATCATCTTCCCATATAGAAAGGTAAACAATTTAACCTTATTGAACTATTTATGACTTCTCTTTCATATTTACCTTTATATGTTTCTGTTGAGTCTTGTATTTGAAAGTCATGGTGGATCATAGGAATAAATTACACAATATAGGTACACAATATAGAATAGTAAATGACCAATGTATTCTAGCCTTTGATAAACCCAAAGATCCAAGCTTTGGTGTCAAGAACTCACTCTTTGACAAAAATAGCTGAAAAAATTGGAAAGGACTTTGGCAGAAACTAGGAATAGGTCACCATTCCACACCATATAACAAGGTCAAAATAGTTAAATGATTTAGCCATTAAAAGGGTGATATAAGTAAATTAAAGGAGCATAGAAAATTTTACCTGTTAAATATATGAATAAGGGGAGAAGTTTTGACCAAGCAAGAAATATAAAGGATCACAGAAGTATAGATAATTTTGATTACATGAACTTAAAAAGGTTTTGCACAAACAAAACCAATGCAGCCAAAATTAGTTGAAAAACAGTAAACTGGAGGAGGTGGGATTTTACATCAAATTATTCTGATGAAGGCCTCATTTCTCAAATATTTAGGTGAGTCAGATTTATTTTTTTTAAATAGCCTTAAATGATCAAATTATATAAACAGATGGTTTTCAGAAGAAGAAATCAAAACTAGCAATGTTCACATTAAAAAATGTACAAAATCACTGTTGATTAGAGGAATACAAATTAAACAATTCTAAGGTTCCACCTCACCTATCAGATTGACTAACGTGATAACAAATGCTGGAGGTGATGTGAAAAGATAGATACACTAATGGTTGGTTATTGTCCTTCATTCTTGAAAAGTACCAAAATTCCATCTCTATGGCAAGGTCACAGTACAGGGTGTCTGACTGGCTAATCAGACCAACATGAGTTCAGAAGGCTCTACCACTGGTTGGGCACAAATAGTCCATTTGAACATTTGGAGGAGAGATGTCTCTAAATATGCTCGTATCATGTTTCTTTTGAGCTACTGCAATTCTGCTTTGTTCATAGAGCATGGCACCTTCTTTGATACAGCCACACCACGTTGGATGGTACTGCGCCAGTGTCTCCCATGTCTCCCAGTTGATTCCAAAGTTCTTCAGAGAGATGTTGAGTCTCTTTGTATCACTTCTGACCTTCCTGTGAGGCCTTCCCTTGTGTGAGCTCTCCATAAAATAGTCTTTTAGGCAAATGTACTTTTGGCATTTGAACAGTGTGACAGGCAAATGGAATTGTTCTCTCTGCAGTAGTGTTTGAAGGCTTGGCAGTTCAGCTCAAGAAAAGGCTTTGGTGCCTGGTACCTTATCTTGCCACGTGAACTTCAGAATCTTCCTAAGACAATTCAAATGGAAGTGATTTAGTTTCCTGGCATGGCACCGGCATGCTGTCCTGGTTTCACAGGCATACCACATTGAAGTCAGCAGCACAGCTCTGTAGACCTTCAGTCTGGTAGTCAGTGTAATGCCTCTTCTCTCCCACACTTTCCTTCAGAGCCTCGCAACACTGAGCTAGCTCTGGCAGCTTGTGCATCAACTTCATCAACTATGTGTACATCCCTGGAAAGTATATTGCCAAGGTAAGTGAACTTAAAAACAGTATTCAAAATTTCTCCATTTACTGTAATCTATGACTCCATTTATGGATGGTGTGGTGCTGGCTGGTAGAGAACCTCTGTTTTATTGGTGTTAATTGTTAGGCCAAAATTAGCACAACAAGCAGAAAATCAGTCCCTACTTTGTTGCATCTCAGCCACAGCAACTACGCTGAGTACACAGTCATCTGAACAGAAAGTCACATACTAACTTTCCCTCCATTTTAGTCTTGGCTTATAGCCTTTTCAAATTAAATAATTTACATGAATGGGTAGCTGACCTTGATAGCCCTGCTTCACTCCACTGGTGACTGGGAAAGCATAAGAGCATTGTTCATTATCTAGGACATGGGCAAGCATGCTATCATCAAACTGCTGTACAATACTGATGAACTTCTCTAGACATCCAGATTATAAGCTACCTCTCCCAGAGTCATTGGAGTCCAGTGACAAGACAAAAGTCAAGATTACTGGTGTTAGCTCAGGATGCTGTGGGTGACCTTGGTATCTTCAACATCTAACCAAGCTTTAAGTGCTCCACAGCACCTGTTTCAGCCATCTTCATCCCCATTGGAACAAATTGTTCATCCTCCCATTCTGCTAGGGAAAATCTTCACATTCTTGGGGTAGAACCCCCGCCTCCAACTCATCAACGGGTTTGAGACCCCTTGGTTAACCTCAACCTGGTTTAGCCCATCTGCCAAAACAGTTTATTGGGATGTGACTGCTGCACATGCTACAGCTTCTTGGAGCCACAAATGAGAGTTGGGGGAATCAGTGGACACCAAAGGTGAAAAGCAGCCCTGTAAAGGGCTTGGCAGTGTCCACACCAGAGGTATTAGTCTTTCCTGAACACCCTAAGCCTCAGGTATTCCAGTACACTGTTGGTGCAGTTGTGAACTGATCCAGCCATTCTGGAGAGCAATTTGGAGCTATGACCAAAGGGCTATAAAACTGCATACTCTTTGACCCAGCAATACCACTACTAGGTTTGTATCCCTAAGAGAGCAAAGAAAAGGGAAAAGAAAACACATACGTACATACGTATGTGTGTGTGCGTGTGTGTATTTTTGTAACAGTTCTTTTTGTGGTGGCAAAGAATTGGAAACTGAGGGGAATCAATTGGACAATAGCTGTATGGTATATGATTGTGAAGGAATGCTGTAGTGCTATAATAAATGAGGAGGGGGATGGTTTCAGAAAATCCTGGGAAGGACTACATGAACTGATGTAAAGTGAAGTGAGCAGAACCAGGAGAACATTGTATACATTAGCAGCAATATCCCAAGGATGATCAACTTTGAAATATTTAGCTTAGCTCTAATCAATACAATTATCCAAGAAAATTCCAAAGGACTCACAATGAAAAATGTTATCTACATCCAGATAGAGAACTGATGAACTCTGAGTGCAGATTGAAGTATATGGTTTTTTTCACTTTATTTTTCTTGCTTTTTTGCAGCATGACTGATATAGAAATATGTTTTGCATGATTTTACATTTTAATTAATAATTGCTTAACTTTTTAATGGGTGGGGGAAGGGTTGGAGGGAGGGGAAAAGTTTGGAAATTAATTTTTTAAATGAATGTTAAAATAAACTATAATTATATATTAAACATAATACACATGTATTCACCAAATAGCGGACCATCTAAATTCATAAAGGAAAACTTAAATGATTTACAGGAAGAAATAGATATTAAAATGATGGGAGATTTCAATTTACACCCCCCCCCCAGCCTAGATAAATCTAACCAAAAGGTAAATAAAATGAAATAAAGGACCTGAATTTTAGAAAAGTCTGATTGTTCTAGGCCTCTGGAGAATGTTGAATGGGAATAGAAAGGAGTATACACATTTCTCAACTGTGCATGGAATCTTCACAAACTATGACTATTAGAGCACAGAAGCCTCACAAAACATGCAAAGAAAGGGCAGAAATGTTAAGTCCATATTTTATTGACAATTACACAGTAAAATTGCTTCAAATAAAAGGACTTTGAAGAGAAGACAAAAAAAATTACTTAAAAACTAAACATTCCTAGTAAAGGGTGTGTCAAAGAACAAAACACAGAAACAATAATCTTATAGAAGATAATAAAATGAGAGCACATAAAAATTTGGAGGATGCAGCCAATGCAGTACTTTGGGGGAAATGTGTATCTAAATGGTCATCAACAAGATAAAAAAAAATAGGTCAGTGAATTTGGACATACAAATTTTTAAAAACCTAGAAAATCAACAAATTAAAAACTCAAACAACAAAATAGAAATCCTCAATATCAAATGAGGAATTCACAAAACTGAAAGCAAAAGAAAAATAATGAATTAATAACACTAGGAGCTATTTTAAAAAATAAGCATTAGTTAATGTGATTTCTTTAAAAAGAAAATTACTAGTTTCAAAAATGAAAAGATTACATTCACAACCAGTGAATAAGAAATAAAAGATATTATCAGGAGTTATTTTGCCCGATCATATGCCAATAAAACTGACAATCTAAATGAAATGGATGGATATTTACAAAAACATAAATTTCCCAGAATAATAGTGTAAGAAAAGGACTTAAATAAACCTCTCTTAGAAAAAAAGAAGGGCAGTCAGAGCCATGATGGCAGAGTGTATAAAAACAATGTGGTGAGCTCTCCTTTACAAACTCCTGTGAATCAATCTAGAAAATTCACCAGAATGAATCCTTATTTGGATATTCAGACTCTCAATGGCCCCATTCCTTCCACTTCCAGCCTACCCTACTTGTCCTAGGAGCCAGGGATTTGGAATCCCTGGGGGAAGTTGACAACCAGAGGTAGAAGAGCATGGACAAAGGGAGAGTATTTCAGGCAAATGTTAGGGGTGGGAGCGGCAAAGGTGAACGGAGAAGGTATAGCTCAGTGGTGGAGCAGGGACCCTATCGTGAGGCAATGTCCTCTCTGACACCCCCAAAAGGCGGCAATGTTCTGAAAGCATAATTGGAAAGTGGAATGCCTGGGGTAAATCCTACAAAGCAGTAGCAGAAAGTGTATAGAGAGAAGAGCCTAGAATGGGTACCTTAGAATCTTTCATCGAATGAAGAATACTGAGAAAAGAGAGAGACTGTGTGATTATAGGGGGCATAAATTGGAAAATGAAGATCTAGAGGAAAAGGAGAGGGGATAATTGAGTGAGGAAAATTACTATTACAAAGGGGTGCAAAAATTAAATTTTAAAAACTAATCAATAGGACTAGCTGAAGGGGAAAAAAAAAAGAAATCTACATAACCAGATAAAAACAGGAGAGAAGAATTAATAAAACGTTAAAGGGAAAGGGGTAACAAAAAAGAAGAGGGGTTCAAGGATGAGAAGAGAAGCAGTGGGAGCAAGACCACCTTAAAAAAAAAATATTAAAGTAACCGAAGGAACTCATGTGATACTCTATCTACAACAGAAGGGGGAGGGGAAATCATAGCTTGAAAAAAAAAATTAGACACAGATGGAGGAAAATATAAACCTAACTCGTAACTTTAAATGTGAATATATTAAACGATCCAATAAAATGAAAAAGACAGACAGATTGGATAAGAAAACAAAATCTGTTGCTTACAAGAGACACATTTTTGAAAAAAAGACAAAACTAAGAGAATAGAAAAAAATTTTTTTTTGGCTATGCATCAAGTGAATCTGAAAAAACTGCAGTCATACTATCAAACAAAATTTAAAATAAATAAGGAAACTGTATTATGCTGAAAGAAACCATAGACATCAAATCTATATCAGTAATAACCCCCGTATGTATTAGCATTTAAATTCATAAATCCAGTCCAATCAACATTTCCTAAGAGCTTTCTATATGTCAGGCACTCTACCAAGCGCTGGAAGTATAATCAATAAAACAGCCCCTGTCCTTAAGAAGTTTACAATCTAAAGGGAGAGGAAGCCCACGAAAAGAGGCAGGAATATGGGTTGGCGGGGTGGGGGTGGGGGGCGGGGGGCGGGGCACAACGAGGAGTATCTCGTTTCATAGATTTGAAACCAGGCAGAGCAGCAAATGCAAAGTGGATCAAACCCAGTCCAGGGTCTGTCCTCTACAAAAGAAGGCACTGGGAGGAGTTTGATACTCCACCCAATAGCCCTCGGATCTCAGAAGAGAGAGGCTAGGGGAGGCAGTGTCAAAAAAGGCTTGAGTTGTCTAGGTGGTGGTGAGTTTAGAAGTGATAAGATTATCCAGGGAGGTGAAGGAATTGTGGGAATTGAGCTAACCTCACAGACTCCATCGTGTGACTCAATTCTGCATCTAGCTCAGTTCACTTTCTATTCAATTATGGGTGTAGCCCAATTTCTGTCTACAAAATAACTCTCAAAAGTCAATAGCATTTATATATAATAAAACCAAAACAAAAGAAGCAATAATGGAAAGAGAAAACTCATTCCAAATAAATACAAAATGCATTAAATATCTGAGGTTCAACTTCTTACAAAAGACTTTTATATATTTAATCACAAAGAATGACATAAAATAACTAGGAGCATATCTGCCAAGACAAACCCAAGAACTCTATGAACATAATTATAAAACAGTTTTTATACAAATCAAGTCAGATTTAAATAACTGGAAATGTATTAATTATTCATGGGTGTACAGAGCCAATATAATAAAAATGACAATTCTACCTAAACTAACCTACTTATTCAATGCCATTACAATTAGATTACCAAAAAAAAAAAAATACTTGAGCTAGAAAAAAATAACAAAATTCATTTGGAGGAACAAAAGGTCAAAAATATCAAAGGAATTTTTTTTTTTAATGTAAGGGAAGGAGGTTTAGCAGTATCAGATCTTAAACTATACTACAAGGCGGTAATTTCCAAACTATCTAGTATTGGCTAAGAAATAAAAAGATGGATCAATGGAACAGTGTGGACTTACAACACACAGTAGTAAATGATTATAGCAAGCTTGTACTTGACAAGTATAAAGATTTAAACTTTGGGGATAAGAATTATCTATTTAATTAAAAAAATATTGAGAACACTGGAATTGGGTATAAACCAATATCTTATACTATTTACCAAGATAAGGTCAAAATGGATACATGACCTAGATGTAAAGGGAGATATCATAAATAAATTAGAAAAACATGGATCATGTTACCTATCAGACTTATGGATAGGAGAAGAATTTATGAATAAGATATAGATGGAATTGTGAAATGTAAAATGGATAATTTTTATTACATTACATTAAATTAAAAGGTTTTGTACAACAAAAACCAATGTAGCCAAGATTAGAAGGAAAGTAGAAAATTGGAGGGGGGTGGAAATTTATAGACAATTTCTCAGATAAGAGGTCTTGTATCTCAAATATAGAGAACTTTGTCAAATTTATAAGAATAGGAGCCATTCCCCAATTGATAAATGGTCAAAACATATAAACCATTTTTCAGTGTCATATGAAAAAAATGCTTGAAATCATTATTGATCAGAGAAATGCAAATTAAAATATCTTTGAGACACCATCTCATACCTAACAGATTGGCAAACACGACAGGGAAAATAACAAATGTTTTCTTGGTTCTGTTTATTTCACTCTTCATTATTTCATGCAAGTCGTTCCATGTTTTTTCTAAAATCAACTTGCTTATCATTTAAATTTCTTACAGCATGGTAGTTTTCCATCACAATCATACTCCCCAATTGATGGGCATCTTTTCAGTGTTTAATTGTTTGCCACCACAAAGAGAACTGCTACAAATATTTTAGAATATATAGGTTGTTTTCCTTTTCCCCCTGATCATCTTAGGAAACATACCTAATAGTGATATTGCTGAGTCAAAGGGTATACACAATTTTAAAACTCTTTGGGCATATTTCCAGATTGCTCTCCAAAATAGGTGGATCAGTTCACAGTTTCACCAACAGTGTATTAGTATTCCAATTTTTCCATATACCCTTCAATATTTGTTATTTTCCCTTCTATTATATTAACCAATCAATCTTCATCAAAAAACTGCCTGATCATGTCATTTGACTATCAATATCCCTTTGTAAATGCTACGTGATGTTAACTAATAAGTGATAATGGGTTGCTGATTTCTAGTGTTTGACATTAGACAGAACACACTGTGTATTGGAACCAAGAACATTTGAGAAGACATCCCAGCTGTCCATCATAGGAACCCTTAGAACTTGAAGAACATAGTGGGTAATAGCAAGGTTTTAAGGTGCCACTGCATGAGAGGTAGCAGCAGCCAACCATGCTCTGGAAACTGAAGCTGCCAGTGTGCATGGACCCTTTTTCAGAATCTCTCTCCACTCATTTACCCCAAAATACCTAATTTTTGTGCAGATTAGACCAATAATGGGCTTCATAGAAATAGATAAGTCTAACAAAATCAGGCTAGGGGCAAATATGAACTAAAATATAAAAATGATCTTTAATACTGAGTGGAACTTTCATATTTTACAACACTCTTCTGCCCATTCTTGAGTTAGGATGGTGCAGTGGAAAGCATATCAGCCTGGGAGCTATGAGACCTGAGTTATAGTCTTCATTCTTTCACTGACCACCTCTACTCATGGGAGTTGCTGAGATCACCAATAGTATAGAGTAGTATAGAGGGAGAAGGGAAGAGGACCTAGGACAGAACACTGAGGGACAACCATAGTAAGAGGGCATGACTTGGAAGAGGATCCAGCATAGGAGACACAGAAGGAGCGATCAGATAGAAATGAAGAGAACCGTTAGAGAATGGTGTCCCAAAGATTCTAGGAGAAGAGTATCAAGGAGGAGGGAATGATCTATGATCTAATTTTGTTTCCTATTAAATTTAATCTATGTTTCCACAGCCCTTTGTTGAATATAATTTTCATTGCATTATGGTATGAAAAAGGTGCATTAAACATTTCTGCTTTTCTGAATTTCTTTGTGAAGTTTTTATGCCGTAATACATGGTCAGTTTTTGTGAAGGTACCATGTAAAGCTGAGACAAAGGTACAGTTCTTTCTATTCCCATTCAGTTTTCTCCAGAGGGTTATCATATTTAACTTTTCTAGAATCCTATTCCGGAAGTGAGTCACAAGATGAAGTCAATGTGGTTCACTCAGTTCCCATACCTAATAGCCCTCCTTTCTTCCAGTCTCTTTCTTATCCCACATTTATTAATTGCTTGCCATATGTCAAACAGTGTTACAGGAATAAATGGAGAAGTTCTGGATGCTGTGGATAAGTTTACTTACCTTGGTAGTGTACTTTCCAGGGATGTACACATTGATAACGAGGTTGACACATAAATTGCCAGGGCTACCCAGCGTTTGGGAGGCTCCACAAGAAAGTATGGGAGAGAAGAGGTATTAGACTGACTACCAGACTGAAGGTCTACTGAGCCATCGTGCTGACTTCATTGTTATGTGCCTGTGAAACCTGGACAGTCTACTAGCACTGTGCCAGGAAACTGAATCGCTTCCATTTGAATTGTCTTAGGAAGATTCTGAAGATCACCTGGTAGGATAAGATACCAGACGTTGAGGTCCCTTCTTGAGCTAAACTGCCAGGCATTCGCATTCTGCTTCAGAGAGTACAATTCCAATGGGCTGGCCACATTGTTCGAATGAAAAAAGTATGCTTCCCAAAAAGGCTATTTTATGGAAAACTCACACAGGGCAAGCCTTCACAAGGAGGTCAGAAGTGATACGAGGACACTCTTAAGGTCTCTCTTAAGAACTTTGGAATTGATTGTGTGACATGGGAGATACTGGCACAGGACCACTCAGCACCGCATGCCCTCATCAGAGAAGATGCTGTGCTGCATGAGCAAAGCAGAATTGAAACAGCTCAAAGGAAATCAGGATGTGCAAATTTGGAGAATCCGCCACAAATGTTCACATGGACTATTTGTGCCTGATCTGTGACAGAGCATTCCAAGCTCATATTGATCTGATCAGTCACAGTTGGATACACTGAAATGACTCTAGCATAGTGATGTCATTTTGGTCCTCTTCGAGAATGAAGGACAACAACCATAGGCATAGGGAACAGAAATACCAAAGAAAAGAGTTGAATAGGTTTCTGAGGAGGTTCCTTCAGCCTGCTTGATGAACTTTATGTCTACTTGACTTCCTTTCCACCAACTCATCAAAGTATGAACTGAACATACCCATTACAGAGTACAAATGGGTCACTTAAAGAGTCTGAAGGAGGTGAACCTTTACATCTCGTTGTCTAGGTTACTTTATCCTTCGTTATTTCACCAAGTGGGGTGAGGGTGTCCTCAACAAATGCATTTCACACTGGAACCAGAGAGTTAATGAGGCAGCTGATGGTTCAGTGGATAGAGCATGGGGCCTGAAGTCAGGAAGACCTGAAATCAAAACCAGCCTCACACACTTAAGTAGCTATGTGACCCTGGGCAAGTACTTAAGCTCTGTTTGCCTTGGTTTCTTCAAATGTGAAATTAGAATACTAATAGCACACACACACACACACACACACGCACACACCAGGGTTGTTGATCCTGCAGGATCAAATGAGATGATATTTGTGAAGTGCTTATCATAGTACCTGGCACATATTAGGCACTTAAAATGCTGCTTCCCTTCCCCTTCTCTTTACTATCAGTCAACATATATTTTAGCAAATATAACACACTGTGAATCTTGCAAATTGCTAGGTAGACAAAGATGAATTAGGAATGTACTTTACCCTGAAAGAATTTACATGATCTCTATAAAGGCAAGGGAGATGAGTAGGAAATGGAAGGGGAAAATATTAATGGATTGCTATGTGCTAAGAACTGCGCTATGTACTAGGACACAAATATAAAGGCAAGATAGTATCAGTTCTCAAGGAATTCACATTCAACAAGAAACATCCAAATTTAGTGGGAAGTGCTAAAGAAATTAACTGCTTATGGAATTCATAGGAGTAAAAGAACTCTTTGGGCCAAAGTAGATTGTCATGAAAGACTTCTTAGAAAAGAAGAAATTTGAAATGGGGCTGTATGTATAATAAATTAGTCAAAGAAATCCTACTCTTCCCATAAGTACCCAATGTAAGCTTATCTCTGTGTAATCATATGAATCGATTAGACGTATTCTCTTTTACTCTAGAAGACAGAGCCTTCTTCTTTCAACCGTTCATTGAGTTGAAGCTACATAGAAGCAAATCAAGGCTTGATTTCAGGGAAAAAACTTCCTAACAATGGAAGCCAGATAAAATAGTGGAAAAAGCAATGCCATAGAGGTCAGAATGATCATAGGCTAATTAGGCTTACATATTGCTCCAAACCCATCCGCAAGACTTCTAAAGAAATCACTACCCCATAGCAAAGAGAGCCAAGGAGATAAGAAACTGACCTGGAGATTCTGTGGCTTAGGCAATTGGTTTGGTCAAGTGATGGGAACATAATAAACAAGGTCTAAGATTGCAAGGGACATGGGCTTGAACCATGTCAGGGTTAAAAATTTTTTAAAAAGTAAACATTTTCCCCACCTCCCTTGGAGCTATGAGCTCAGCTGGTTATGTGTTCTGCTTTCTCCAGCTGACTTGTCTGGCATTGGGTTAGGCTGTAAGTTCCTAACACTTAATAGAAAATTTAACAGCAACCAAGGGTAAGGTCAAGTTATAAAACCATCAGCAACAATCACATCTTTAGAAAAAAAGCCAGATTGGCTCTAGATTTATCTCTCAGTGGACCAGGGAAGCAGGTTAGCTTCACTGATTGGAAATTCCACAGAGAAAAGAATTATGGTCTAGTCTCATTGTTGAAATTACATTCCATAATGCTGATTTATAGCTTGAGGGAAACTAAACTACTTATAGTTTCCATGATTATGATAAAAAAAATGAACCAAAGGTCCTATAAAAGTCTATGGAGCACAATTCAGGTAATAGAGGAAAATTTTTTTTTATCATTTTTCAATTTGTTGTTGTTGAGTTGTTTCAGTTGTATCTGACTCTTTATGAACCCATTTGGACTTTTCTTGGCAAAGATAATGGAGTAGTTTGCCATTTCCTTCTCTAGCTCATTTTACAGATGAGGAAACTGAGGCAAACATGGTATAGTGACCTGCCCAGGGTCACACAGTTAGTAAACATCTACAGCAAGATTTGAACCTAGGAAGATGAGTCTTCCTGATGCCAGGCCCAGCACACTGCACTACTTAGGCGCCTGTTTTTCAATACTTATGTTTATACTTTAAAAAAATCCTAGTGCTGCGTTCTGTATGCTAGCTTTAATATACTCTTTAACCATTTGTAGTAGGAAGGCCGAATTAATGATCTCAAATATAATCATGTATATGTTTGAATGGTCCGAAATCGCAAGGTATGAGAGATTCTCTAAGGAGAAAACAACAAGAAATTTATTTAGGCCCCACCGCAGCAAAAACTT
>CM053627.1:16808557-16834450 GCA_028646595.1 Phalanger gymnotis
TAATTTGTTGCTCTGGGCCCTGAATAAATTTTTGGATGCCTTCTGCTTGGAGAATTCTGTATACCCATCGATTTCGAACCATTCTGATATTTATATGATCCTTTTTGAGATCATAAATTCGGCCTTCCTACTACAGTTACTGACCATGCCTAAAATCTATTTCTTTATGGCTCTTCATTAGTATACTAAATCATAGCCCCCATAGGAAACTTTCTTTTTTTTTAATTTTAAAGAATGTGGGGTTTTTTCTTAATTATATGTAAAGGCAATGTTTAACATTCATTTGTTATCATTTTGGGGTTCTAAATTCCCTCCCCTCTGTCCTCCTCGAGAAGGCAAGCACTTTGATATAGATTATACATGTACAGTCATACAAAACATGTTTCCATATTAACCATGTTTGTAAAATAGAAAACAGACCAAAAAGAAAAAAAGTTAACAAATCTGATTCAATCTGCATTCGGACTCTATCAGTTCTCTTTCTGGAGATGGATAATACTTTTCATCATAAGTTCTTTGGAATGGTCTTGGATCATTATAATCATTATATTGCTGAGAATAGCTAAGTCATTCACAGCTGATCATTGTGCAATATTGCTGTTACTGTGTACAGTGTTCTGGTTCTGTATCGCAAACTTTCTGGCTGGCAATATTGCTTCACTTCTAAACAACTTTTATGAAAGACCATCCTCATTGATAAAAAGTAGTAATTAGCAACTTTGTTACTAATTGTAATTAAATAGCAATTATTACTGATTGGAGTGCTTTTGTCAGGATGGGGTAGGGTATCCACTTAAAAATTTGGTTGGTTTTGTTTTCTTTTGTTTGACAAGGTCTTTCTTCCCTCCCAGAAATAAGGGTAGAGTGAAGAGGAAAGCTATTCATGCCAAGAGTTATTGTGCTTTAGGATAAAGGGCACAACCTGTAGAGTCAGGAGACCTGAGTTCACATCTCAGTTCTACCTTTTATTAGCTATGTGACCCTGGAAAAACTGCTTGACCTTTCTAAGAGGAACGATGATCCTTCCTTCACCTACCTCACATTTGTCGTGGGGCCCACATGCACTAATGTCTGTAAAGTACTCTGTAATTGATTTTATTATTAAATTTATTGTATTCAATAGTCAGGTATTAAGGTTTTTTAATCAACAACTGCTTCTGTAGGGTTGTGTGCAAGTGAATATAGTTTGGTTACATGCAGAGTTTATTTCAGACTAAGGAAACCAACTGGAAAGGTCCTGATGGGTCACAAGGTCATAGACAGTCAGAGCTAGAAGTGGCATTAGATACCACCCAGTCCAAACTCATCCTGCCACTCATTTTATAGATGGAGAAAACTGAAGGCCAGAATTCTGATGTGAGCCCCCCAAGGTCCCATGATGAGTTGGTACCAGTCCAAGCCCTGACTCTCCTGTCCAATACGGGACAGAGTGAAATGTCCTTTATTTTAGACAATAACACCAGTGGCCTCCCAGACTCATTTGTTATCTATGAGTAAGAGAATAGGTGAAAATATCAATGCAAATGACCCTTCACGGGGTCAAGATAATCTTAGATTCTATATCATCTCTGGCTATAAACCAGTCTCTGTTTGTGCCCTTGGATAGCTCCCTTTTCTCTCATTCCCTGCAAAGCTGACAATCTCTTCCCCAACAGGCTGGGCCATGGGCTTGAATGTCCAGGGCATCAGGCCTCTCTTGTTGCTGCTACCTCCCATAAGGAAGGGCCCCATAGGATCCAGAAGACTTCTCCAGACAATTTACTCACCAAAGGTCAATGAGTCCAGTTATCCACAGCTGCCACTTCAGGGGGCATTTAGAAGGTTTTAGAAGGAGGAGGAAAATGGAGATTATCTCATCAGAATTGCAGATTTGAGTGTTGGAAGGGACCACAAGATCATTGAGTCCAACTCATACACAAAAGGAATATTCTCTATAAGGTACCTAACAACTGGTCAGTCTGTTTGAAGACATCCAAGGAAGGGAACCAACCACCTCTCAAGGCAGCCTAGTCCATTTCTTTTTAGCTCTAACTGGTGAGGGAGGGATTTTTTTCCTGGTGTCAAGACTTAATTTGCCTCTTTGCCATCCCCACCTAATGTCAACACCCTCATCTTAAATATCGTGCCATGACTACATGGAGCAGATGCCTTTGAAAAGTGAGATTATGGGAAGGATGGAGGGAAAGAAAGACCCCTCAATACTTTCTCAGAACATATTAAGTGCTTGATAATCGTTATGGTTGTCAAAGGCCCCCACACACATTGGATCCCTAGTAGAGTCCCTCATTCCTTTTGGCAGTCCTTGAACTCCTCATGTTCTCTTAGTGTTGGGTTCTTATCTCATTCTTTTGCCAGTCTCAACCCTTTTAGGAAAATAAATCTTATTTATTTTTCGGGAGGAGGGTTTCTAAGGTTTCAATTTTTGCTACTGGAGAGGAGCCTTTTAAGAGATTATTCATCAAAAAATTAGGTATAACTGCATCCCTGGGGTCCCATCGTATAATTAGATTTCATCCTTACAAATTAAATCCTCTCTTTACCCCTTAGTTAATCCTGCCACTAGGTATTTAATTCTGATATCCTTGACAACAGTTGCAGTGAAAATGAAGACATTAGGGTAAGAGTTGGGGAAGGTGCCCATGTGATTTGGTAGGAAGGCTGTGGGCTCGAGCCCCTCCGTATCCGCCAGCCATCCTGGGGAGAGAGCTTATCAGCATGACATGGAGTGTGTGGTGGGAGCCAAAGCCTGTTTGGGGCTTTGTGCCACATTCAGAAAATTTTAGCAAGAGAAACAAAGGAAAAATAGCTTCTGAGGAAGTGAACCTTTGGAGCTGGGCCAGAATCTCATTACAGGAAATTGGCATCTAGGGAATGGTTCTACCGAAAATTGACCGGAAAAAGACTCAATTCAATTCAATCATTTTACTGAGTCTGCTGCCATGTTGGAAGGAAAATGGACAAAAACGTGGCTTCCAGTCTAGCTTGGGAAACAAGATGAACTCATGGAAAACCAGTCCTACAATGGCTGATTGCTAGGGTCCCACAAACTCTGGAATAAGAATGCCTGATAGAATAAGGAAAGAGGACTCAGCTATCATTGGTCTTGTGAAACAAAGTCATCAGTTCAGAGGCCTTTGGTATATTCAGTACCCAAGACTTCTGGCCTCTGGCTGCGTCACCCAAAGCACGACGCTTTCTCCAGGGACACATCTATCACAGGGGAACACAAACAGACCAACAGGAAAATCCACCCAGGTAACGAGGTCCTCAAAACTTCGCTGTTTTTCTGCAGCAAATCTGGGTTTCTTGTGACCTTTCCCATCAATAAACACAGGCCTATGGCCCAGTATGAGTCAATTTAGGAAAACCATCCAAAAGGCCTTGGATTTCCATGTGTTTGGATGCAAGGAAGAAGCTGTGTCAGGTACTGTCTTCCTGTTCCTACAGCTCGGCTCCCCGATTGTGAACAAATCCCAGACAGAGGGGATAATACTGGTTGTGGTGTTAGAAGCCTTGAGTTCAAATGTTGCCTGTGACACTACCTATTTTATCTTGGGCAAAACGTTTAACCTCTTGGGATTTCTTTATCTCTAAAATGAGAGGGTTAGAATAGATGGCCCTCGATGTCCCTTCTAGCTCATTAGGCCTATGATTAAAAACCCAGATTCTTTCACCTTAAAACTGCTTATCTGTTCAGGGATTCACCAAGAATCTCTCAAATATGCTGGAAGAATAATTTAAAAACCCACCCTCCATCAATACAACAAAAGGTCGATTGATCTATTAAGTACTGAGTACTACCCTGGGTATTGAGATGATATAATGCTGTACACGATAAAGTTACACCGGAGGAGCTTAATGTCTAAGTCCGGAAGCCAGGAAACAAATACTGTCTCATAACTCAGGACGGTCAATGCCAAATGACGTTTTTGTTGTTTGTCCTTCATCTCAAAGAGGACCAATGACATCATGTGGTGACGTCTGACTCGTGTGCGAACTGTATTTAAGTGAGGCAGAGTTGTGCAAAGTCATCAGCCTCACTCTCTCTTCCAGAGTCATCGAAATCCAGTAGCAAGACAAAAGTCATGACAGCTGGCGATGCCCCAGGGTGCAGCAGATGATCTTGGCGTCTGCAACATCTGACTAAGCTGTAAGGACTCCAAGAGCGCTTCAGCCGCCTTCATGGCTGTTGGAACAAATTGTTCATAGCCACCCATTCCACCTGAGGAGGACTTCGCAAGTGAAGGGGGTATAGTGAGCCCAGTGCTGTAGGAAATCAGAGGAGAAAGTGAATAGTATGGACTGGAACTATGGTCAGGAGCAAGTTTAGAAATGAAATGGGGTTTCGGCAAGGCCTGAAAGTATGGACAGGATTTGTATTGGTGCAGCGTAACATTTTTCAGACCAAGGAGACGGAGTAAGTGTAGCGCCTGGGTGCTCCGCCTCCCCCCCACCCCGCCCCCGTAAGTAGCCTGCAGAAAATAATTCTCGATCTGAAGGATTTTGTGGATCAGAACCCACGTAAAACCACAGCTCACAAGGTCGCACCAAGGTTTGTTCTTTTTCTAGGTCGCCGCAGGACAGTAGTTCAAATGAAAAGACATTTAATCAAACAGCATCGTGTAATAAATGAAAAGAAAAAACTCACCCTGTACACACAAGGGTATATACCCCATACCAATAGCAAACACCTGTGACCAAGGAAGACACGCAGCCAAGGCAATGCAAGCCGCTGGTGCTGCAGACCTGCCAATCATCAGCGTGCGCTGGTGCTTCGGCTCAGCATGTCTGCTGGGCGCCTTGCTGTAAGATTCCTATAGAGGTCTCCCCTCTGCTCAGCTGTGCTGAGCTTCTCTCTGCTGGCTCACAGCTGCGATGACGGTTCTTTGCAGGGTCGCCGCTTCGGGTTCCTGCTGCCACCTACTGGTGGTCAGATGAAATACAACATCTTACCTCCAGGGACAAGCAGTTTTCTCAAATCTATCCTTCGGTGGTGGACCACAGCGAACTTCACCTAGCCAGCTAGATGGAGACTTCCTTAGACGTTTGTCTGTTTTAAATTTCCCCCTTTCCTGCTACTTTCCATATTTTCTCAGTCCAAATTCCTGAGTTGTAGTTAGTTTGAAATTCCTTTTAACAACTATCATCTCTAGTTAACGATAGTTAATAATAATAATAATTAATAATTAATGACTATCATCAGGGTTAGTAGCTTGAGTTCCCTTTAGTTCAACCTTGGGAATTCCATTTAGCAAAATTCCAAACCAACTGAAGCGTGGAGATTCCTTTGAAACCCCCATAATGCCCGTGGTTGGCATGCAAATCAATTCAAGAGAAAAACTGGAAAGGGCAGGGGAAGATAACAGAGATGGGGGACCTTTGCCTTCCTTCCAGGAACTAATATTGCCAGAATCTCTACAGAAATGGGAGCATGGAGTTGCAAACGTGTTTGGGTATTTGAAGGACATTTAATAGGTTTCTTTGCCAGAACCACAGGATGGGAATGTGGTGCATGTGTAGCTCCATCAGTTGGCTAAGACAATGCCAACCACGTGGAGGATGGTAGGGAGCTGCTTCCTAAAGAACTGTGGCATGCATGGACATTCCGGAAGTATTTTCAGTTTTCTTACCACATCATTGGAAAGAACCTTTTCCCATTGGCTATATGTCTTCAAAAGGTCTTGAACCAGCACAAGCAATGGTTTTACTGCGAGGAGATGACTCCTTCCCTACCTACTTCCAATGAGAGAACCATGTTGTAAAGGGAAGCACCGCACAGGCGCTCCTCATTCTCAAGGTCTTATTACCTCCAAGCAACGAGCCAGGATTCCCTGGTCTTTTCGTCCATTTCATTTCATTTTGGTTTGGGGTTTTTTCTGTTTTGGATATAAAAATAGAGTTTCTGATCTAGCTTCAGAATGTGAATACAAAGTCTAGGAACCCAGGCTCAGTGCTGTGGACATTTCAACATTGAGGCTATTTGGAGTAAAGGTCCAGGACTCCTGCCCAGCAGAACCCAGTGATGATGCAAGCTTTGGACATGAATTTGGTGATGCTAAATTGTAAGCCTAATCCTCACCCCAAGAGATCAATATGTATAGGGGATATTATTTTCTGAGGTGTTGGGGAACATGATTGTATGTTAATTCTTGCTATATAGCAAGCCAGAGCTTGGTATAATAACCTAAGCATGGTCCAGCCAGGCACAGGACGGAAATGGGGATTTGATCATTGCTCTACTTTTGAGAGAGTGGTAGAAGTTAGGGATATGGACTGGACCAGTTTGTTCTTGTTGTTCAGCTGTTTTCAATTATTTCTGACTCTCCATGACCCCATTTGGGGTTTTCTTGACAAAGATACTGTAACAGCTTGCCATTATCTTCTCCAGCTCATTTGACAGATGGGGAAACTGAGGCAAATAGGGTAAAGTGACTTGCCCAGGGTCACACAGCTAGTAGGTGTCTGAGGCCAGATTTGAGCTCAGAAGATGAGTTTTCTGACTCCAGGCCCAATGTTCTATGCACGATGGCACCACCTAGCTGCCCTTACTTCCCATTAACAGTATATTTATTGTGTGCATACTATGGAAGTATATTTAAAAACCATTTTATTAAAGCCAAAAATATTATGAAATAATGTTTTCTCAAAGCCCTTTCCCGACTGGACAAAAGGCCTTTCTTAGGGGAATGGGTTGAGTGTGGTAACCAAAACCGAATAAAGAATATCTCTCATCTTGTTTAAATATTTGCCTTCCTCACCATAGACATGATTGGGCTATGCTATTAACTCATTAGATTGCAGAAGTGCCTGCTTTGTCCACTTTAAGAAGCTGATCACAGGCAGGAGGTCTCTTTGTTAATTCTGGGAAAGCACTTGAGGAGAGAAGTCAACCAAGTAGTGACTGTTACTAATCCCAAACTGTATTTTAATGGTTTATAATGTATTCCTTATTCAAAGCTCCTATAACTGTTACATCAAATCCTCTTGGAGCGAGAGAGGGCATGAAGACGAGGAGAGAGAAACTATGCTGGGCTAAACATTTCTCTAAGTTAGAAATTTTTGGATATTAGATGCAGGTTAGATTGAATTGTTTCTGTTAGATGAGTCTAAGATGCAGAGTACGGTATAATAGTTTTTTTCTTTGACAGTACATAGTTATTTGCATGTTATCTCCCCAATTGAATCAGGAGCTGCTTGATGCAGGAGCCATGGTTTTGCTTTTCTCTGGCTCCCCAGAACTTAAAACAGAACTTGGCACATAGTAGGCATTTAATTTATACCTGTTGACTTGACTACTAGAATGTAAATGTCTTGAGGGCAAGGACTCTCTCTTTTTCCATTTGTATCTTTGGTGCTTAGCACAGGGCCTGGCCCATGCTAAGTGATTAATCGGTGCCCGTTGATTAGCCAACTGCAACCCAGCTGTATCATGAATGAAATTTCCTGCGTCCTATTCTCATCATCTAGAACATACAAGAGGAAGGGACTTACAGCCTCCTGACCCCAGCAGCTTGTGAAGTGGCTGTGAGAGGGAAATGGGTGATGAGTGTGCTTGCTGCTCCATGTAGCACCTTGTTTTTGATCTTGTAGTCTACTTTAAGTAAATTTCCTTTGCTCTCCTATAACATCATGTGATTTATTCTGGTTAATTTGGGGAAAATTCAGTGGCAATGAAGGCAGCATATGTTGTGGTTTGAAATAGACAGTTGCCCTTTGTCAAGACACCAAAGGAGGGGATGGAGTTTGGCTCCTGGGGGACCATGTGACGTATTACTAGAAATATTATTATTATTATTAGATTTGCCTAAAAGACTTTAGTGAGACTGAGCTTGGCTAAGAAGTCTCTTTGGCATGAGGTATAGGTAAGGGAAGGCAGCCATTGAGGGTATAATACAGAGGAGTACACAATTCAGGACTTTTATAAAATATGACTATAAACCCACATTTTAAAGTGTTCCTCAGAGTTTTGAAACACAACTACAAAAAGCTTTTTTGGGAAAATGATTTGAGTTAGGGATAAAGGTGTTTTTAGGTCTTTCTAAGAGGACAATCAGAAGGAGGGTACTATTTCTTTAAAAGAGATAAAAGGGAGATGAACTTGTATTCATCATTCTGGAAGAGAGCAAGGGTGGTGGAATTAGCTAATTTTGCCTAAGGCACAGAAAGGTCTTGTCCAGACTTTGCTAGGCAACAATTTCCCTCTCTGGGTTTCTACTTCAGTCTTCCTTTGCCTTGGCAAACTGCCTCCTTAGGCCACCCAGCAGTTTAATGAGGAAAGCATTAAAACAGCCTCCAAACATTTAACCAACCCTGGATTCCTGGTATAAATCCCACCTGGTCATGGTATATAATCCTTGTGATATTTGCTACAATTGCCTTGCTAGTATTTTGTTCAAAAATTTTTCATCAATATTCTTTAGGGAAATTGGTCTAATATTTTCTTACTCTGTTTTAGCTCTTCCTGGTTTGGGTATTGGCACCATATTTGTGTCATAAAAGGAGTTTGGTAGGACTCCTTCTTTGCCTATATTTCCATATAGTTTACATAGTGTTGGAATTAATTGTTCTTTAAATGTTTGGTAGATTTCATTTGTAAACTCATCTGGCTCTGGGGATTTTTTTCTTAGGGAGTTCATTAATGGCTTGTTTGATTTCTTTTCCTAAGATGAAGTTATTTAGGCATTCTATTTACTGATCTGTTAATCTAAGTAATTTATATTTTTGTAAATACTCATTGATTTTGCTCAGATTGTCAGATTTATTGGCATATAGTTAGACAAAATATTTCCTAATGATTGCTTTAATTTCTTCTTCATTGATGGTGATTTCACCCTTTTCATTTTTGATACTGGATATTTCAGCTTCTTCTTTCTTTTTTTTAAATCAAATTAACCAAATGATTTATCTATTTTATTGTTTTTTTATAGAACCCATCTCCTAGTTTTATTTATTATTTCAGTAGTTTTTTTTCTTTGCTTTCAATTTTATTAATCTCACCTTTGATTTTCAGGATTTCTGATTTGGTGCTTAATTGGGGATTTTTAACTTGTTCCTTTTCTAGTTTTCTTTTTTAGTTGCATGCCAATCCATAAATCCATTCTTTATCTATTTTGTTGATGTAAGAATTTAGAGAAATAAATTTTCCCCAAAGTACTGCTTTGGCTACATCCCATGAATTTTGGGATATTGTCTCATTGTTGTTATCTTCTTTAATGAAATTATTTATTGTTTCTATGATATGTTCTTTGATGCACTCATTCTTTAGAATTAGATTATTTAGTTTCCAACTAATTTTTAATCTTTCTTTCCACTGCCCTTTGTTCAATGTATGTTTATTAAATTATGATCTGAAAAGAATACATTTAATATTCCTACCTTTCTGCATTTGATTTTGAGGTTTTAATGCTACATTTAATGGTACATTTTGGTGTAGGTGCCATATGCTGCTGAGAAAAAGGTATATTCCTTTCTGTTCCAATTTAGTTTTCTCCAAAGTTCTATCATATCTAACTTTTCTAATATTCTATCCACCTCCTTAGTTTCTTGTTTATTTTTTGGTTGGATTCATCAAGTTCTGAGAGGGGACAGTTGAGGTCCCCCACTATTATAGTTTTGCTCTCTATTCTTCCAGTAATTCACTTAACTTCTCCCTTAAGAATTTGGATGCTATACCATTTGGTGCATATATGTTTACTATTGATATTACTTTATTGCCCATTATCACCGCAATTTTTCAATAAAGGACTAGAAATGTTAGCTATAGCCATAAGAGCAGAAAAAGAAATTGAAGGAATTAGAATAGGCAAAGAAGAAGCAAAGCTATCAGTCTTTGCAGATGATATGATTGTGTACTTAGAGAATCCTAGAGAATCAACTAAAAACTACTTGAAATAATTAATAATTTTAGCAAAGTTGTAGGGATATAAGAAAAATCCATATAAATCATCAGCATTTCTTTATATGACCGACAAAGCACAGCAGCAAGAGATAGAAAGAGAAATTCCATTTAAAATAACTGTAAACAATATAAAATACCTGGGAGACTACCAGACAAGACAAACCCAGGATCTAATGAACACAATTACAAAACACTTTTCACACAAATAAAGTCAGATTTAAACAATTGGAAAAATATCAGTTGGTCATGGGTAGGCTGAGCCAACATAGTAAAACATAACAATTCTACCTAAGTTAATTTACTTATTCAGTGCCTTACTAATCAAACTACCAAAAAATTACTTTATAGAGGTAGAAAAAAATAACAAAATTCATCTAGAAGAACAAAAGATCAAGAAAAGCAAGGGAAGTGATGGAAAAAAATACAAAGGAAAGTGGCCTTTTAATGCCAGATCTCAAACTATTTATAAAACAGTAATCATGAAAACTATTTGGTACTGGTTAAGAAATAGAGTGATAGAGTAGTGGAATAGATTAGGTATATAAGACACAGTAGTAAATGATCATAGTAACCTTATGTTTGATAAACTCAAAGACCCAAGCTTTTAGGATAACACCTCACTATTTGGCACAAACTGCTGGGAAAACTGGAAAACAATGGGGCACAAACTACATATAGACCAACATCTCACACCTATATCAAGATAAGGTCAAAGCAAGTACATGATTTAGATATAAAGGGTGATACTATAAGCAAATTAGAAAAGCAAGGAATAGTCTACCTGTCAGATCAATGGAGAAGGGAAGAATTCATGACCAAATAAGAGAGAGAGAGCATTACAAAATGCAAAATAGATCATTTAATTATATTAAATTAAAAAGGTCTTGCACAAACAAAAACAATGCAACAAAGACTAGAAGAAAAGCAAAAAACTGGGAAATAATCTTTACAGTAAGTATCTCTGATAAAGACCTTATTTCTCAAAAAAAAGGGAACTGAGTCAATTTATACAAATAGAAGCCATTCTCCAATTGACAAATGGTCAAAGGATATGAAAAGATGGTTTTTAGATGAAGAAACCAAAGTTATCTATAGGCATAAAAAGAAGTGCTTTAAATAACTTTTGATTAGAGAAATAAAAATTAAAACTCTGAGATGCCTATCAGATTGGCTAACATGACAGAAAAGGAAATGATAAATGTTGGAGAGGATGTGGGAAAATTGGGACACTAATGCACTGTTGGTGGAGCTGTGAACTGATCCAACCACTCTGGTTGGAGCAATTTGAACTGTCCCCAAAGGGCAACCAAATTTGTACATACCCTGTGATCTAGCAATACCACTACTAGGCCTGTATCATAAAAAAATGGAAAAAGACGTACATGTGCAAAAATATTTATAGTAGAACTTTTTGTGATGCCAAAATATCAGAAATTGAGGGGATGCCATCAATTGGGGAATGGCCGAACAATTTGTCTTATAATTATTGTACTGTTGCACAATAAGGAATGATGAATGAGTAGATTTCAGAAAAAAACCTGGAAAGACTTGTATGAACTGATGCAAAGTGAAATGAGCAGACCCCGGAAAACATCGCACACAGTATCAACAACACTCTGTGATGATCAAATATGAATGACTCAGGTCCTCTCAGCAACACAATGATCCAAGACAAGTACAAAGGACCCATGAAGGAAAATGCTATCTGCATCCAGATAAGGAACTGATGGACTCTGAATGTAGATGGAAACATACTTTTTCACTTACTTTGTTCTTTTTTGTGGTTTTTTTCTTTTGATCTATTTCTTCTTTCACAACTGTTACTAATATGGAAATATGTATTACATGATAGCACATGTACAACCTATATCAAATTGCCTGCCATTTAAGAAGAGAGGAGGGGAGAGAGAGAAAAAAATATGGAACTCAAAATCTTGTAAAAAATAGATGCTAAAAATTGTCTTCACCTGTAAATGGTAAAATAAAATATTATTTAAAAAAACAACCTCCACCCCACCTCTCCACACTTGCTCCAGATCAGACATCAGCCCTGATTCAATAGATTCCATACACCTCTCTTTGGATCCATTCAACAGAGGAACCTGGTCTCCATTCTCTGGGTATCCCACCCAGAGAACATTTATTCCTGATGATATCCGGTTGACTCAGAGTATTATCTATTCAAAATAACTTCAGGGCCAGAAGCTAGGAGTGGGAAGGATTAAAACTGAAAGTCTCATTTCAGGCTATTGCACTCTGGAAACCAAACAAAGACTAATTCTGTCTGTTCTCCAAGGTTAACAACCTTAGCTATTAATATTTGGGGTTTTCATGGTTTTGGAATGTCCGAACCTTTTTCCCCATAATCTTCATTCTTCTGATTGTCAGAGAAATCTTTCTTCAAATGTTTCCCAGAACATCAAAGTCTACAATGACCACCTTCAGCATAAAAGCCTTTCAGGTCATTGGAAGGCCTAGCATGGTACCCTCTCTCTCCACAAGGGAGGGAACTAGGGGAAGGGATGGACCTGTTACTTCACTGGTATAGGAAACTATGTATGTCAATACAGACTGTCACCTTAACAGCCAGTGATATTCTTAGAGAAATACCTACAACATGGAGACTTACCCAAGATCACAGAGAGACCATATGTAAGATATGGGACTTTAACCTACAGTTTTCTGGCTCAATCCACTATCCTACACCATGCTTCATCTCAAATGGAAATCAGATATTTTGCAAGAGGTCTACATCTGGTTATTTCATGCTCAGCCGACCCACACTGATAGAAGATTCTAGTGCCAAATTTTAATTATTAAAGAGAGTTGGGCAAGCTGCCATAACTTACTCAAGTATTTTTCTTATTTTTTTCTTTCTTATTCTCTTCTTTTTCTAAGACTATGTACATTTTTTTTAAAAAAATAATTATTTCTCCTACTTCCTGGCTATCTTTTGATATCAGTTTCCCATTAAAGACTACTAGTAAGTTCTAATTTTGGGTATTCCATGAGCCCACTCTCATTTTTACAAATGTAATGTGTTTTCTTTTTGTTCTTTGCTTGTGGCAAGTAATTCTTATGGAAGAGCCCATTGGAATGAAGCAATAGATCCTTCATTAGATTTGAGGTGTCCCTACAGTGAATTCCTTCTTATTTTCCCAAGGTCTGCACTTGCTCATGTGCTCCCCCTGGTGATTAGACATGTAGCTATTTATTGGAATGTTCAGATAACTTGTTATTCAGTCATTTTTCTGTCCTGTCCAACTGACCCCATTTGGTGTTTTCTTGACAACATACTGGAGTGGTTTGCCATTTGCTTCTCCAGCTCATTTAACATATAAGGAAACTGAGGCAACCAGGGCGAAGTGCCTTACCCAGGGTCATACAGTGTGTCTGAGGTCAGATTTGAACTCAGGAATAGAGCTTCATGACTGCAGTCCAGAGCACTATGGCGCCACCTAGCTGCACAAAGAGTCAAGTAACTACACTCCTCAGTATAAATTTAGCCTTTGCAGAAGAAGCCATCATGCCAGTGTGAGGAAAAAGCTTATTGTTTTACAGGCATGTTGTTGAAAAGAGCTAAGTCCCTGCTCAGCAGCCGGGTGAAAGACTTCGGCGCGTTCCAGACAATCATCGGATGCCTGTACAGGCTCTGAGTCTGGGAGGGCGATGGCTCTTCTGTTCCTCGTCAAGCGTCCATATGGTCTGCTCCCAGGTAAAGCACATTGTGTGTGCCTTGAGGACAGATGAGGACACCGAGGCACAGACTTATGTGACTGGCCCAGAGTCACGCAACTAGTAAGTGTCTGAGGTAGGATTTGAATCCAAGTCTTTCTGATTCCAAGACACACATTGTCTCTTTCTTCCATTTCCTTGTCTTGTGCAATTTGGTGTTTCCGGGGAGCTCATTGGCAGTATACAGTTAATTGTGTACATATATCTTGTCCTTTCATCTGAAGTTTATTGCTACAACCTTCTCCTGCTCGGGGTTACAATCAGTAACTGGAAAATACCACCAGATCTTGGGCTGGCAGCAGTTAATTTCCTGTACCTCTCCCTCCCCACCTCCTCAAAGTTCTCCTTTAAAATTCCTTCCCTTCTCCCTCAAACTCAACTTGGTCATATCTGTCTTCAGTTACAATCTTGATCTTGGCTTTCTGTTTCAGTCTGGTTGTTGTTTAAGTCATATTCAATCATGCCCAACTCTTTATGATCCCATTTTGGAGTTTTCTTGGCAGAGATTTTGGAGTAGTTTGCCATTTCCTTCTCCAGCTCATTTGGAAACTGAGGCAAACAAATGACTTGCCTAGGCTCACACAGCTAGTAAGTGTCTGAGACTGGATTTGAACTCAGGTCTTCCTGACTCCAGGCTCTGCACTCTATCTACTGTGCCACCAATTTGTCCCCATTTTCAGTCTGTTAATTAAATTTTCAGTGTGTTAATTAAATAATTAATCCACCTAGCACCAAATTAGGTAAGCATTAATATCTGCATTCTTAAAGGTTTACAGAGGTGAGAAATCTCAAGGGCAGACAGACATCTATAAAGCAGAGCTATTCACCCACCTTGTCCCCTAATACGGATTCAGCAGGCTGTCCCTAAGCCTTGGTCCTTAAGCAATACAAGGCCTCTCTGACCTCCTTCCTCCCTGGTGCCTACTTTTGCTCATGCCCTTTGCTCCCATGCTCTCTTTCTTCCTCTCCCCATCTATTCCAATGGTAGCTACCTTTCAAGGCTCAGCACAAATTTATCCACCACGCATCCTTCCCATAATCCAGACCAAAAGATGTCAGAGCAGGAGGGCACTTAGAAAAATCACCCAGTCAACATCCTCATGCTCCAGGTGAAGAGACAATCAACAAGTATTTATTTCATGTTTACTGGGTACCAGATACACTTGGGACTGGGAGACTGAGGAGCAGAGAGAAGTGAGCTGTACAAGGTCATTAAGCGGATAAGTCATAGAACCAAGATCCAAACACCCAGGTCCTCTGGCTCCAAATCCAACATCGTTGTTTTCTTTGTTCTCCTCCAGACCCACTGGGTTCGTGACGAAGCCCATAATTCCCTTAACATCTGCATGATCCAAGCAGTGACGTTTCTGCTCAAATCCATCAGGAGAAACATTGAGTCAGGGAGGATTTGAGGTCATGTTTTCATCTCTTTGTGGCTGTCACTAACTCACTGTGTGATCTTCATCTGGTCACTTCACTCCTCTGTACTCAGTTTCCTCATCTTTAAAATGATTGATTTAAAATGATTAGTTGAACTAAGTCATGTGTAAGGTCTCTTCCAGACCTAATACTCTGGGGTTCTGTGATCTCAGAATGGCCGATCCGATGGTCAGACCACCAGTCAGCATCTGCTAGCATCACATGTAGCCTTTGCATTCTTTGTCATCTCTAAGGCTTATCTCTCAGAGCTCTGGCCCATTTCTAGAAGAAGCACTTAGAGATCGGAGATGTTAGGAGACTTCCCAAGGTCACAGAGCAAATCAGAAATAGGGAACAGAATATTTAATTTTTCTAAACTTCAATATGTAAGAATTTGGGATAAATTTGACAGTCTGAGGTTTTTTCAGGGGGAAAAACACTTTCCTCCTAAGCCACAGAGAAATGACTTTGCTGATTTCCACCCATGACCAAGCCGGGGCCGAATTTGTGTCCTCTGCTTCCAAATTCAGTGTTCTTGCTGCTGCGCTAGATTGTTCCTTAAAAAAGTTCCTTTAACATGTTTTGTTTTCACATTACAAACATTTGTAGAATGCCCACGCCTTGTAAGAGCTCTCCTATAACAAAATAAAATACAACTAACCATAGAGTAGATTCATCTGAGTGCATGCAATATTCCACACCCATAGCTCCCCCCACCATTCTGTTTTTAAAGTGTTTTTAATTAACAGAAATCTATTTTCTCTCTGTCCCATCCCACTACACCATTGAACAATAAAAGCAAATTCTTTATAACATAGATCATTCCTTGTATGCAATGTCAAGCAAGACAAATTTATGTACTGACTATATAAAAATATATACAAACACACATACATATGTGTATGTATGTGTATATTACATATACATAGTATATTATTACATGTGCTATATATGTATGTGTGTGTGTTACATTCTGTATGCTAAATCCATCTCCTCTCTGGCAGGAGACATCCTCCAACTTAGAACTTATATTCTAATGGGAGAGAGAACATGGGTGCATTTTACTTCATTTGCACAATCAGCAGCATCTGAAAGACTCCACCATCCATAGGGAGTCCCTCTTCTATCTTGCCTCTGGGTTGTACATCCTCCAAGATGGTGAGTGCCAGGCACCTTTGCAGGTGTATATCACCTTGTTTTATGCGTCATTCGATATTAATTACAAGCTGACATTGAAAAATGTTCCCTCTTTTGTTGTGTGTATCACGGATGCGTTTGTGATGTAGCTCAAGTTGTTTCTGTGCTGACTGGGGGCACTTCACCAGCGTGAGCCCCACGTATCCTTTCAAATCCTGGTTTTCAGAAGCTTACAGAAAATAGGTTATCACTTAATTAACTGGCAAGGGGAGGTGATATAGAGTGTGTCCATCAGGTGGCAGTATGCTCAAGCGAGGAGGTTTTAGCACAGTCATGCGCTAGGTTCTTGTCCTGCTGTCTATGCAGGAGCCCTCCTAAAGGTTGCTGTATCTCTGTTGACCACCAGAGGGCCCTCAGCCTCCAAACTCTCAGGGCCCAGGGTACTACCTGACTCCTTGTTGAAAGGTGGACACCAGCCCCAGATTCAATATTGGTCTAGGGCATAGAATCAAATGTGACTTGGAATTATTAAAATATGGCCATCCTTATGGCTCTAGCCCCTACTCTGACTCTGGGGAATTTCCTTTTCTCTGTCAGTGTTCTGTATTAACGATTCACAGGTAATCAGCTTTGGTGTAACCCATATAGTTTAAAGTCAAATTGAAAAGTGACTGTCAGGAAACATGAAAGAAGTTTCACCCAATCACCACCCCGCCGACCCCCCATCCCTCCCCCGTGCCGTGCTCTCCCTCTCTCCATCTTCTTTGGGATATCTCAGGAATGGTGTGGAACCAACCACTCCCAAGGTCATGAGAGGGAGTAAAGTGTGAGCTTACATTTCTGGGACCCCTCTGAGAACCAGCAACTGGAGAATCATCAGATGAGTGCTGAGTTCGGGGTGGTCTCCTGGTCATCTGACATTTATCACCTATGTTTTGGGTAGTTTCTCTGACTCCCCCCTGTCCAGACTGGGCTGTTTGCAGGCTGGTTCCTGACTGAATCTTCTAGGTCCTGGTCTAATGTAGCTCTCTTGAAACCCTGCTCCTAGTCTCTGAAGGTAGGAGGTACCAGAGAATCTCCATAGCCACTCAGTTGGATAGAAGCTATCAGCCCGGCTTATGTGACTTTGAGAAAAAGTCATATAATCTCTGGGTCCCAAGAAACTCTAAAACTTGAAATGTAGAAAAGTTGCCAATATGTGTTATTAGAGGTAGTTGTTTGTTTGCTTTTTTTTTAATCAGGCGTTCTCTGTTCCAATGGCACCACAGGTCCAGCACAATTTTTTTAAGAAAATAAATTTTAATAGACCTTTTCAATTTTTCATCCTTTTTCTTCCCCTTCTAAGGAAAACATGTCAGAGTTTAGAGAATCTGTTGGAAGGTTATGCCACTCAGTCTCGAGCCCAGAACAGGGTTGTCCCTGGTCTGTTAATTCAGTCCCTTTTGGTGACTTCTGTACAATGTCCCCCCACCAGTTTCATGGATTATGAAAAGAGAATTAAACATACATTTTCATGTGATTTTCAATTAATGGAATTCCAGGGAGATTTATTTTCAATCCTATTAATAAATCCTAATACTGCCTATAAATTTCCGTTGATATTTAATTAACTTGCAATAGCTGCATTGTAAAAATGTAAATTAAATGCCTTTTCAGGCATATAATGTTAAATCAAGTGTAACATCTCATCCTGCCAACAAAGCTGACGAATGGAGTGGAGTGAATTGCAATTCTGCCACTAACGAGCTGTGCAACCTTCAATAATTCACTTTCCCTTTCTGGGCCTCAGTTTCCTTCATGGTAAATTGATCAATATTAAGGATTTTTAGCCTGGCATGTATGAACTCCAAATATCAGGGGACCCTGGTACTAAGATGAGACATTTCCACCTGGCCTTGACTTTCTCTCATTCTGAAAAACTGAGGGGATAAATACCCCCCCCCCATCACTACTGGGGTGAGCTTTGCCAGTGGCCCTTCCCTGGATTCAGCATTTGACTCAACTTTTAGCCAAATCCTAAGATGGTTATTTTTCAAAAACAGGATTCTAAAGGGCTCCAGGAAGACAGTATGAAGAGGATTGAGGATCTGTCTCCAGTAAGGAAGACCTAGGGTTAAGTCCGCCTTCTGACACATACTGACTGTGTAACCCTGAATAAGTCACAGGTTCTCCCAGTGTCTAAGCCTCAAAGTTATAAAGTTAGGTGTCAGTCTGAATTGGTAGAGGGAGATTCCTCCAGAGGAATTCCATGTACCAATCACAGATCTTGTCCTTAAAAAAATGGAGGGGAGGGCGCAGATAAGTTCCATGCCTCCACACCCCCTTTTCATTACTGAAACTCTTGCCTGAGTCTAGAATGAGCTTTGCAGAGTGATGATTTGGAAAGAGGACAAGGGGAGATTAGCCAGTTTGGAAAGGTGGCTCTGGGGTCTAGATCCTGGGAACCTTGAATAAGAATACTAACAATAGCTCCCACGTGTGCGTTTACAAAGTGCTTTCCTCACCACTACTCCAGGAGATGGATGGTGGTGTTAGCTTTGAAGGAGAGCTCATACTTACCTAGGCCTTTAGGGTTATCCGGGCAGCTGGGTGGTGCAGTAGATAGAGTGCTGGGCCTGGAATCAGGGAGAGTCATCTTCCTGAGTTCAAATCTGGCCTCAGACTCTTACTAGTTGTGAGACCCTGGGCAAGTCACCTAACCCTGTTTGCCTCAGTTTCCTCATCTGTCAAATGAGCTGGAAAAGGACATGGCAAACCACTCCAATATCTTTGCCAAGAAAATCCCCAATGGGGTCATGAAGGGTTGGACATGACTGAACTACAATAATATTTTAGGGTTATCTAATTTGAGTTTCAGGACATTTTGAAGTATGTTATCAGTCAAGTCATATTAACAAGCATTTCTTTTTACCAGACCCTGAGCTAAGCACTAGGTATGCAAAGTAACCCAGGGCTCAAGGCCATTTGAATAAGACTTCTCTTTGGAGGAGATGAATTCCTCAATGTTCTGGGTCTGGGTGAGCCACAGAGTGGTGAGAACATGGGAGGGGAGGGCTCTTTGTTCTCGGGATGTTCAGATGCTAGAGACAAGACACTTGGTTCTAGATTCTTTCCAGGGAGAGGTCACAGAATGGAGAGAAAGACTCCAGGATGAAACTAATGTTTTGAAGAGCTAATACCTCAATCACATCCCCATCCGCGGCTGGCCTCACTAGAGACTCCAGGGAATTTCCTTTTGAGTAAATTCTCTCTGTCTGTCTCTCTGTCTGTCTCTGTCTCTTTCTCTGTCTCTTGTCTCTGGCTGGCTGGCTGTCAATCTCTCTCTCTCTCTCTCCCTCTTTCTCTCCCCCTCTCCCTCCTTCACAACAGTAGATGAGCTCATCACGCTGAGTATTGCCCGGAATATTCTCATTTGTAAAAATTCTCTGACTTCTCTCAGCTCTTGACTTGGATAAATGGGTCTACTTGCTATTCACTATGTGAGGCATTCGTGGATCTGGCATTTGGTGGGAAGGGAGGCAAGCTTTGGAGATATAGTTTGGGGCCCTCCTCTGTCAAGGGATGGATCTGGAGTTTTCAAAACTTATTTTTGACTTAAAAATTTATTTTAGAACCTAAAAATTACTTCCCTTAGACTGACAAAATTTAGAGAGGATGCACAGATGTAATTCTAGCCTGGTATGTTCTCTCCAAGGAGAGCAGAGTGGCCGACCTCGTGTTCCCAATCTCTTGCTCCCCTCATGGCAGAAAAAACAGTCTTCCTTTGAGAAGGATGGGTGGAGGAGACTCTAGAGATATTTATCTATTCTCCTTCTGAGTCCCATCTAGACTGAACCATGGGGACACACAAAGTTTCCATCACACACACACACACACACACACACACACACACACACAAAAGAAAGACAAAAACTATCCCTGTCTTCAGAAGCTCACAATATCATGAGGCAGAAAGGAGACAACATAAAAAGAACTCTATACAAACATAATATATACAGAACTAATTCGAAATAACCAACAGGGGAAAGTCACTAGCATCAAGGGCAACTGGCAAAGATTTCTTGCAGGAAGCCAGGAGTTCAAGGTAAAGATGAAGAGAATTTCAGAGATGAGGGTAAATGCCTAGAGGCTGGAAATGGAGAGGGGGGTGGGGTGGGGAGCAGCAAGGAGGCTGGAGCCTTGACTCCTGGGACATGGCAAGGTCTGGACTCAAACCCAGGGCCTCTGACTCCAGATCCCAGACTGCCCCCACGACCGCAGTTTCCAGCAGGCCAGGCGAAGTCTCGGTTACCTTCTCCAACAACTAAAGACTGACACAAGATTTGTTTAATGATTTTTTTTTCCTGGTTTGAACACAACCTACCTACCTCAGCAGGGTATTGTGAGGACAAGAATGGTTTTAACCTCAGGCCACACTTGGAAGAATTTGAAAATTGTGAGCATAGAATCAAATGTCAAGTGAACAAGATTCCCTCCCAAGATTCTCAAGGCAAGGGATGTTCTTGGCCTGGGGCTGGAGGAGATAGGAGTCATTTCGACAGCCTGTGAAATGAGGGAAGGCATGGCTACCCAGCTACATGCCTATCTACCCCAGCCCCAACCTACAGGGCAGAGAAGAAGGCTGCTCCCACTGAAGTAGGAAAATTGGAACATGAGGGCAGATAGAACACACGTGGTAGTGGGGAAGTGGGCACACACCATGAAATGCACAGCCTGGCCTGACCAAGGACACCTGACACTTCCTCTTGTAAGTCTGGTTCTGTGAATGGGACCATGTGAAGCTTTGGCCAGTGTAGGCACAGTTGTAGATTTAGATTCCGAGGGCGTGGGGAAGGGCTGGCCAATGACTTCTTTTTTTTGGTCAAGGCAATGGGGATTAAGTGACTTGCCCAAGGTCACATAGCTAGTACATGTGTCAAGTGTCTGAGGCCGAATTTGAACTCAGGTCGTCCTGACTCCAGGGCCGGTGCTCTACTCACTGGGCCACCTACCTGCCCCTGGCCAATGACTTTTTGAAAAATAATCTAGAACTATGACTATTATGGGCAATTAAAAGACCTTGAATACACCTATTCCAACTCCCTCCTTTTATAGATGAGGAAATTGAGTCCCAGGGAGGTTAAGTGACTTGCCCAAGGTCACGCAGCTAGGAAGTGTCAGATGCAGGATTTAACTAAGATCCTCTGACTCCAAAGTCAACGTGGGCTTCATTATGGCGACTTCTATTGTGGCCTTTTGCTTTGAATCTCAGTGTGAGATAGATGTAGGACCACACGTACACATACACACACTCATACTTGTTCACGCTTTGGTTTTTTTTTTTTTAAAGACAAATTTTTAAAAGAAAAAGCAACTTTTCCAGGGATTCCATCTGCCAATGTTACAACATTCTGGGCAAAAACTTTTCAGATTCTAATTGCAGAAATTAAAGAAATCCCAAGCTCTTTCAGGTGAGTATGGAGGCAGGGAAGAAGAGTCGCTATCTGGGCTGGGGGATGGAGGGGATAATTAAGAAGAGGGCAATTGAGTTCAGGAGCAAAGAAAGAACATTTTAGCTCGTTCTCGTGAATGTACATGAGAAGAGGATTTCCTACTTTTCTAGGCACAAAGACTCTGTGTCTCAGCCTTCGTCACTGACAAAGTAAAATCTTGGGGCTTTTCATTGCTAAAATAAACCTTGGGATGGCTTTCCCTGGTTGTCTTTCCTTTGAACTCCCCTCTATTATTCCTATCCTGAAGGAACCAAAAGGATGAGGGATGTGTGTGTGTGTGTGTGTGTGTGTGTGTGTGTGTGTGTATGTGTGTGTGTGTCCGCTTGTGGCTTGTTTAGCTCAGGAATTAAGATAAGGTAAGGTCATGGTATGGAGTAGAGGGGAAGGCAGGTGGGGCAGAGAATGCAGGTAACCTAAAGACAATGAGAAGCGTGCCTAAAACAGCCTAGATGAAGATAGGGGATCACAGATCTGGGCATGGGGGTAGGGAGACCTCAGAAATAATCTAGTTCCACTGCCTTATTTCACATATAAGGAAACTGAGGCACAAACAATCAATCAAATATTCATTAAGCGTCTACTATGCTAAAAGATGAATATACAAAGACAGAAATTAAACAGGTCCAGTCATTAAGGAGCTGATGTTCTCTCAGGGAAGGCAACATAAGCAATATCTATCTATCTATCTGTCTGTCTGTCTGTCTGTCTGTCTGTCTATCTATCTCTATCTATCTTTCTATCTATCTATCTATCTATCTATCTGTTGTTTGTTGTTCAGATGTTTTTCAGTCATGTCTGACTCTCGGTAACCCCATTTGGAGTTTTCTTGGCAAAGACAGTGGGGTAGTTTGCCATTTTAAATCCTTCTCCAACTCATTTTACAGATGAGGAAACTGAGGCAGAGTTATGTGACTTTCCCAGGGTCCCGCAGCTAGTAAGTGTCTGAGGCCAGATTTGAACTCATGAGTCATTGTATCACCTAATTGCTTAGATAGATAGATAGATAGATAGATAGATAGATAGATAGATAGATAGATAGATAGATAGATAGATGGATAGAGGGATGGATGGATGGATGGATGGATGGATGGATGGATAGATGGATAGTCAGAAGAGATAAATAGATGAAGAGAAAGAGAGAGATAAGGAGATATACACATGTGTGTGTACCTGTGTGTGTGCGTGTGTGTTTTCTACAACAACAAATTCAATAATTGACAAGTTTAGGTAAGCAGAGCAAAGATGAGAAAGCCTTCTAGGGGCTGAACTCAACATGGACAAAGGGGTCAAAAGAAGTCATTTTCTCGCTCGTCTTCTTGCAGTTGAGGAGCGCCACCCCCCCCCCCCGCCCCCATGGTTGATTGACAGCCAGCCTTCAGAAGGAACAGAATTCAAGGCCTATCTCCGACCCATCCTGGCCTGGTGACTCTGGCCAAGATCCTGAACTTCTCTGAGTACTTGGCAGCTCTCAAAGATCACAAATCAGACTCAGGGCCTGGGCCCACTTTCCCCCTCACACCACAGGTGGTGATTGCAAGTGTAAGCCCTGCACAATTAGTGAGAGAATCACAAATGCAGAAACTGTTTGAAGCACATGTGTCCTTTGTGAAGCACTGGCCTCCAGGGCCTTAAATAACATGCTGAATTAGGGGTTTTATTCAGTTGGCAGTGAGGAACATCTTGCTCACTTTTAAAGAAGAAAAGCTGAAGAGGCAGGTAGACCCTTGGCTTCAAAAAGCCAGGAAGCCTGAAGCCTGAATCCTCCCTCAGTCATTTACTTACTAGCTGTGTGACCCTGAGCAAATGACCTAATTTCTCTGAGCCTCAGTTTCCCAATCTGTGCAAAGGAGATGATAATAGTGTCTCCCTTCCAGGGCAGGCTCTCCCTCTTCATTTCTGCCTCCTGGCTTCCTCAGCATCCTTCATGTCCCAGCCAAAAACCCATCCTTTTCTCAGAGACCTTTCTGGATCCTCCTTAATGCTGGTCCCTTCCCTCTGCTGATTGCCTCCCCTTCTCCTGTATTTCTCTTACTTCTACACATTTTTTCACATGTTGTCTCCCCCATTAGAGTCTAAGTTCCTTGAGGGCTGGCATTGTCTTTTGTTTTTCTTTGTGTCCCCAGTGCTTAGCACAGTGTCTGGCACTCAGTAGGTGCTTAACAAGTGTTTGTTGACTTGACTAGATTTAGGGTTATGGTGAGGACCAAGCAAGCCTTGAAATGCTGTATAAATGGTAGCTTTGGTGTGGATGTTAGCCAAGAAATTATATCCTCAGCCTTTGCCAGTTGCTCCCCCTTGCATCTCTGTGGACAATGAGCATAACTCAAAAAATGAAAAGGAGCCTCGGTTTATCCTCATCTTGTATTTGACTGAACAAATGTTGCCCACACCAATTCCACCCACACACAACTATAATTTCTCAGTTATAAAGGATGCTGCCTGGTTGGCTGGCTCAGCCATGACCAGAATCCTGGCAATATCTCCAGTTTCTTCCCGACTGCTCCTGACTGTACTGGCCTGTAAATCATGTGGGAGAAATGAATGGGCCCCGTGGAGGGGTCTAGAGGATGGGAGGGAGCTCCTTTTGAATGCCTTGGTCTGGCCTGTTGTGTAAGCCATTAATTTGGGGGTTGGGTGCAATTAACTCTCTAGAAGATACTAGGGGCCAAGTTGGCCCCTCAGGGTTTTCAGAGTGATTATTTAAAAGAAAAAATAAAGACAGCATCAAGTACTGGATAGCCCCAGACATGTCTTCTAAATAAACAGTTTCTATAATATATATGGTGCTGAGGTCAATCACTCACAGAAAAGAGGAGGCAGGTCATTAATTAAGCACTTGACCAGACCAACAATAGTTGTTCTGCTGATGTTAGAGTGATAGAATCACAAAATGTCAGCCTTGAAGGGAAATTGGAAACCATCCAGTCCAGTCTTCTCCCTTTACAGATTAGGAAACTCAAGGACAAGAAGGAATTTCTTCAAAGTCAACCCAACTAGCTAGTAGCGGAATTGGGACTAGAAGTCTTAGGTCTTTACTGTGACTCAGGACGCTTGCCGCAGCGTTGGTGGTGTCCCTGCCATCCCCCACCTTACCAGCAGAAGGCTTAACTGTCAAATTAAGGGGCTGGATGAGGTGAGTTTGGAGGTCCCTTCTAGCTCCAGATCTATGATTCTATGTTGGTGCCCTGCAAAGGACTCCTATAGCTGGTCCCCCGTCCCCTCACTCTAAGCTACTGCACAGCGTGGGAGCGAAGGTCAGGTAATTGACCATCGACAAGAGACTGAGAATTCAAACATCAACATATCATCTCCATTGTTATCTACATCAAACCCACTGACTATGTACATTTGAAAGGTTTTCTAATATCTTTGGTTTTTTGTAACCTCATTCCCAATGTGTCCTTCTTCTCTCTGCATCGCAGAGAACCATCAATTACAAAAAAGAATTTTTTTTAAAAACTAGTTCATCGTAACTGACCAGCACATTGAAAAAGTCTGACGTTATCTCTAGTGCTCTACGCCCCTGCCTCTGAAAAGAGTGGAGGGAGATACCTCCTCATACTTCTTCTTGGGAAGGGCAGTTATAACCAAAAACTTTCATTTGGGTTGTTTTACATAACTGTAAAATGGAGATAGTATTTGAACACTAGCTATTTGGGGGGATTCTTGTGTGAAATAAATAAAATAAAAGCATATTATAAGCCTCATATCCCTATGGATAGGAGTATATGTGAGTAATTCTCAGAACCTTGGGAGGGAGTAGAAAACTACTTTTTTTTTTATTCTGCTCCTTTGGAGGAAGAGAAAACAGTCCTAAAAATACCACTATTACACACTAGCAGTGAAAATCAAAAGGTATTTTGACCCAAATGAAATGGTCCTATAAGCAGTTTTAGAAATTGGTTATGGTGAAGGGTCTAGGTGGAGGCATCTAGGGAAGTGATCATTCTACATTTTGGTCAGACTAACACTCAAGTATTATATTCAGTTCTCGGTACCACATTTTAGAAATGGCACTGATAACTGGACTTCATCCAGAGGAGGGAAGCCAACATTGTAAAGAATTAGAAAGCATCCCATATGGGGGGCGGAGCCAAGATGGCGACCAGAAAGCAGTAACTGGCGTGAGCTCCCCACCAAATCCCTCCAAAAACCTATAAAAAAATGGCTCTGAACCAATTCTAGAGCTGCAGAACCCACAAAGTGGCAGAG
>CM053627.1:16834950-16866819 GCA_028646595.1 Phalanger gymnotis
GGAGTGGGGGGGGGGAGGAAATGGGGAGAAAATTTGTAATTCAAACGCCTGTGAAAATCAAGGCTGAAAACCAAACATGTCAAAAATAAATTTAAAAAAAAAAAAGAAAGCATCCCATATGAAATCTATTGAAGGAACTGGGGTGTTTAGACTGAAGAAGAGAAGAATGGGGACAGGAGGGAGAAGGACATGATCACTCTTTTCAAATATTTGAAAGCTTCTCATATGGAGGACCTAATACTCTACTCAGCCTTGTTGTGAGTGAAATTCAAAAAAGGTAGACTGAGGCTCATTTTCTCTAATAAAGATAACATTTTGTCAACAGGGGCAATACCTGCCAATAGAATGGATCAGTGGCTTGCCTCAATTTATCCAAGTACCCCTAGATCGAGATGCAGCTCCTTTTGATAAGATTAGAACAAGGAACAGAAAACGGTAGGTGGGGAAAGAATACAGTTGGTTATAGGGGCAGTGACATTGTGGGGCTGAGGACAACATGACTGGTTATATAGCTGAGGAGTGGGTGAACAATATGATTGGTCAGAAACTGGGAATGAGGGGCCAGCAGCAACCTCCGCCTTCCATCCTGTGACTAAGGCATGCTCATTGTTTGCATCTACCCACAAGGCCAAAGATGGTGGGCCAAGCTTCTTCGGACAGCAAACCAGACATCCTTGAAGGAGAGCACCGCTGGACCAGACTCCCTGGTGTCCACGCACATTCCCCAAAGGCTGCAGATTTCTGTGAGGCAAGAATAGAACAGTGATTAGGTCTTAATGGGGCAGCAAGATGGCACAGTTGATAGAGCAGCTGGCCAGGGGTCAAGAAGACTTGAGTTAGAAATCTGGTCTCTCTGTGACCCAGGGCAAGTCCCTTGATTCTGCTTGCCTCAGTTTAACTCATCTACAAAGTGGGCACAGTAATACTACCTACTTTGCAGGGTTATTTTAAGGATCAAATGAGATAATACAAGTAAAGTACATAGCAGAGTGCCTGGCACATAGTAGGTGCTGCGTGAGTATTTATTATTATTATAATATCCATAATCCTATTATTCTATATCAGGCAGATTTAGGTTTGATGCTAAGAAGTGCTCCCTTACAAATTAGAGCTGTCCTAAAGTAAAAGAGGTAGCTTTGGGAAGTAATGAGCTGTTATTAGTGAGAGACGCTGCCTGAAGCAATTCCTCTCTGGGTGGTTTGCTAGAGGCCCAAGGTTCCTTCTAGATTGAATGATTACCACCTGTGTGAATTTCGGCAAGTCATTTTATCACCTCAGGCCTCAATTTCTTCATTTGTAAAATGAAGGGACTGGACTAGGTGGCATCAGAGCTCTATGATTATCCCTGTTATTGTGATATAAAATCTTTATTTTTGTAGAATCGAGATAGCCCTAAGAAGGTGCGATTTAACGGAACCCTACCAGAGCTCGATGGGATCATAAATTAATTCTATTGAAACAGTCTTGGAGAGGAAAAGTGACCTGACAAAATCACCCACAAAGTCAAGAGTCTGAAGTAGGAGTCTAAAACCTGCCTCTGCCTTGGATCCCGAAAGCTCTGCCATGATCCCAAAGGTCTTCTCTTATACCCTCTTAAGACAGTTACCAGCTGATTACTTTAGGCTTTCAATGGTGTGATGCGTAATCCTTTGAGACTTTAAAAAGATTACTTTAAAGCCACATTGTGAGAAACAATGCAAAAGAAAGCATTTTTGCAGAGAATCATTGGGCAGTCATGTTTCTCCCTCATGTTTGCTAAATATAAATCTTAAAAAGGGGCAAGCAACGGAGATCAACGTCGCATAACCTCATTTCCTCAGCTTGGGAAATTGGTTTAGGTTTTATACCTTCCCCTAAAGAATGTCAGTGTGATTCTAATAAATAGCTCTAAATCCCAACAGCCTTCCACTCCGAGACCATGAGGACCGTATCAAAACTGGGATGAGACTCTCTAAGAGTTCATACTAATGGCAGCCAGAAAGAAGAAAAGAACATTCAGCCTCTTTTTGGCACAGACATTTCCAAGCAAGAACTATTTGGGATTGTTCTATAAATGGGCAATTACAAGACCTTTGGGCATCCCTGGCATCAGGTATTCCATAGCTTCCTCTAAAATGTACCTCAGTCTGGCCCCTGGGGACCTGATCTCAAAGAATTGACCGACCCTAGTCCTTGGGCTCAAACTCCTCACCGCCTAGACCATGCATTCCCTGGTGAGTGGACAGCAAATGTGTGCACCAGTGCTGGACTCCATTACAGGACCCTGGAGGAGAGGGGCCCAAATACATCTGGGACATCTTTGCCCCTGAGCTCTATGAATCAGTCATCATATCCAGTGGGCAAAAATAAACAAATAAAGCCTTACCTGCTACCTGTCCTTATACTCTACTCTTCGTGTATTTCAACCCTCCTCTCATCTTCAGGATGAGGCAGAATGGATAAGACTTGGGAGCTTATTTAATGTGGGGGTAGAGGGGAAAAGGAATGGTCAGGGGTGATTCTAAAGTTTTGAACTTGGCTGACTCGGAGCAGAGTAGAATCCCCCACAGAACTAGGGAGGTTTGGAGGAGAAACACAGTGAGAGGAAAGGCAAATGCCTTCTATTTGTGATACATTAAATCAGAGATGCCAGTGGGACATTCCTTGGGCAGAGATGCTAGACTGGTATTCAAGAGAGATATTATGGTCAGATATGGAGAACTATGAGTCATCTGCATACAGGCGAAAGAAAATAGACATTAAAACTCTGAGGATTCACCTCACAACCATCAAAGCATCACAGAAGATCAAAGATGGAATGAGTCCGACAGGCTGTGGGAAGGCAGGCACTTCGGTTTGTCTTTTGGGGAAGTAATTTGGAATCATGAGGAAGTCACCGAACTCTCATGCCTTTGGACTCTGTGATCCCATTACTAGGCAGATACACGGAAGGAGGGCAAAGACAGAAGTATAAATATTGCACATACAGAAATATCCATAGTAAAAAAAAAAAGTAGAAACAAAGTGGGTGCTTAATATTCCCACACAGACTCTCTTAAGCTATACTGATGGTACAACTATTCTCATTTAACAGTTTATAATTCTTTTTTAACATTAGAAAGGAGTTCTCATGCTTGAAAGGATTGGGGAATATCTTCTCAAACATGACACTTCCTCATTCCTTTGGGTCTTCACAGGGGCTGAATTGGAGTACACCCCATGAAGGATAGCTGGAGATGGGCCCGCTGCCCTCCCCCACTCTGGCAACATGGTAGCCACAAGCACATGACAGCCAAAGCCTGAGCCCAGAGGTTGGGCTCCTTGCTGTGTTTCTTTCCTGAGCACAGGTAATAGTCAGCCAAAACGCATTTATTAAACACTTAGTATGTACCAGGTGCTGTGCTGAGCAATCCTGAGATGGATGTTTCCAGCTGTGGATTAATGTGGTGGAGTTAGAGAGCTACAGAGCTCCTAGATTCTCAGGCAGCATCCCTAGCTCTTCAGGAGAGGTTCCCAATCAGTCCTTCAGTGCTTCTTGTAGAAGATAACCACCAGCAAGAGAATAATCCCATCCCCTGACCTGGCTTGTAAGAAGACAAGGACCCTTTCCCCAACTGATAAATGACCAAAGGATATGGACAGGTAGTTTTCAGATAAAGAAGTAAAAGCTATCTGTAGTCATATGAAAAAAATGCTCTAAATCACTATTGATTAGAGAAATGCACACTAAAACAACTCTGAGGTACCCCCTCACACCTATTAAATTGGCCAATATGACAGAAAAGGAAAATGCTAAATGTTGGAGGGGATGTGGGAAAACTGGGACACTAATGCATTGCTGGTGGAGCTGTGAACTGATCCAACTATTCTGGAGAACAATTTGAAACTATGCCCAAAGGGCTATAAAACTGTGCACATATAGCTTGTGATCTAGCAATACCACTACTAAGTCTGTATCCCAAAGAGATTTTTAAAAGGGAAAAGAAGCTATTTGTACAAAAAATATTTATAGCAGCTCTTTTCGTGGTGGCAAAGAGTTGGAAATTGAGGGGATGCCCATCAATTGGCAAATGGCTGAACAAGTTGTGGTATATGATTGTAATGGAATACTATTATGCAATAAGAAATGATGAGCAGAATGATTTCAGAAAAATCTGGAAAGACTTACATGAACTGATGCAGAGTAAAGTGAGCAGAACCAGGAGAACACTGTATACAGCAACAGCAATATTGTACAATAAACAAATGCAAATGACTCAGCTATTCTCAGGAGTACAATGATCCAAGATAATTCTAAAGGACTCATAATGAAAAAATGCTATTCACCTCTAGAGAAAGGACAGGTGGTGTCTGAATACGGACTGAAGCATACTATTTTTCACTTTCTTTTTATCTTTTAGTTCAAGTTTTCCCCCACAAAATGACTAATATGGAAATATTTTATGATTGCACATGTATAACCTGTATCAGATTGTTTGCTGTCTCAAGGAGGGGGGTATGGAGAAAGGGAGAATAAAATTTGGAACTCCAAACTTTTTTAAAAATGCTAAAAATTGTTTTTACACGTAATTGGGATAACGATAACATATTATTTAAAGAACAAGAACAAGAGGTAGAACAAGAAGAAATGGACCCTAAGTGATTTGCTTGGGCAATACTGTTGTTGTTTGTTGTTGCTTGTCCTTCATTCTCAAAGAGAACCAATGACATGGGGACAATGATGTCTTGACTTGGAAATGAATTAAGTGAGGCAGGGCTGTGCAAAGTCATCCACCTCACTCTCTCCTCCAGGGTCATCTGAGTCCAGTGGCAAGACATAGGTCAGGACAACTAGAGATAACCCCAGATACAGTGGGAGATCTTGGGCTTTTTAAGCTAAGGTCTTTCCCAGATCTGTTTGTCTAAGGCAACATCCATTCAATGATTTAAGGCTAGTTAAGGAGACCCTCAGGGTTTCTGGCCAGAACAGAAACATTTGCTATTTACACTCACTCTGAACCATCAAAAGCTCAACAATGACCAAGTGAGGCTTGGGCTGGGACCTCTTATTGGCCAATCAGTGAGAGTCAGAATGATTTAGGTTTAAGGCATGGTCAAGTAGCTCCAAATGAATCCCAATGGGCTTTATCAAAGGCTGGTTTTCCAGAGCTCAATTTCAAGAAATCATAAATGAAACTACATGAGACAAAAGAATTAATTAGCTTGGACAATACTGAGCTGAGATGAAAGGTGAAATATTGGCTCAGTAGCCCCACAAAATATTTTGATGTTATAAGTATTAACCTCCCAAGAGAGTATAATAGCCATTATGTCATCATTAATTCTTATTTGTCCTTAATGTGTGCTCCTGAGTCTCTTATAGTAAACATTTCTTTGTGTGGAGGAAATAAAAAACTCTTCTCTACCTGATTTACATTGTAAATTGAATACCTTTCTGTCCTTTCTTTGGGGATAACCCTAGATGAGTGTCAAGCCTACATTTTGTTATCCTCCCTCAGGTTCCAGGCTGAGAGCATGAAGAGCTGGAGAGTTTGAGAACAGCTTGATACCTCTCTCGAGAGAGGTCAGGCTCCTCCAGAACTAAATCTGGTCTACAGAGGGATGGGTCCAGAACTGAGAGGGACCACTTCCTCTTAACGAAGAGAGAGAAGACAAACATATCGGTCTCAGGAGCCCAGCAGCAGTAAGTGTCATTGTTATGTAACTAGAGGCAGTCCCTAACTTACATGTATTATGTAGCCCCTGAGTTTATGCATTATATAAAACTGCTATGGACTTGGTGCTTTGAGATTAAGTACTTTATACAGGATCAAACAAGATTATGTATATAAAGTGCTTCATATTGTGTGAGCTATTACATTATATTTCACTTCATTTTCACGATAATCGTATGGGGTTATTAGCTCCATGTTACAGACTAGGAACTAAAGCTCATATGCTCTTTGGCTTTCCCATGGACGCACAGCCAGAAGACCTAGGTTCAAAACCTGACTCCTTTACTTACTATCTACACTATCTTGGGAAGGGCATTCAACCCTTCAGAGCCTTGGTTTCCTTAAATTGGAGGGTTAGACTCAATGTCCTCTTAGCTATAAATTATATGTGTGTGTATTACATATATAATGTATATATATATATATAATTCTATACTTATATTTTGTTGGATTTTCAGCATAAAGGTGCATTCTCTTTTTCAAGGACTTTTTCTCTGAATATATTGATATAATCATGTCGTATCACAATTATATTATTTATTTTTCTGAAAGGGAACCATCCTTGCACCCTGAGCATAAATCCAATTTGATCACAGTGAATTGTTTTTATATATTTCTATAATCTTCCTTGCCAGGATATTACTTAAAATTTAAAAATTTAAAAACTCATGATATTGGTCATTAAATTCCATGTCACTCCATCACAAATGGGATTTAAATATAGATCTCTCGTTAAGCCAAATCCAGTATTCTTTCCAATACAGAATACTGCCTTTGAAATGCTACCCAGCCAGGGGTCTAAAGGAATCCCTTTTTGCTTTTCACTGCATTCACTTGAAATTTCTTTATTCTCTTCCCTCTCCTTCTCATTGGCAGCTGCCTGGAACCCTGCCTCTAGTCTCTTCAGACGAACTCTAGGGCAGTGTCTATGGGGTAAGGCTGGGAAGCAGTAAAAGAAAGGTAAGATGATGAGAGCTGAAACCCCCATGGCCACTCAGGGGGATTCTCGATTCCCGAACCCAGATCTGGGCACTCCTCATCCCAGAGCATCCTTTTCTCCTCGGTTGTGCTGACGATGTTTCTTTTTCCCATTTTTATTGATCACGCTGTGTGTCTAACACTAAATATTTCCGAATACATTACCCTTCCTTCATCTATTTTTTTTCATTTACATAAGTTGTGCTTTCCTTATTTTACCACACAGGATGATTACAAGTGCATCATGGTGCCATGGCATGGCTTAATGAATAGAGTGCTGGGCCTGGAGCCAGGAAGACCTGACCTGGCCTCAGGCCTTGACTAGCTGTGTGGCCCTGGGCAAGTCACTTAACCTCTGTTTGTCTTAATCCACTGGAGAAGGAAAGGGCAAACCACTCCAGTATCTTACCCCCCAAAAAATAGGGTCATGAAGAGTCAGACATGACTGAATAACAACAACAAATGTATGTATGTCCATAATATTATATATATATGTGTATATATATATATGCGTGTGTGTGTGTTATATTAGTATATGTGTGTATATGTATGTACGTATGTGTGTGTTCTATATGTGTATGTGTAGGAAATTGTAATGACCAACATGGCCCCAAAGAAATGATATGAGATGGTACTTCTCTTCTTTGCCGAAGTGAAGGACTATGGGTATAGAAACATTGGGAAGGATATCCAATTTGACTGATGCATATTAGTTAACTTTGCTGAACTGCATTTTAAAAAAATCTTTTCTTTTAATTTTTTGTCATAAGGGATAGCAGATACATTGGGAAAATTTCTGATGTAAAAACAGATGACAATTTTTAAGTGTAAGCCTACAGTATTTTTTCTAGCAAAATGCAATTAATTCCATCCTTTAAATGCATCCGTTTCTCTCAGGCTTCATTCCTACTCATAGAATCTCAGATCGGGAAGGAACCTCAGAGGCCATCCAGGTCAACCTGTTGTAATGTTAATGGACCAAGAAGATCTTCTCTGTCCATTAATACGCCTATGTGACCTGCCTTGAGCTCTGGCCAAGCTCACAGCTGTGACACATCCTGAGTCACAGAGTCCATTGAGGGAGGAACTTGCTTAAAGGGGAAGCTTGCTTAAGGTAAGCTTGCTTAGGGGAGACTTGCTTGTAGGAAGGCTTTCACATCTTTTGGTGGTAAGCTAATTAGGCACTAAGTCACGAAGGTTGTGATGCCTTCTGGCTCTAAAAAGTGCATATATACTCTGAGTTGGTATTTTGCTTTGAGGGTTCACTTATGAGAAGGACCTTTTGATTCCCTGGATGGGACTCTGAGTAGCTGTTTTGTTAAGAGACCACCCCACTCCTGACTAACCAGATATCTGTGATCCTTTGATCCAGTGGTGTACGTAAAGTGTATAGTAATGTTGCTTTGATTCAGACAGTTAGAGCCCTGTCTGTTGGTCTCTGTACTAATTTCTCTGCTTGTATTCTTCTGTTTGTATTTTCTCTGATGTTCACAGTGCTGACCTTTCCTCTGAACTAGTGGATATAATTAAAAGTAGGATTGTTAACCCTTTTTTGAGCAGTCTTTCCTAGAAAAGCGGATCAAAGAACCTGTGCTAGCAGGCGTCCTGAGTGTGCCAGTGTGGTTGCTGTTATACCTGGACCTGACTAGAAATTTTCTCTAAGTGACCATCCAACCTTTGCTTAAAAATCTCCAGTTATAGAGAAACCTCTGCTTCCTGAGGCAGACCCATTCCATTTTTGGATAGTTATTTTAGTAAGACTTTCATTACCAAACTATAAATACTTATTAAACATCTGCTATGTGCCAGGCACTGTGTTAGGTGCTAGTGACACAAAACAGGAAGGAAGGAAGGAAGGAAGGAAGGAAGGAAGGAAGGAAGGAAGGACGGAAGGAAGGAAGGACGGAAGGAAGAGAGGGAGGAAAGAAGGCATAGTCTCTGCCCTCAAAGAACTTACATTCTATCAGGACAGATAACTGCATCTGTAAGTATAACCCTGTCTTGGAGATACCTGATGCGGGCAGGCATCCAAGGAGAACAGATGGATACCTGCTAATCAGGCAGATATTTCCCAGCATCCTCTTCCTTGATCCCTCAGGCAGTGATGTGCTGACCTTGGATATGGCATTGTAATATTTGACTCAAATTGTCCACTCTCACTTTTGTCCTAGCGGAAAGAAAAAAGGCAGAAACTTCAGGAGCTTGGAGAGGTAGAAGCAACAGACATTGCTGCCATGAAGTTACTGCACCTCTGGAGCTGAGACAGTGTGGATAAATCATCCATGACTTTCATCAGGGTGGATTCTGGGCTGCTGAAATAAATCCAGGCTGCACCCAGAGGCAAGTCAGCCATCATTCTTACGCTGTGCCCTCTCCATCCTTCTCCAAGTGCATGCTTCTGAATCCAATGTCTCCTCCCTCATCTCTCCCCAAATGTCTCTCCCTTGTTTCCTGAAAGTTTGTTTATCCTCCTGTGTTTTAAAGTTGACTTTGTTTTCTTAAGCTGGCAAATGTGTTAAAGATATTGATTGATGAATTATTCAGCTGGCATGCTATTGCTTGAATGTGGCATTGATTAGGATGATTGGAAACAGAGGAGGGGAGATAAATTTAAAACTGCTATGTTTTTCCAGGGTAAAATTTCTGGCTGGGGGCTTGGAGCTAAAAAGGAGAATTATTGATTCATTTTTACAGCTTTCCAGGGAAATGACAATACATTGACTGGGGTCCCTCTTAGCAAATGAGTCAGCAACCGTTATCATTAGTAACTCCAACTGGCTAGGCTGGCATGGAAACAGATATCCACCATTATGGGTAAATTTGTTTTGAAAAGATTTCTCTTCTAGAGAATGAGGGAGGCCAATGAGGTAGCTAAAAGCAAAATTAAACCCCAAGAGGGAAAACTATAAAAAGCCGTTGTTGTTCAGTCAAGCCTGCCTATTTGTGACTCCATTTGGGGTTTTCTTGGCAAAGATACTGGAGTGGTTCACCATTTGCTTCTCCAGGTCATTTTACAGATGAGGAAATTGAGGCAAACAGGGTTAAGTGACTTGCCCAGGGTCACACAGCTAGTAAGTAGCTGGGGCCAGATTTGAACTCAGGTCTTTCTGACTCTAAGCCTAGCACTCTATCTACTGTGACACCTAGCTGCCCTTTAGTTATAGATTGAAGACAACTATTATATTCTTAGTCTTTTCTCCCGGCTAAAAATTCTCAGTTCTTCCCATGGATCCTTGTATGGTATGGTTTCCATTCACCCCACCATGCTGGCAGACCTTCTCTGGGCACTTTCTAGTTTGTTAATATCTTTTCTAAGTGGCATCCAGAAGAGAAAACAATATTCCAGATGCAGATGCAATATTCCAAGGCATGAGACAGTGGAACCATTGCCTCCACTCTGCCCATATGCAGCTTAAGAACACTTAATGTCTGGTCCTAGAGTTCTTAATTTATTATGCATCATAAAACCCTTCAGTAGCACTCTGGTGAAGTCTACGTACCCTTTCTCAGAAGGATGTTTTTAAATGCATTAAATGAAATATGTAAGATTACAAAAGATGTCAATTCTATTGAAACACAGTTATCATAATCTATTTTTTAAAAAAACAAGTTCACAGACCTAAGGTTAAAAATCCCTGATTCAATTTCATGCACATTCCAATGAACTTCGGAAATAAATTTTTTTACAGAACTGTGATATTTGTGTGAATTTCTCGTTTTTTTTTTTTGTTTCCCATTGCTGCCAGCTGTAAAAATGTCTTAGAAAACCCTAGAAGGATGGCGTACAGCCTCAAGGACAGGAAGATAAGGAAGAAACAGGGGACTGACTTCTGTTCGACAGTGGAGTGGGGAGGGAGAAACCCTAGATGGAAGCAAGACTTAGCAGCAATGGAAACAGAAACAGGTAGGTTAATTTCTCAAGGCTGAAGCAAGAAAAGGAAGGGGTTGCCTAGGAACCAACTGGTCCAAGTGGAACATTTACAACAGCAGCATGGTACAGAGAAAGAAAGGAAGGAAGAAAGAAAGAAAGAGAGAGAGAAAATGAAAAGGAAAGGAAAAAGGAAAGGAAAGGAAAGAAAAGAAAAGAAAAGGAAAGAAAAGAAAAGAAAACAAAACAAAAGAAAAGAAAAGAAAAGGAGAGAAGAGAAAAGAAAAAGCATCAGAGTTAGAAGATCTGGATTTAAATCCTGGCCCTGCCCCTTCCTACTTATGTGACATTAGACAATAAAATGAAATACACAAGGATAAGCCACTTCATTTCTCTGAGTCTCAGTTTTTCCATCTGTAAAGTGAGTGTGTTGGAACTAAATGTCCTCTGAGGTCTATTCCACTTCATAATCTATAAATCTCTGATCCTGTATCTTCTAAAATGTCACCTCTCAAAATTCAGTCTCTGGTATATTTCAAAGTTATAAGGCCCCTTAATCATCTTCCCAATTCCTTATCTTTATTCAGCTCAATTCCTTTTTCAACTACTCATTCTCCCAAAGAACTTTCTCCTGTAGAAGCTAGAAGTAGAAAAATGCACCTAGTTAAAAGATCAAGTGTTTTCTGCCCGAGATAATTTCTGAGCTCTTTTGTGTTTCTTGTCATGACTCATAAAAAATTTTTTATTGATATATTTTGTTTTTACCTCATCTACATTTTTATAGTTTGATATAATATTCAGGTCACAAACACATTTTTAATTTGTTGTTGTTGTCGTCATTGCTCAGTCATTTCCAGTCATGTCTAACTCTCTGTGACCCCATTTGGGGTTTTCTTGGCAGAGATACTGAAATGGTTTGCCATTTGCTTCTCCAGTTCATTTTACAAATGAGGACATTTTACAAATGAGAACTGAGGCAAATAGGGTTAATTGACTTGCCCAAGGTCACACAGCTAATAAATATCTGAGGCTGTATTTGAACTCAGGAAGAAGAGTCTTCCTGATTCTAGTCCTAGGGCTCTGTCTACTGCAGTGCTACCTAGCTGTCCCCTGGCTATGTGGTGTAATACGTTGGCCCAAACCTACTTCTTCCAGATTGCTTTCCAGTTTTTCCAGCAATTTTTGTCATAAAGAAGTTGTTTTTAAGGTAATTTATGTTTTCCAGTTTATTGCACGCTGGGATGTTGAGTTCAATGATTTCGGATTTTTCCCTGTCGGGTGCGACTCATTGATCTACCTTTCTACGTTAAACCAGTATTAAATGGTTTCAGTGATTGCTGCTTTATAATATAGTTTGTGGTCTAGACATTCTATTCCTTTTTCATTTCTATTTTTAACATTATTTCTCTCGAGAGTACTGAGAGCAACGTATTGACAAGTAGAGCTTAACCAAGAGTGAAATTGGCCACTTCAGCCGAGTGGATTCCCTGTCATTGAAGATCATCAGGCAAAGGACCAACGGCCACTTGTCAGGTGTGACGCAGGAGGCTTTCTTGTTCAGGTACTAGATGGCCTTTAGATACAACTCATTTTTTACTCCTAAACCCATCCATCAATAGATTAGTCAGTCAGCTGGATTTTCTTTAGGAGTCTACTATGTGCCAAGGTAACGTGCTAAGCATTGGGGTACAGATACAAGCATAAAGAAATACAGTCCCTGCTCTCCAGGAGTTCACATTCTAAAGGGGGAAGATGCTACTTAAAAGAAGATGGTTGGGCAGTGGCATAGGAGAATGGAGGATGCCTGGTCTGGGACCCTTCCCCAAAATGGAATTTCTGAAAAGAATTCACCAGTGGGAGAAGGGGCCGGCAAGAGCAAGTGTATAATTGGTGTATAGTTGTCAAGGCACCACCATTCTTCCATTTCCCAGGCTATAACCTTGGTGCCTCACTTTTTTTCACCCTGCATGTCCAATCAATTGCCAAACATTTCCTCTTCTGCCTCCACCAAGGCTCTCACATCTGTTTCCTTCTCTCTACTTCTAGCCACCACCCTTGTTCTGGCCAGCCTCCACTTTTGCAACGATCACTTAATTGGATGCCCCACCTTAAGCCTCACCCCACTCCAATCCAAGCCACTGATCCACTGAAGTAAATTCCAGTGTCTTCTCCATCACATCCAGGATTAAAACTCAGGAGAGCTGACTGAGGAATTGCCAGTGTGAGCATTTACACCTAAAAAAGTCAAATGCTACAAATCAATACTGGACTTTTTGTTGCTTGTCCTGACTTTAGATAGTGATGGGGGAAAATATTAATAATAAAGATTAAACTTTGAAATGTGCTGTTCGTACATTTAAAATAATTTTTTGGAGAGTCAGTTGTTAAACATTTAGCAGGACACCCCCATAAAACGCTTCACAACCTGGTCCCAACCTACCTTTCTAGGCTCCTTACGCATTGCTCTCTTTCCATTTATGATCCAGCCAAATGGTTCTCCCTGCTCCTCACAAAAACCCCCTTAGCAGAGGTGGGGTTCCATTGGTATGATCCAGGTAGCAGAAAGGCTGAGGTTTGAGGGTTTCTCAGGCTTAGTACTGAGCTGCCCCGGGCCATGTAACACAGTCTGTGCTAAGTTTCACATCAAAATTATGACCCCTTCCCTTCCCTACCCTTCCACCCCAGGTTGGAGAAGGTGGAGATCGAAGCCTCCATGCCGGTTAGTAACGGGACTGGGCCCCTGAGTCCATCCTGGCCAAGGTGGGGAGATGTAGTCTTTAGAAACAAAAACAAGCAAAGCAAACCAAACAATACACTCTCTCTTATCTCCATGGCTAGAATGCAGTCCCTCCTTCATTTCACCTCCCAAATCCCTCACGTCCTTTAAGACTCAGCTTAAGCATGTTTTCTCTCCAAAGCCTTTCCTGGTCCCTCAACTCCTGGTGCCCCCTTTCTCTAATTCCCTTGTCTTTAACCACATTTTATATATTTTTATATGTTCTGATGCTTGTCCTGAATATAATTATGTATTTGCACATTGTCTCTCTTTATTTTATTCTTAACTTAATGAACACTTTAAAGAGAGAGGGAGAACATTTCTGTATACAATGTAAAATAGAAGAGGATTCTCTATAAAATTGTGAGTTTCTATTATATACAACTTGCTTTTTAAAAAAAAAGGTTAAAAAATTCAACCTATTGAATGTGTCTCTTGGGAGATGACTATGATTCTCATGCATTTGAATCAGGTTCTTAAATATCTTGGATATCAACCCTTTATCAGTTGCTTCAAAGACTTTTTTCCTCCTAATTTTTTATTTCCCTTCTCATTTTAACTGCTGCAGAGACCCTGATGGGACATCTCACCCCTTGCTCACCTTGCCAACCCACAACAGGCAGCAGATAGTGATTCTTCCCAGAATCCATTCTGCTAATGGTTCATCTATGTTATTGCTTTAAAAAACAGGTCCTCATTTCATTTATCAATTCAATATTTCTTTGGGCTTTCCTGACTTGTACCCACTTGTGAGCTGCACTCCCTGGCCAGGCCTTTCTGCCTTGACCCCTTCACCAGGGCCCACAGACACTGGATGTCAGTTTGAGCAGATTTGGTCTCACAAAATTAGTTACTATAGTTTCTCCTTGGGTTTCTTGATCATCTCTCAGTCTTGGTCTCTCTGATTGTATCCTTACAGAAGTAACTTTGAGAGAGTTCTGCTCTTCACTCCCTCTACCATCTTAAAAGAGAGAGATGACATGTTGAATTTCCCAATAACATGTGAACTCCTTGAGAGCAGAGACTTTTTATCTTTATTTTTTCTGTCTGTGTATTCCCTGGGCTAGAGCCCAGGACCCAGCACATAATATATACTTAGTAAGTGCCTCCTAATTGATGACCCCAGAGATACCTTGAGACTGTGACTCTGTAATAGTTCCTTTTTTTGTGAAATTGTCCAATGCCTACCATGTCCAGGACCTCCCAACTCTCTTCTAGAATGCTCTACTTCTGGGTAGTTTACAAGACTTTGGCCTCTTTCATTTCTTGATTTCAAGTGATATTTCCCAATATATATTCTCCATCCTACCCTACTCCCATCAAGCATTAAACAATGCATTGATTTAATTTAGAGGGTCTTGTTGACTTCATAAGATCTCTCTGCCTATTTCAGCATAGAACTTGCGATCATTTTCATGAGATTCCTCTTGCTTGTGTTCATAAGCGGTTCTTCAAGGTGAACTGACCAAATGTCCCATGAAATGATATTTCTTTGTTGCCTTTGGTCATGTAATAAAACCATCTCCCGCCTCCCCAAGGGAAGCCTGTGAATCATCCTCTTATTTATTTTCAACTTCCTTAAGTCTTTGGTTTGCATCTGTAGCCAGACTAGCAATTTTAATATCATTTATTCCCTCCAGTTGTAAACGTTTGTTGGTCTCTTTGGACAAAGAACTCCCGTTTAGAATGCCAACATTGAAACTGATGTGTCTAGATTATCATTCAAAACCTTGGCACACTCTGCCCTTTGTTCTGCCACTTTGACACTGTTACTGCCCAGTAAGAGGACAGAAGATCATTTGATATTTTTCTTTGCTTCATGATTTGAAGTTTCAATCACCCAATGAATTAGCTAGGCCATTGTGCCCAACCTGGGAACCTAAGCACCATGGACAGAGCAGGTTTTAGAGGGGAAATGCTTCCTAAGTCATATATAGGCTCAAGAATGACCTTTGAGGAACTAAGCCAATGAGGGAATTGGTGGCTGCCTATAACAAAACAATTATCATAATAATTCACATTTTTATAGTTTGTAAAGTGCCTTCTTCACAACAGCCCTATTAGACAAGCAGGATAGGCATTGTTATCCTAATTAATTGGCTTGGAAACTGATACCCAGAAGGGTAAAGGGCTTTGTGGAATATTCCATAGCTAATTATTGGTAGAGGCCCTAAAAGCCCAGGTCCCTGAAGATGTTTCCTTTCCTTCCTAACAAGAGGAAGAAATCTAACCCACTTTGTGCACATGATGGAGAAGCTTGGTTTTTGTTGTATGGCATTTTCCAATAACTCAAAAGAAATCTCTATACTTCACTATGAATAACTTGTAACATGTTTGAGGCTCTTACAGACAGCACAGGCTCTAAAGTGACTCCAATTTCCTCTGTCTTTTGTCCTAAATTCATCATTTAGCATTCTGACACCAGACTCCTAGATGACCTCGGATGTCTGAACGTTGCATTTAGAGTAATAGAACTGGGAGGGGCAGTAGAAATCATCTCATTCAATTCTCTGAGGCCCAGAGAGAACAAGTAACTCAACTAAAGTCAGATAGCTAGGAGGTGGCAGAGGCCAGATTCAAACCCAAGTCCTCTGACTCTGAAAACACAAGATGCGGGGGCAGGGGCGGGGCGGTCCATTTGGGCTGGGATGAATGGATCTGAAGCTTCATGGTATCCAGACCTGGAAGGAACCTTAGAGATGACCTCATCCAAACCCTTGACTATGGATAAGGAAACTGAGATCCAGAGAAGGCAAGTGGGTAGTTAGATCAGTGGGATAGGAGGGCACTGTATCACTACTGGACCCATGATTTCATTGTTAGGGAAAACTCTCTCAGATGATGCATGTTGGCTCCCACCGTGTAGCTCATATTCTCAGAGAGCTGTCCAGGGTACTGAGAGAGAGACTTGCCCAGGGCCACAGCCAGCAGGGATCAGAGATAGGCCTGAACCCAGGTTTTACTGACTCAGAGTCACTACCCCAAGGGGCCTTTCTGTCAGATATTAATTAACCTTGATTGAATTAAGAAGAAAATGATAGTCAAACTCCGTGTGCTGCAGAGTTTTCCAGAAGCCCTCATCTGAAGATACCCCATATTCTTGTCACATTTATGTGGAAATTACTTTACTGGAGAGAAAAATAAAATGAGTCACTGGGATGTCTAGGAGAAGAGCTGACCACATCTACATTCTTTTATCAAATCAACTTTTCCTTTGGAGAATTTCAATATGACCCTATCTAGTCACAGCTCCCAAGAGCTGCATCCAGTAATGGCAGAGCCTGAAGAAATCTTAGAGATCATCTAGTCCATGCCCCCATTTTCCAGAGGAGGAAACTGAGGCTCAAAGAAAGGGTAATGACTTGGTCAAGGTCACACAGCTGGCCCATAAACCCAGGTGGTTAAGCATTAAGACTTCTGCTATCCTCACTTTGCCAGTGATCCCTCACCTTTTCAAGTAGGAGGGTGCCTTTTAGCAGAAACGATTGGCAGCTAACTACATGATAATTCTTTGTATTCCTGCTAAATAGTTTATGGGAGACATCTAGTGATAAAGATGACAGGGTCTGTGAGCATAGCAATGGAAGGACACTTTCCAATAACTCTCATGCCCTCTAGGGGTCCAAGGCCCACAGGCTGGGCATCATCACTGTCAGCTGCTTCCTCCATGACCAAAGACAGTATCTACAACAAGATTGGACTAATCACACAAAAAGGGGAAAGGGGAAAGGGAAAAGGGGAAATCAATTGGTGTTCTTGTCTAAATAACAAAGCATTGGGTTTTTTGTTTTGTAATTTTTTTTTTGGCAGTTGATGACTCAGTGAATAGTGTGCTTGGAGAACCTGTGTTCAAATCCAGCCTCAGACACTTGCTGTGTGACCTTGGTGAGGTCATATAACCCCCGCCTGCCTCAGTTTTCCCAACTGTAAAATGGGGATAACAATAGCACCTACCTCCCAGGGTTATTGTGGGGATCAAATTAAATATCTGTAAGAGCTAGTAGGCTCAGAAAAATTTTCATGTAGAAAGTAATTTCCAGAGACTCATCTTTGGAGAGGCAGTCAAAAGATGGGGGGGCGGGGAAAGAGGTTGCATTTATCGGGGTGAGAAGGAGATGAGACCCTCAGAAACATCCCTCTTTTGGTCCATTTGGAGAATGATTGGACTTTGGCATCCACGGATTTGGATCTTGTTAGGCAGACAGTGGATTCCTCTGCCCTTTGCCCAAATGAACTTCCATTTTGGGTAACCAAGTGGTGCAGTAGATAGACTACCGGTCCTGGAGGCAGGAAGACTGATCTTTGGGAGTTCAAATTCAGCATCAGATACTTACCAGCTGTGTGACCCTGGGCAAGTCACTAACCCTGTTTGTCTCAGTTTCCTCATCTGTAAAATGAGCTGGAGAAGGAAATGGCAAAGCACTCCAGGATCTCTGCCAAGAAAACCCCAAATGAGGCCATGGAGAGTCAGACACAACTGAACAACAACTTCCAGTTTAAAACAAACCCAAATATGTTTAGCTATTTACAGTATGTCCAACTTCCCCTTCACTTTTCTCAGATTTAAAAATAATAGTAATGGATTTTCCTCAGGCCAGCATTGAAGCCTGTCAGAATATTTCTGCAAGGCAGTAGAGATCTGAATAATAGATTTTGGGATTAAAACTGGGTCATTCCATCTGCATAATGCATGAAAAGGTAAGCCATTCACTTTTAAAAGACAGAACTAAAAAGGTAGTCTTTAATTAGGGGAGACATAAAACAATATTTGCCTTCATTTACTTTGTGAAAATAAATGTTTCTTTGGAAGCCTTGATGAGCTGATACAAAGGGAAGCAAGCAGAGCCAGGAGAAAAATGCACACAAAGTACAATGGTGTCTGTTTTCTCATCACTTCTTGGGGAAGAAATTAGCTATTCTAACCAATCAGAGTTCAAAGGTTTTGGGGTGCTGTTTTTATTTGCATCATTCTCACCAATGTGGAATCAATGTGGGATACACTGAGAGACATAATTTCTATGTCTATTGAGTTTGCATAAAGGTTTTTCTTTCTCACTCATTGGGATTCGATGGTGGCAGAAGTAGCTGGGGGAAGGTTTAAGAGCCATATAGAGGAAAGAGTGGTAGAATCCAGGTCAAAGGATTTGGGGTTTGATTCCCAGCTGTTCCATCTCCTAGATGTGTGACCTTGAGATCTTGGGTATGTTCCTTAACTACTTCGGGCCTCAGTTTCCCTACATGAAAATGAAGGCGCTGGACTAGATGGCTTCTAAAGACCCTTGTATCTCTAAATTTATAATCCTATGATGCTACAAAATAACTGCATTGTGAAAAGAAAAAGCAACAATAAAACTGGGGGAAAAGACGAAGACTAAATCCTAGGAACAAAAAGAAATGTTTCAAGCTATGACCATTTCTCCAGTTGCTATGGCAATCATCACATACAGGCCGATCCTTTTGGTGTGGGTCTTTCTAAGCTTCACTGGTCACTCCTGGGAATCTCTGGCATGAATCCTGGAGGAAGTTGTTGGGGGTGTGGGATGGGGTAGCAGGGAGGGCAATGGGAGTGGACTGTCTGACCATTCCTCTAGCCAGTGCATTTGGCTTAATGTGCTGAACCTGAGTGCAGAGCTTTGCTTTTCACCTGCCATGAATGAGCTGAGCTTAGGCATTAGAAGAAATTGCAGCAATTAGAAGGAAGGAAAACCATCACTTTTCCAGTTGGGAAATTGGATTTTATTTTTCTTTTTTGCATTGATGATAAATTTTGTTGAGGGATGGAATTTCATATATTCCTTTGCTATCCCCTCCAGGTTCTCACAGAATATACCTGGTCTGCAGTCAGCACTTATGCACCTCTTTATCTGGCAGAATGTAATGAAGACTCTTAATCTACATGATTAGGGGCCAAATATTTTTTCTTATTCTGAAAAAAAAGGTTTGAATTCTGCCTTTGCTACTTATTACCTGTGTACCTTTGGCCTAGTTACTTGACCTCTCTAGGCCTCAATCTTTTCATCTGTAAAATGAGGAGATTAGATTAAATCACTTCTACAGCATCCCCACCCCCAGCTCTAAATCTATGTTTCAGTGATCCCATTAAACATGTCTTATCTCCTTGGCCATAAGGTTCACCTCAATGTCTGTGCTACTCAATTACCTTATGTGAGTTTGGGGTTGGGTATTCTTATGGGCCCAAATTAAAGTAAATTCCCTACTAGAGTGTAATGTGAATAGTGAGGTGCTCATGTATCTGTGAAGCTGGATTACATCCAGTTATACCACCACTAGCCCTATGCTCCAAAGAGATCAAAGAAAGACAAAAAGGATCCATATGTACGAAGATATATATAGCTGTTGTTTTGTAGTAGCAAAGAACCATAAACTAAGGGGATGCCCATCAACTGGAGAATGATTGAACAAAATATGGAATATAAATGTAATAAAATAAATATTATTGCTCTGTAAAAAATGATGAAAGGGATGGTTTCTGAGAAACCTGGAAGGATTTGTGTAAAATGATCTAAAGTGACGTGAGAAGAACCGTTTATGGGATAACAAAAACACTAGAGAAAAACAACTGTGAAAGACTTGATGTACTGACCAACTATGATTGCACCATCTTGGTGCCAAATTTAGTACAGATACCCAACCATGATGAAGCCTGCCATGGATGGACCCAAGACACAGAACAAGACATCCATTTTCAGATCCTGTCAACGTGGGGATTTGTTTCGCTTGACTATGTGTATTTATTACAAGGGCCTTGTTCTTTTTCTAAAGAAGGCAGAAGGGGCCTGGGAAGGGTTAGAAAAAGGCAAAGAAAGAGAGGAGGATCATTGACCATGTTTGTTGGTTTGCTCGTTTTAATGGAAAGAAAAGGACAGAAGGAAGGCCGGAAAGCCAGACAAGCAAGATGGCTTGGAGAGACACAAATTTATCTTAATATACTTAATTTTTTTGAGACTAGGTTTCTTTATTTTATCCTTGTTCTTGTTGTTGGGTTTTAAATTTGTATTTACTTTTAAAGCACAGAGACTTCGTGAGTGTGTTTCAGGTTCGCATTCTGGGTTTCCTTAGATTGCCCAGGTTAGACATGCAGTAGCTGTTCACAGGCCCAAAGCCAATACTAATCAGCATGGAAGCTTTAACCTGCTCTATTTGTATGACCTGTGCCAGTTTGCCCCTCCCTAGGCACCCTGGTGCTCCCTACTCCCAGGAGCTCCCAGTCTTGGTTCCAGATTCAGTGCAGATAGCCACTTAGACGTAGTCCTACTCCACCTCAGAACTCCAGAACTCAGTTAATCCACTAACCTCAACCTTCCCAATGCCAGGGACCATAGCCACATGCCATCATGCCCAATTCATTTAAAAACAAAAGCAACATAGATATATAATAGAGACCTGCAGTTTCACATATAATACTTTCGTCCTGTTCTACATTGCATATGTAAATGTCCATTCTATTTTGTGTTCATTCAGTTTAGAATAAAAATTAAAAATAATTTGGCAAGGAAGCCTCCTTATACACCAAGGCATTGTTCATCCTTCAGTAATTTGGGCATTTATTTTTTCTAACAACCTTGGCAATGACATTAGTATGACCCAGAGATTCCACTAATAGGCTTATATCCTAAAGAGGACATTGCCAAGAAGAAAATACCCAACCACACTCAAACATTTCTAGCAGCACTCTTCATAATAGCAAAGAAATAGATGCCCAGTTGGAGAATGTGTAGGACATGAATGTAGCAGAATATTATTGTGTTATAAGAAGTGATGAATAGAATTATGGGAAGAGTTATATGAATTGATACAAAATGAAGTGAGCAGAACCAGGAAAATAATATATGCGGTGAGAATGACAATGTAAATGTAAAGAAGAGATACCACAAAATCATCAAAACTGAATATTGCACAATTATAAATACCAAGCTTGGCCCCAAAGGAGGGATTAGGGAATATACCTCCCCTCACTCCTTGGCAGAGATGTGGAATGGAATGGGGAGATGAAGGAGTGGAACATTAATGTGACATACTGTTTTTCAGTTATTTCAGTCTTGTCCAACTCCCCTTTTGGGGTTTTCTTGACCGAGATACTGGAGTGGTTTGCCATTTTCTTCTCCGGCTCATTTTACACATAAGGAAACTGAGGCAAACAGGGTTAAGTGATTTGCCCAAGGTCACACAGCTAGCAAGTATCTGAGGCCAGATTTGAACTCAGGCCCTCCTGACCCCAAGCCCAGCGTTCTATTCACTGGGCCACCTAGCTGCCCAATGTGACATGTAAGGTCACATTTTTTTAATGTATTGATTTGCTAAATATTTTCCTCTTCTTTCTCTCAAACAACGTCTAAGGGACAGTCTCTGGGAGAAGGAATGAGGAGGGATGCAAAAGGAAAATCTAAGTGATTTTTTAAACAAAAGATATTAAAATCAGTTTTAAAATTTTAACAAAATTATCCTATTCGTTTCCATGTCACCTTCTGAATGTTTTTTTTGCTTTTGCTTTTATCACTATTATTTACACAGTCATAGTCAGTTTGTATAATGTTTTGCTTTTATTTTTTAAAACTCTGCATTAATCCATAAAAATCTTCCCATATTTCTTGGTAATTTTTCATATTTATCTCTTTTTCTTCCTACAATGATCTCATCCGAGCGGGGAGCACATAGTATGAAATTCTATCCATTAATACTCTTTTATAATTTATAGTGTAAAGGAATTGCTGAGGGTACTGAGTTAAGTGACTTTCCCAAAATCACTACCAAGTGAGAAGTGTCAGAGACAAGGCTTAAAGTCAGGTTTTCCTGGTTCTACAAACCTATATTATCCACTATGTCCGGCTACCTCTCATTCCTAATGGAACAATAATATTCCATATTATTGCATACTCTAATATCACAATTTTCTCGGCCATTGAAACACATTGTTGAAAACTATTACATGTGATAGTATTTGACTGTTTTTGAACAGATGTCTTTTTTTTTAATAAGAATAACATCCTTAGGGTATAATTCTAGTTAATTGGATCCCTGCTTTGTAGTTCTCTGCCATGTAGCTCTCCAAGAAGATTGCATGAATTCATATCTCCACCAACACCATAATAATGTACCTATTTCTCCACAGCCCTGCCAACATAGAAGTTAAACATTTGTAACTAACTTTGGCATTTAATGGATTAAAGGTATTATTTCAGAGTTGTTTACACCTGTTTTTCTCTGATCATCCAATCTGCTCCCATCTTGTCCATCCTAACTCCATAAAATTTCCTCTATCATTCCCTTCCTCTTCACTCACAAGATTAACACCCTAGTTTAGTTCTTCATCACTTCTCACTTGAATTATTGAAAGAACTTCCTAATTGGTCTCTTTGACTCATGTTGTTCCCTTCTCCAATCCATCCACCATGTAAGTGTCTCAGTTCTGATCATGTCATTCCTTTGCTCAATAAACTCCAATAACTCCCTAGTAACTTTAGGGGCAAATACAAATGCCTCTGCTTCTCCTTTAAAGCCCTTCACAAATATTCATTTTAGTTTTCTTCACTTTTAATCATCACGAATATCACCTGAAAAAATTGTGTATGTGTATGTTAAAAAAAAACTCACAATATTATGAGTTGGCTGCCTTGGAACAATGGTGCCATCCTGTGACAAAACTGAATATCAGAATTATTTTTACTAACCCAGCCTACTAAAACATGCAAAGTATGTAATTTTGAATAAATGAATAATTTTTTAAAAAAATTAAAACTCTTTACAGTCTTGCTTTATCCTGCTTTTCCAGTTAGCTGATGCATAAGAATATGATAATGGGAACTGAAGATATTAAGGTACTGGGAGGCCAAGATCTTTGAGAGAAAAGTCAACATGATAAAACCTCTCTATTTTTTATATAATCAAAACCACTGATTTTATAATTTCTTATATCTGCTGAATAGTTAAGAATTTTCTTTCTCTTCCCAGCTGCCAACATATACAACATCTCATTATTGTCTCATTTTTTATGATTTTCTCTATATAAATCATTCATCCATGGGGACTCTATTGTGATGTATGTTGTAAGATGTGCATCTAATCCAATTTTTTCACCATGTTACTATTCGGTCCTTCCCAACAGTTTTTGTTGAATAATGGATTTTTCCCCAAGTGCTTTGTGACCTTAGATTTGTATATTTTATGTACTTGGCTTTTATTCTGAATTATATAATCTGTTCCACCAATCTAATTTTCTTTTTTATATCTAGGTCCATGCGGTTTTGAGAATTACTGTTTTATAGGAAAATTTGAGATCTCATAGTGCCAAATCTCCTTTTTTATTTTCACATAACTTTCCTTTCTATGTTGACTGTTTGTTCATCCATATAAATTTTTGTTATCACTTTACCAAATTTTATGAAACCTCTCATTATTATTTTAAATAATATCAAATTGACTCTATGAATTAATTTGGATAGTATTTCCATTTTATTTTATTGACTCAACCTAACCATGCACATTGGGTCTTCCACTGGGCTCTCTCTTGGTCCCACTTATTTTCTCCCTCTATACTATTTAACTTAGTGGTCCCATCAACTCTTATGGATTCAATTATCATCTTTATGCTGATGATTCTCAAATTTACTTATTCCTCCCTAATCTCTCTGCTAACCTCCAAACTCTCATTTCCAACTGCCTATTAGATATCTCAAACTGGATATGGGTAGACATCTTAAAATGAACATGTCAAAACAGAACTCATTATCTTTCTTTCTAATACCCTCCCTCCTTCCAAACTTCCTTATTACTATCAAGGGCACTACTATCCTCTCAGTCACCCAAGCTTGAAATTTAGATATCGACCTCAGCTCATTATTCTCTCATCCTAATATCCAATCTATTGCCAAAGCCTGAACATTTTTTAAAATAATGTTTTATAATTATCCCAATTACATGTAAAAATAATTTTTAACATTCACTTTTTGAAATTCAAATTCTCTCCCTCTCCTCTTCCCTCCCTGAGATGGTAAACAATTTGATATAGGTTATATATGTGAAATCATGCAAAACATATTTACATGGTAGTCCTGTTGTAAAAGAAAAACACAGACCAAAGAAAAAACCACCATGAAAAAAATAAAATGAAAAATAATATGCTTCGATCTGCATTCAGACTTCATCAATTCTTTCTCTAGAGGTAGATAGCATTTTTCATCATGGGTCCTTTGGAATTGTCTTGAGTCTGCATTTCTGAGAATAGCTAAGTCATTTACAGTTACCATTATATAATATTGCTGTTACTCTGTACAATGTTCTCTTGGCTCTGCTCACTTTACTCTGCATGAATTCATGTAAGTCCAGGTTTTTCTGAAATTATCCTGCTTGCCATTTCTTATGGCACAATAATGTTACATCCATATACCACACTACGATCATGTACCACAAGTGCCTCAAGTCTCCTCGCACTCCAATTCGTCATCCTTCATTTAGACACCAAAGTGATCTTCCTAAATCACTGCTCTGACCATATCACACATACCCCACACTCAATCAATTCTAATAGCTCCCTGTCACCTCAAGGGCCAAACATAAAGTCCTCTGTTGGGCGTTCAAAGCCCTTCATAACTTGGCATCCTCTCAGTCCTTGGCTTTCCAGTCTTTTTAGACCACACTCTTCTGCAGTTCAGTGACACTAGCCTTCTCATTGTTCCACACACAAAACAGGCTATCTCCTGACTCCAGGCATTTTCGATGCTATCCCCCATACCTGAAATATTCTCTCTCCTCATCTCACCAAGGGAGACTTCAAGAGGAACTGGAAATATTTAGCCTAGATTTAAAAAAAAGTCTCAGCGATAACATGATAACAATCTTCACCTCTTTGAAAGTCTGTCATATGAAAGAGGAATTTTATTTGTTTTATTTTCTCCTAGAGAGCCAAATTAGATAAAGGTTAGGGGTAGCAGATATCACTTTGGTATAATGAAAGACTTCCTACCAAAAAGAACTATCCAACAATGGATTGAACCACTTTAATAGGTAAGGAATTCCCTATCATTGAAGTCATAAAGCTATTGATTGGAGACAACTTGAAAGAGATTTCATAAATAATTGGAGAAATATTAATTGCAGATGGGTAGGTTGAGCCAATAATAATAAAAATGGCAATACTACCCAAATTAATTTATTTATTCAATGTTGTACCGAACTCCCAAAAGAATATTTTATAGACCTAGAAAAACTAATAATGAAATTTATATGGAAGAATAAAGATTGAGAATCTCAAGCATAAAACTGAAAAAAAAGGAAAAAAGAAAGGTATTAGTACCAAATCTCAAACTATACTATAAAGCAATTACCATTAAAATAATTTGGTTCCGGTGAGTGACAGAAATAGACAGAAAGAGAGACAAGAGACAGAGATGTCTATTAGTGGGACAGATTAGGTACATGACATACACAAACAAATATAGTAGTATAGTGTTTGATAAACCCAAAGATCTCATTTAGTGGGGCATGGTCTCATTATTTAACAAAAATCACTGGGCAAACTGGACAGAAATCTGGCAGAAATCAGATTTAAAATAATGCCTCCCACTATGCAAGATAAGTTTCAAATGGTTACACAACCTGGATATGTGAACAAAAATATTTATAGGAGGTCTTTTTTAAGTAGCTAATAACTGGTGATTAAGGGTGTCCTCCTATTGGGAAATGGCTAAACAAATTATGGTGCATGAATACAATGGAATATCACCGTGCTATAAAAAGTTATGAAGTGGACAATGTCAGAGGAAACTTGGAAGACTTCTGTAGAGCAGAAATAGAAGAGAAATTTATACAATAATTACATTATAGAGAAAAGCAACTTAAAACTGGAGTTCTGCTAAATGCAATGATAAAGCACACATCTACAAGACCGAAGATGAAATATATCATTTACCTACTGATAGAAAAGTGATGGACTTTAAATGCAGAAAGACACACATTTTCAGACATCACTAAAGAGAGAATTTGTTTTACTGGACCATGAAGCTATGTACTGAGTACTTTATCCTCAGGATTGTTTTTCTTTTTCAATCAATGGGGAAGGGGATAGTAGAGAAGACAGATTATTTTTTAAATGCCTGTTAATTGAAAAAATAAAAATATAAACTATTTTTGAAAAATAAAAAAGATAGGGATTTTGTAGATAGAATTCCTGTTCATGTAAAGGGTGCTCTAGATGGTTTCTGAGGTTCCTTTCATCTTTCAGACTCTCTGAATGCCTAGTGCTGTGCAGGAAGGAGCTGCAAGGTAAACCAAAGGGGATCCTCTCTCTCATCCAGCTTTGGCAGGTTCAGTGACCAGCACAAAGTGCCTGTTGGTGGCTCTAGTAACCTGACCTCCAATTCAGGTAGTGAAGAATACTGCTGAGCAAGGTCTCTCAGAGATAAAAGAGTTAAAAGAGAAGAGAAGCTCACATCTGGGGCCATTTTCTGCAGAACTCTACCATATGCCATCTCCGGGCTGAGACTTCATTTGCTGTTCTGAAAAGCCCTTTGGGATCCGGCCGAGGGAAGACAGGTCTAATGCTCCATTTCACATTTAAAGTGCAGGGCTTTTTCAGTTCTTTGCTAATCCGTGTGGGAGCAGGGCCATCTACAGACAAGTCCTGAGGCAGTGGTTTTAAATGGCGTTCGTGGCAACTGACGTGAGTTGACTTTAACTTAGCCTGTCAACTTAGCCTCTCTGAGAACATGTTCTCAGCCCCTTCCCCCTCCTTTTATCTAGCCAAAGAAGAAGCAACTGGGAGATACAACACCTTTAAAAAGTGCAGATGCTCTGCCTTGGAAAGGCAGCATGATGTAGCAGATAGAGAGCTTGACTTGGAATCGGTCGGAAAGATGGAGATACAATTTTTCGCTGTAATTTATTAGCCATGCAGCTATAGGCATGTCTGTGTCCCATTCTGAACTTCAGTCTCATCATCTATAAAATGGGGATGATAAGAATAACTGCCACACGGGGTTGTGAGGGTCAAATAAGCTAATGCATATTAAATATTTTGTAGACATGGAAGTAAATACCTATTATTTGAAATTTATACTATAACTTCTCATTATCTCATTTTAGAAGCTCATTCTATACTTTAGCTCTAAAATTCAATTCAACAGGTATTTGTTAAGCACCTGAAGATTACAACAAGCAACGACTGGCAGGATGTATGCCAGGGACTCAGCATTTTCGACAATCGTCTCTAACCTGTACCCGCTTTGAAATCTCCAATTTCTCAAAATTTAAGTTTTCTCAATTCAGCTCAGCCTCTCTGGAGTTTCGGGATCACCTGACTCTGGAAAACGGCTGGGAAGATTTCCTGGGCATTAAATCGCTCTTACCAAAACATTCTGATGAGTTCAGTGTCAATGATTCAAAAACACATGGATCAGATTTTCCTCCCAATCCATATGGGTTTCAAGATTAGGAGGAAAACATTCTTCGGGAAAATACTGCATGAAATGCCTCCCCACCCCCACAACCTTAACCGAACCTCCTCTGAGTTCCTGCCTAAGAGGACTTGCCATTTGTTTAGCCAATGACATCAGCTTCTTTCCCTTCTGCAACAGGAAATCTCTGCTCCAGCTAAGCTAATATCCTCACTATGCCCTAAATGAGCCAGGCTGTTCTATTCCCTCTCTGATGCCTCTGCTCAAACCTTTTTCTTATTCCCTAAATTCTGTACACCCTTTGAAGTCCAGGTCAAGTTCTACCTTTTTAGGAATCCTTACAAACAACTTTTTTTAGGCAAACATACATTTGGCATCAGAACAGCATGGCCAGCCCATCAGAATTGTGCTCCCCACAGTACAGTTTGAATGCTTGGCAGTTCAGCTGGAGAAAGGACCTCAGTGTCTGGTACCTTACCTGCCAGGGGATCTTCAAAATCTTCCTAAGACAATTCAAATTGAAATGATTCAGTTTCCTGGCATGGCGCTGGTAGACTGTCCAGGTTTCCCAGGCATACAACAATGGGGTCAGCACAATGGCTCTGTAGACCTTCATTGTGGTAGGCAGTCTAATATGTCTTCTCTCCCACATTTTCCTTCAGAACCTCCCAAACATTGAGCAGGCTCATACCTTGACCCAACATAGTAATGTCATTTTGGTTCTCTTTGAGAACAAAGGACCAACAAACCAATCACAAACTATTCCAATCCACATGGATCTTCCTGGTATTCTTGGTTCAAATAGTATTTACAGCTTGGATCACAAAATTTATCACTCAATTATATAGCCCTTTATCTTTTGCTAATTGGTTCTGTTAATTATTTAATTAAAATATACTAAACATTGGGTACTGTCGTAATCATTGTGAGAAATAGAAGAATAAATAAGATAATTATTCCTAATGCTTTTATCATGAGGTGGTTAGATGGCATAGTGGATAGAACACTAGACTTGGTAGACAATAAGACTCAAGTTTGAATCCTACTTCATACCCTTATTAGATGTGTAACCCTGAACAAGGCGCAAACCCTCTCTGACTTCAGTTTTCTTCACTTTAAAATGAGGATAATACTAACATCTACCTTACAGTTGTTCTGAGGATCAAATCAAATAATATATGTAAAGGGCTTCAAAAACCTCAGAGTTCCATACTAATGTTAGCTATTACCCTGGAGAATGTCAAAATCTTGTTGAAAGAGACCAGAGTGATAGAAGGCAGTCTTTGTTCTCAGTGGAATGAGTGATATAGAGAGTGTAGGAGAGGCTAAGAGGGAAAGATGCTTGGGGGCTGGGATGGTCAAAGAAAGAGGACTTAAAATGGCCATAATAGGATGGATAGGAAGCAGAAGAAAAAACAGAGACACACATTAAGGAGAGGGGAATGTTGTGTGCTAAGGTGAGGCATAAATCCATAAACAGTGAAGAGACAGGCTTCACTAGAGCTGAGCATAAACTGAGGAGCCAGAGGAGATGACATTAGAAAGGGAAGGTGACACCAGATTATGAAGGAGCTTTGAATGCCAAGCTAGAACATTTGGACTATATCATGTTTTCAATGGGAGCCAGTGGAAGTTTGGGAGAAAAGAGTGGGATAATGAATATGACCTGCCAAGGCAGATCAGTATGGTGCTAGTATAAATCAATGAAACAGCCTCCCAAGGACGAGGAAATAGGGAAGACAAAAATGAAGAAATCCCTGATGACTTTGAGAAACCTCCTTTTCATCAGTGAAGACAATGCATCAGGAATAAGGACCAGATTTGTGATTTCTTTGACATGGGGAAGTTCCAAATAAGGAAACTTTCTACCAATTCAGATTGGCATCTTCTCTGTAAGCTCTTGGTACAGTGCCTGGCATGGAGGTGGCACGTGATGAATGCTTAGTAACAGAATGACTGTAACTCAAAGTTCAGGAGGGTTGTCCATAGTCCATAATGGCTAAGTTTGCTTAAAGGATTGTGTGACCAATATGTGTCCAAGGAAAGACTTGAAGCCACATCTATATGGCTTGAAGTCTGGATCCATACACCCTACTGTTCAGCCGCTCATGTATATAAAGTTCTCAGCTAGGCATTCCAAGCCTTCAGTAATATGGCTTCCACCAAACATTTGAGTTTGGCATCCCTGTTCTTCCCTTCCACACGCTATTAATATCAGTCAGTCCAGCTTGCCCGCTCAACTTTCATCTCTGACATCTTTGCCTTCTCTAATGGAACCTCATGGAACATAGCCTCTTTCTCACCTCTGCCTTTTAAAGTCCTTAGCTTTCTTCAAAGGTTAAGTCAAGGACCACCTTCTTCATGAAGCCTTCCTTGATTTCTCCCTGTTATCAACACTCTTCCTCTTGAAATGAACACATTATCTTACTTTGTGCATATTTCTATGTATGTGGTATCTAACATACAAAATGGAAGACATTTCATATTCGTCCTTTTTATTGATACCATGTAACACAGCAACATCTTTCATATAGTAGGTACTTAATAAATATTTGAGTTTACTTGAATGATATTGTTAAAAGAGCACTGACTCTGTACTCAGAAGACCTGGGTTTGAATCCCTTCTCTCACATTTATGACCTGTGCGACCTTGGGAATATAACTTAATCTTCCTGGACCTCAGTTCACACATTTGTACCATGAAGGGGTTGGGCAGCTAGGTGGCACAATAGATAGATTGCCAGGACTGTAGTCAGGAACACCTGAGTTCAAATCTGGCCTCAGATGCTTACTAGTGTGACCCTGGGAAAGTCGCTTAACCCTGTTTGCCTCAGTTTCCTCATCTGTAAAATGATCTGGAGAAGGAAATGGCAAACCAACTCCAGTATCTTTGCCAAGAACACCCCAAATGGCATCATAAAGAGTCAGAAAATGATTGAACAACACAGGGTCAGATTATAAACAACCTCTCAAGTCCTTTCTAGGTAAAAATCTATGATATGATCACCTAATGCCCCAGCCCATCCTCTCTCTTTATTTATAGAATCTATTGACAGAAGATCTCAGAAGAATGAATTTGAGGGTAAGGGGGTCCCTGTGAGATCATGTAACCCAACCTCTTCCTCTTCAGATGGATCCTCTTTACAATATTTCCAAGAAAAGAAAAAAAAATTCAGAAAGTCTCTGAATACTTTCCATTGGGTCCCATTCCAGTGTGGGGGCAGTTTTTGGTATTAAGAATTCTTCTGGGGGGTGGAGCGGAGCCAAGATGGCAGCTGGAAAGCAGGGACTAGCATGAGCTCCCCGCCAAGTCCCTCCAAAAACCTATAAAAAATTACTCTGAACCAATTCTAGAACTGCAGAATCCACAAAACAGCAGAGGGAAGCAGGGCTCCAGCCCAGGACAGCCTAGATGGTCTCTGGGTAAGGTCTATCCCACATGGAGCTGGGAGCAAAGGGGAGTGGAGCAGAGCCCAGCATGGGCGGCATGGACCAACCAGACCAGGAGCCTGGCAGAGTGTGCCCTAGCATCCTGAATCAGTGCACTGTGGCAGTTATCAGACTTCTCAACCCAAAAACACCAAAGACAACAGAGAAGGTTAGTGGGAAAAGCTGCTGGGGACAGGGAGTTTGTGGTTCGGCCACCGCCCCAGGGGCAGGAGAGGTGGGGCAGCTACAGAACTACAGCTGCACTTGCTTCTGGCCCCAGGTCCACCTGGTGGGAGGAATTAAGTGCCAGATCAGAGAAGGAGTGAAGACCTGCTGAAGATCTAAGTCCAGTCCAGGTTGGGGGTTCTTGGGGAAGGAGGAGTGCTGGTGTGGCAGAGCTGGCACATCCCTCCAAGCTTGGAACATAGAACTCTGTATTCTACAAGCAGTCATACACCGCTGAAAAACTCAAGGGTCAAGTAAGTTGTCTGGGAACATGGCCAGGCAGCGAAAACACACCCAGATTCAGTCTCAGACTCTGGAATCTTTCTTTGGTGACAAAGAAGACCAAAACATACAGCCAGAAGAAGTCAACAAAGTCAAAGAGCCTACAACAAAAGCCTCCAAGAAAAACATGAACTGGTCTCAGGCCATGGAAGAGCTCAAAAAGGATTTGGAAAAGCAAGTTAGAGAAGTAGAGGAAAAATGGGGAAGAGA
>CM053627.1:16867319-16902169 GCA_028646595.1 Phalanger gymnotis
TTCAATAAAGGGGGATTGGTTAGGAAGAAGCAAAATATAATTAGTCTTTCACAACATGAATATTGTGGGAGGGTTATACATAATGATACACATGTGGTCCATGTTGAATTGCTTGACTTCTTAGGGAGGGAGGGTGGGTGGGAAGGGAAGAGGGGAGAAAATTTGGAACTCAAAGTTCTAAAAACAGATGTTCAAAAACAAAAAAAAAGTTTTTCGCGTGCAACTAGAAAATAAGATACACAGGCAATGGGGCATAGAAATTTTTCTTGCCCTACAAGAAAGGAAGGGAAAAGGGGATGGGAGGGGAGTGAGGTGACAGAAGGGAGGGTAGACTGGGGACCAGGGCAACCAGAATATATGCCATCTTGGAGTGGGGGGAGGGTAGAAATGGGGAGAAAATTTGTAATTCAAACTCTTGTGAAAATCAAGGCTGAAAACTAAATACATTAAATAATAAAAAAAGAAAAAGAAAAAAAAAGAATTCTTCTGTCTATTGAGATGAAATCAAGCAAAGAGACGACTTGAAAGTTTTTGTCAGTTTAGTTTTTCTTGGCCAAGATTTACTGCTGTTTATATTCTTTGGACATAATTTTCAGCAAGACATGATCATTTGGAAAGCAATAAATACACATTCAGATGCAAGCCCAGGATAATAAAGTGTGGTCCTGAATAGCCACTTGAGCTGCTAAAAATTTGGTCATATTTTGCTCTCTGCTGCCTGTAAATCAGATCATATCTCCTGTTCTTGTCTCTCCTTTGTTTGTTTTTCCCCTTTCACCATCTATTATTTCTGCAGGTGAAGTGTCTGACAGGCCTGGGAGCTGCCCTTATGCCACTCACCCATCCATCATTCCCGTCCCTTTACATTCCATGCAGGTCTGGAGGGGAAAGCAGGGGAAGGGGAAGGAATGAAGCTTCTTTGTTGATTTTCTCCAGCTTGCCTTTGTCTATTTCTTCTCGAAAGATCAGCTTTTCTCTCTCTCATCCCAGCCCTATTCTCAACACTTTTACATAGATTCTGTCAGCCAGAGAGCCAGCCCCACAAAGAAATCCATCATCATGGAGAGGGGCAGCATGGTGAAGTAGATAGGGCACTCTGCTTGGACTCAGGAAGACCTAAGTAGGTGCCTACTAGGCATGTGATCGTGGGCAAGTAACTTACCCTCTAGAAGTCTGAATTTCCTTATCTGAAAATTGAGTCACAGGTGGACTTGATGGTCTCTCAGGTCCCATCCAGTTGCAAAGCTGTGGTTTCTGAATCTTATTTCTCTGTGATTCTCACTGTATCTGGCTGGGAAGGATAGAACTCAATGTTAATGAGACTAGTTTCACCATTCTATCCAGCTAGGTTGGCCTCATTCCATGACTGTCCACTGTCAAGTCACAGCCTGACCTTAGCACTGTGCTAACTTCTGGGGGGAGTAAGTAGAAATACACAAGGCTGAAAATATACCCTTACGGAGAGCACAGAGGATTTAGAGATATTACAGAAAGATTCTAGACCTAAAACTCGAAGAGGCCTTGGAGGCTGTCTTTAATCCTCTCACTTTACAGTTGAGACAACTGAGGCCTAGGGGGCGATATGTCCAAGATTACACAAGTAGCAAGTGTCAGAGCTGGGATTCAAGTTCCATCCCAGTCAAAGTTCTTTTCAGTGTGTGGGTGGGCTGAGGTTCTGGATCCTGCTCATTAGGAGACAGATGAATGGAGAGAAAAAGAAAGACAGACAAATAGATAATCAGAGACAGAGAGAGCATAGGTAGAGCATTTATGGATGGCTTCCTACTTGCCTGGTTTTGTGTCAGGTGCCAGAAATACAAATACAAGTAAACGAGACAGCACCTGCCCTCAGAAGGCTGACATTCTAATGGGATGTAACAATGTATAAAGGATCACTGGAAGATGGTGGTAGGGTAAAGGGTGGTGGGGTAAAGGAGGAGACTGCAGGAGGTGGCATGGATGCCTAAAGCAGGCAAACATCATGGAAGATACAGACTAGAATCCGAACCCAGGGCCATACTTCAAGGAGAGGAAAACAGTGCAATATTATCATACAATAAAAAATGATGAGCGGGATGCTCTCAGAGAAACCTGGGAAGATTTGCATGGGCCGATGCAATGTAAAATGTGCTGTGTACAAAGTGACAGCAATATTGTAAGATGATCAGCTGTGAGTGACTTAGCTGTTCTCAGCAATGCAATCATTCCAAGACGATTCTGAAAGACTTATGATGAAAAATGCTCTCCGTCCCCAGAGGAAGAACTGATGGTGTCTGAATATAGATTGAAGCACGCTTTTTTTAACTCTCTTTATTTTTCTTGAGTTTTTTGGTGTATATTTTCTTTCACAACATGACTGTTATGGATAGTTCTGCATGACTACACATGTATAACCTATATCAAATTGCTTACCTTCTCAATGGAGAGGGGCGAAGGAGGGGGAGAATTGGGAACTCAAACTTTTAAAAACGAAAGTCAAAAATTGTTCTTACATGTAACCGGGGAAATTTTTTTAAATAAAATAATTAAAAATTTAAAAAAGAAATTGAAAACAAATGATGTGCCTTCCAATTCCTTGGAAATGGTCAGATGTTTCACCATTTTCCCTCCTCTAGCACTTTCTTTGCTAATCAAAGACAAGGAGAGGATGCCAGGCGTTTTGTTCTCAGTTCTAAATCTATGATCTTATCATCCTATTTTTTGAGCCATTTCTGTGTGTTTAGTCTTGTCCTCAGCACTGAGATATATACAAAAGAAACCTGAGACAAAAGCTATCATGAGATTAAGGGTCTTATAAACTCACTGATGAGACAGGTCAAGTAGGCTTTAAGTGAGGGAAACGTTAACTGTTTATGGTATGTGCTCAACCACCCATGTGAAAAAGCCACTGCCCCTAAAGATCAGTAACCTCATTGTGCAAATCTGTCCTTTTTAATCTGCCTTTTCTTTGGGACTTTTCCATATCTCACAGTATCTAGATTCACAGAATCTCAGAAATGGAAGGTGCCTCACAGGTTACCTCGCTAGTCCAACCCATTCCACAAGAATTTCTCCACTACGATATCTTGGACAAATGATTGTCTCGTCTCTGCGTGTAGGCCTTCATTGCTAGAGAGCCCAGACTTTCTTAGAAAGTTCATTCAACTTTGGGACACCTCTGCTCCCCTTCCTCTTCCACCAACTGGCCCTGGCTCTTCCCTTTAAGGCCAAACAAAGTCTTATTCTTTCTCCGAATGATCTCCCTTCACATAGTTCAAGGCAGAGTAGGGATCATCATAGGGCTAGAATTAGATGTGGCACACTAGACAGAGGTCCTACCTCAGGGAAGAAAGACCTGGGTTCAAGTCCCACCTTTGACACACAATGGCTGTGGGACTGTATTGGTAAGTGACATACTTTGCAAGTGCCACGGGTGATTCTCCAGTCTAAGACCACAGGTTACAAGAAGAGTATTGGTAGAGGAGTTCCTTACTGGGAGATCCCTAAGTCACAGATCTAGTTTTTTAATGTTTTTTTTTAACTTTTTAAATTATTAACAGCAATAATAATAGCCAGCATGTACATAGTACTTAAAGGTTTGCCAAGCATTTTACACATATTATTTCATTTTACCTTCACAACAACCCTGGGAGGTAGGCGGTATTATTAACCCCATTTTACAGATGAGAAAACTGAAGCTAAGTGACTTGCCTAGGGCCACACAGCTAATAAGTATCTGAGGCAGGATTTGAACTCATCTATTCCTGGCTCCAAGTTCAGAAATCTGACCACCTGTGTCACCTAGCTGCCTCAGCAACCGTGTAGAAAGACCTCATTCCCCAAACAGACTATGACCTCCCATGAGGGCCAGACTTGCTATTTATCTCCCATGGCATGCTCATTTGGTACTTTTTCTTCCTGGGGCAAGATACTGAAGGAGAAAAGAGAAGTCTTTTCTCTGTCCATGTGCACAGTGGTGTGTCAGGGGGCAGTCAGGACAGAGGCTCAGCAGCAGGCCTGTTAGTTCTGAAGGCGTCTCTTGTTCCATGGCCTTGGGTTTGCTCCTTTTCAAAAGGCAGCACATGTGAGAAGGCCAGACTGAAGACTTCTTGTCTCCTGCCAACAGAGAGAAGACAATTAAACCAGATTAACTGCTCCCTTCTTTCCATTGCAGCCCCAGAGCTGCTCATGCTAGGGAGGCTCTCATGGCCATGTAACCATCTGTTTTCAGTAACCTGGGCTGAGGCTTACTAATGTCCCCATTCTGGGAATACAGATGAGGCTACTTGAGCCCCTAACCCATGGGCTTGGATGCTTCTGAGAGCAGGTGAGGCTGGAGGAAGTGACAAGCCAGCGGCGTTAAAATCCAACTCCATCAAAGGCAGTTCACCTTGGGGTTGGAGTTCACAGGTCTGGGAGGCTCTATTAACTTCACCTCTCAGAAGCGAGGGACCTTGGCCTTAGCAGCCCCAAACCCTAAATGTGGAATATGTCTATTATCAGGGGAAGAAATGCAACCATTTCCATCTCAATTTTCAAAATCAGCCCATAAATTGTAAAAATAAAAATCAAGTGTGGCTTTCATTTTGGAGGGTTTGGGCTTTTCCCCCTTTTCTTTCTGGTTACTTGTACGCCATCTCAAAGTCATATTTTTGTAGAGTTCATTGGCCTGAGAAGATGGCAGTAAATGAAGCCGCTTCTCCAAGGCGTCCTCTTGAAGGGACTTCTTGGGTCTTTCAAACATTCCCACAATCCAGCTTCAGTTCCCACACCAGTAAAATGATGGGGTCAGTCTAGAAGGATTCTGAGGATTCCTACAGTTCTGAATCCGTGATTCCACATACCTATGAATCTCAGTTTACTCATCTGTAAAATGGTGGACTTGACCCAGGGATAGGGGGCAAGCATTCATTAAATGCCTTCAATGGGGCAGACATTGCGTCAAGCCATCTACGAACATTATCTCATTTGATCCTGACAACAATCCTGGTAAGTCGGTGCTATTATGATCCCCATTTTATAGCTGAAGAAAGTGAGGCACACAGAGACTAAATGATTTGCCCAAGGTCACACAGCTAGGAAGTTTCTGAAGTCAGATTTGAACTCAGGTCTTCCTGATTCCAGGCCCAGTGCCACATAGCAGACTAGGTGACCTCTGCGGTCCCGTCCAGCTTTAAATCTAGAGATCTTAGAGTGGACGTTCCTGGAAAATAACAGCTTTGATTTTAAGGGCCAATTCTATTTTTAAAATCTCTCATACTTGTCTTTATATTCCTAGGACTTATCACTGTGCCAGGCACATAATAGATGCTTAGTAAATGCTTATTCGTGGTCTTTTTGTAGGTTACTTCATAATTTCTAAAGTACTTTCAAATCATAAAGTTATTTGATCCTCACAGAAGCCATGTAAGGGAGGAAGGGGAGGAATCATTTTCATCTCCGTTTCACAGATAGAGAAACTGAGGCTAACAGAATATACAGATCACAAAGGCAGGTCACAATAGAAACAGGATTGAAGCCTAGGTCTCTTGTTCTAATGATCTATGAACTATACTATGCCATCTCTCCAAGAGCCTGGGAAGAGTTAAATATTTGTGCTACACCTAAAACTCTGCATGTCATTCCCTTTCCCACTAGATCTCTAAGGACTCTGCTTCCTTGAGAGGGAATGCAATGTGCCTTCCTGCGCACTCTGACTTGAGCCCTCCCAGGAGGATGGATGCTTGGACCGGAAAGCATCATGGGATAAAAACCTCCTTTGCCCCGCTTGGCGGCAGTGAGGATGGAGGGTGGCACTCTTGTGTCTGAGCTCATTACTGTGATGGAGGGGGAGAAGGTGACAGCTCCCCCTGCTCATTTGTAGGAAGCCCACTCAAGTGCTCCAGTCCGCGTTTGGAATGGGAGTCTGAAATCTTGGCATCAGAGTCCTTTTCTTCTTGGCAAAACACAGCTTCCTCTTTTGAACAACAAAGAAAGATTTTTTTCAAGGCTTATTAGTAAAGAGCCCAAAAGGAGCCTTGAACATCAAATAGCTTTTTTTTTTAAAAAAAAAAACAACTTCTATTTTCATGATTTCCATGTAAATTAATCAGAAAAATATGTGTTCTATTCCTCATATGTGACATGTGATTAAACTTGAAAAAGCTCTTTGGGTTAAAGACATTCATGGTGTGATTTCAGAGGTCCTGGGAAAACCCTCTAGCTGATGGAAAAAACAAGAGAATTCCCCCCTTTCCACATGTACAAGTAGATTCTTCTTCAATGTATATGGCCCAAATTACTACCCCTTCCACAACTCTTGGTAAGACTCTCTTCCCTCGCGAAGGAATGTGTGTTTTCTTATTTATATTTGTTGTTGTTCAGTCATTTCAGTCCTGACTCCATTTGGGGTTTTCTTGGTAAAAACACTGGTGGTTTGTCATTTCCTTCTCCAGCTCATTTTACAGATGAGAATACTGAGGCTAACAGGGTTAAGTGACTTGGCCAGGATCACACAACTAGTAAGTGTCTGAGGCCAGATGTGAACTCCAGAAGAGGAGGCTTCCTGATTCTAATGACTACTGGCTGCCCATTCTTATTTAATTTATGGTGAGTGATTATCCAGCTTGCACTCAGAGACTTACAAAGAAGGAGAACTCACTATCCCCTGAGGCCACCTATTCCACAGTTGGACACAACTCTAATTGTTAAGTTTTTCCTTAAGCATCAAGCTGAAATGTGCCTCTCTGCACCTTCCAACCATTACATCGTATTCTGCTCCCTGAGGCACAGGAAAACTAATCCCTTGTTCTCATGGCAACCACTCAAATATTAGGAGACTCATCGCTAATTTCAGCCTAAATATTAATGAATGAAAGAGCATTTATTAAGTGCTTGCTATGTACCAAATGCTGGCTAACCACTGAGCATACAAATTAAAAAGTGGAGAAGGATCTTATTCTTAAGGAGGTCACATTCTAAAAGGAGGAGAAAATTTACAAATGAAAAAGACCCATCTGTGGTCTTCAGGGAAGCATCTTCTTCAGTGCTGTTGCCATATCTGTTTCTAAGGTTGAACATTTATCAGGTGCAAGGACTTTGGTGTTGAGAACTTTGTTGTCTGAGTCTTCAGTAGCCATGACTTTTGAAGAATCCAGGCTGGCAGCAGCTAAGGGGCACTTACGGGATTTCCTCCCTGGACAATGGATACAGGGGATGGTGGGAAGCAGGATCAGTCATCTGTATAATGTTGCTGTCCCCAGGGCTTTGGGATACTAGGTTTGGGGCAGGCTTCCCTAGACTTTGAAAGGACTGATCCAAAAGCAGGAATATACATTTATTGATGTTAAATTGCATCTTATTAGATCCAGATCCTTGTTCTAAATTTTCAAGATCTTCTTTTGGACCTTGACTCGTGTCCAACATGTTAGCAATTCCTACCATCTTCATATAATCTATGAATTTGATAAATACCCAACTTATGCCTCCATCCAAATCTTTGATTAAAATATTAAGCAGCAAAAAACCCTTGGGCATTTCATTAGAGACTGCCCCCCCCAAAGACATTGACTTATTAAAGGTTACCCTTTGGTTGTGGTCACAGGATCACAGAATCACAGAACTGAGTTAGAAGCAACCTTGGCAGCCTTATCGTCCAAACTGTACCTCAAAGGAATCCCCCCAATAAGTGGCTGTAGAACTCCTTCTTGAAGACCCCTGATGGGGAGAAACCCACTACCACCCAAAGCAGCCCATTTCACTTATAAACAATTCTAATTATTAGGAAGTTTGTTTTATGTCAAGTCTAAGCTAACCTTTTCGCAGCTTCCATCCACTACTCCTGGTTCTGCCCTTTAGGACCAAAAAAAAAAAGTCTCATTGCTCCCCCACATAGAAGTCTTTCAGATACTTGAAGACAGCTACTATTTCTCTCTGAGCCTTACCTTCTCCAGACTAACCACCTCTAATTCCTTTAATGATCCTTAACTGGTCATTCAATCTCTTCCGTATCCATCTTACTGTTCTATCATCTAGCCCTCTTCTCTCCATCATGTCCACAAGGTTAACATAAAAGACTATCTCAAATGCTTTGCTGAAATTCAGGTGTATTTTGTTCATATTATTCAAGCAGTTCTAGTAATCCTGTCAAAAAAAATGAAATCAGGTTAATCTGTCATGACCTATTCTTGCAAGGGATGACTTGCTGTCACTAAAGACTTTACAGGTCAAAAGTAAATGGAAATCTGTTTAAATTTTAATTCAAATCAACAGACATTCACTCGGCACTTAGCATGTGCTTAGAATTATTCAAGACTTGGGAGGAAAGAAATATAATGGGGGGAGGAGTGATTGGAGAGTCACTTATCAATTTGGTGAGTTCCCTCAATCACTGTGACCTGTGACGAGATTATTTGTGTGATCTTTTGTTTGGAGGTATCTAAGGTGGGATTCTTCATGGAATGTTCTTATATACACAGAGGAAACTCAAAGTGGTTGGATTATTGAAACTTCAGGGGTTGGACTTTCATCAGAGGAACTGCTCAAATCTGTTGGATATGAAAGTGATCTAAGACCACTTCGGCTTTTCTCTCTCTCTCATTCTTGGATTTTCTTGTTACATTCATAAGAAAGACAAGAGCGCAGGAACGTGGACATGTGCTGGTAGGTAGGAGGGCACAATCTATACCCATGTATAGTTTTATCCCCACCAGAAGCCCTCAGTGGCTATTTTTGACAGAAGTTCATGGCAAGCTCTATGTGCTTGTTCAGATGACCCAAGCTTTTTCCAAGCTTAGACCAAACACTAGAGGCTATGTGATGGACTTCTTTACCTCAAGTAGCTGGGCACTGAAAGATTTCCTCTAGAAACACAAGACAGAAGAAGTCATATGTATGCTCACTCACCACAAGTATGGAAGCCCTCAAATTCAAGTTCATTCAGAGCTTGGACCTTCTTGAAAGAAAGAAAAAAGAAATTTCTTGGTGCAGTGTGGTCTTTAGAGAAATTAGAACCATGTACATAGCTTCTGTGCTTTTATTCTACTTGGAGAGAAAAGTCAGTGAGTTGCTCAGACAGTGCAGGTCCTGTAGGAAAGGGATTATATTTCAGCAACTCCCTAAAGCATACTTTTGAGGGAAGTCTAAACTCCATAGTGGCACTACAGTCTTGGAGGAACTATGCCTCTGAAGATAAGGGGACATATTTTCTGTGGAGTGAAATAAATGCTGTCCTATATCCTATATGCATTTGTTATCTTGAATAATTGTGAGGGACCTGGAAATTTTTTTACTCACTTTTAGGGAAAATGAAGCATATTAGAATTTCCTAAAATATTTCCATGTGGTGGGCTGATGGTAGATGATAGGCTCATAGGTCTAAAATGAAAAAAGGCCTCAGAGACCATCTAGGACAATTCTTTAATTTTGCTGAAGCTGGGAAATGTTAAGTGATTAGCCTAAAATCACAAAGGTAATAAACCCAGGAAATGGGATTTGAACTGAGGCCTAGCTGACTCCAGTTCCAGAGTTCTTTCCATTATACCACATTCTTTGGGGGATCTTGGTCCATGGGCTACCCAAAGTTTAGGTGGGACTCATTGCTTGTCTTCATTTCACAGCAGGGGTTCAACCTCAGCCAACACTTTACCCTGTTATATTCAAGATAGAAGATTTCTCTTAAATAAATAATATAATTATTATCCTACCCAGCAAGAATATAAACAGAACCCTGATTCATGAATTTTCTAATTGCCCTTCCCCATTGCAGCCATTAACAGCTTTTGCTCATCTTTGTCTTCAGGCAGGTATACAATTATGGACCATCTAATTACACACTCCAGTCCTAAATAGTCCCAGCAGAAATGTCTCTCTGGCTTCCCTCCTCAGTTCTTCCCAGATTGTCTTAAAACAGGGAACTCACAAAAGTCTTTTTTCAATGCCCTTTCCCCTCCCTTGCAGCAGGACACCTCTTTGACTTGGCTGAACCCGCCTGGAGGCTGCTACCCCTTCCAGCCGATGAGATAATCCTGCTTGATTTGTTGCCATCCTGGCATGGAGCTTGGAGCCCTGGGCATGGTGTAGAGCATCAAAAGGAAAATTAATGTCTCCTACCAGCAATTACAGGAAATTATTTAGATATAAATCTTGTTTTATATCTCCTCATACTTGTTTTTCAATCCTCTGCCTTTGATTTTTTTTTTCCTTTGGGGATTCTCAGAAAGAAACATTTAAAATCCTTACTATATACCAGTGACATAATGAGCTACGTGTTACACCTGGTATTTCATTATAGAATCATTTTTGGAGGGTATATGTGGTTGTGTGTGTGTGTGTGTGTGTGTGTGTGTGTGTGTGTGTGTGTGTGTGTGTGTGGAGGTGGGGAGGTCTGTGTATGTATGTGTGAACTAAGCCCCGAGGTGCTCAAAAATGGACTGAACTCCTTTCGCCTTTGGCTAGTGGCAGAGTCAGAGTCGAGGAACGGTGGGTGGTCTGTCTTTACATGCCCTTGTTGACTTGCCCAGGGGCTCAGAAGTGGGGAGTGGGGATGGGAGCCGTTGGGCTCTGGGTTCCCTCCCTTAGCTGAGATCACTGTGGGCCTGAAGGAGGGCCAGAAACCACAATGGGATGGCTACGAATGCCACACTGCCACATGGCAGCCAGTGTGCAGACACTGGGCTGCTGTGTCAGCCCTGGGACAGGCCACCAGATCATTGAAGGAGCACAGTCCCAGCCTGAACTAAATTCCTTTCTGCCTTCTCAGGCCACTCGATTCCCTCTGGAAGACCTGGGATAGCGACAGAGCACAGAGCTACCACTTAACAGCCATCAAAAATGGATTATATCACAGAACATTGAACCATAGAGCTTGTCCAGTTGGCTCCCACTCCTCATTTTATAGATGGGGAAACTGAGGTCTAAGGAGAGAAACCGATTGGGGCACTTAGGTGGCATCACAGAGAAGGTGTAGAAGACCTCAATTCAAATCCTGCCCCAGACACTTTCTAGCTATGACACCCTGAGCGAGTGACTTTACTTTTATTTGCCTCACTGTCCTCATCTGCAAAGTGGGAAAATAGCAAAACCCACCTCTGAGGTTTGTTACAAGGATCAAATAAGAAAACAGACAGGAAGTACTTTGTAGTAAGTACTTAGGCATTGTGCAAATGCTAACTATCATTATTATCTTTATACACTCCAAGGCTTATAAAACACTTTATAAAAATTAATATTAATAGCTAATATTTATAGCACTTTAAGGTTTGCGAAGCATTTTTAGGTGTATTACTGCATTTGCTTCTCACAACAGCCTAGTAAGGTAGGTACCATTAATATTCCCATTTTAAAGATAAGGAAACTGAGGCAGACAGAGGTTAGATGATTTGCCCAGGGTCAAGAAACTAGTGCCCAAGACAGTATCCAAACTCGGATCTGCTTGGCTCTTTTTAAACTCAGGTCTTCTTCACTCCCAATCCAAAAGTCTAGCCATAAATCTTCCTAATAACCCTGTGAGGTAGGTATGGCAGGTATGATTAATCGCCATTTTATAGATGAAGGCAGTAGGATGCCTGACCACATAAAGGCGTAGGAGGGACTGAGAAAAAAAGGTACCACCGGGAGGGCAAAAGTTGTAAAATCAGAGATCACAAGGACCTAGCAGACAAACAGCGGAGGGCTAGCCCTACACACACACACACTGGACTGGATAAAACATCAAGTGGGTGAAATGGGTCGCCATCTGGATATTCAAACACTAACAACAGCCAATAAGTATTGAAGATTTTGAAGCCACCCACATCTGTTTGACTTCATCTTCTCATCGCAGTAGATCCTAAACCCTTTCCAGTCTGACTTTTGACCTCCTCTTTTAACTGAAACCACCTCCTCCACAGTTGCTGATGACTTCTTAATGGCCAGGGGAACCTGAAGGGCTTTTCTCGGTCCTGCTCCTTCTCCACTTCTCCACAGCCTTTCATCCTGTTGCTTTCTCACTTTGCCTCCCTTCTCTCGAGGTTCTGTAAGATCGCTCTCCTGCTTTCCTCCTTACCTGCCTATCACTGTTGCTTAGTCGCTGACTCTTTGTGACCCTATTTGGGGTTTTCTTGGTTTGCCATTTCCTCCTCCAGCTCATTTTACAGATGAGAAAACTGAGGCAAACAAAGTGAAGTGACTTAGCCACATAGCTAGCAATTATCCGAGGCCGGATTTGAACTCAGAAGATCTTGACTCCCAGCCCAGAGCTCCATCCACCACACCCTCTAGCTTCCCATTCCCTATCTGACTGCTCCTTAAAATAGCTAATAACAGCTAACATTTATTTAGTCCCTACAATGCGGCAGGCACTGTGCTAAGCTCTTTGTAAGTTTTATCTCATTTAAGCTTCCCAACAACCCTGGGAGATAGATGCTATCATTATCTCCTTCTACAGGCATGGAAATGGAGGCAAACGGAAGGTCACGCAGCTAGATGTCTGAGGCCATATTGGAACTCGGGTGGCAGGACTTCAGGTCCAGCATTCTTTCCACTGTTTTAATCAGGTATTCCATTCTGCTAGATCTTCACCCACATCCCGCTGCTGACCATCAGGGTGCCCCAAAGTTCTTTTTCTTCTCTTCTTCTCTTCTCCATCTATACCACCTCATTCTGTGATCTCTTCAGCTAACATGTTTTCCATTATCTCTCTTTCCATTATCTCTCTCATGCAGCGATCTCTTCAGCTCTCTCTATGTAGATAACTCCCAGATCTACAGCCCAAATCTCTCTCCTGAGCCTCAGTTTCACATTAACAATTGCCTTTTGGACACCCCAAACTAGACGGCCAATGGGATCTCAAGCTCAAAGCAACCAAAACAAAACTCATTGTCTTTCCCCCAAAAACCCTCCCCTCCTTGGAACATTCCTATTACTACCAAGGGCACCACCATCCTCTCAATCACCAAGGCTTTCAACCACAGTGTCGTTCTTGACTTTTCTCTTTCACTTGCCATAGCTTAACCCCTGTAGACTGAGGGGTAGGCTAGATATTGAAGTGTCCCCCTAACTCTGCCATTCTAGTGTTCTGTGACTGGGATGATTTCCACCATATCCCAAAACATAATTAATTTTCAAACAGTTGCTTTAATTTTGGAATCCAAAAGGACATTGAGAATAATTCCCCCTAGGATACTATGAGTGAGAACACTTACTTTCCATCACGTCAACCTTATCTACATCATTTTGTTCAGACATTAAGGAGGCAGAGGATAAGATCTCTCCTTTCTCCCTGTACTGTCTACCTTGGCTTTCCACTCCAGCTCATGGATTTCCTTCCATGAGTATATCTCATCCACTTTGGAGCCCTTCCTCAAGACATAGATCTCTTTAATATGCAGTGCTACTGAGACATTCTCCAAATGATAAATGATAAAAGAATATGAAGAGTTCTCAAAAGGAGAATTGGAAACTATCAACAGCCATCTATGACTGGTCTAAAGCACCAATAACAAAAGAAATGCAAAATAAAACAACTCCGAGGTTTCACCTCACACTCATCAAAGTGACAAAGATGATAAATGATTAAATTAGGCAATGGATCTGGGCTCGTGAGAAGACCGGCATACTAATACATTGATGGTAGAGCTGTGAACTGGTCCAGCTTTTCTGGGAAGCAATCTGAAATTGTGTGAGAAAAATCATGCCAGTGTTCAGATCTTTTGTCCCAATAATGACCCTTTGACCTCAAAGGAGGTCAAGGACAGAAGAGGAAATCTCATTCGTACAAAAATATTTGTAGTAGTACTTTTGTGATGGCTGAAAACTAGAAACCAAGTGAGTTGCCTATGGAAGGAAGAATAGCTGTGCAAATTGTGGTATGGAAATATAATGAGATACTATTTCACCATAAGAAATGATGACTATAAAGAATTCAGGGAAACATGAGATCAAAATGTAAGAGTGAGGTCAAAACCATTCCACAATACCTTAGCCTTGATACTTGAACATGTCCCAAAATATCAGTCAGAAATAGATCTTAGACTAAAAGTTAAAAGGCCTTTGAGTTACACAAGACTTGTGTTTAGATAGCCAGTTAGGACAAGGAAATTTGGCCTTGCCCCGGGGTCATCTATATGTGTTTCATGAGTTGTGAATGGATTGAATTCTGGAAAAGGCTTTCCAGCACAGCCCTAAGGAAGAACAGCCATGGGGGATGGAGGAGGAGGGGAGGAAGGGCCTCAGCTTTGGCCTTGCCAAATTTCCACCTCACTGCTCCTCACCTTGGACCAGAAGAGGACCTTCCAACTTAAATGGGTCTGGTTCTTGTTGTTGCTCGGCCATTTAAGTCACATCTGACTCTTCATGGCCCCATGTGGGGTTTTCTTAGCAAAGATACTGGAGTGGTTTGGCATTTCCTTCTCTAGCCCACTTTACAAATGAAGAAATTGAGGCAAACAGGGTCAAGTGACTTGCTATTATTTATCTATTATGTGTCTGGGGCTAGATTTGAACTCAGGAAAATGAGTCTTGCTGACTCTAGGACTGGCACTCTATCCATTGCACCACCAAGCTGCCCAATTATATCCTAAGATACTGAAACCAAACAAAACCACAAATTTGTATATGTGATTGAAGGACCACTGTTGGTCATCTTTGAGGAATCATGAAGATTAGAAAAGGTACCAGAAAACTGGAGATGGGAAATGTTTGTTTTCCAAAAAAAAGAGAAAAAAGAAACTAAATGCCAAAAAAAACCAGATAGCAATCCCTTAAAAAAGACTGCTAGGACCACAGCTTTCAAGCTGGAAGGGATCTTAGAGGTCATCTGGTCTAAACCTTTACTTTTACAAATGAGGAAATTGAATCCCAGAGAAGGTAATAGATTTATACACCAAGTCACACAGACTAAGGCTCTCACACAGAATCAGAATTTGCACCCAGGTCCTTTGACTCTAAATCCGTGACATTAAATAGACGGTTTGGAATAAATTTTAGAAAAGAAACGGGAAGTAGAAATTAGCATTAACTCATTCAGATTATATCAACCTAATTTCGATTTTCTTTTTTTATAGTTATGAGATGGGTAGGCTATAGAGATGGGCTCATACTTGTACTTCAGGAAAGTATTTGACAGTCTCACAAGAGGTCCTTATGACAAAGACAGAGAAATCAGAAGTGGATAATGGCATTGGCAAATGAGTTCAAAGCTGATTAAACAATTGTACCCAAAAATATTGGTAAATGTGTTTTGTCCTAGAAAAGCAAAAGTCTCTCACAGAGGCAGGGGTTGAGGGCAAAAAGGAGAGAAGAGGATTCTCTTAGAGCCTACCATGTTCAATGGATATTTTACTATTATTATTTGAATGAATACGTAGCTTACATCAAATTTACAAATGACAAAAAGTTGGGAGTGATGGCTAATTTACTAGATAATCTAATTAAAATGCAAAACAATCTCGACAGACTAGAATGAAATTCATTTAGGATAAATGTAAAGTCTTATGAGTAGATCTTTTAAAATTACACACACACACACACACACACACACACACACACACACACAATGGAAGAGAACTGCCTTGAAAGAAGCTCACGTGAAAAAGACTCATGATTATTAGATGACCACAAGCTTGGTATGAGCCAATTAAGATCCTTGAGGGCACAGACTGTTTCATTCTTGCCTTTGTCATGCCCAGAGACTAGCACAGTGCCTGGCACATAAAAGGAACTTAATAAGCACTTGTTGATTGATTGATCGATCAAATGGCTGCCAACAAAATTAGTGGGACCTTGAGCTGAATGAAGAGAAGAATGGTGCCCTGCAAAAGAAAGGTAATAGTCCCTGGACAGTCCATGTCTGTACTCCTCCAGTCATTTCTTCTTTGGGACAGGGTATTGACAATGTGGAATCGTGTTGGTAAGCAAAATGGCCTTTGTTTTGTTTGAGTAATTCAGTAGATTTCATTGAGCCTTACTAGGTGCTAAGTCCCAGGCCCAAACCCCTATTATGTGTAAAACCTATGTGGGTGTGGATTGGCAACTAAGGTGGGGCCCAAGGTGGGGCTAACTCCAAGGAGGGCCTAGTTTACATGTCTGGGACAGCAGAGGCTCTTAGACCACGTGGGTTTAAGTCTGCCTCTTTGTGACGATTCTAGGTCATGTGGGTGAGTTGCATGTGTGACTCACCCTTGACACTGAAAAAGATATAAAACTAGAGCTTGGCCTCCTCTTCCTCGGAGTTCATTCCCACAGCAGTGGTGGCTCGAGTGACTCTGGGCCAGCCCTTGTTCTGAGCTCCCGGGCTGAACCTGGATGTTGGTAACTATGAATCTGTAGAGGATCTGTTTGTAATTTGTTTGTAATTTGCTCTGAAGTTCAGTGTGCTGGCTTTTCCCTCTGAACTAAGTGAATGATATTTGTGTGCTGAATTAAAGTAAGCTTGTCAAACCCCTTCACCTTGCTTTCCTTAGTTAAGCAGATCAAAAGAACCTGTGCTATTGGCAGCTTTCTGGGTGCTGGCTGTGGGTGGATCTTACACCCTCGCAGAAGCTGCTAGCCAGATTGTGGAAACAGGAATGTGTCCAGAAGGGGATGGCCAAGATGACATGGCGTCTGGAAAACATGTCCTATGAAAAGACATTCTTTAAATGAGGATGCTTAAAGACCTGGAGACAGGAAGGGAAGAGAAGACATAGTTATTGACCCAAATGGGTGGAAGGGTGTCATCTGGAAAATGGATTAGGCCTGATTTTTATAGCTCTGTAGGACAGAACTAGAAAGGGCATCAGAAGAAAGTGGGTTGGGCAGCTAGGTGGCACAGTGAGTAGAGCACCGGCCCTGGAGTCAGGAGGACCTGAGTTCAAATCCAGCCTCAGACACTTGATACATGTACTAGCTGTGTGACCTTGGGCAAGTCACTTAACCCCAACTGCCCTGCCCCCCCCCAAAAAAAAACCCAGAAGAAGGTGGGTTTGGGCTCAATAATGATAATCATTAAGGATTAAAATTGAACCAAGACTTTTGAGATACCCCGTATGAAGAGCTTCCTAACAATTTCAACTATCTGATGAAAGGGATGAGTGGATTGTTTTGTGAGTAGTGAGATTCCTGCTATTGGGAATGCCTAATAGGGGTTACATAACTGACTATCAACAATATTGACAAAGGGATTTTTACACTGGGCAAGAGGTTAGACTGGCCAACTTCTACAATGTCTTCTAACTCTAAGATGCTATTTTTACTCCCATTTTAGAGGTGAGAATACTGAGGTTTAGAGAGGTTAAGTGACTGGTCCAAGGTCACACAGCTAATTGGGATTTGAGGCCAGATTCTAAGAAAGTCCTAGGTCTTGCATCCACTGTAGTATTATCGAGGCAAGGTTGAATAGCTTGAATCTTATGACTGAGGCCTAAATCTCTACCTGAAGTAACAGTCCACTCTGCAACATCTCAAAAATGCTTCTACCTGAAGTCTCTCATTACTAGGAATGTAGTAACTCCCAAGCAATCCACCCCACCTCCATTTACTAGGAAATGCTTCCTTACTTTGGGTGAAATCTGCCTCCCTATAACTCCTGAGCACTCATCCAAGCTCTGCCCTCTTTGACCAAGTAGAACAAAATGAATCCATCTTACATTTTGTTTGACATTAGAATCAATTAATCTGCAAAAGTACAAATGCAGTCTGATCTCCCCATATCTTCTTTCCCTTCCTACCCCACCCTACAACCTTTCTAAAGAAAACTGCATTTAGCCTTATACTTTTATTTGGCATTTGAATTCATATTTCCTTTTAAAGCTAAAGTTAGTAGGGGAAGTTAATAAGACAAAAGTAGACACTGCCATCAGAGATACATGTGGGTTTACCATGAAGTTAGACATGTTCTATTGGCAGGATAAATTTGAGTTGTTAACTCCAGGGTAGGACTTTGTTCTGTATCTTTGGTTTCCCCATCAATCATCTTCAGACACTGGAACTTGGCTTTATCCAGGCCAAGTTGGCTTCACAGGTGAGCACCCAAACTAGGTTACTAGGGGGATTCACTGAGGCATAGCAAATGAAGAAAGAGAAGTAGAGAGTGCTTGGTGTGAAAGGGAATAGGACTAAGGTCAAAAGAAATAGCCAGAATATCTCCTAGAAGAGTGAGTCAAATCCATAAAATTTCCCCAAGAAGTGCTGCTTTCTAGCTAGCAACTCAGTCCATGAAATTTCTTCTTCTTTTTTTAATTGATTTAATTTTATTTTTTAATCAGAAAAAAAAATATGCCACCACTCCCTTCTACTTCCCTTCCACCCCCTAACTGAGAAAAAAGAAAAACAAAACCTTATTACAAACATGTATGGTCAAGTAAAACAAATTCCCCCAATGGCCATCTCAAAAAAAACCCCAAATTCCCCATTCTGCACCCTTAGTCCTTTGCTTCTCTATCATAAGGTAGGTATCATGTGTCATAATGAGTTTTGGAATTATATTGGTCACTATACTGATCATAATTCCTTAGTCTTTCAAAGTTGTTTGTCCCTAAAATATTGTTGTCATTGTATAAATTAATCTTCGATTTCTATTCACCACAATCTGCATCATTCCATACAAGTCTTCACAGGTTTCTTTAAAGTCATACCCTTCGTCATTTCCTTTTTCTTTTTCTCTTGACTCCTGTGCTTTTACATCCATTTCTATACATTTCTGGTCTTTTCATCAGCAATGTTTGGAAATCTTCTATTTCATTAAAGGTCCATTTTTTCCACTCTACAATCCTGCTCAGTTATGTTGAGTAAGTTATTCTTGCATTAAGCCTGTATCCTTCTGGAATTTTATATTATAAGCTCTTTACTCCTTTATCGTGGTGGTTGCTAAATCTTATGTGATGCTGACTGTGGCACTTCAATAGTTGAATTCTTTGTGACTGTTTCAGTATCTTTGTCTGACCTACAGTTTTAAGTTTCCAGTTTGACTGTGAATTTGGTTGTGATGTTCCTCAGAGATTTTATTTTGTCGCTTCTTTCAGGATGTAATCAGTAGATTCTTTTTCTTTCCATTTTGCCCTTTGGTTCTAAGAGATCTGGGAAGTTTTCCTTTATGATTTCTTAAAATATGATGTCTGGGCTCTTTTTATTTGTCCTGATTTATTGACTATGACCATTATTCATTTGTTATTTCAAGTAGTTTAATGGTTCTTAAATGATCTCTCCTGGATCTGTTTTCCAGTTCAGTTGCTATTGCTATGAGATGTGTTACTTTTTCCTATCTTTTTCAGTCTTTTGACTTTGTTTTAACATCTCTTGTTCATAGTTTCTATTAGGTCCAGGGGTGGAAAACCTGAGGCCTCGAGGCCACATGTGGCCTTCTAGGTCCTCTGGTGAAGCCTTTTGACTAAGTCCAGGTTCTACTGAAAAAATCCTTTTATGAAGGGAATTTGCTCTGTGAAGTTTGGACTCAGTCAAAAGGCTGCACTTGAGGACCTAGAGGGCCACATGTGGCCTTGAGGCCTCAGGTTCCCCACCCCTGATATTTTAGTCCACCCTAATTTTCAGGGAGTTTGTTGCTTGGATATTTCTTTCGCCAAGCTGTTAATTTTCTTTCCATTTCTTTTTCCATAGCTCTCGCTTCTTTTCCAAATTTTTCTCATTTCATTTACAAATGTTTTTATAAAAAAACTCTTGTTTCATCTCTTCTAAGGAATTTAATCAAATTTTACCTAAATTATGTTTTTCTTTGAGGCTTTACTTACAGCTGTTTTGGAATCATTCTCTTCCTCTGGGTTTCTGTCTTAAACATCTCTATCATCATGATCATTTTTAAGGTGGGATTTTTCTTTGGTCTGCTCTTTCTTGCAATTTATGTTCTGATTTTAGATTTTTTGATAAGAACAGGCTCGGGACACTTCTGGTGAGAATGTCTGGGCTTGTCCTGCTTCTGTTTTCTTGGGACACTGAATGTTGTGTTATTCCAGGATGTCTGGGACACCTCAGGTGTGGGATGTGCAAGCTTTCAGCCTTCTCAAAGTGATCTGATCCAAGGCGGTCTTATTGATGTCTCCTCCCCACTTCTCTAGTCTGATCACTGCAAGTTCCTGTCCTGGGTTTGGGTCTGAGAAACATGCCTGTAGGTTTACCCCATTTAGAGTTTCAGTGGACTGCAGCTGGACTCAGACGCTAATAGTCAGGTGCAAAGCTCTGCTGATTCAAAATAACAGAACTGCAATCTTTCCTTCAATATAGAATTACTGCCCTGTTTATTCCTCTGCAGGCTTCTGGCTGGACTGGAAGCTGGAATTGAGACCCCTTCCCACTCTGGAGTCTGAGTCACACAAGTGCTGCTGGCTTTTGAATTTTTTCTTGCTCAATAAATTTCTTCCTCACCCTGCAATCCCACTTTTGAACTGTGAGATGGAAGACAGTACTTTTGGGGAAACGTCATGGGCTGGGAGTAGACTTAGATCTGGGTAGTGAGCAACAGGGCAGCTGGTTGTCAGTTGTTCCTGCACCCTGCACAAATCTAGGCCCCCCATGTGTATCTGGGACCCCTTCTTGCCCTGGCACACCCCCCATGACCCAATGTCCACTGACTTCTCTATCTGTTCCTTTCTGCAAACCAGGCCTTGAGAAATCATTCATTGTGATTTTTCTTGGATTTCCCAATCAGGATTCAGTCTGGTCTTTTTTAGAACTGGTTAAAGGAATCAGGGCAGGGGGTGAGTTTAGTGTACTTCTTCCTGCTTCTCTCAATCCAGTCCATGGAATTTCCCTGCTGATTGCTGCTTTCTAATCAGCAATTGAGTTCATTCAATTTTACCACAAGTGCTATCTTCTGACTGGCAGCTCAGCACCTTCTGGAAGGTTTCTTCTTTAGAGCTGGCCCCCCCTGACCTCCTTATCAGAGGAATCCTCTGCATAGAATTGGGGCCAATGATGTAGGGGTTCACAGAGGACTCTCCTGGGACCGTGATGGATGGGAATCTTTTTGCATCCTGAGTCCTTACGCTACAATTCATCTCCTTAGTCTAGGCACTGGATATCTCAGCCTTTTTTAGCCAGAGGTTATATGGTAGTCAGATGGGACTCTTATCTGGTTTTTTAGTCTTTCTTAATTTCTTCATATTACCAGTATTTTATTCTCCTGCTTATTCTTAATATGAATACTGTAATATAGGATACAGGCAAATGGGACCAGGGCCGGGGAAGGGTAGGGCAAGATCATCTCACAACATTATTATGAGGAAGGTATTTGTCAACTTTAAAGCATCATAGATAGAAATGTGAGTTATTTCTACTATCATCATCGGCATCATCGGCATCATCTTTATAATAATTATCATTGTCATGGCCATCATCACTACCACCACCACCATCATCATTGTCATTGTCATCATCACCATTGCCATCATATCTATGGTCATCATCATTGTCACGGTTGTCCTCATTATCACCATCACCACCATCATCATCGTCGTCATCATCATCATCATCATTTCTGTGATCATGATCATGGTTGTTGTCATTATCACCATCACCACCATCACCACCACTACCACCTCCATCATCATCATCATCATTATTTGCTTAAGGTCCTGAATCTCAGCTGTGTAAACCCAAGAGTTCATTTTAACAGTTCATTTAGGGGATAATCAAGTCTTGAAAGACTAATTCATAGAAACAACACACACAAACACACACACACACACACACACACACACACACACACAGTGGTTTATAGAGGAAAAGACACTGGCTCAAGTGTTGAGGACTTGGATTCACATCCTGCCACAGACGCTCACTAGCTGTGTGACCCTAGGTAAGTCACCGAAGTTTCCCATGCCTCAGTTACTTCTTCTATAAAAAGGGAGGATCAAACTAATTGGCCTTTAAAGTCCCTTCCGGCTCTAAATCTATGGTCCTATGACCCGGGTTCAAATCTCACCTCTGAAACACTGCTGGTGAAGAAATTGTTGCCTATTTGCCTAAAGTCACACAGTCAGAGGTAGGATTTGAACCCAGCTCCTCTAACTCCAGAGATCCAGGGCCTTTTCCATTGGGCCATGCAAAGCCATAGCTTGAGGAAGAGTCAAGGGCAAGTTTTTAAGGGTAGGGAGAACTAAGGGCTTGCAGTCATTAGTGGGATGGTAAGGAATCATTGGATAGGGAGAGATGAGAAAAAGAAAGAGAACTATAGATAAGGAAAATCCCAGAAGAAGACAGATTCAATCATTTGCCCAATCGTGTTGTTTCTGCCTTCCCAAAGTCTCTTGTGTCTCTCCTCTTCCTCTGCTGCCATTCTAAGTCAGACACTTATCTCTTCTCGTCTGCCTGCTAGTCATTCATTCTACTTCCTTTCTGGTCCATCTCTAGCTCATCTTTCACATGCTGCCCAAAGCACTCACTTTTCTAAGACACCTTTGATGATGACTGTCCTCTATAATAACTTGTGTTTATAGAGGATTTTAAAGGCTTGCAATATACTTTACACACAGGATCTCATTTTATTTTGATCCTCACTACAACCTCGTGAGGGATATGTTGTTGTTACTCCCATTTTATAGATAAGGATGTTGAGGTCTGGAGGAGTTCCATGACTGAGGGAAGGTCACAAAGCTAACTGGTATCTGAGGCCAGATTCTACTAGTCAAGTCTTCCTGACTCCAAGTTCATTACTTTCCCCACCTAGCCACAGCTGCCTTCAGTGACTCCCCACTGCCTGTGACTCAAATAAACTTCTTATGCTGGCCTTTGAGGCCTCCTACAACCTGGTTCTTTTTCTTCTATCTATCTAATTACCAATCAATTGATCTACATCTATCTCTACTTCCATATTTGTATCTATATCTATCTATCCATCTATCTATATCTATCCATCTATCAATCCATCTCTTCTCATACATCCATATCTATCTCTCTATATCTACCTCTATCTGCATATCTAAAACTATAGCTATGTATCCATCGACCCATCTATCTCCATCTGCGTATCTGTATCTCTGTCTGTCTGTCTGTATCTTCTATCTATTTAGCCTTACATCCCTTTCACATACTCTTAGGCTACATTCTTAGGAAACCACTTTCATTCTCATTCCCCATTTTGCAGTCTGACTTCTTTCTCCATCAGAATATGCCTTGATGCTGCCCCGAGGTGCCCTCAGGCTAGTGTGAGTCAATTTCCCAGTCCCAGTTCATGTTAGACAGAGTCCCTGGGGTCCTATTTACCATTTTATTTCCTACTTTCCATGTTCCCATCCACCAATGAAAATTTATTCTTTTTTCCATTGTCTTAGGGTCCTTTTCTGTTACCATATATTCACTGATCTCTGCTATGGTATTAGTTAGTAAATAGACCATTCTTCTTGTCTTTTGACTCATAGCTCCTACTTCTCTTTCCCATCTGTTTAAACTCCCTCATTCCCTCAGCTTTCTTCAAGAATTAATTCAGAAGCCACCTCTTCCATGAAGCCTTTCTTGACCCCTCCACCACACTCCCCAAGTGAAAATGACCTTTGTCCTCTCAAGCTCCTTAATGCCCTCTCCTGTCTTAGGATTTATTTCATTCTCCATTGAACAAATTAGACTCTTTCATATCATAATTAATAGACTCATACAGGAGAAGAGCCAGATAGTATCACAGATTTGGATCCAGAGAGAGTCTTAAAGGCCATCTTATCCAACTCCCTTACCAGTAAATTAATTTTTAAAAGGTTAAGGTCCCAGGTCCCACAAAAAAATATGAGATTTTTAACCGAGGTCATCTGATTTCAAAGCCAATTACTTTTTCCATCATACCAAGCCTTCCTAAGGCATAGGCTTGATGTTGTCACTCCCCTCCTCATAAAGTTTCCAGTGGCTCCTTACTGCCTCTAGGATGAAACCCAAATTCCTAGTTCACTCCAGCCAACTGCTTGCTTCCTTCCACTATACCCTCTGGTTCACTGAATCTAACCAGAAGATACCCTAGGTGACTTAATCCGCTCAGCTTTGGAACCACAGCCTTGGGGTTAGTGATTCAGCCAGTGCTCTATCTAGCCTGTCCCAAGAAGTAGAAGGAAGAGCTTTCCTGGCATGAAGGCAACTTTTGCAAAAGCATGGATGCAGAAGATGAAATGTCAAGTATGGGAAACAGAAAACAGCTCAATTTATTTGTAATATAGAGTAAGAAAGGAGAAGCCAGATAATCATCCTAACAACACAGTCCAGAGACAAATTGTAAAGGACAGCAATGAAGAATCCCTGAAGCTTCTCTCACAGAGGAGTGACATGGTCAAATCAATTTCTAAATTTTTCAAAACTAAATTTCTTTGATTTAGTGATTGCCACACCTTCCACTTTGTGAAAAGTGGATTGAAAAAAGGAGAGGCTAGAAGCAGGGGGACTAGTTAAGAAGCTATTGCAAAAGATGGATGCAAGAGATGTAAAAGTGGTAGAACTGATGGAGAATGAATGATGATGAAGAGCTGTGGGTGACTCTAAGGTTAAAAATCATGGTGCCTAGAAAGATGGCGGTGCCCTGGACTTAATAGAGAAGGCAGGAAGAAGGGCAAAGATAATGAGTTCTGGGAATATTGAGTTTGAAGTGCTAAGGAATGCCCAGATGGAGATATCAAAAAACCAAATGGAATTGGAGGACTAGAATTTAAAAGAGAGGAAGGGCTCAGCAGCTAAAAAATATAGCGAATATAGTTCATGTTTAACTATATAGATAAATCTAGGGAGCTTGAGGTTCTAGAGTAGGATTCTAAGTTTACTTTTGAACAACCGGATCACTCAGTTTGCAGAAAATTCAACATTAGAATTCAGCATTCATTTAATTAGCATGTAACACACAGAGCAAAGCTAATAAATGATACTCTATCCATATTCAAGGAGTTCACAATATAGTAGGTAGATAAGACAGACACAAAAATAACCATACTTACATTGTCAATGTCTCCCTCTTAACACCAGCAGCTTAAGACCTGTCTCTCAATTCTCTGAATGTAACTGACAATCCCTAAGGGTAGCCACCAACACCGCTTATGAGTACTCAGCCTTACATGGCTTCAAAAAATAGGACGGCTTTATTTATACAGCAAAGGGCACAGAAAACTCTTATCCTAGCCTACAGATAGAGTCAAAAATAACACTCTTCTACTGTTATACCCTCCTTGCTATGGACCGGCATGATTCCTGTGACCAATACGATAGTACTACCCTGATAAGACCATGAAAAAGGTGAGGGCAAAGTTTGCTCAACATGCCAGTGTTCTTTGCTGGGACTCTGTTCTTTTCCCAGCTGTACTGTTGGTACTCTGCCACTCAATCACTGTGATGATTGAGGTAATGGTCAGGTTGGGGCTAGATGGTGAATGTTCTGTTCCTCTACAACTCCAAACCATTATTGCCGCCTTCAGCTCCAGTCCCTGGCGTTCATGTGTTCGTTGCTCATCCAGCAGATGGCGCTAACTCTCTCTCTCTTCTTCCTGAGCCTCCTCTCAAGCAGGTGGCTCATGAAGCCATTGCAGGAGAGCTTCAGCTTTCCCAGCTCTTATTTCCAGCTCTTTCCAACAATGGTACATGAAGTTCATCGATCCAACGTTGACCTTCTGATGGTGGGTCCCACAGACCCACACTCCATCCAAAGAATCTCCTCGTGTGACCGTAAAAATGGCTCTTTCTTCAACTGATCAATGGCTCCTTATTTTGGGCTCCAGCCTAGGCCATCTTGAATCTTTAGGGGTTTGCTTCCTCCTTGCCCCATCTCCTGGTTGACGTGCCTCCCACTGAGTCTGTTGGCATTCAGAGAGGTGCTCCTTTCTTTCTATTTCTTGTCTTCTCTTATCGTTTATCTCCCCCCCCCCTTTAATTGCTGGGCCAGGCTACAAAAATGACCCTAGGCCATTTTTCAGATCTCTCCAAGGTGTGGGGGAAGGGGGAGTGGGGAGGCAGAGAGATCTCAGCAAACTTTTACTCAAAAGGGAGAGGGACAACCCCTCACTACAGTTATTATAATCTATCTAGTATATGAAAGGTTAAATAGAGAGATTAGAGAGCCAAGGAAGACTCTCTTTTACCTGGGGGAAATTGAGAAGGCTTCATAGAGAAGGTAATACCTGAGCTAGAAGAGAGAATATTTACAGGCAAAGGTATGGAAGAAATCCATTCCAGGTATGGATAAATGCCAGGAAGTCAGACAGGGCAAGACAAGATCATCAACTGGTTAAGAGTCCATTTGGGCTGAAATTTAAAAGGTAATAAATAGTCAAGTTGAAGCTAGATGGTGAATATTTTAGAGTGCCAAGACAGACAGTTTGTGTTCTAGCATAATAATAATAAGCCCTATACATACACTACCTTAGAATTTTCAAAACACCTTCCACATGTTAGCTCGTTGGATTTTCCCAATAACCCTGTGAGGTAGTTGCTACTTTTTTCACCATGTTACAGATAAGGAAATGGAGATTAAGAAGTAAAGTGACTTTCCTGGAGTCACGCAGCTAGTGTGAAGGAATTCCTCAACCTGGAGGGATTTGGTCTCCTGAGAGCATTTCACTCACCAATGGGTCCACGAGACTGGAAATCAAATAAAATGAATAGAAATGAAATTTATTAGGACACTAAGGAAGCCTTATTTTTGGTAGCAGCCTCAGCTTCCTAGAGTACAGATTTCTATGTGGTTTTTTTAGGACTGCTCAGAGAACAGAGCCAGTCAGTGGAATTCTGTGGCATTTGGATGGACCAATGGGATGGAGTCTGAAGTTCATGTGGAAAACCCCTATTTGCCTTGGGTGCAACATTCATGGAGTTGTACGTAACTGAAGGTTGTTCTTTGTGCAGCAAAGCATCTTGAGTGCAGCCTAGGCAGGATGGAGGTGGTTACATTGCATGTATTTGGTCTATTATACAATGGGGAAGAGTAATTTAGTCAAACAGCACATTCTGATAATAAAGTTGTTGTTTTTGTTTTCCTCCTCCCTAGCAAGTGTCTGAGGCAGAATTAGAAGTGTCTGGATACAAACTCGGGTCTTCTAAACTCTTAAGTCCAATGCTCTATCCAGTGTGTGATCCAGCTACTGCAAGCCTTGAGTGAAGAGGGGAATGATGGCTCACATGATCTCACCTGTCTATTAAGAGGATGGCACTGAGATTGATGGGAAAGATGCCCATGAGTCCTAGGACAGACCTAAATTAATGCCTCAATGGGAGAAGAGAGAGGAAAGGGGGAAGATGCCATGGGACTGAATGGAGTTATGAGACCCATCAGGAATCCAAATTTTCACCCTGGGGAGAAGCCAGGTGGGGAAGACAAAGGATGTAGAGCACGGAGGGTGGCCTGGTCTGGCATGCTCACCAAGGGTACTCTGCTCAGGTTGAGTGGATACCTGATTGACTTAAATTGAGCAAGAAGAAACCAAAATCCTGCTCGCAGAGAAAAGGGTTGGATAGAGTTGTTCTTGCCCTCCAGACCCTTTATGACCAAAGACTCACTGAACCTCAAAATCCCAGAGTCATCTCCAAGGCCACCTTGTCCAACTTGTACCTGACTGAGAGTCTCCTCCATCACATACCTGACAAGGGGTCACCCAGTCTTGGTTTGGGGACCTTCAGGGAGAGAGATCCCCCTTGCATTTCATCAACTGAAGGCTCTAACTCATTTGGGACATGCCACAAACACCCAAAGTAAGGTGGTCCAGTGAAAAGAACACAAGTTCTAGGATTAGCCAACAAGAATCTGAGTATGTTTGTAGACGGTAGGGAAGGAACCAGCACACAGGTGGAGACTAAAGATCACACCCTCTACCTTCCATCTAAACTATTCCATTAGGTGCTCCTTCATATGTAACGTTCCATTCCTGCCTGAATGCCACAGCCTGGGCTGTCCCCAGTCCTGGAACACCATCCCTCTTCCCTAATGCCTCCTAGAATGTCTGGATTCCTTCAAAGAAGAGCTCATTTTCAACCTCCTAGCCTCAGTGATCTAGCCTCAAATTCACTTCATATTTTGACTCTGTACATATCATGGCTGTATTTATCTGTCTATGTGTTGTTTTCTTCCAGTAAAATATAAGCTCCTTGAGGGCAGGGACTTTTTGGTTTTGTCTCTCTATCCCTAGTGCCTCTCACAGTGCCTGGTACATAACAGACCCTCAATTAATGATTGCCGAATTGAAATGTGAATAGAGCAGCCCAATCCAGTCATGGTGTCCTCAATGTCAATCCTTATTGAATATCCTTCCCATGTGTTGGCTAAGTAAATCCTCTTCTCTGAATTGTTGAATGACCTACAGATAACTCATTTCACTCCAACATTGAAACTAAACTACTGAGGGGCTGGCCAGGTCAGTCATTCAGCACCATGTGACTTTAGCAGTCTTTTCACCTCCATAGGTCTCAGTTTCACCATCTATAAAATGAAGATGTTGGATCAGATGGCCTCTGGGAGCCGTTCCAAGACTCAATATTCTAATTCCCGTTTTTACTGTTTCATGTCATGAGCAAATGTTATTTTCCCACCAGTTTGGAAATTCCCTGAGGGCAAAGACCCTGCTTCGTTATTTCTTTTTATTTCCTGCTCAGGAGCTCTCAAAGTCACACAGCTGACATTACCTGGTTGATTGTGTTTGGGACAGTACCTGACCCAGGCCTCTGCCTTTTCTTTGTAAAGAACTGATATGGGTGCTTTTCAGAGAAAGGGAAACTGACAAATCTTGCTATTTAAACCTCCTTGCTGAAGGGCTGGAACTAAGCACCCCTTACCCCGTCACATGCAGCATTTCTGAGATGGGCTCTGGTGCAGGAGGACCTGGGTTCTAATCCCACCTCTTATGCTCCCTCCATCTTGGTAATTCCCTAGACAACAGTTTCTTCAACTGAAAAAATCTGAGTTGGACTGGATGGCTTCTGAGGTCCCTTTCAGATCTAAAGCATGACTCTGACGCTATGATTGGTGTGGATGGCGGGTAAACCCTGGGCGTCACATGCAAGGGAAGGGTGGAACACCGCATCTATGACCAGAGAAGTGGATCAGACAAAGGCATCCCCATCTCCCCCTGGACCTTGCCCATCTGCCCTGACAGAGTGGTTTAACTGCAAAGCCAGGTTGGCTTTTGCTCCATGATCTCCAGGTCACCTGCCATTCGTCTGACCATAAGAGTGAGGCAAGGGTTTGCCGGGAAGGCAAACACATTTTATAGCCAGGCCATCGCTTTAACAAGCATGAGGCTGAACGCTCCAGAGTCAGGGCAGAACAAGGAGCTTCATTCAGGACAAGGGGACCATGTCTCCCTGCCTGTTTTCCAGGTGTGTGATCTCACCACATGGAAAAACAGAGGCCTGGCCAAAGTGAACTCATAAAAGCTTTGATGAGCAAAGTTTGGAGAAGCACAAATCATCTGAACCCGACAGGCGGCCCAACTCTCAAAGGGCTTGGCAGACACTCTTAATTCGTGGTTTCACACAAACCTTGACAAATGTTTATGATCCGGAAGAGGCAGTTCTCAGAGGTGCTGGGTTCGGCTGTCAGGGAGAAGGGCAAGGAGCCCAGGCACCCAGTGGCGATCTGTAAAATGGATCTAGGGGGCTGCGCCCAGACAGGGAACTCACTCACTGGCTGAGGAGGCGTCACTCGCAGGCTGATATTTCTGGAGTTTCTCATGCACCAAGAAGCCAAGTTCCTTCAGCTCAGCCCACCATCCCTCCCACCCTACTCCCCTATAGCCTCAGCTTCCCCATCCCACTGTCCCCTGCCCCTCCCCACAAAAAATACAATTGCTAGCAGGCGAGTGATAGAATGCACTCAAATCCATGTTTTCTCCTTTTATACCCATTGCTCCTGGGTTCACCAGGTCTCAGGTCACCCGGCATCTTACAGAAGTTCCCGGTGCCAACATGGAGCATTCTGGTCTTTGGGCCTGTGGTCCTAATATGCTAACCTTATAAAAGCGATTGGGAAGAATAAAGTGGTCCCACTCAGACTCCGTGTTGGACAATAGCAGAGTATTAAAAGGCTTTCTTGTGTTCCCCCTCCTCACCCCCCTGCCCAGGAGGGTGTAGGGAAAGAGGCAGCTATTCCAGAGGAATCTGCAAAAATCCCTCCCTGTGGTGATTACCTCCCCTGTGAAATGTCCTGAAGGCCACATTTGTGTGAGGGAGGCACTGGGGGCAATTTGCACAGGAAGCCAGAGCTGGGTTCCTGCAGACAGTTGGAACTAATTGAGAAGGGCCAGCCAAAGCTGGAGCACCAAATGGGAGCTGAACTTTAACATTCAAAAAATTGGAACGACTTTTTCCACCCTCCCTCTTACTCTTTTTCTTGCTTTTTTTTTTTCTCACAGACAATTGCTGAGTGAGGAAATTGGGCCTGGGAGATGCCACACCCCAGCAGATGGGTCATGCAATGGGTCCTTTCTTCCAGAAAGTCTGGAGTGAGCTGGGATTGATCCTCCCCTCTCCCCCACAAATATCCTCCCTCCCCCCAAAACCATTCCCCCTCCCCCCGCAGCTCCGCCCTTTCAACAAACACCCCTCTCTGCTTTTCCTTGGGAGATGAGACATAGTTTGAGGAAGAAAGCTAGACTTGGAGTCAGAGGATTTTTGTTTGATTTGGCTCTTTTCCATCCTGTCTGTGGGAGCTTACCTCTACTGCCTGACTTCCGGGGCTTCCTTGAAGACTTAGCTCAGAACCCACCTACCTCAGGGGGCCTTTCTCCCTCCTCCCCCTCTCTGAGTGGTTCCGTGTATGCCTTGTATATGACTGGTTACTTTAATGTTTTCTCTGCCATCAGAGTGCATACTCCTTGAGGGCAGTGACTGTATTTTGTCTTTCTTTGTATCGGCTGCACTGCTCCTAGTGCGTGGGACATGGAGGATGCTTAATAAATGCTTTTTTACTTTACCTTATCAATCAAGAATCATTTAATCAGCTCTTGCTATGGGCCAACGAGGCAGGATGCCAAGGCAAAAATAATGAAATAATCCCTGATCTCAAGGAGATTACATTCTATGGGGGTTTACATTCCATTGAAGGAGAGATAACAAGAGAGAAAGACAGACAGACTAAATGGCTAGGTAGATGTAGACACATACATACACATACATACATTTTTGTGGTTGTTAAGTCATTTCTGTTGTGTCCGACTCTTAGTGACCCATTTGGGGTTTTCTTGGCAGAGATGCTGGAGCGGTTTGCCATTTCCTTCTCCAGCTTGTTTTACAGATGAGGAAATTGAGGCAAACAGGGTGACATGACTTGCCCAGGGTCACTCAGCAGTGACTGTAGCAGTTTCAAACTCAGGTCCTCCTGACTCCAGGCCCAGCGCTCTGTGTACCATGGCACCATCTAGCTGCCCCCATATGCAAGAGACATATGTTTATACATTTTTGTGTGTGTGTATGTATATATATATATATGTATATATATATATATATACACCTGTATACAGAATAAAAATAATAGGGAGGAGGGGTTAAGCATTTATTAAGCCCTTACTGTGTACCAGGCCCTGTGCTAAATGCTTTCCAACTATCTCACTTGGTCCTCCCAACAACCTTGTGAAGGAGGTACTACTGTTATTCCCTATTTTATAACTGAGGAAATGGAGGCAGTGAGGTTAAGTGACTTGGCCAGGATCACACAGCCTATAAATGTCTAAGACTGGATTTGAACTCAGATCTTCCTTATCTCAGACCCATTCCAGACCCAGTGTTCTATCCATTGAACCACCTATATACAAATAAATACAGAGTGGTTGGGGGTGAGTGCCCTAGGCTGCCCAGTCCTCAATCTCAATGAAATTGATTGGTCTTGAAGCTATCAGTCTTGTTTGCCTCAGTTTCCTCATCTGTAAATTGAGCTAGAGAAGGAAATGGCAAACTACTCTAGTATCTTTGCCAAGAAAACCCCAAATTGGGGTCATGAACAACAACAACAACATCAACAAATAACCCCACTCTCAGCTTGGGCAAAGGGCCAAGGCCATGGGAATAGATGATAACTCAAAGAATCCTAGAATGTCGGAGCAGGAAGCAGCTCGAAGGTCATCTAGGCCAAGACCTCATCCACTGGAGACAATCAATTAATCAACAGCTAGTTTCCCAGTTGTGTTGCCCTGCTGTGCCCTCCCCTAGCCTCCTTCAGGGGAGGGGGGCTGTTAGTTCGGACTCCACTTCCTCCTCGAGGCCCCTCCTGAAACCCCCAAGTGCTCATGCCCTACTCTCTTCTGTGCATCTGTTGTTTCCCCCAAAAGCCTGGAAGTGCCTGGAGGGCAGGGACTCTGCCATTTTTTTGTGTCTGGATGCCCAGAGCCCAGCACTGTTCCTGGCACAGTATTTAAAAAATGCTTGTGCAATCGGGTTCCTGCCAGGCTTAGCCATAGAAGAGAAGGTCAATAGGATTTAGGGCTAGAAGGGACCCTAGAAATCATTTGTTACAATAAGGAAACGGAGACCAAAGAAAAGGAGGAGCTTGCCAGCACATAGGGTAGGGGCAATGGTAGATTTTTGAGTTGGAGGACCAGAGAGGTCAAAGGAAGCAGGGCTCAGATCCCTTACTACCATGTGACCTCGGCCACTTCATTTCACGGCTCTCTGCGCCTCAGTTTCCTCATCCGTAAAATAGCGGATTTGGAGTCCATGCCTCTTAGTTCACACCAAGCTCTGAATCTACGATTCTATGCCCGAGGAAGCCTCTCGCAGCTCTAAATCTAAGTCCTATGGACAGAGAGAAGCGCTGCTGAGATTTTAACCCAGGAGGGAACTGAGTTTTGCCCTGGGATGCTCTCAGCCTGAGCCAAGATTCCCGTTTGAAAGGAACAATTACAGATTAATTGAGGATAATGTACACTCAGGGTTCAATTGAATGGTGTAGTCCCGAGTAAGTGCCAGAGGACTTCTGAGGAGGAAGAAATACCCCCAAGTGCAAGTTCACCCACCAATCTGGAGGCCCACCGCCCTTGGCACAAATCCAGCTGTAATGGACCTCACTAGACACTGGAGTCTGGATCTCAAATCAGGGGCATCCCCAAAGGAAAGAACTAGTGAAAGCTAACTTCCAAACTTTGATGTTCTCTTAGCTCCGCTCTCTGGGGGCTGCTAGGTGGTGCCGTAGCGCGTAGAGTATCAGACTTGGAATCTGGAAGACCTATCTTCCTGAGTTCAAATCTGGCCTCAGACACTTACTAGCAGTGTGACCCTGGGTAAGTCACTTAACCCAGTTTGCCTCAGTTTCCTCATCTGTAAATTGAGCTGGAGAAGGAAATGGCAAACCCCTCCAGTATTTTTGCCAAGAAAACCCCCAATGGGGTCATGGAGAGTCAGACACAACTGAACAACATCAACAAATAACCCCATTCTCAGCTTGGGCGAAGGGCCAAGGCCATGGGAATACATGATAACTCAAAGATGTCGGAGCAAGAAGCAACTTGAAGGTCATCTAGGCCAAGACCAACATAGTAGCTGTAGTGGTAAAGGACATGGGTACAAATCCTGCTTCTTCCATTTACTGTCTCTGTAACTAGGGGCAGATCATGTCATCTCAGTTTCCTTTTCTATGAAATGAGGAGATTGGACTAGTTATGACCTTTAAGGTCCCTGCAGCTTCAGATCTTATTAAATTCTCCTCTAATGACAATAGCTAACACTGATATACTGCTTTAAATCTATGTTATGGAAATGCTTGTTTTATTCCATAAATTAAACACTAAATTAAAAAAAATTATATAGCCTTCTGTACTACAGATGAGAGAGAATTTATTACCCTGCTGGAGAGTCACCAAAGAATCCTAGACTTGGAAGGAACCCTAGAGGTTTCCTAGTCCAAAACTCCCATATTTTACGGAGAGGGAAACTGAGACCCAAGGAGATTAAGTGACCTACAAAATGTCAGGGAGGTAGTAAGTATCAGAGGTCAGATTAAAACTGGGCCCTCTGACTCCCGTGGCCCTTAAGAAGAAAGAATCTCTTTGTGGGTGGGAGGTTGGAATAAAGGGCTTTGGAGATCTCCCTGGGGTGTATTCTCTCCAGACAGACTCCTCTGCTTCCAGTGATCCCCAGCCATGCCTCTGGGCAACACAGACACGGCAAGTCCCCCCCACCTCAGGCTTCCTTCTGGGAGTCTTCTCCACCAAATCTTTTCCAGCCCCAGTGGGGTCTTCCTCTTTGCCTTCATTTTCCAAAGCCAGGCTGCTTCCTTCTGGAGGGAGGCCTTCGTTTCTCAGTTGGTTTGGAAGCATTCAAGCTGGAACAAGCCTAATGATTCCCTTGAATTTTTACAAGCGGCTTCATGTTTGCTGTCAAACCCATGACAGCTTTTAGAGGAAGGGCAGGAAATAAACCATTAATTATTCCGACTGCACCAAATGGTTCATATTTATGAATTTATTTCAGAGCCTTCTTCCATTATGTTGGGGCCTTCACAAAGCAGGGAAGAAGGGATGGCAGTGAAGCCACCAGAGCCCCTTGAAGTGCCCTAGACAATAGGGACAGACCTCCTTTTTCTTTGGAATTCCCATCTCTTCTTTTGTGAACTAATCTGTTCTCTAAAACCACCTGGCCAATTTGGGGAAGGAGGGAGGAGCAAGATATGCTCCTGGGGATCCTTCTCCCACTGGGAAATTAAAAGTTTATAAAGATAAGACATCAGGGTTTGGGTTTGGATTTTTGGGGGAAGGGCAGGGGGAGGCATTTGGAAGCTGGGTATTGAGAAAGAGATCATATATGTGGCCATTCAGAGGCCTATGAGTCATTAAATTGGAGGAGGAAGGGGAGGAGAATTTGACCTCCAAACATGATCGATTATAGAGGTCATCTATTTTAATGCCTTCACCTGAGAGTAAGGGAATGTGCCAGTAAGGCAAAATGGGCTTAGTTTAACGGGTGCCCTTGAGGAGTTTGGCTTTTGTTTATGGTGAAAGTACTTTCACCTGTTAAATGCTAAGCCCCAGGCCCAAAGCCCTATCAGGTGTGAA
>CM053627.1:16902669-16972669 GCA_028646595.1 Phalanger gymnotis
TGTGTTCACAATACTGGAATGGGGAGGTTGGTTCGCTAATTTGTTGCTCTGGGCCCTGAATAAATTTTTTGATGCCTTCTGCTTGGAGAATTCTGTATACCCAACGATTTCGAACCATTCCGATATTTATATGATCCTTTTGGAGATCATAAATTCAGCCTTCCTACTACAGGGAACTAAAGCCCAGAGAGGGAAAGTGACCAGCAAAATGGCCTCTGGAGGGCAGGGAGATGCATGGGAAGGAGCATTGGACTTGAATTGTAGACAAGGACAGAGGCAGGCATCCTAATCCACACTTATTTGCATGCATGTGCACACACACATACACACGCACATATACATACATACACATACACATACACACACATTCATTCTCATGCACCCACCAATGCATTCAGCTCTCCGTCCCCACCAATGCCCTTTTACATACATCCAACTATTTTACAGAATTACAGCATTTTATAACAGGATGTGACCTCTGAGGACATTTGAGCCAAGCTGTGCCTCGATCAGGTAACAATGACCATCAATATTCCAATGGAAAGTCAATTTCCCTCTGTAAGGTAACTTCCCTCAACTATAAAATGGGAACAAGAATCAATCCTATTTCTATCATATCTCATCTCTGCCTCTATGATGTATCCTTGGGCAAGTCACTGAAATTTGCTTGGCCTTGGTTTTGCTCGGTAAGATTAAGGGCCTGGGCTTGAGGACCACTGTAGTTTTATTCAGTTCTAAATCTATGCCTATGTCATTATTAGCATTCACAGGAGTCTGGTCATGGCGGCTCGGCTGGCAGCTACAATCTCCGCTGCAGGGGGAGGCTCAGCTGGTGGATCCTTGGAAGTTAGAAGAGTTAGCTGCTGGAAGGTTAAATGCCTTTAGATTAGGGTTAGGTCCTGCACATATATGGAGAGCTCAGGAGCAGAGGGCCTCCAGGTTGCCCAAGAAGGGGCAAAGCAGCCCGGGTTCGAAAGTGGAGCAGGTCAAAATTCCATGCCGATCAGTACCGGAGCAGGGCCCGCGAGAAACCACTACACTCCAATCTGGGTGAAATAGGGAGATTTAGTCTCAAAAACCAAGCCCAAAAAACTATAAATAATTCTCAGAAGCTGTGATCTCATGGCACAGGGCTGTCCAAAATGCAACCCACTGGCCCCATGCAGTGTGATTTATGCGGCCCGCCTACGAGCATAGAAATTTACATAAATGCTTTAGTAAATGAAGCCAAGCTATGCAGAGCTCTCACTAAAATGGCAAATCGAAATATATTGTCTATTGTTTCAGTAAAAACCTAAGGTTGGACAGCCCTGTCATAGCATATCAAAGTCTATAAAGTGCTTTCATGGATAATGGAAAGAGCATTATTTCTTGAGTCAGAGGATCTGGGTTCAAATTCTGTCTCTGACATTTATTATCTGTGTGACCTTAAGCAATTGCTTGCCTTTCTTGGGCCTGAGTTTCCTCCTCTAGAAAATGAGAGGACTGGCCTAGATGATCTAAGGCTCCTTCCCACTCTAATTTATAACCTTCTGATAATGAAAATTCCTATACCTACAACCCTGCAGCTCTTTAACACTTACAGTGTGCTTTTTCATGTCAGTCTCTTAAGGTCCAAATATCGTGTCCCCCGGTTTACAGAAAAGTAAGCAGATATTCAGAGGAGTTAAGCTACGTAATCAGTAATCATCTGCGTTAGGCTTCAAACCCATGTCTCCTGACTCCAAGTACTGTGTTCTTGTCTTTAAAAAACTACGTAATTTGTTTGTACATCATCTTCATTTCCAAATATCCCCCTCTCCGATCCCTTTCCTTTGTAACTAAGAATGAAAAGGAAGAGAGAAAAGCAATTCAGCAGCACACCAACACATTAACCAATTAACCAAGTCTGACTCTGTGTGCCACGTTCCCCACTCGTGGTGCCCCACTTCTGCAAAGATGGGAAGGTGATACGTATCCTTCTCTCTTCTTCTGGAACTGTCTTGAGCCTTAAGATCACACAATATTCAGTTTGGGGTCGGTTTTTTGTTATTATGCTTTCCATTTCTAGTTACTGTGTATATTGGTTTCATAGAGCTTTTGGTTCATAGAATATATGTTTCATTGGTTTCATAGAATATACTGTGTATGTTCTATAGTTAATATGTATATTGGTTTCGAATCTGGGCTCACTTCACCCTATGTCACCTAAGTCTTCCTACCCTTCTGTGTTCTGCAAATTCACCATTTTGTATGGAGCAGCAATGTTCTGTCACGTTCATGCACTAAATGACGGCCTTCTGTTTGTTTCTGGTTCTCTGTCCCCTTTGAGCTCTACCTCCATCCAGCCCAACAAGCATTTTTATGAAGCACCTGCATTGTTCAAGGTGCTAGGGATACAAAGTCAGACCTAAAAGCAGTCGTGTCCTCAAGGGATGTATAGCCCCCGCTTCCTTCCTCCATGTACTTAACACCTGCTGTACCTTCCTCACAGGCTATTAGGAGAAGAAGGTTTTGTACTTTCTAGAGCACTAGGAAAACGGTAGCTCTTATTGTGAACGACAGGCCCAGGGTGAGCAGACGGCGGGAGAGCTCCGGCTTCCTGACCTTACACCGCGTTCTTTTCACTCTTGATCAATATATTGCTTACAACATTCAACAAAATCACGCAGTGTAAACATACATGGGAGCTAGGGGAGCGCCGACCCCAAGTGCATAGACCACCAGGTCTAGGGTCAGGAAGACTCATCTTCTCGACTTCCAATCTGGCCTGACACTTATTAGCTGTGTGACCCTGGGCAAGTCACCTCACCCTGTTTGCCTCAGTTTCCTCATCTATAAAATGAGCTGGAGAAGGAAATAGCAAACCACTCCAGTATCTTTGCCAATAAAACCCCAAATAGTGTCACAAAAAGTTGGATACAACCCAAAACAACTGATTAACAAAAACACACATACCCATAGGAAGTTTTCCTTCTGTCATTTGCTAATGAAGATTTAAAATCTATTACTTTGGACAAATCGAAAGTCATTAGAGGGTGACAGGACATTTTAGCCTTATGATGAAATTATTTCAACCTCTTCTAAAAACTCCAAATCATATAATGGTCCAGCTTGGCCTCAAAGAGGAGAGAAGAAAATGCATCTCTTATTTTTTTATTTTTTGCCAAGGTGGAAGACTACAAGAGTGGATCATTGCATGCATTGTCAGACTTAATTTGTTGGTTGATTTTGGTGAACAGCATCCTTCCTCTTTTAAAATCTTCATTGCGGGAATGGGGAAGGTAACGGAAAGAAATATGTTTGAAAATTAAAGTGATAGAAAAACAAAATTTGTTTTAAAAAAATAAGTTAATTAAATAAACAAAAATAAAGGAACAAAAAAACCCAGTGATAGATTATGCTTCTTCAATATAGCTAGAGTAGAAGGTGAGGAGCCATTTTTAATTTTGACAGTAATCTTGGGGTCATACCTGTAAGTATCTATAGACAGAGCTATTGCCACCCTTCCTTCTCAGTCTCAGATGAGACAGAATGGGTCATTTTTTGGGAAGTCAATTTATATATGGGTAATGGTGGGAACTGGCCAGTGAGGGCCCTGTCTTTAGAGAATTCACAACATACTCTTCCTGCCAATAAACCACAGGGAGGCTTGGGGAGCCTGCATCTGGAAATGCATAATGGAGGGGCCCCTTTTCCTCCCTAGGCCGCTTCCGCAATCTAGATCCTTGTCCTCAGAACCATCAATTTGTCTTCAGACTAGCCTACCTCTCCTTTTTGGTGCTTTCCCATGTTTTTACAGTTCTCTTCCTGGCCCTGACCTCTCAGGGCCTACAAAAATTTATGGCAACCTTATTTCTTCTGAGACTGTATTCTCCCTCCCAAAAGAGATTACATTTTAAGAGAGGGGCCTGCGGAGAGTAATGCTCAACCCAAAGGAATGACTCTCTAAAGGTCAAATTATAGGTGGTAAGACTTTGAGAAATATTCTTTTGGGATGAAGGTAGAAATAATAAGTTTCTCAGAGTCCCTCACATTATACTAATAGGCTGCTGTGTCCTCTAACCACACACTTATCTCTTGAGAGCTGGCTCTGATTTCTTTCTGGATAACTTTTTGACACATACCCGGTCCCCCCTCCATCTTGATGCCTGAGCAGTAACATTAAATTCATGTTTAGCATTCTATCTCCCTTTCCCCTCAAAGCTAGAAGGAATCTATGTGCTCATGGAGTCATCTGTCAGAAAAGATGGCAGGCAGAAAGGCAACGAACTCTGGGTCTCTGTCCTACTTGCATCCCAAGGTAAAAGCATTGGGTTGAGAAATAACATGCACCCAAATGAAAGCGACAAAAGCATTTAGCTGAGGAGACAGGGTTTGCCTCAAACACTTGGAGCCCGAGTCTGTACATCTGTAAAATGGGGACGATCAGACCTGTGGTATGTGTCTCATGGAGTCCAAGGGAGTTTCAAATGAACTCATAGAAGAGAAACAAGCCTCCAAACACTGCCTGAATGTCAGCTAGTCCTGTTATTCTTACGTTATTATTATATGTTATAATATGAATATGCTATCATCGGTTTTACTTGTTTTGTTATTGCTGTTCAGAGTTTCAGAGCTCTTGCCAGCCTTCGCAGTCACAGTCTATAGAGAACATGCAGCCCCTCCCTCCCAATCTCTCACTGCTTGGCATTTCCCTACTTTACTGCAGGTGCCCCTCCCCAGTCATGGCATAGATGGTGGGTTGGGCCTTATTATTATTATAATATTAAAATGAATATTTTAGATGACGTAAAGATAGATACGGTCCAGGGGCTAGTCAGTATCCTAAACTTATAAGTTTATATCCTTGTAAATAGGAAATAAAGTATTTGCAGTTGAATAACAAAAAGGCTGTCAGTTCACCTTCTCTTGGCTTCCTAAAAGCATCCATGTGACAGATCCAGGAGCAGACAGGATGATGGGGATGGTATGAGCCTCATCCTTTTCTCACATGATTTTGATTTGTTCTTCTTGGTCTCTATGTTTGGAAAGCTCTTTGTTCCATGTGCCTTGGATGATGAGTATTTGGGATACTGAGGATTTTAAATATTATCACAAGTTTTTAGTAGACCAGAGTGAAATCCAGGTAACTAAAGATAATAATTTGGTCTGTGACAACACTGAGGTTCTGATTCCAGGACAGATTACGTGTTGAATTCTCAAGAACATGTTGTGCTTTAAATTCATTATTGTTATCTCATTCTCATCGCTGTTTAGTCACTATCTTGTTATGATGTTTTTATATTCGATGTTTTTCCCCCTGGTATTTATATCCCCAACGCTCAGGTAAGTACTTAATGAATGTTCACTTTATCATCTCTGTCTATCTATTTATCCTCTATCTATTGTCTATCCATCATCCGTCTTTTGTCTATCATCTGTCAGTTATCTGTTGTCTATCAACATATCATTTGTCTACCATTATCTATCTACCAATCATCTATCTATTGTCTAACTGCCATCTATCCGTTGTCTATCATTTATTATCTCTCTACTGTCTATCTGTCATCTATCCATCCACCATCTATCCATTGTCTATCATCTATCTATTATCCATCAATAGCTTATCTACCATCTATCCACGATCTATCTACTGTCTACTATCTATCCATTTTCTATCATCTATTTATCATCTATCTGCCACGTATCTATTGTCTACCTGTCATCTATCTATCCAAAAATGTATCTAAAATCTATCTATCACCCAGATGGTAAAACAACTGCTTTTTGTAATCAAATAAAACAATTCTGGCAGCACACAGGCTGATGGGGATAATATGTGCCTCATCCTGTGCTCACATGATTTTGACTTTTCTTTGGCTCTGCCTCCATATTTGAATTTTGTTCCTTGTTATATAGAGATTGTGGTTATTTGGTAGGAATAATAGCATTTATGTAGGGTGTTAAGATTTACAAAGTGCTTTACACATATTTTCTGATTTGGGCCTCAAACAACATACAAAATAGGTGCTATTATTTTCCCCCATTTTACAGATAAGAAAATTAGAACAGAGAGATTAAGTGACTTGCCCAAGATAACACATTTAGTAATTCTCTGGGCAAAATTTGAATCCAGGTCTTCCTGACACCAAGTACAGTGTTCTGTCTCCTGTGCCATCTAGATGTCTGATGGGACAAAATCTACTAAAAATGTACTTAAGTTTTATATGAGAAATGAAACCAAAACAGTCCTGAGGTTTCATCTCCTACCTAGCAAATTGGCAAAAATTACAAAAGATTAGAATAAACATAGTGGAGGGGTTATGGGAAGACAGGTGCCATAATGAATTATTGGCAGAACTATGAATTAGTACAACCATTCTGGAAAGCAATTTTGAATTGTACAAATAAAATAGCTAAAAACGCCCATTCCCATTGACCGGGTGATTCCAATGCGAGGCATAACCCCAAGGAGGTCACTGACCTCCGTATACACCTCCTTATGGAAAAAAGCTCCAAATACACCAAAATGCTGATAGGAGCTCTTTTTGTGGTCTGAGAGAGCTCAAAAGGAAATGGTCAAAGTAGAAGTCCATCAACCGGGGAATTGCTAAACAAACTGCGGCCCATGAATGTAGTGGAATATTACTGTGCTGTAAGAAACCATGACTGCGATGCATATAAAGAAGCATGGGAAGCCTCTATGAACTGATGAAAAGTGAAGAAAGCAAAGCAATGAAAACAATACACACAATGACTACAACAGTGCAAGTGGAAAGGACAACCACCACAGGACGATTTTAAATGAATGTTGCAAAATTACAAAGAACAAGCTTTTCCTCAACAAGAAATATGAAAAGATGCCCCTCTAATCTTTTGCAGAGGGGTAGGGGCACAAGTGTGTAGAATTTCATTTAATTTGGGATTTAATTTAATCTGACATTTAATGCCAGTTTTTTTCAGTGTATTGATGTTTTAACCAAAAAAAAAAACCCTCTTCATTCTCTTTTTCTTTTACAAATTCTTTGTTCTAAATGGTGGTTCTCTGGGAGGGAGAGGAGGTTTACAGGGGGAAATTTAAGCGATAGAAATAGATATAAATAAAATATTCCCAAGAGTTGCTAGATCCCTATTATATCAGCGTAGGTAAGGGATCAGTCTTCGATCATGCTGGTTCTGGTGCAGGCTATTGGTTGAGTTCCCAAGGATATTCTCAAGGTCTGTTTTTGTATGGGATTTTATCACCTGCCAGTCCATGAAAGAGAGAGGGCTTTTGAAATATAATTCTTACCAGAGATTCAGTAGATACTAAATTTTGACAGTGAGAGGTTGCACAATTTTTACTGTTCTTTGAATTATCTGTATTTGTCACTAAGCTCCTTTAACCCATCAATAGGCAATAATTTATTAAGGGCCTACTATGTGTCAGGCACTACACTAAGTGCTGTGGACCTAAGTACAAAGAATGAAACAACCCCTATTTGTAAAGAGCTTCCATTCTAAAGGGGAGACAAGTACACACGAAACAGATGCAGCAGAAATAAAAAATTAATAAATGCAAGGTAGTGTGGTAGGGGTGGCACTAGCTGTGGGGGAGGGGGAAACCAGTAAAGGCTTCATATAGAAGTTAGTGCCTGAGCAGCTTCAAGGAAAAGGGGAACTCTAATGAGACAAAAGTAAGGAAGGAGCACATACCAAACATGTTGACAATCAATGAAAAAGCCTAGAAATGGGAAACAGTGTGACATGAGTGAGGAAGAGAGAGACAAGGCCAGTGTAGCTAGATCAGAGAATAAGGAAGGAGACTAATGTCCAATGTGGTCAGAAAGATAGGTCAGGGCTAGGCTGGGGGTGGCTTGAAAGCTAAACAAAGCAATTTACGTGTTTTATTTCAGAGGCAACAGGGAGCCAGTAGAGTTGATGGAGTAGGGGAGTGGTGTGATCAGATCTACACTTAAGGAAAATTGCTTTGGTATCATTGCATTGGGTGGACAGCTTTGGAGGTAAGAGATCAAGGAGCTGTTACAATAACCTAAATGATGAGACCTTGAATTAAGGTGGTAGGTGCCTGAGTAAAGAGAAGGATGTTATTATTGTCCATTCAAGAAATGTAAAGGCCAAAAGGCCAAGACTTCACAACTGCTTGTCTGTGTGGTGTAAGAGAGAAATGAGCCAAAGAGAATTCTGAGTTTATTAACCTGAAAGACTAGAAGGATGATGTTGCCTTCAACAGAAATAGGGCAATTTGAAAGAGGAGACAGTTTGGGGGGGTGGGAGTGGGAAATGAGTTCAGTTTTATACATGTTGAATTTGAAATGTCTGTGAGGCAACCTGTCTAAAATGTCTGTTGGCAGTTGGTGATGTTGGACTAAAGTTCAGGAAAGATTCAGGATAGATAGATTAAAGACAGATAGCGATAGAAATAGAGATGGATAGATATAAATATAGATATAGACAGATATGGATATTATAAATTGATATGAATATATATAAAGATGTAGATATGGATATACGTAAAGATATGGATATGAATATAGACACAGACATAGATATAGATTTCTGTAAGACATCCTCACAGAGACTCACATGGAAGTAAAAGGTGTGACCAAGAGAGAATATCACCCAGGGTGGGGAACCTGCAGCCTTGAGGCCACATGTGGCCTTCTAAGTCTTTGGGTGCAGCCTTTTGACTGAGTCCATGTTTTACAGAATAGACCCTTTACAATTTCTGGTGGCAATGACTCGTTCCTAAATTCCCATCATTAACCCCTCTGTTTACATAAACAAATTTGCTTGATAGTGTTTTGGTAAACACTTCTCTATGAAGATAGTCTTGTCTGAGGTCATGAGACCTCACCCACATGAGGGCTTTTGATTCCACTCTTGGATCTTAGTCATCTTCTAGGCTTTATGTGGCAGGAAAGCACTTGAGTTATATTTAATAAACCCAATACCATTTATCTGTTACCAGTCTTCTCTATTGCCTGTTGAAGTAATGTCTTTTTGTTCCAAAAGTATTTCTGTATGTTTTTGACCTATTCTGGGGACATCGCTGAGTCTTCTTCTTCCTTTTTTGTAGAAGAGTATTAATCTTTCCATAGCCACTTTGAGGGTACTATAGGACTGTCTCATTAATATTTGGGTTTTCGTTAGAATACTTTCCCAATCTGTTAGGGTCAGCTTTATATCTCTGAATGTATGTCTTGTCAGGTATTTTGTCATTGCTAATTGCTGTAAACTTGTCCTTCCCATTCCTCTTTGATTTTAGGATATCAATATCTCTCTTAATATACTCAACCGTAGCCTTTTCTGTGACATCTTAATGTTCAACATATCTCGTCTGAATAGGATCAAGGTTTTCACTTTCACTCATTGGTTCAATCTGGCCTCTGGATGCCAGGGCTAAGCCTTCAGTCTCTACCATTCCCTGGCATACACTGAAGATCTGACGCTTATAAGTAGAAACGAGATCTTGATATCACCGTGAAAAGACTCAGTGAGAGAGGAAGGAGCTATTAATGGACTTTTCCATGGAGCCACAGAGCCTGACGTCATCTACATGCACCAAGTGACTAAGAAGATGTTTTGGTGCCACTGCTGCTTTAATTTGGGAGCCATCCTTCATTCTATTACAAGACATGATAATAGATTTGAGGCAAGGCAAAGCACTGATCATAAGCATTATCAATTGCATTATCATTAGAGTTCAGGGAATAGCGATGCTGTAGAAAGTATTGGATTTTAAGAGGATCTGGGTGTGAATTCTGCTCCTTGTTCTTTGCGTGGTCTTGGACAAATTGCATCCTTTTCTCTGCCTCTCTTCCTTCATGTAAAATAAAGGAATTGGACTAGCCATGTGAAGTGCTTCCCCACTCTGATCTCTACGATCCCGGGAAGGAAGCCCTAGGAAAAGAGAAGACTATCTGGGGCCTGGAAGGGAGATAGAGTGAGGGGCTTCCAGAGAGCAAGAGTCATCCAAAGAACTTCTCTGTGGAGATCAATGACTTCCTTGTAAGATGCCTGGTGGGCAGGATCTCTTCAGAATTCAGATATAGTAGTGACAACAATAGTCAGCATTTATGTAGTACCTACTATGCGCCGGGCACTGCGCTAAGTGCTTTATGAATTTTATCTTTATTTGATCCATAAAATAACCCAGGGTGGTAGGTGCTATTATTACCCCGTTTTTATGGTTGAGCAAACTGAGGAAAGCACAGGTTAAGCGACCTGTCCAAGGTCACACAGCTAGTAAGTATGTGAGGCTGGATATGGACTCAAGTCTCCTGACTCTAGGCCCAGTGCTCTATCTGCTGCACCATGAAGAGAAGAGAATATTCACCATCAGCCAGGATTGTAGCGGCCCAGGTCACCATCATCTCAGCCAAAAGGGTTTGAGTTTATTTTTACCAACTCGCTAGTCACAAGCCAATTCAATCTGATCTAGTGAGCTTGCACCTACTGTGTGCGAGACAGGAACTGTGCTTGGATAACGAGACAAAATAAAAATAAAGCTGAGATCCTTGGGATGGAGCAAATGTTCTGTGTCATCAGAGTGACTCACCACACCCAAGGCAGTCTCTGCTCCTCTGAACTTCCATACCTGAAATCCCACCATTGCAGTTCTATCCGAGGACCCTCGATCCAGAACTGGACGAAGCCTCAGAGGTCATCTAGTCCAACCCCCTCATGTTACAAGTGAGGAAACTGAGGCCTGGAGCCATTAAGAGACTTTCCCAAAATCTCATCAGTACTAAGTGTCTGAGGCAGGGTCTCTTTCATTTCAGAATTTTCCTCTCCAGACTCTCCTTTTAAGGATAAAACCCTCGTGGAAGAAGGAAACAACACGAATCGTTCATACCTCTCAAGGGGGAAATTTAGCAGACACCTTCCCTAGTCATGGCGGAGACCAGCACAGCCAGACAGTAAAGGCTTCAAGGAAAGAGAGGTAACCCCCTCCCCCACCAGACGGCATTATTAAACATTTTAAAATTTAAAGTAAAAGGCATAAAAAGAGCAATTTTATTGTCCTGTTAAAGTTAGGATGTTTATTTTTAAAACTATATGCAAAAGAAACAATTTCTTGATACCGTGATACAATGATTTTCTTTGTTGAAATGTCTGTTTATAAATTCATAATTAGATAAGAATTTTTTAAAAGAAAAAGAGGAAAAAGAAGATTGAAATAGAGAGAGAAAGTAAGAGAAAGGAAAGAAGGAAAGGAGAGAGAGAGAGAGAGAGAGAGAGAGAGAGAGAGAGAGAGAGAGAGAGAGAAAGGGGAGAGGATGCCGAGGGAAAAGGAAGGGCTCCAGGATAAATGATGTGACATCACAGTTTAGCTTGAGGGCTGGCCCTAACACCTAAACTAATTTGTAATGGTCTTTAAATCCTCTCTTGGTATTCTTGGCTCTGGTTAAAGTGTGTGAGACTCCTGTGGGGATTATTCACTACAAGGCTTATTAAAATAAAACAAACTCTCCTTTGGGGCCATGTACAGGGGCCGGGGGAGCGATGGAGGTGGTGCTCTCCCCATCATTCCAAAAACTTTCCAGACTATTCTAGGAGGTCAGGCCAGAGGCCCCATGGCCTGACTCAGGCCCCCATTTCTCTCTCCTTCCTGGAAAGGTCCTACAATGTAGGCTCCCTTGCCCTAGGATGGCCCCTGCTTCATGCCCTATGCCTTGCTCCCCATGGCTCATACCTCTTGCCTCCTGCCCCTGGCTCATGTCCCATCATGCCCTGCTCTATATATTTTCTTGTGCTCCATGTTTTATGCCCCATGGCCCCTACTCTAAAGCCCGCTAGACTTGTAGGGAAATCCCCTTTGGGGCTCTTTTTTTTCCAGCAAGTTGGGAGAAACCTTTCTATCCTCCTGTCTCCAGTAGATGGTGCTAGGGAGCTGTCGGTGGTCCAGGGAGTGAGGCTGACAGAAAGCCAAGCATCTCTCAGGCTTCCAGCATACTCATCCACTCACACCCACACACAGCCACCAACACACACACAGACTCTCATCCTTGCAGACACATCCAGGCTTCCCTACACATACACACACACACTCACACATACACACATCCTTTTCTGCACACACATTCATTCCCACCCCACTCTGAACTCATTTCAGCCTACTATGACCACAAATACCACCTCACAGAGATTAAAATATTTCACCGAATCTCACAGGGAGGCCATTGGTCCAAGCCATACCCATTCAAATGACATCTTTGTTACCTCTCTGACTCGTGGCCAATTACCTGCTTGGAGACCCCCAGCTCTGGGGAACTCAGTACCTGCAAAGTCAGTCCATTATACTTTTGAATAGCTCAAATTATTAGGAAGGTTTTTTCCCCCTGATATTGAGCTGAAATTTTCCTTTCAATAACTTCCACCTCCTGTTCCTTGTTTTGCCCTCTGGGGCTGAGCAGAACACATATAATCCCTATTCCACATGACAACCTTTCAGATTCTTGAAGTCGGTTCAGTTTGACAGGCTTGCATTAGGCAGCTGCCATGGAAAAAAGCACCTAGCTGGGTTCTAGGGAGACGGAGATGGAAACTTAGCAGTCTGTGCCCTCAGGGAGCTTACTTTCTCCTGGGGGTACAAATGTGACCCCACATAGATAAATACAAGGTAAGCTGAGGAAGGAGGGAGAATCTCAGAGAGGAAGGGAGCTCAGGAGATGAGCCCAGAGTAAGATGAGGATTCAAAGCACCATGGATGAGGAAGGAATGCAGCATTGCAGACATGGTGGGGCGTGGGGAGGATGCCTGTGCAAATATATGGATAAGGGAGATGGAATGTTTAATCCGGGGGCCAGCTAGTAATCTAATGAGAGAGGAATCATGAAATAAAGAAGTCTGCAAAGGCAAGAGAGGACTAGATGGGGAGGGCCTTAAAGGCCGGCTGTATTTTATGCTATAGGTGACAGGAAGCCACAGAAGATTTTTGAGTACGGAAGCCTGTGCCTTAGAAAGAATGAAATTAGGGGAGGGAAGGAGGGAGGGAGGGAGGGAGGGAGGGAGGGAGGGAGAGAGAGAGAGAGAGAGAGAGAGAGAGAGAGAGAGAGAGAGAGAGAGAAAGAGAGAGATTGGAAGCGTAGAGACCAATGAGGAAGCCATTGCAATAGTTTGTGAGAGACTTCTGAGGACCTAAACTGAAGGTTTTGGGGAGGGAGGAAGGGACTGAATGTTAGAAGTAACATGGAGGTAGAATCAACTCGACTTAGCAACTTATTGGATACCAAAGGAGGGAGAAGGAAACATTCTAAGATGACTTACAAGTGAGAAGCCAAGTGACTTGGAGAATGGCAAAGCCCACCCGAGAGATGAGGAATTTGGGGGGAGGGGCAGGCTTAATTGGAAGGTGGAGGAGGAGGGGGAGGGGGGTGACTTCCTTTAGGAGAGAACACTCATCCATATGTATGACTCCCCTAGATCTTCTCTTCTCCAGGTGAAACATCCCAGGCTAAACATTTGCACACAGTGGAACGTTCATGCATATTGATGCACGCCCACACAAACCCTCCCACCCTCACAGACTCACAAACTCTCCTTCAAAGTCACCTCCTTGACTTCAAGGAAGCAAAGCTGGGGAAGAAATAAGAACCAAAAGAACCGTGACCACCTTGACTGCAGCTGTGTAGACAAAACAACTAGACCAGCCACCAATCCATGCCACAGACCTGGAAAACACGGCAAGTGGGCCCCGGTCTTTGGAAACCAGCGTGTATGTCCCTAGAGATGAAGAGAGCAAACAGTAGGTCGCGCAATCGCCCACAATCACGCGCACGTTTGTTGCTTCATTTTTATGCTCTTTTTTTTATCTTTCTTGTGCTCTTGCTTAGATAACTGTACCTGCCAAAGAAAATTAAATGGAACCTGAAGGAAGGGCTTTGCTCTTCAGTCGCATCTAACTCTCCATGGCCCCATTTGGGCTTTCCTCAGCAAAAATACTGGAGTGATTTGCCACACCCTTCTCCAGCGCATTTGACAGATGAAGAAACTGAGGCAAACAGGGTTCAGTGACTTGCCCAGCATCACACAGCTAGTTAGTATCCAAGACTGGATTTCCTTGACTCTAAACCCAGTGCTCTGCTACCTTGGAAACGGGAGCAAAACAGCTATGGACAATCAAGCTGTACGTAGATGAAATTGGAGATAATCCTTCAGAGAGAAGATATTAGATAGACGTATTAATAGATAGACACACAGACAGAGATGTTAGAGCAACAGATAGATGGACAGATGGATAGATGAATGGATGGATAGATATGATAGATATTAGATAAATGTGATAGAGATAGATATAGAGATTAGAGATAAATGGAAGAAAGAAAGGAGGAAGGAAAGAAAGAAAGGAAAGAAGGAAGGAAGAAAGAAAGAAACGGAAAGAAAGGAAGAAAAAGAAAGAAAGAAAGGGAGGGAGAGAGAGGGAAAGGAAAGGAAAGGAAAGGAAAGGAAAGGAAAGGAAAGGAAAGGAAAGGAAAGGAAAGGAAAGGAAAGGAAAGGAAAGGAAAGGAAAGGAAAGGAAAGGAAAGGAAAGGAAAGGAAAGGAAAGGAAAGGAAAGGAAAGGAAGATACAAACAGAAGACACAGAGAACAGAAAGAGGTAGAGAGTTTGAAAATTGTACATTCATGCTCCCAGGATGTTTCTAATCCCTTCCATAGTCACAGGAAGGAAGGTAACTTTAAAAAAAGAAAGGAAGAAAGGAAGGAAAGGAGAGAGAGAAAAGAAGAGAAAAGGAAAGAAAAGAAAAAGAAGAAAGATACAAACAGAAGACACAGAGAACAGAAAGACGTAGAGAGTTTGAAAATTGTGCATTCATGCTCCCAGGATGTTTCTGATCCCTTCCATAGTCACAGGAAGGAAAGTAACTTTAAAAAAAGAAAGAAAGGAAGAAAAAAAGGAAGGAAGGAAGGAAAGAGGAAAAGAAAAGAAAAAAAGAAATCTGAGCAAATTTAAGAGTCTGTCTAATATTCTGTGCATACTGTCACGAAAAATAGTAAACTGCTCAGTAAGGAAAGTATTATTTCCTCTATCTCCTATTCACTCTACCCAAATCTCTCTCTCTCTCTCTCTCTCTCTCTCTCTCTCTCTCTCTCTCTCTCTCTCTCTCTCTCTCTCTCTCTCTGTCTGTCTGTCTCTCTCTCTTTCTGCCTCTGTCTGTCTTTTTCTGTCTCTGTGTGTGTATCTCTCTCTGTCTCTGTCTTTCTGTCTCTCTGTCCTTTTCTCTGTCTCTGTCTTTGTCTCTCTGTCTTTCTGCCTCTGTCTTTTTCTGCTCTGTCTCTGTCTTTCTTCATCTCTGTCTTTGTCTCTCTGTCCCTTTCTCTGTCTTTGTCTCTGTCTCTCTCTCTCTGTCTCTGTCTCTCTTTCTCTGTCTCTGTCTCTGTCTCTCTCTCTCTCACACACACACACACACACACACACACACCCTGTTATTGTACCTGTAATTCCACCAATAATTCTCAAAATATTAGAGATGGAAAGAAACTTTAGAAATTATGTAGTCCAACCCCTACCTCACCACTGGGCAGCTGGGTGGTATGGTGGATAGAACAATGGGCTTGGAGTAAGAAAAACTCCCCTTTGTAAATTCAAATCTAGTCTCAGACACTTACTAACTGTGTGATCCTGAGCAACTCACTTGGCCCCCAGTTTCTGAGGGAAAATGACTTGTTTGGGTCACACAGATAACGAATGTCTGAGACACAGTTTGAACTTAGGTCTTCCTGAGTCCCGTGCTCTACCCACTGAGCCACCTAGCATATATGGTCCAGTTTCAGAGTCACTAGAAAGTACATGTGGAGGATGAGCCTTGCCCAGTTATCTGAAGGAAAGCTCCCAATGGCAGACCAAAGAGGAATCATGTTAGGTCATCCACTAAAGCCATTTCCAACAAAATCCTCCACAGAGGCTAACTTTATAGTAATGAACATTGGCTTTAACCATAGACTGAGCAGACAATGCCCACTAGGGATAATTTCAAAAATCTCCAAAGGTTCCCGTCTCTACCCTGACTTTCAGGCTAATAGACTGAAATCCCCAAGAAAACAGAAAGAGCCCTCTACAACAGGGGTTCTTAACCTTGGCTGCGTCAGGGACCTCCACAGCAACGGTCTGAAGAAGCCCAGGGATCCCTTCTCAGACTCATATTTTTGAATTTATAAAATTAAACACAAAGGATTACAAAGGAAGTCAATTGTATTGAAATACAGGAATCAAAATATACAAAGAAAAAACAAATTCATGGACCCTATGGAACCTTCCAACTCTGAGACTGTGAGATTCTAAAAAGTCACTTAAACTCTGACCCTCAGTTTCTTCATCTTAAAAATGGGAATAATTCCTCCCTGCCTTCCTTAGTGGACAGCTGTGAAAGCCAAGTGTCCTGGGGAACACAAAAGTGTTTTGTTACCTGACAAAAGACCACACAAATATCTGCTATTATTCTCTAACAATTTATAGTCAGTTCTCTATTTCTTTTTGTTTTTAATTTGAGATTTATCAGTGACTTCCTTCTTATAGCAGAGTATGTATCCTTAAGGTTAAATGATGATAACTAAAACATTTTTTTACAAAGAATAATGATAATCGATCAATGAACAAGTATTTTTTGAGTAGACAGTATGAGTGGTCTAGCCTTGGAGCATGTGTGGGCAGTCCCTGCCTGGTCCTAATCTACCACATGGAGACTTGGAGGGCGCCTACTACAGATAAAATCAACCACAACACAGTGCTCAGGACGCACTAGAGGATGGGCCATAGAGAGACAAGGTCCTTGCCTTCAAAGGTTTTACAGTCTAGTCATCCTTCTTGTTGCTCCTTACCCACAATACTCCATCACCAATCTCTGTGGTTTTGCGCTAGCTGACTCTTATTCCTGATACACTCCCTCCTCTTAAAATCCTTTCTTTCCTTCTAGACTCAATCCAAACATCCTTTCTACATGGAACTTTTCTTGGTCTTCCAGGCATTAGTATCCTCCCTCCTAAAACTACTTTGCAATGTGTGTGTGTGTGTATATAACCTCTATTTCTTTCCCTCTGTGTGTGTGCATGTATACATACATAACGCACACACACACACGCACATGCACACGCACACACAATTTTCTCCAACAGAGGACAGGGATTGTTTCATTTTTGCCTTTGGATTAATAGGACTTAAGACAGTGACTGGCACACAGTAGGAGTTTAATAAATGCTTGTTGACTTACTTATTGGTGAGATGACACAAAAACACATAAGATGTTACCAAGCAAAACAAAGGTTTAAATTTTTAAAACTTAATTTTAATGAACAAGGATTTCTTTTCTCTCCCTCCCACCTCCCACTTCCCATTGGAAGAAGAAAAGAAAAATTTAAAAAACCCTGCAACCTAACACATAGTCAAGCAAAACAAAATCCTACATTGGCCATGTCCAAAAATGTATGTCTTATTTTGCATCTTTCATCCATTACCCTTCTTTCAGAAGGTGGATATCATGCTTCGTCATGCATCCTCTGGAGTTGTGCTTGGCCATTGTACTGATCAGAGTTCCTAAGTCTTTCAAAGCTACTTGTCTTGGCAATGTTGTTGCTATTGTGTAAATTGTTTTCCTCATTCTGATCACTTTCCTTTGCATCAGTTCATACAAGTCCTCCAATTTTCTCTGAAATCTTCCCTTTTGTCATTTTTAGGTCATAATAATATTCCATTATGTTCATATGCCTTAATTTGTTCAGCCATTCCGCAATAGATAGATACCCCTTAGTTTCAGTTCTTTGCTACTACAGAAAAAAGAGTCACTATAAATATTTGTATATATAAGGGCGATATAAGAAGTAACCAAATAAGTATATGCCAAGGCATCAGTAGTTCAGCTCATGTTTCTATAGTGCTTTATTATTTGTAAAGCATTTTTCTCACAACCTGTTGCACATATTATTGACCTCATTTTCCATGTAACCACCAGGAGGTGCTGCTGACCACTTGCCTGAACCTGCCCAACATTCAGTCACTCACTCGTTTCCAGTAGGTATGTACTCCAATCAATGCCGTAGGGTGCAATAATGCCATTATGGTTGCTTCTCTTCCATAGTTCTGTCCCTTTGTGGGTGGTAATATTGGTTTATGAGTCTAAGAGCTTAGTGTATGTGTGGATTTATCCATTTAAATCTCATAATTCCATCCTTATCCCACTAGATGACTCTACCCTTCTTCTCAGCCCAGCTTTTCAATGGTGTTTATTCACAAAAGCATGTCACCTGCACTCCACCCATCGTCCTCATCCTCCTCCCACTAGAACCCTGAAATCCACCTCAGGAAACACACTGTGCCCTGACAGGTAAGCTTTTACCTTGTCTTGTCCAGAATCAGGCTTCCCACATTGCTTGATAGCCATTCGCAAACAACACCACTATAAAATACCCCCTCTTCCCAGTCCTCCTCATCATGTATTGCCTTCCTCCAACAGAAGGCAAGCTCCTTGAAAGCAAATACTGCCCTTCTTTCCACTCATCTTATGTGCCTATTGCCCAGCACATAACAAGTGCTAAATAAATACTTGTTACTTTGCCTGTTGCCATGTGTCATGGAAAGAAGGCTAATATGAGTGGTGGAAGATATAAAAATAGAAGTACCCTCAACAAGGGCATTTTTGAAAATAGATTTCTATTGATACCTTTTATTTTAACAGTGCCTACATTTCTCAGTTCTCCCAAAGAGCAATCCCTTATAATATTTTTAAAACAAAAATTAGAAAAAAAAATCAGTAAAACCAAACAACAAACACATCAAAACCTTGTGACAATTGTCCTGTGGTCCTCAGGTCTGCAAAGGAATGGAGATCTTCCCATCTCTCTTACTTGGAGGCAAACCTGCCTTTCATAATTTCACAACTTTCAGTTTCTACTGTTTTGTGGTTATTACTCTTTCATTTACACTCTTCTACTCATTGTGTATATTTGGAAAAGTTTATTTTCTAGTGGATTCCAAGCCCCATATTCTTTTCACAATAGCATGTTGCTTCCTTGCTCACATAACCAATATCTTTTTTAATTTGCTGAAGAGACATTGGAACAAGCATTTTGGTGTACAAAGACTTGAGCCTTGTTGATTACTACTTGTGTTGCTTTGGGAAAACCATTTCCCTTTGCCTGAGCCTCAGTTTCTTCATTTGTAAAATCAATCAACAAACATGTGACAGGCATTGTGGTAGGTATCCTCTACACGTCCTCTATGGTCCTTCCCATTTTAAATCCTAAAATTCTAAAGCTACCTTCAATCTCTTGGGTCTTTGGAGACAGTTGTATCTGCCAGGAAACACATAACCCAAAGGAGGGAACCAACCAGTAACTGGAGGAAGTGGACAACCAAGGTAGCTATTGTTGGTTTCCTAGAAGATAAAAAGCTCAGCTGGAATTTGAGCACCCAGCCTTCCCCAAGGTTACAGCTGCCAGTTGCTTCAACCACAACAGAGACAAAGACCACTAATAACGCTGAGCACTTATAATCTCTAAGGCAATTTACCAACATTAAATAATTAATCTTCACAATGCACCTGGCAAATAGGTACATCTGTAGCCTAATCCCCATGGCCCAGCCAGGGAATCTCAGGCAGAACCACAAAGAGACTTGGGAGAGGCAAAGGCTTGAATGAGAACTCTGGGATGGAAAATTCAATCAGCCCACACTTTGTCTTCAAGACACCAAATTGGTTTGAGTAATTTGAAGACTGAATTACTTGGCAGAAACATAATGCCATGTTTACTACCATGTCTGCTAATACTTATCATGCCTTATATTTGCTTGCCACTTTACAACAATGACCAGCTTCACATAATTCTCTTATTTGGTCCTCACACCCCACCCCTCCACCCTGAGGCAGGTGGAACTGGGATTATTGTGCCCCATTTGCAGATGTAAAAGATAGGTCATGTAGCACATAAGTGACCCGGCCAAGACTTCAGCTCAGATCTGCTACCACCAAGACCTGAGTCCTTTCTATTAGGCCACACTGCCCATTCTGTTTATCCATTCATTCATTCCACCAGCGAGGTCTGGCAACTAGTAATGCTTTTCAGGAGAGGGAGATTCTCTCTCACAATTCTCTCCATCTCCTCATCTAACTTAGAAATGTAAGGCACCCCAGAGACCATCTAGTCCAAACCCCATATTTTAGAAATGAAGAAAAATGAAAGACCCAGGGAAGGTAAGTATTTAGGGTTATAGAATCATAAATCTAGACTTCTTAAGGACCTCAGGGCAAATCATTTTATAGATGAAGAAACTGAAGCCCAGGAAGGTGAAGTGACTTTTTCCAAGGGCGCACAGGAGGTGACTGCCAGAGGTGGGATCAATGAATATGAAAGCATTTAGTGTTTGTAGTGAGGAAAAAGTGAGATAATTAATAGAGGCAAATGAGCTTTGAAAAGTTTTTTTTTTTAAAGGCTAAGTAAATGTCAAGGACTGCTGCTGATTTTGTATTGCTTGCTTTTACATGTCAATCTTTTCCACCCATCCTTCGATCTATGGTCTTACTGAGCATGTACAAGGACCTTTCCTTCCTAACGTGGCCACTCTGCACTTGGAGTCAGGAAGGCCCAGGTTCAAAGCCCACCTTCAATACTTTTTTAACTGTATAACCTTGGTCAAGCGAATTGGCTTCTGTGAGTCTTGATTTCTTCATCTGTAAATTGAAGGTATTTATAACACCTACCTCATAGGAAGGTTGTGAAGATAGAGTGAGGTAACGTCTGTGAAGTGCTTTGCAAACTCTAAAATATTTTGTGCTTGTAAACTATTCTCAAGACACTTGAGAGGAGGGGAGATATAGAGCAAGAGATAGACAGAGATGAGAGAGAGAGAGAGAGAGAGAGAGAGAGAAGGAAGGAAGGAGAGAGACACAGAGAGACAGAGAGACAGAGGAAGAGAGAGGGAGGGGGAAGAGAGAGACAGAAAGAGAGAGACAGAGACACACAGAGAGACACAGAGAGATAGAGAGAAAGAAGGAGGGGAGGAGACAGAGAGAGAGAGAAAGAGGGAGGGAAGGAGGGAAGAAGAGAGAGGGAGAAAGAAATGGAAGGAGAGAGAGAGAGAGAGAGAGAGAGAGAGAGAGAGAGAGAGAGAGAGAGTCATGCTGTCAGGTGCACCCTACCTAATACTGGTAAGTGGTTGTATGAAAACATGATATTTGATGAAACTGTTAGAGATCAGATATTTCTACAGAAGCACTACAATATCCTAAACAGAACCAGTCAGACAATGCTATAGCACAGCAACATTTTGTGAAATTATCATGAGACTATCACCCCTTCCTCCCAAATTACTTGTTCATATTTGTATATCATTATGAAAGATTTAGAACCAGGAACAAACTTAGATTCCATCTAATCTTATCCTGACATTTTATAGCTAGACGAAGAAAGTGAGATCAAGAGAGAGATGAGTTGACTTGTCCAAAGGCATCAGCTAAAAAACCTGGGTTCTAGAGAGAAATGTTGTTCCCAACATTTTGACCTTCACAACAGAAAGAGGTGAGATTTGGGGCTCTGTCACTATTGCCTGTTTGACCTTGGTCAAGTCATTTCACTCTAGGTCTCAGTTTCCTCCTATGTAAAATGAGAAGGTTGGACTACTGGAGAATGTCTTGGGATCTTTCCATCTTTAACATTCTGTGATTGATTCAAGGAGGTTGGACTATGGCCCAGTAGATGGAGTGCTAGATTGGTTTCAGAGGAACCTGGGTTCAAATCCCACCTCTAATTATTTAGTAGCTGTGTGACATTGGGCAATAACATCCCTGGACTTCAGTTTCCTCCTCTAGAAAATGAGGGGATTGGACTGGATGGCCTCTGGGGTTCTTTCCAGTTCTAAATCTGTGTTCCTAGGAGGCTTCTTCTGGCTTCTTTGATTGTTGCCTTTTGAAAAAGACATTTCCTAAGTTATTATTCCCAAACTTTGGCCTCACATTTTTGTTATTTACTAAATGTCAGGATGAAGGGAAGGAAACATTCCTTCTCTCCTCCATCAGGAGATGTTAGTAAATATTTCCATGTTCTGGAAGGCTTGACTTTAAAGCTTCGGTTGTGTTCAAATAATTGAAGCCAGACCACCTCACACCTTTGAGGATGACCTGGCAAAGCTGGAATAAGTGAAGGAAAAGTCTGCAGGGAAGAGAAAGACTTACCAGCACTGCCCCTTTAACTGCCTCATTCCTCCTTTGCAAAGAACTAAAGATAATGGGAGACCTCTGAGGTTCCCAAGTGCAGAGGAGAAACCCAGCCCCACCTCTGTCCTCCCACTAACTAAACCAGCCGGTTTTCATTAACACCTTTCAAATAAAGGGCCCTGGAATAGCATTTTCCATTTGTGATGTCTTGGTACCGAGTGCTGGACGGTGGGGTACTCATATAAACTTAGTGGGAGTCACTGTTAAAAAGAAACTCCAAATTCCATCTACCAGTGGAGCAAGTTAACTAGATTTGTAGATTCACCTTGGAATTGGTTCAAGAATAGCAAAGTACTTTTTAAAGAATCCAATATTGAAACAAAGTCACGGCAAGTCAAGGAGCTGTCCGTGTAGAGGCAGCTTAGTGTGGCAGACCTAGAGTCCCGAGACTTGGCTTCGAATTCCCATTTGGCACCTATTAATCCATCAATTAACATTTATTAAGCACCTACTATGTTCCAGGCACTCTGCTAAGCACTGGTTTATTAACTAGACAGCTATTAGCTAACTGTAGGCAAGTCCCTTTATTTCCTTGAGCTGTTTCTTCCTCTGTAAATTTGGGATAATAATACTTAAACTGCTTACTTCCCAGGGCTGTTGGGAGCAAAACCTCCAAGCACTATAGAATGCAATTCGAGTCAATGTATAATTATTAAACACCTATTGTATGCCAGGCACTGTATTAGGTGGTGGGGATTCAAAAACAAAGATAAAATAATCTCTGGGCTCAAGAAGCTTACATTCTTGGGCAAGACGACATGACATGTACGAAAAGAAGGATAATGTAAGGGATATTGAAGCGGAAAAGGAATATGAATGGTGATGATGGGTGGTAAGGAAAGGTCTCAAAGATGAGGGGACCCCAGAGTAGAGCCCGAAAGGAAGACAAAGACTCTATAAGAAGAAGATGAAGGGGTGCATTACAAAACGGGGGGGGGGGGCAGGGAATGACTTGTGGGCCCAGACAGAGGCAGGAGATGGAGTTCCAAGTTCCAAGACCAGCTAGTAGTCTAGTTGGCTGGAATGCACATGAAAGAAAAAGAAATAATATTAATAAGACTCAAGGGGTGCATGAGAATAGATTGTGGAGGGCTTTAAGGAGCAGGCTGTGGAGTTTGTATTTTATTCACAGGTGAAGGGAAGCCAGGGATATCTTATGAATGGGAGAGTCACATAGTCAGACCTGAACTAAGGCACACAGTTGTTTGTTTTTATGAATGAGACCCCCTATTTGTCTTTGAATGCTTTCCATGGGCAGGCATGCTTAGGAAAAGGTCTCTGTAAAAGTAACGACAGTAAATAAAGTCCTAGGTCTCAGGTTTAAAAGGAACTGGTGGTTGAGATTCTGCCCCAAGTAGAAAGGTAGATCCATGGGAGACCCTTCAGACAAATGGTAGCTTTAGAAGACTTCTTTTGTTGTTGTTTTTAATAAAATTTTATTGATATCTTTCATTTTATGGCATCTAAATTCTTGCTTGTGTTCCTCCTTTCCATCCCCTGGCAATCCTTTGTAACAAATGATTTTTTAAAAAAGAAAGAAAGATCAGCAAAACCAATCAATGCATCCCCAAATATTCTGAGAATATATGCAGTTTTCCACTTCTGTGAATCATCCTACCACTGCCAAGGGTTGGAGGGTGGGATCTTTTAGGAGAATTCCTATTGGATTTACAGAGTCAGGAAATAGCAAAAGACATCGGGTGATTGGGGATGCTCTCACTCACTCTCTCATTTTACCGTTTTTTGCTGGAGGAATCCCTGTAATTAGAGACATGGGCCACTTAAACTAAAGTTGTTCTTTGGCCACTGGTCCTTATTCCCCCATGCCCATGCATGTCAAGTCCATCCATCCTGTGATGCAGTCTCCTACTAACTTACCTTTCTATTGTCCCCCGTAATCCTCGTTTTCTTGCTAACAAACTGCCTTCCTTTTAGACTTCTGCTTCTCCCTACCACCCCCCCCAACAGAATTTATTTTGATTTTATCATGCAATTAATTCTTATCTATGTTTTGATTCCCCTTTTAGTTATATACCTCTTGACAACAGGGACTGTTTCATTTTTAACATTTTCTATCCCCAATGCATGGCACATGCCTGACACATAGTAGGTGATTTTTAAATGCTCATTGGATTGAACTGAATCTTGGTTGCTCTCTTCTGGGCACTCTCTGCCATATCAATGCCCTTCCTAAAACAGTGGCCAGAACTGGACACAAGGCTCCAGATGAAGCACAGCTAGGCAAAGTATGGTGGACCCAGCATCCTTACCCCCAGAATCTATCCCTCCCTTAATTCAGCCTAAGATTGTATTAGCTTTGTTTGGACTGTCATATAAAACCATTTCTTCATCTTAATATTCCATCACATTAAAACCCCCAAATCTTACTATGACCAAACTGTGCCCCTCTCACTTTATGCTTGTGATGTCAATATTCTTAGCCCAATAATAAGACTTTACATTTATTCTTATTCAGTTTCATTTTTTTAGAGCAAACCTCATCTCATTTGTGAAGAATTTTTTTGAACATTGACTCTGTCAAGTAGTTCGTTAACATCCCTCCCAGATCTGTGTCATCTGCAGGTTTGACAATCACGTCATCCAAATAAGTCACTGATAAAAATCTTCAGAGCACAGATCCCTGGGGTACTCAGCTAGAGACCCCCACTCAACTTGACATTGAATTCTTGGGCTCTAGCCCCGATTGCACTGAATTATATTGCGTTCTGTTCCATCTTTTGCATTAGAAAAGGGCAAGAAATTCTCTAAAACGCCTCCCCAGCACAGAGAAAGGTCCTGGTTCACAATCTCGTGTCTTACATTTATCTCAGTGACCTTGGGCTTGGGTTGATTCAAGCCATTCCCCAGTTAGAAAATTGAATTACCTTTACCAATACAGATCGACAATTGCCATGCACTTTAAGGTCTTCGAAAATCAGCAGGAGTAAGAAGGTCGAGAGGCAAGAGACTGAGACTCTGGGCACTCGGGCCTGCGGCCGGGCCTCCTGGGGCAGGCCGAGGCAGTTCAGAGGAGGGCCATCCCCGTCTGCATGGGATAACCTCAGGTGGTATTCCAAGCAATTGACCCACTCCTGAGCAGACCTCTGGGAACTCTGCCACTAAACCCGGCAAACAGGTCACAGAAGATGAAGAGCTCAGTGACGAACAGAAAATAAATGTAATTCTTTATTTATGGCTGTGCAGTCACCCCATAGAAGTCAGGCCCAAGAGCCTTCATTCCAGAGACCACTACAGGGGTAGTGGGTAGAGATCTAGGCCCAGAGTCTGCAAACTGTTGGTTCAAATCCTGACCCCAGGGAAGCGTACAATGAAGAGGGTGAACTCTAACTAAGGTCCTTTCCAGCTCTAAATCTATGGTCCACACCACAGTGCTCTTGGACAGAGGAAATACTTTAAAAATGCTTTTTCATTCATTCATATGCTAGCATGCACCCTGCCCACCCTCACCCTCACTCCATCCCAATCTACCAAGCTATAGGAATTCCCACTTAAAGCTGGAACAAAGAGTTTTTAACCTGAAACAAAAGCAGTTTCTCAGACCTTTTACTCATTCAACTTTATTGATGACAGGAGACCTAGGGCAGCATGAAACACTGTGTGTGCGTGTGTATGTGTGTGTGCGCGTGTGTGTGTGTGTGTACTGGGAGAGAGGAAGACATTGACAATGACTGTGTAGAAAACAGTCTGTACAGGTCCTGAAGGGCGTCAAGCCTTAGCCCCTGGAGAGTTGGGGGAGGGAGGAGGCTTTGGAGGGAAGGCTGTTTGGAAGAGGGGCATAGCAAGAGACCCTGAGAATGGTACCGCCATGGGAAGGAAGTCCTGAAAGTGCTCCCCACCCCCAAGTTCTATTTGTCCCATACGGTTTATGCCTCTGCCCACACTTCTCCATAGGATTGGCATTTCCCATCTGCTAAACTACTGTGGGACTTGTCCATCTTCCCGCAGTGGCCCATGAACCTCGTTGCTGGGAAATCTCATCGGCCTACAAGGTGGAATCAGCCTGTACTCACCCTTGAGAGGAGGGCAGAGGCGTGAGCTCCAGAACCTGGATGAGGAGGTCCCAGTCAGCTCCTCATTTGGCGCTAGCTGCACTGCTTTTAAACGTCTCCATCAATCCCTCGTGCCTGCTACCTTCTTCCGCTCTCTTCCTTTTCAATTTCCTTCTGTGTGTTGTCTTCCCCTGTTAGCTTGTAAGCATCTTGTGCCTTATTTCTATTTGTCTCTCTAACACATAACGCAGTGCCTGGCACATAGAAGGCATTTAATAAATGTTCACTGACCGGCTGAGCAGACTGCTTGTTCATTCTGATGCAAGATGCTGGGAAGGCTCCTCTGCCGCCCAAAATGGCACACATATTCCCAATTCTACTATTATAACTTCATTCCTTTGGAATCAGCTTTGCCCTCTCCAGCCTCCTTTTTAAAAATGTAAATCCCTTGAAAGGATCATGTATTCTATTCTTCATCTCTGAAAAGAGAGGGGTGGAACCTTTTCAGCTTCCTCTTAGGTTTAATCTTCCCTTGTGAGAATATAGAATCCTGGATGGCAGGACTGTCTTTCTTCCTGCTTTTCTTTGTATACCCAGAGCTTAGGTCAGTGCATATTGCATGCATTTAATATTTGCTAGTTGACTTGACTTTTGAGATCTGGGAGCCTATGGGCACTGTTTCAGAGTCACTGGACTTGGGTTCAAATGGCGTCTCAGTGTGACCATTTTACTCACCTGGGCCTCAGTTTCCCTCGCTATGAAACAGGGGGCTTGGACAAGATGACCTCAAAGGTGCCTCCTACCTCTAACTTGATGATCCTGTGACCTAGAAATAAGATTTTCAACCTTTTCCTCATTCCATTCTGCCGATGACAGGACACTTGGGGCCCCATAAGGCCTAAGGTGTCTAAAGGAGGGAGTCAGGGTCTAAAGGAAAATTCCACTGGTCTCACAATTTTTGCCCAGAACTCTGTGTGTGTGTGTGTGTATGTGTATATGTGTGTGTGTGTGTGTGCTTGCACATGCGCATATGTGTCTTTTGTCTCATTAAAACACTATTCTCCCTTAGGGACGCACTGCCAAAACATAGACCCCTCTAGTATTTTTCCCAATTCCTGTTCTTGACCTGGCACTCTGTCTCTCCTGGCACATCTCTGCCCTCTCTTTCATGTCTGCTTCTGGGATCTGAGGGCTCCTGAGTCTTGCCTTTGCAGGAGACAAGGCCATATCTGGTAATTGCAAACCTACAAGCCCAGAGATGCCAGGGTGGAATGTAAGAGCCCCAGCTTGGAGCCCTGCAGGCAAGCAACCTGGTATCCCAGACTAGAGAAGGCTTTGGTGTCTCTTGACTACAGGAAAGAAGGCTGGGCCCTGCTCAGGATGAGCGGGCAGCAAACAGGCCCAGCAAGTTCTTAAAGATGGGGCTCCCAAGGTTTTGGCAGGGATTTCCGCGAAAGCCAAGCTCCTAGAGAGTACAAAAGAAGTCAGGATGTGGCAAAGACCCAAACCAGAAGAAGGAAGACCTGAAGACCAAACACCTTTCACACACACACACACACACATACACACACACACACACACACACACACACACACAAACACACACACACACTGCTATCAAGCACTAAGGTTATTCTACTCTTTCCTTGCGTTTTCCCCCAATCATCTTTATCCAACATAGGATAGGACCATTCATACATTTATTTATTCAATATATATTAATTGACAAGACTCCCCCACTTTTAAAAAAATACAATATAGAAAGCCAATTTAGAACTTATAATTTGAAGAAGAAAAAAAAGAATGTTAAAATTGTTTTTATATGTAATTGGGAGAAAAATAAAATATTAAATGAGATTTCTTAAAAGGAATATGGTTATACAAATTTTTTTAAAAAGTGAACTCACAGATCCCAGGTGAAAACACATGAGGATACCTACACAGATGCTCACAGAGAGAGCCGGTCCTCCTCTTAGACAAAGGAGGCAACTGTCTATGTGGCGTGATGTGAATGGCCTGGCAAGATCCTTCTGTCCCCAAATATCTCCCCAATGGATGTTTGAAATTCCATCATTAATGGAATTAATTAACTAGGCGGCACAGTGGACAGAGCACTTGACTTGGAATTAGGAAGACTCATCTTCATGAATTCAAATCCAGCCTTAGATACTTATTAGCTGTGCAACCCTGGTCAAGTCACTGAATCTTGTTTGCCTCAGTTTCCCCATCTGTAAAATAAACTGGAGAAGGAAATGGCAAACCACTCTAGTATCTTTGCCAAGAAAACCCCAAATGGGGTCACAAAGAATAAGATACAACTAAACAGCAACAACAGATTTCGCTCCTTTGGGTTCAGAACTGCTTTCTGCAGGATACTCTTTTAAAATACAATCACCAGATTGGTGAGAAACTTGAGGTACTCGAGACATACATTTTCACACAGGGTGAATGCGTGGAATAGTTTTGCTTCCCTGTGCTTGTTTGTTCCAAAGTTCCCTCCCTTCCCACCCCCACCCCCCTTGGAAAGGAGTTAGAAAAAGAGAAGAAAATTATCAAGAGTGATTTTCCCCCTCCCCATGTAAAAAAAGTGAGGAAAGATGAGAGTTATTGAAGCCCTTTTTAAAAACACCCAGAAGAAAACAGAAGGTTCAGAAGGAAACACAGACAAACAGGACAGCTTTGAAACTCTGTTAGATTTATCATATAATTTTGAAAAGAATTAAAAGCTGTACAAAGTGAAGGTGTGTGGTTTCACATGGAATCTCCTTTTCCCTTTCTTTTGTATGGAAATGCTCAGTTTGTCAAGTCCAAAATAAGCCCCCCCCCAAATTATCTTCACTTAATGTATGGGGGAGAGGAGGAAGGGGGTCTAAATCTATAGGAGGGGCTCAGGGTGGCTGGGCTAGATATGATCCGAGGACCGGTCCACCTTTGCCAAGATTAGCATGTTGGGGGGAGGGGGAACACGTGCATCAGCAACAATTGGGAGGAGGAAAAAGGGAAGGGGGGCAGGTAGGAGCCATATTGTTTAGGCTCGGTGATGTTTCCTCCAGTCTCCCACCCTTTGGCTGGGAGAGAGAGAGATGCCTCAGCTCAAATTGAGGAAAGAAGGGCATGATTTCACCACGTCGTCCACTCTCAGTGGTCTCTAGATTGGCAGGCACTGTGGTCAACTGACACGAATAGGAGGCAGCTTGTCCATGCCTGGGACTCCAGTCTCTGTCTCTGTCTCCTCTCTCTCTCTCTCTCTCTCTCTCTCTCTCTCTCTCTCTCTCTCTCTCTCTCTCTGTGTGTGTGTGTGTGTGTTTGTCTCTGTTTATGTCTGTCTGTCTGTCTGCCTCTCTCTGTCTCTGTCTCTATCTCTCCGTCTCCCTCTCATCGCTCCCCCAGGGTCCTCTCTCATAGTGTCTTTGCAACCAATCAGGAGTCTTCTCTCCCACCGTGTACCTTTCCCAGGGTCCTGCTTCTCACCTGAGTGGGAATGAGAATTAAGTTCACAGTCTCCGGTCTCTTTCCTCCTCTTTGCTTGCCCCGATAGCCCTCAAAGTCATATATTCAATGTCTCTTATCTGGGGGGAAGGAGGTCAGGCACGGGAGGGCCCTGCATGGCTGTCAGGAGCCGAGCTGAAATGAATGCAAAGGAGGCAGCTGGGAGAGAAGTTTGGGGGGAGGTGGGACAAACAAGTCCCCTTTGGAGTTCTGCCTCCCACTAAGTGTGGGCAAAGGTCAAGCCCAGCCTAGGAAAATGAATTCCTCGCGTCCCTGCCGGGCCCGGGGTCCATGCAGAGGTGGGTCTACGTCCTTTTCCAGCCTGTTGTCGTTCTGCAGCTCCTTCTTGCTGTCAGGTACCTGGCTCCACAAGAAATACTGGCTCTGAGATCACAGGTCCAGGGTTCAAACCCTGCCTTTGCCACTGAATACCTGTATGATTTGGGGTAAGTCATTTCACTTTCCTGGCGTTCAGGTTTTTACCTGTAAAAGGGGAGGGGTTGGCTTCTCACTCTATTTGGAGATGGCCCTAATTGTTAAGAAGTTTTTCCTTAACATCAGACTTGCTTCAGCTTCCAATCTGTGCTCCTTGGGACGCACTGGTAAGGTCAATTGTAATGAATCTTTTTTAAAATCAGAGAGCCTTTGCCTTCCAGAGGGATTGGCCCTTAGATTCTGATAAACAATAAGGTCCTTCGGGAACTTAGCTGCTACCCTAAAGGTAAGGACAGTAGCCTAACCAATTGGAGGGTGGAGGGGTGGGGGGAGAGACCAACAAATCCATCCATCCACCAATAAGCATTTATTAAACGCTGCTGTGTACCAGGCACCGAGCCAGGTGCTGAATAGGTTATCATTTGAAACCAGTCATGACAAAGCTAGGACCTTCTGAAAACATCTGTAGTGGCACTTTTTAAAATAAACTTGTACAATAACCTCCAAGAGAGACCAACAGGCTCTGTTTGTTTCCAACCTGGAGTTTGATTCCACTTAAATATCTAATGTAAAAGGCTGTGGAGTGGAAGAGAATTGTGGTTACCAAAGACCCTGTATGATGCAACAGCCAAGAGCATGGAGTCTGGCCCAGGCAATGGGTGGTTGGGGGGAGGGGCTGCCAAGATGTTTCCTCTATCCTATGGGCCATCTGGTGATCATTAAAACTGTCAATAAATTAAAAGCAACAACTCGTCAGGAAAATTCCAGCCGAAACCACCAAAAGTATTTTTTTTCTCTTAAGTGTGGGAAAAACTAACAAAATTGGAATTTTCAGCTTTTATCCAGGCTAGAACATTAAATAGAATAACTTTAGCCTCATTTCCATTTTTTTAATTATTATTTTTGGTTCCTTTCGGATGAGCCACATGCCAGGGAGGAGACTTTTCTTCTCTCCATCTCCGGTAGAAGCTTCCTTATCCCTTCACCTTTGCCACTAAGTGCTTCCAGAGGAGACACTGGGGGCTTTCTCCCCCAACCTAGTCTTTCTCGTCACCATGGGTGATGACATAGCACAGGTTCTTGTAATCGAGATTACCACGCACATCTGGAGGGAAAGCTGTAAACATCTGTTTGACCTGGAAAATAAATGCAAGAAACAGGCATCCATGGGGTGGGGAGGGAGGAGGAGAGAACCCCAAATCCCCTCCAGCTGGCCTCCTGTCGGACAAAGACGTGCCTTGTCCAGTCTCACTCGAGCGAGAATTCTGCTCAGAACCCTTATCCAAGTTCATTGAACCCTCCCAGCCTTTGCTGAGCTCGGGACAGCCGCTAGCTCTCCTCCCCATGTGGGTCCTAACCAGGCCTTCCTTGGAGGGTCACAGAACATTGGTGGGAACTTCTGAGGTCACTGAGCCCAGCCTATCCCCATACCTTCCTTGGACTCAGGCCCTTTGTCAGTTAATGCAGGAAAAATTGCCCTTCCTCTTCCCAGCCCACAGGATGTGTGAGGAATGAATGTGCAGAATTCTTCGGAGGATCCATATTTGGGCATCTGAGACAGTGGCATTACTTTCCTCCAGAGTGAGCCATCATAAATATGACCACAAAAAGTAAGGCTGAGTCCCTGCCCTCAAGAAGCTTATAGTCCCAACCTGTGATTTCATCGGTACAAGCAGCTGGGTGGACAAGTAGATAGAGCACCGGGCCTGGAATCAGGAAGACCTGAGTTCAAATCCACCCTCAGATGCCTACTCGGCTGTGTGACTCTGGGTAAGTCACCTAATCTGTTTGCCTCAGTCTCCTCAACTATAAAACGGGTATCATGACAGCATCCAGCTCTCACCGGGTTGTTACGAGGACTGAGTAACTTAATATTTGTAAAAAGCCCTTAGCCCAGTGTGTGGCACATGGTAGATGCTGTCTAAATGCTTATTCCCTTCCAACCCATCCCCCCTCAGACAGACTCCCAGTGAGCAGAAGCCAATCAGCATCTCCTCAACAACTTAAGAGTCTTAGAGAGTGGCCTGGGGTCCCTGGAAAGGAGAAGGACCCACATAGGGTAACACGGTCAGTATGTCAGAGACCGGACTTGAACCGAGATCTTCCCGACTCTTAGGTCTCGTGGTTGCCTGCCTACAATCTAGCAAGGAAATGTAATCATAACGATTCATTTACCGATCGCTCTCCTCACAACCACCCTACAGGAAGAGATGATAGAAGCCTCAGCTTCACTCTGCGAGGATGCAGAAGGGATCTATGTTTTTGTCAGCGTGGGGAATTCCTGGCATCAACCCACCATTCCACGGCAAAACTCATTTTTCTAGGTGAAGGAAAACAGGTCCCCACCCTGAGAGGTCATCAAGTCCATCCCCCTGCCTCTGGGGAGGATTGCAAATCCCAAGGACAGAAAAGATGGCCTTACCTCCTCCTCGCTGAACCGGTCTGCCTGTGTCATGAGCTTTTCTTTGATGCTGTTAAGATAAAAAACAAAGCAAATTACTTCATTTCGTGGCAGGAAATGATCAGGCCTCGGAACTGCGGCCACGTTCCTTTATCTGAGCCTCAGTTTCTCCTTCTGCAAATCATGAGGAATGAGCTGAATGTTTCCTAAGCCGCCTCCCGGGCCTCATGCTTGAGGGATTGTTCTGAACAGGGTTGCGTGAAGCCCCGTTCTGGTCCAGCCGTGGCCAGAGACCCCCCACAGCTTCCTCCCCGGTGAGGACGATGGCCACATTTAGAAACAGCATCAGGGATTTATCTCCTTCCTTCCCGTGTTATTTATTACTGAAGTTATTTGCCTTGAAACAGAATATTGTTTTCTCCAGCTAGTTGGCTTCTGCTTTTTATTCCCCAGGGTAACAAGCTACAGATGATATTTCTCCCAATTGGTGATGGTTCTGTCTTCCCCTCCTGCCTTTCTTTGTGCTCTCGCTCTGGAAAACCTGCAACCATCACGAATCCTTAAAGGTTAGAACTGGTGGGGACCTTCACTGTACAAATGGGGAAACTGAGGCAGAGAGGGAGGAAGTGTCTTTCTCAAAGTCACACAGCAAGTTAATATAAGAATCGGGATTAGATCCCATGTCTCCAATCTCCTACTCAGTGCTCCTGCACAGGTCCCTAAGGACCTTGCAAAGAATTCTCCCTCTTTTCTCAGCCTTCAGAGATGCCCCTGCTTGGAAAGAAGGTCAGTAGGATGATACAGCAGCATCCTGCTTCAAGGCCAGGGCCTCAATGGCATTCCCTCCCCCACCCCCCTTCAAGGCCCTGAGACTTGATTAGAACCCAGCACCCAAGCACTAAAATATCAGCTTATTTTATCTCTAGTCATTTGTTCTTCCTATCCCTCACAGAGATCAAATGTCGTCCCCTTCCTCATACCAAAATCCCCCTCTGTAGCTTCCTTGGTAGCTCCAAAAAGAGCTCCCTGCCTTCCCTATCAGATCCAGCCCCACCCGCCCAGTAAAGCTGGCAAATTCTTGTTCCATTCTTTCCTTCTGAGGTTTTTAAGGCTCGAGATTTACTAAACATTGATAGGGCTCCAGGGGCAAATGATGCAGTTGTCCATGCTACATGATACGGGGAGACTTGGGTAGATTACTGCCTTCCTAATCCCTGAAACTCCGCTTGGGCTGGCGTCCTAACTCTTTGGGCTCAGGATTGCCCTCTCCAGGCACCTCTCTTAAAATGTGAGCGTTGCCATAAATCTCTGGCAGATCAAAAACAAGAAAGATCATTATACCCCAACAGATTTATTACAAGCCCTTTGTGAGATAGCAAAGGACTGGGAACAAAGGAGATACTCATCCATCTGGGAATGACTAAACAAACAGGAATGGAACGGAATTTTACTTCACTGTGAGAAATGGTGTCTGTGACGAATTCAGAGAAGGATGAGAAGACATGAAATGATGCAGAGGGAAGTAAGCAGAACCAGGAAAGCAATATACACAGTGCCACGATAATGTAAATAGAAGAAACAAAAAAAAATACTGAATGCTGTATAATAATAATGCTCAAGCTTGGGTGCCCCCCAAAAGAGAAGAGAAAATGTATCCTCACTTTGCACATGAAAAAACTGAGGCTTATCCACCAAATTACTTCAAAACTTTAAAATGAGATTGGCCATAGGATTTTAGGATTGCGGGTTTAGAACTGGAGGAGAAAGGAAAGGCCGTCCAGTCCAGCCCTCAGATGAGGAGACTGAGGCCCATCAGACAAATAATTGCACGTCCTAGAGATAGAAAGACCTTACAGATGAAGGAACTGAGCCCTAAAAAGATAGTGAGAGAGACAGGCAGGATTGGAACTCAGCTCTTTATCCTGCACAGACAACTGGTTTTATCAGCATTTTCCCCTGGGAATCCAACATGATTTACTCTACCTTATATGTCCCTAGAGCAGCAATTCCTGCCCTCCTCTCACCTCCCCCCACCAAGGTCTGCCATTTCTTTTTTTTTTTTGGAGGGGAGAAGGGAAGGCAATTGGGGTTAAGTGACTTGCCCAAGGTCACACAACTAGTAAGTATTTCAAGTGTCTCAGTTCGGATTTGAACTCAGGTCCTTCCAACTCCAAGGCCGGTGCTCTACTCACTGTGCCACCTAGCTGCCCCAGGTCTGCCATTTCTTAAGTGCTCAGAGGTGCCTTTCATGCTTTCTGTGTGAGATATCGCCCTTTGTCCCATCGGGCAGTGAAAACATTATGGGTTGTGAAGGTCAAGGTCATGGCGGTGCTGGGAATAATCACCTCCCAGCAAATAGACATAAACTCTAGAATCTTGGGCTTGATGGGCCTAAATTTCTACTAGAAAATTTGAACAGAATGCTCATATTGGAGGAAGTAAGGGTATGGGGGAGGGATGTGGAGAATCCAGTGTCTAATTATAATCTTCTGATGCCTAGCCCACCCTCCATCCTCTGGCAGGGGCACAAGGAAACCAAGTTAAAGACCTATGTGCATTTTCCATTATTTATTTTATAGGGAAAGGAGAAGTCACAGTTTCCAATGTTGAAAGTTATGTCCTTTTCACATACTATTTATTTCTGGAAGAAAAACAAGAACTTCCCCCCAAACAAGACAACAACCAGAGCCTTCTGGTGCCTTTACAGAATTCGTGCCTAGAGTCATATTGTGGGGCTCTCGCTGATGAACAGTCTGGCCAATATCAACTGGTTCTAATATTGAAACTATTTTGTTGTTTCTTTGATTTGCATACAATCTTTTAAAAGATTATCATTGGAATCTTCAGGGCAAGTGATTTCCCCTGATCCAGCAGCACATGGAGCAAGGGCAGGGGAAGAATGAAGGGGGTGGGGAGGTGGAGGCCTCATCACGGGGACCTTGGGAGAACCACATTATTAGGAACATACTAGGAGAGGCTGCTGTCAACTCCCTGAATTCTCTCTCCCTAGACTCCTGGGGTGGGAGGGAGATGCTGAAGGTGGAAGGACATAGAAAGCACCAAGGGGTCTGTGAGAAGTGAGAAAAGAGGGCCAGGGCTGTAAATCGGTAAAATGTACCGTCCCCAGCCCATCTGGAGGCCCATTCCAACCGCCATCAGATGGACTACATGAGTCACAACTTTCCAGACGAGAGGTGAAAATACAAGAGGAGACGGGACATAAACCATGGCCCCCCCACCAGGCCCGTTCATATGGAGATGAACAAAATAAATGTTGATTAAAGGTCATCGAGGCTTTTTTTCCCAGTGTTATTTAATTATTTTAATATGGAACACAATTATCGTTAAAATTTAAAGTTCTAAAATATGACATTAATTGGGCTTGGAAGATCCATCTTAAAGTGGGAAAGAAAAGCACCAGCCCAAGAATCTGTTACAAAACCTTCAAATCTCTAACCCAGGGGAGCCCATGAGTACAAACGAAAACCTCAAAGACGTTTCAGGAATTGATTAAATAGTTTGCTCTGTAATGATCAGCATTACCCTCAGGTCTAATAAGGAAACATCACGGTCTCCAGTGGGGACAGACTAAAGTAACTGTCTACTTTGAACAGAGCAGAGAGAAGGGAGCTCTGACCTTTGGAGAGAGAGGAGTTTGGCTGGGAGGAGGGAACTGTCTTCATTTTAATTGTGAAATATGCCATCCATAGGAAATAGCCCAAGAGAATTTGGATAGAGGGGGGACATTGCATCTGACTGCCATCACTGCAAGGGCAAGATCTCCAACTGGGCTTCCCCTGCCTCGATTTCTCACCTTGTGATCTACGTCCAGAATTAGGAACCATTTCAGAGGCTCGCCTCAGAGCCCTTTCAGGTCATCCAACTGCACACACTTTCCCAAGCCTCTCCTGAAAATTATCTCACAGTCTCCAGATTTATTCAAAAAGTTCTCAACCATTGTATTGTTTATCAATGCCCTTTCAAGGACCCAGTCAACCATTGTAAAGGAAGGCATTGGATAGTCCAGCCCTGCATGACCTTGGGCAAGTAATTTAACATCTCTGGGCCTCAGTTTCAACTCAGTCCATGATTCCTGTGATCCAAAGCTTCAGAGATCTATACTTTGACCTTCAATCATGCCACCCACTCTGGGCCTGGGAGCTATTGTATAGAATCAGGGGATTTCAGAGCTGAAAGGGGCCTCGACTACCATCGATCCATACCTGAGAGATGCTGGAGCCAGCTTGTATCGGCTTATAAGAGCTGGTTGTTAAATGTTCAGTGGGAGTATTTATACCTTAGAAAATGGCAAACCCTACACACCAGAGATATTACAGAGGTAAAGTCAACAAACCTTGGCAATAGATTGAATATGAATACACAGGTGAGAGCTAGTAAGTTGTTGAGGGTAACACCTAGGTTGGGAACCTGAGAGCCTGGGAGGATAATGTCACCCTCTATAGTAATAGGGAACGTAGGAAGGGGGTAGGGTTTAGGGGGAAAGATGAGTTTGGTTTTGGACATATTGAGTTTAAGATGTCTCCTGGATGTCCAGTTTGAGACAATGGAAAGGCAATTGGAGATGCAAGATTGGAGGTCAGCAGAGAGTCTGGAGCAAGATGTGTAGATCTGAAAATCATCAGAGTTAATTAAGTCCATGGGAGTTGATAAGATCATCAAGTGGTATGTAGAGGGAGAAAAGAAGACAGCCCAGGACAGAACCCTGTGGAACAGCTGTGGTTAGAGGGCATGATCTGATGAGGATCCAGCATAGGAGACTGAGAAAGAACAGTCAGAGAGGTGAAGCATGGTGTCCGCAAAACCAAGAGAAGAAAGTATCAGGAGAACAGGGGGACCAACAGCATCAGAGGCTGTGGAAAGGTCAAGGAGAATGAGGATTCACAAAAGGCCATTGGTTTTGGCAACAGAGATCATTAGTAACTATGGAGAGAGACGTTTTGGTGAAATGAGGTCAGAAGCCAGATTGTAAGGGGTCAGGAAGAGAATGAGAGGAAAGTAAAAGTACCAATTATAAACTTCTCAAGGGGTTCAGCCACAAAGGGCAGAAGAGATCTAGGATGATAGCAGGGATGGAAGGATCAACTGAACGGGTTTTGAGGAAGAGGGAAACATGGCATGTTTGTAGGAAATGAACCAGGAGGGAAGGAGAGTTTGAAGATAAGTGAAAAAGTAGGGATGACAGAGGGAGTCTTGTGGAAGGAACGAAATGGAATGGAACCACTTGAGCCTTGGTAAGGAGAAAGGCCACTTCATCATGTGAGACAGGTGAAGGAGGAGAGAGTATCAGAAGGCATCCGTGTGATATTAAATCAGGAAGAGGGAGCTCTTGGCAAATGGCCTCAATTTCTTATTTGTAAAATATGATGCAAGTTTCTCCACTGACAGAGTGGGCAGAGGCTGTCATGGGAGGTTTGAGGAGAGATGAAAAGGTTTAGAAGAGCCACTGTGGAGAGTGAGATAATGAGTTGATGAGAGAGAGAGAGATACATTAGGATTGCCTGGCAGCAGCGAGGGCTCAGTTGAGGTTTTATAACATAAACTCATAGTGAACCCAACCAGAAATCTTGTCCCTTCATTGGACAAGTAACTCCTTTGGGCCTCAATTTCCATATCTGTAAATATGAGAGGGTTGGACAATATAATCCTTAAGGTCCCTTCCAGCTCCAAATGTATGATTTTATGCACTATACTCTTATATCTCTCAATGAAATTCTGTTCTTTCTTTGTGAAGGGTTACTCCAGATGTGGAAAATCAAAGATAAAATTAATTGCCTTCACACTCTTGCCTTGGCAAGACCCCCTTTGGATAATGTGGAAATGTAAATAAATGTCCTCTCAGGAGCCACAGACTTTGAGTGGTGTCTACACTAGAAAAGAAGCATCCAAAGGCAAATATTTCCAAGTAAAATGAATACCCTCCCCAGGGAAACCTTTGTCTCCATGTCCTGAGACTTGTTTTTCAAGAATTGGGTTCTTAGCAAGAAATGTGATAGTAGCTTCCATCTGGGCTGTGTCTCCTCACTCGTTGCCAAGAATGGTGATTATGATCACCCATATGTATTCAACAGGTAGAGATTTGGGGGTTGTAGGTTGATTTCTCTCCAAAACACAGAGGTCAGTCTATCTAATGCCCGTGAGTGTCTGGAATTCTTCAAGTGACCACCTATTGTCCTGCCTCATCTGGGGAAGGCAATATTGGAAAACCATCCATTCATTCAACTGTCTTTCTGCACAGGATGGAGAGAGGACACATTTCTCTTAAAGTGGATCGTTTAACAAAGCTGAACAGTGAGTGCTTATAATGACCAAACCTGGTCCTAAAGAAGTGATATGAAAATCTCCTTCCTTTGTGTGTCCCAGGGATAATGCCATAATTATCTACCTGTCCAGGGATAGAGATGAAACGAAGAAATGCTTTCCCTTGAGTTACTCCAGATGTGGAGAGTCAAGCTAAATGCTGTTCACTTCACATTTCCCCTTTCCTTGGAGAAGACGAAGACTATGGATACAAAATTTTTCATACATTGTGGGGTGTCATCGCTGTGGTGGTTGTTCTTGCTTAATTCCTTTTCTTTGTTACAGAGGAAGACTTGCTAGATGGAATAGGGAGATTATATCTGGATTGACTGTGATTTTTGAAAGCCGTCAATAAAATGTTTGTTTAAAAAAATGAAGGGGAACTTTTGAAAGGTGAACTTACAAGTCTGCCTTAAGGAAGCCTTTTCCTTCAACATCAAAAATCTTGAAAGCATGCAGGATGGTGTCTTCCGGATCTGTGCCTGGAAGGACAAACCAGACAAAGCAGGTGAATGTTTCATGTATCCAGGAGTCCCTGCAGAGAGACTGAGGCTAAGAGAAGTAGGGTCTGTTTCTATAAAATCAGGATGGTCAGGGTAAAGACAGACTTCTTCAGCAAATCCCGTAACTTCTCTCTCCCCTCCCTTGAAGTTTAGACTAATTTATTTTTTTGAACTGGGTCCCTTAATTTTTTTTTAAATTAACATTTTTATTGATGTCTTTAAAAAAAAAATCAGTCATTCCCCTACTCCTGCCCACCCAGTAAGCCTTCCTTTTGTAACAAATTAAAACAGCTAATTAAAATCAGTTTTGGAAGGGACCCTAGATGTTAGCTACCACCCGCCCCCCAACCCCCTGGTTTTACCAAAGAGGAAAGCAAAGCCTAGTGTGGTTGAATGATCTATCCAAGGTCACAACCAAGCTAGTGCCATAGTTGGGACTAGAATGCAGGTCTCCTGCCTTGCTGGAGGCATGCATGGAGATAGCAGAAAGCTGGATGACATTACGACCAGCTAATAGTTCATCTTGGCTCATCCTAGCATGAGTGAAGAATAGTGAAATCCAGCCGGGGAGGTAGGTTCCTATGAGGATGTACGGTACCCCAATAGTTTTGTCCTCAAGATGATAGGCAGTCTCTGAATATTTTTAAGCAAGGACATGACAGGGTCCATTAGAAAGATTAAAGCAGCCGTTGTTAGAAGGATGAATGATTCGTGTTTATCGTCCTTGTTCACTTTAATTGCCGCTTATCATAAGCTGAAGGTTATTATAGGCAGCACTTGGGTTTGATGGAAGCCAGATTTGGGGAGGGGGTGGAGGGGGAGTTCGAAATATGGTCAAATACAGCAAATGAGAGTTATCATTTAAATGAATACACCTTGCCCAGGGCTATTTCTTCTGTTTTCAAAGGGTAATGGACATGACCAATTATCGATTATGGCTTAGTGAGGTTTTTGGTGGTTAATATTGTTGCTTTTAAATTTCGGTTTGGAGAGTTTTAAAGGCACTGGTGTCTTGATAGGTGGAGAGAGGCTGGAATCAGAAGGACTCATCTTCCTGAGTGCAAATCTCTGGCCTCAGACACTCACTGGCTGGGTGACCCTGGGCAGATCACTCCACCCTTTTTGCCTCAGTTTCCTCATCTGCAAAATGAGCTGGAGAAGGAAATGGCAAACCACTCCGGTATCTCTACCAAGAAAACCCCCACTGGGGTCACAGAGTGTTAGACAGGACTGAAATGACTACTATGAGCTATGTGCTAGGGATACAAAGAGGCGAAAAACCATCCCTGGTACAAAGGCGCTCACAGTCTAACGGGAGACAACATGCAAATAAATGTGTATAAACAAACTATACACAGGATAAATTAGAGAGAGCAGCATAGGAGAAGGCATGATTCCAGGTCTCTCTGTATGTGGAAGGCCAGGTGCAAGGAAGATTGCCATTCCCAGGGTGAGAATGGGGCCCCTTTGGAGCCAGACCCCGCTGCGTGTGGGCAGGAGATGGTTTGTGGGGGGGGGAGGCTCCCTTTCTTTCCTTCCTGCATGCAAACCGCCTCTTCTTCCCTGCACTAGACACGAGGCCCAGCCCAGCCGGGCTACACCAGGCAGCCTTTATTGATTAGCTGGTAAATAGCGCGGCCTTTTGATGTGCCGGCATCGCTGCTTTCCGGACAAATTGCATTACTCTGTTTCCCTGTAGCTACAGTTCCATGTGGATGGCATTAACATAAATGGAGTTTTGTTAGCTGTTCGTCTGGCACCGTAATATCAATGTACAAGGCTCGGTCTTGTCTCCAGAACCCCAGCTCACCCTCTACGACAGAAATCAATTACAGCGCCACAGATTTCCCAGGGAAGGCACCTTTCAGCATCCTCTTGGAACGGAGCTTGGCGAATGAAAATCACAGTCCAATGGCCAGGTCTGGCTCCCTGCGTTCTGCTCCCTTCCTGACTCTCTGCTCCCACTACAAAGACTCTTCATCCCAATTAGCTTTGATTGGCTCCGAGCAGCCTTTTGGCTCAGCATCGTTTGCATGACAAAAGCCCAGCCAGAAGGGCCTGACAGGCCCAGCTGTTTCCCCCTTGTCAAATGAAAAAAAGCTGGCCTCCTCCTGGCCAAAAGGAAGCCTGAGGATGGTGGACTGGGGACGTGGCGCCGTTTTCCCGAGGCCTAGGGCTCTGGGTGACATGAAGGTGGGACACAGAGGTTAGAGGAGCAAGAGAGGGAAAGAGTAGCAGGGACCCCGGCCTGCGTGTCTAGAGCTGGAGAGGGAAGACCCCAGATGCCGTCTCATCCGGCCCCATCATCTTTCAGGGGAGGAAACTGAGGCTGGTGTGGAGAAGTGACTTAACCAGGGTCACGCAGCTGTTAATCACAGACCGAGTTGGAAGGGACCCACAGAGCCCATCTAGTCTAACCCCTTCATTTACTGATGAGGAGACCGAGGCCCAGAAATGTAAGTGACCTGCCCAAGGTCACACAGGCAGTAAGCATCAGAGGAGGATCTGAACCCAGATCCTTTGACTCTAGAGCCAGTTTGCTTCCCATCAGACTGAGCTGCCAGGGAAGTCTGCCCTCTTCTTGCCCAGTTGTCTATATCAGCCACTTCCTGGGTTCTCTAGCACCTTTCCCCTGAATGGAACAGTGCCACAGACAGGCCCTGAATTGGTGTCAATTAAGGCAAAAATAGCTCAATTCAAAACTGCTAGAGAGACCCCCTTTTGTTCTTAAATCAAGCCATCAGACAATCCCAATTCAGTTAATTCCAAGCCCATCCCCTAGATCTCTTGTGTTTCACATTAACAAGGTTCTGCTGTATCTTATGGATAATAAGTTTTCATAAGGAAACCTGAAAACAAGCTTTATGGCTCTAAGCTTATTGGCACGAGTGCATCCCTCCTGGTCACTTCTGCACTGACCCTCCCAAATGGAGCCAGACCACAACATGTGCACCTCCTTGAAGGATTATGAGGCCTATTGGGCTATGGGAGGAAGAGAAAAGTAACAACCTCTGAGGTTGGAAGAAAGGGAGGAAGGGAGGAAAAGGACAGAGAAAAGAAGAGGAAAGAAAGAGAAGAAAAAGGAGGGAAAGGGAAGGGGAAGAGAGAGGAAAGGGAAGAAGAGGGGGAAGGGAAGGGAAAGAAGGCAGGGATGGGAGGGAGGAGAGGAAGGAATTAAAGTCACTCTTTCCCTTCTTCTCATCCCTCCCTTCTTTTTCTTCTCTTCTCTTCTCTTCTCTTCTCTTCTCTTCTCTTCTCTTCTCTTCTCTTCTCTTCTCTTCTCTTCTCTTCTCTTCTCTTCTCTTCTCTTCCCTTTCCTTCCCTTCCCTTCCCTTCCCTTCTCTTCCCTTCTCTTCCCTTCTCTTCCCTTCTCTTCCCTTCTCTTCTCTTCCCTTTTTCTTCCTTTTTCCTTCCTATCCTCTTCTCTTCCCTTCTACTTTCCCTTTCCTCCCCACCCCCTTCCCTTTCTCCCAACCTCAGAGTCCTGCTTATTTTCTCTGAATTCTCCAGATAAGAAAAGGAGGAAAGTGAAATTAGGACATAAGTAATGGTCTGAGAAAGTCCTGAGGGGTGGAGGGATTGTAGGTCTCCATGATGGCACAGAATCTGTTTAAGAAAGGTGAGTCATAAGAACAAGGAGAATGTTAGGCAGTGACTGAAATGCTTACCACCACCTCTCCTACTCTGGCCATGCATGAAAACACAATCTTACCTCAAAGAAATCTCCCAGCCTAGCTTTTCATCACCCCAAGGACATCCCTCAAGGACACTGAGCCCCACTTCAACTTCCTCCTTCCCCTTTCCGGACCCTGAGACCACAGAAATGTCCACCCTTAGGCGGGAGTTCAGGAGGACCAAGAGGGTGGAGGGGAAGGTCAAGCCAATTGAGTATCATTTTAAGACCTGGCTGTATGGAAAACCTGCGTGACCCTGTCATTGTCTGTCTTGGTTTCCTCATCTTTTAAATGGAGACAATAATAGCACCTACCTACCAAGATTGTTGTCAGGCTAAAATGAGATATTTGTAAAGCGCTTTGCAAACCTTAAAGGGCCAAATAACGCTGGGTATTATTATTATTATTATTCATTACAGTTTTAGTAAAGGAGGCAACGTGTCAGCAGATACAAGAGAGACATGGAGTAGAAAGAAAGTCATTCCAGAGAAGAAGAAACTAGCAGCTGGAGAGACGGGGGAAGCCTTCTGCCAAAGGCAGTCTTGGATGCAGCCAGAGAAACCAAGAGATAGAGAGGAGGAAGAACATTCCAAGTGTGAGGGGAAGGGGGAGGAGAGGGAGCGGGCAAGGCAGGCAACAGAGTCAGAAAAAGGTGATGGCGGCCGGGGTTGGAGGAATCACGAGCAGCCAGAGCTTGAATATGGCTGCTTTAGTCCCAAGACTCTTCCCAGAAAACCATCCTCCAGGCTGCGCCTGGCCTGGCGCCCTTCCCCCAACCCTGCCCTTCCCTCTGCCAGTTTTTGCTGCTGTTCCGAAGGATACTCACCCTTCAACTTCTCACCAAACATGGTCAGGAAGACGGTGAAGTTGATGGGACCAGGCGCCTCCTTCACCATGGCTTCCAGCTCTTCATTCTTCACATTGAGACGACCTGTGAGCAGAGAATGGAAGGGAGTTATGGGACCTTCAGCAGATGAAGGGAAGTGAATTGGACGTGGAATCAGAAGAGGAAGGAAGACCAGATTTCTGACTGCCATGTGCTACCTGAGTGACCTTGGGTAAGTCACTTGAGCTTTCTGAGCTTTAGATTCCCCATTTATAAAATGAGGTTAGTAATACTTACCCATGGGGATGCTACAGTACACAAAACCCTGGGCCTGGAGTCAGGCCGACTCATCTTCCTGAGTTCAAATCTGGCCTCAGATACTTACTAGCTGTGTGACCCTGGGGAAGTCACTCAACCCTGCTTGCCTCCATTTCCTCATCATGGGCTAGAGAAGGAAATGAGCAAACCACTCCAGTATCTCTGTCAAGAAAACCCCAAATCGGTCACCAAGAGTCAGACATGACTGAAAAAACAACTGAAATGAACACAAGGACATCGGTGGCCCCTCTGCCCTTCAAATTGAAGAAGCCAGGGAAGCCCAATGCCCATTAGTCAACCCAACTAAGGCAAGGCCTTAGATGATAGCCAAAAACACCTCTTCTCATTGGCAGAGACTGTGAATGTGAACTAGCCACCAATTCCCCAGGGATTCTCCTCAGCTTGAAGTAGCACCAGCCCCTAAACCAAAGCCCAGACACCAAGTCAAGATTCTGTCCTCCCTCTCTCCTCTCCTTCAGTTCATTCAGTCCTTCTCGACCCAGATAAGAACACACCTATAACATACAACAACCTGGTATTCTACGCTGAGATCCCAAACCTCACTCAAAACTCCTCTAAAACAGGCCCCTGGCTCCTAGCATCAAGCTCTGCATAGAGCAGGGGTTTGCTAAAAACTGAATGAATGAATGAATGTTTTTACTATTTACCTCACAAGGCCATTGGGAGGATTAAATAGCTACATATGTGGAGTTCTTTGTAACAGTAAATCCTTCTAGAAAGTGGAGCTATTGTGACCATCATTACAATTCTTTATCTCGGAGCATTACCCAGGGCTGCAAAGGTGTCTCTCAGGTCATTCTTATCAATGAAGCCATCCCGGTTCTGATCCATGATGGTGAAAGCCTAACAAAGAACAAATGGCCTGTTAGTGCTGGGTTCCTTCTGGACCTCCTGCTCCCTCCCTCCTTCCCAGCCGTGACTACGATTTTATTATCACATGAGAACAAGGGCCCAGATTCTGTTCTACATTATTCATTTCTCTTCAGCCTATGGAATTCTTGGGCATTACATACTTTCAACACATCAATCCATGTTGGTGAGAAGCTTAATCAAATCCACTCAAACTTCTCTTTACCAAATTAACACTTGGTGAAACATGGAGTTGGGTCCCAGCCAATGCTCTTAGCTCCAGCCATTCACTCTTTTAACCCTTGAGAACTTTTATTTGTGAGCCTCGAGGGATGGTATTCCAATGACCCCAGCCCTCTTTCCACCCATTTCTATGGACAAACCAGCTAAATGCCCAATTCATTCTTCCCAGAGAGAAGGAAACTCAAGGTAGGAAAGATGTGGGCACAGTACAGCAAACCTCACCATGGCAGTTGGCAGAAAGAGCTCAGGAAGAGCCATTTTGGATCACAGATTTAGAGAAGAAAGGAACCCCAGGGGCCATGTAGTCCCACCCCCCTCATCATACAGATGGAGAAACTGAGGGTCATAAATAAAATGATTTACCCGAGATCTTCCTTGGCAGCCTAGATGCAGTGGGATTAAATAATGGGCCTAAGATTCTCTGACCCACCCACATTCTGCCCTTCAAACCACTCCTTTTGGGCCTCAGCGTCAAGTCCTTTTGAGAGGGGGAAAGCACACAGTTTTTAAATCATAGGATAATAGCTTCAGTGATAGAAGGGGCCTTGAAGGCCAATTTCAACCTCTTCATTTTACCGCTGAGGCCCAGAGAGGTGGAATGACTGCCAAAGATCACGCAGGTATTAACTGTCAAGAGACAGGATTCAAAGCCCTGACTGGGGCGATCTTTCTGCTTAACTCCACTGCCTCCTCAAGTCCACCTCACTTTAAGAAATCAATGTGCTCTTCAAACATTGGGTGCAAATCAACATTTTGTAACATGAGTCCGATTTCCTGTGTACTCAGGGGCTAAGCATGGGAACTGGTGATCTAAAGGAAGCTTTGGGAGTATATTCTAGACACTCCTAATCTACTTCTCTCTCTTCTTCCTCTTCTCATTTCTCTTTTTTCTTCCCCTTTTTCTTCTCGTCTCTTTTTGTCCCCCCTCTTATCCTCTCCTTTCTTTTTGTCTCTCCATGTGTCTCCCTATACCTCCTCTTGTCTGTTTCTGTCTTTCTATATCTGGATTTTTACACAGAAGGTTTGCTTGGAGAAACAGGTTTTTACTCAAGTTTGGACAGGTGGGGGCCCTGACTCCATTTTGGAGGAACCAACCTCTTTAAACTCCTGGATCTGGGATTGGTCAAACATGGAGAACACATTGGAGCCAGCTCCTCCCTCTGTCCTCTTCTTTGCCTTTTTGGGAGCCTGCAGTGAACCAATGTATATGTGACATCAGTCATTACCATTTTGACATGCAGACACAAGCACCGGCAGCCACCACAGCCCGCAGCTTCCTAACACTGGGACAAAAAGTCCCCGTGAAAACACCTTGGAGAAAAAGTTAAAAGCCCTATATTATTAAAAACCATATTATTACCACCCCTACCTGTGTTAATAGCCATACCAACTCCCCATTCCCAAAACAGAGAAAAAGCAAAATCTTACTGAAGCCTTGTAAATAAGCATCACATCTTCCCAGTCCATTACTGTCTAACCAGCCCACCCACCCTCGGGGCATAAGGGAAGGGATCATTAAGCTGTAGGGCAATGGTATTCCAAAGGATGTAACAGTCTCCACCCTCGAGGACTGGAAGAATAGAATCATAGAACTTCCAAGCTTAGAGATTGTCTAACCTAGTACTTTCATTTTACAGATGAGAAGATTAAAGCTCATTCTAATTGCTATTTCCTATGCTTTAAATTTCCATCCACATACCGACCCAAGCTCCCCCTACCGAAGTGGTCTCCATCCTTCAAATGCCACCCTGTCCATGAAGTTCCTCAAGATAACAGCCACCTCTCTTCCCATCTGGGGGAGGGGGTGGGGTGGTGGGAGAGGGGTTTTATACACACACACACACTCACACACACACACTCACACATACACACACACACTCACACACACACACTCACACACACACACTCACACATACACACACACACTCACACATACACACACATACACACACACATACACACACACACTCACACATACACACACACTCACACACACACACTCACACATACACACACACACACATATGTACTTCTTTTCTTCTCTGCTAGATTACAAGCTCCTTGAAGACAAGGACCAAGTCTAACTTATGAATTAGAGTGGGTGATTGGGCTAGGAGGGGGTTGGACTGGGTGATCTTCTGTATCTGTTGGACAAACGAAGATACGGCCAACCAACAAAGATGGTTGACTATCCGTGGATTTCAGCAAAACATCCAACATTTGAGTCTCTCACATGGAGTCTTGGGGACAAGTTGGACACATCCAAGCCTGATGATGGTGTGATTGAGTGGATTCAGAAGTAGCTAAATGACTAGGGTTCTCCAGCTGATTGGCCTCATGATCAACTCCCCCCTCTCTTTCTAATCCTCCATCTCTCCTTATCTATTGGTTCCTTCCCAGCTGCCTACAAGCTCTCCTAGATGTCCTCCATCCTTTAAAAAAAAAACACCCTCACTAAACCCTACCAAGCCCTCAAGCTAGCCTCCTGTGTCTCTCCTTTTTTTATAAGCCAAACTCCTCGAAAATTCTCTCCACACTCATTGCCTTCACTTCTTCTATTCTCACCCTTTGTAACTTACTACAATCTGCCTTCCACCATCACCACTCAAAAGCAACTGCCCTGCCAAAGCCAATGGTGATCTCTTCACTGTTAAGGCTGGGGGCCCTTTCTTCATTCTTCTTAACTTGTCTGAGGTATTTGACCCCATAGATGACCCTCTCTTCTAGACAGTCTTACTTCTTTAGACAGTCAGGACCTTACTCTCCCTCGGTTCTCTTCCTGCTTATCTGACCACTCTTTCTTAGTTTCCATCACCTACATCATGCCACCTAACTTTAGTGGTACCCCAAGTCTGTGGCCTGAGAGCCTTCTCTCCCATTCTTTCTCTCTGTGTCTCTGCTTCTCTCTCTGTCTTCTTGTTTCTGTCTCTCTGTTGCTGTCTCTGTCTCTCTTCTGAACCCAGATTCTAGCTTTATAGTCTTTCAAGTCTTATTACACATTATTTCACTCAAAATTATGGTTAAACACCATGGTCTAGCCAAACTGCATTGTTAACTGTTCCTTACACATGACATTCCATTTCTCATCTCTATGATTTTGCACTGACTTTATCTCATATCTGCAGTGACCTCCCTCCTTACCTCCATCTCCCATAACCCCCCGTTTTTTTAAAGGCTCATCTCATGTATGTCATTCTATATCAGACATTTCCTGATATCTTTAGTGGTTAAGGATGAGAAAACTTGGTATTGGTTGTGACTTTCACTGGCATATGGGGCACTGACATGGATAAAAGCACTAATTCATCAACATATAAAATTTAATGTAAAGTCTTATACTTGGGTCTAAAAAATCAGGATGGACAGTATGAAAGCAGGGTGTGGCTAGGCTAACGTCCACGTATCTTGACTTCTTAGTGGACCTCCAGCTCGTCCTGAGTTAACACTATAACATGGCAGTCAAGACAGTTAATGCAATCTTGGACTGCACTAAGAGATGAAAACTGTCCATAAGAAGAAAGGTCCCAGTCCTTCCGTCCTCTACCCTTGTCAGACCACATGAGGAGTGTTGTATTCGATTCTGGGCATCCCATTTTTAGAAAAGACATTGACAACCTCGAATTCATCCAGTGACGGGGAGGTGACTGAAGACTATGCTACATCTGGAGCAGTGGAAGGAGGTAGAGACATTTGGAGTGTAGAAGAGAGAACTTGGGTGAGAGAGGAAAGCTGTCTTCGAGGATTTGAAAGATTGGATTAGACCTACTCTGCTTTCCCCCCAAAGGGCTTAAATAAGAACAATGTGTAGAAGTTACAAAAAGACAGATTTCAGTTGATGAAAGGAAAATTTCATGATAATTAGAACAATCCCCAAATGGAATGGGCTGTCCCAGGAAGGAGCGAGTTCCATTTCACTGACTACAGACCAAGATGAGCCTGGAAGACCACCTACCAGTATTGCTGTAGAGGGCTTTGGTTCATGTAAAGCCAGCAGTAGGGGGAGAATTCCATACTGCATAGAAAGCTGGCATTGGAGCCAGGAAGTGCTGGACTTGAGTCCTGACTGTCACAATCTGACTCTGTTGCCTAAGCTCATTTACTTCACCAATCAATGGCCCTAGGCATCTCCCAAGGTAAAGAGGAGATCTTTAGGATTTGGGAGAGAGAGTTCTTCCTCACTAGCCCCCTATATGGATAAAATCACAGTTTCAGGCTGAAAAGCAACAACAGCTAAGTTGAACTAAATTGATAGACTCTCAAGGGGAAGGGTGGGCAGGAGGGAGTGTGGACACACCATTACTGATCAGACCCATTGATTATTTTAAGAGCCTCATACTGGTACTAGAGAAATCACGGCAGTAGAAACTGGCTTTTGGATGTGTGAAGGATTGGGGGATCTCTAAGGTTCCTGTGGACCTGTGATCCTAGCCTGACCTGTGGGTAACCAGGTCCTACCCCGAATGGGAGAAGGGTAACCTCCCCAGATGTGAGGCTGCTCCTCCAAAGATCTCTCTCCCTGCCTGACAGACAACACCAAGTGGGATGGGCAAGCCTGGCACAACTGAGAAACAGATCCATAATGTGTGAATGTGTGTGTGTGTGTGTGTGTGTGTGTGTGTGTGTGTGTGTGTGTGTGTGTACAGCTAGGTGACACAGTACATAGAGCGCTGGGTCTAGAGTCAGGTAGACATCTTCCTGAGTTCAAATTTAGCCTCAGACACTGGCTGTGTGACTCTAGGCAAGTCACTTAGCACTACTTACCTTGGCAAAACCCTCCAGTATCTCTGTCAAGAAAACCCCAAATAGGGTCACAAGGAGTAAGACAAGATTGAAAACTCTTGGGACAGAGATATGAGACAGACTGCAGAGAAACAAGGGCTTAGCTCCAAGAAAGCCAAGGAGGATGTATACATGCAAGAAGGGTGGGCACCAAAGACAAATTCCCTGCATCTGTCAGCTCTTAATAGAGGTTGCCCGTGATCCACCTAAGAAGCCACATGCCATCATCCTTTCCCCATCAAAATGACTGCTTGAGAATCTGGTTTTCCAAGACTCCAGATCCTGTGAGACTCCCAAGCCTCCACTGCACTTATCAGGGCTCCTTGTGTTCAGACCAATATTCAAAGCCTGGCTCCCAAAGTGTCAGTCCCTGGAAGTCTCTATGATTTACTCTGAGGGGCAGGAAGCTATGAACATGAAAGTAATGCAGGGGCAAGGATAAATGTAGGGCAGTATGAGATGGAGCCCTGTACACCTGGCCTCATAGCTGTGGGGCAGCAAAAAGAGTCCTAAATTCAGAGTCAAAGGGGCCCGGGTTCGAATTCCATCTCTTCTGCTTCCTTTGAGTCAATCACTTAACCTGTTATGGGCCTCCATTTATTAATCTATAAAAGGAGGGGGTTGGACTGGGGGATCTCTAAGGTCCCTGTGAACCTGTGATCCTAGCCTGACCTGTGGGTAACCAGGTCCTACCCAGCATGGGAGGAGGGCAACCTCCCCAGATGTGAGGCTGCTCCTCCAAAGATCTCTCTCCCTGCCTGACAGACAATGCCAGGTGGGATGGGCGAGCCTGGCACAACTGAGAAACAGATCCATAAAGAGGGAAGCCCTTGCCAAGAGAATGCTGGCTGAGCCAAAAGAGCATGTAATTCAAAGCAACTGCCTTTTCCCAGATTCTAAGATACACGGCTGTTCTTTAATTAAGAGCTCTTGGGTCACCCAGACCAAGACGATCCCAGCCCTGTACCTTCCTCAGGAGGTCACTCATGCAGTACAGAATCAAAGACAGTCTGGGCTAGAAGAGAACATGGGGACCGTCCTGCCCAGTCATCCTTGAAAACGAATAGCCCCTGCTATATCCCTGAGAAATAAATAGTTAGCTGGAGACAGCTAGGTGGAGCCACGGTGGATAGAGCGCTGAACCCTGAGTTCAAATCTAGCCTCAGACACTGCCTAGCTGTGGGACCCTGAGCAAATCACTTAACCCCTGTTGGCCTCAGTTTCCCCAGATGCAAAACTGGGATAATAGCAGCCACTACTGTGTCGTGAGGGTTGTCATGAGGAGCGGAGGAAATGATATCTGAAAAGCAATCTTAAGGTGCTATTGTTATTGGCGAGCTATCATCCCTGCAGCTTCTAGCCATTGCTCTATGAACATATGATCACAAGGTCTGAAGCTGAAAAGGGCCACCTCGTCCAAAGCCCTCGAGTGCCCTTGAGGAAACTGAAGCCCGAGAGTCACAGTTGTGACTTGGCCAGGATCACCCAGGTAGGAAGATTATAGGATCATTGATTTAGAACAGGGAGGAGCCTTAGAGATGAACTCATCTAACCCGCTTATCTTACAGATAAGGAAAAAGAGACCTTGAGTCGTAAAGTGACTGACCCATGGTCACATGGAGGGTAAGCATAAAAGGTGACATTTGAACCCAAGTCCTTTGACTTAAGAGCTAGTTCTCTTTCCACTGTGCCATCATTTAGTCATAAGATGTAGCATCGGAAAGGACCATGAGACTGACTCCAAACATCTCATTTTGCAGATAAAGAAACCGAGGCACAGAGAGGTTCAGTGATTTATCCACAGGGAGTAAATAGAAGAGCCTGAATTTGAACTCAGACCCTTTGACTCTGCCCACCAAACAACCCACCCTCAAATATCTGAAGACACATATCCCAGTTCCTTGGACCAATCCTCCTATGGCATTTCAAGTCTTCCCGCCACCCTAGTTTCTCTTCTAAGGACGAACTTTAGGTCATCATTGGTCCCTGTGATTTCAACAGTATAGGAAACTTCCTCGACTCTTGGCAAGCTAGTCTTCAATGTACAGTCTTAGACAGTTGTCTGTGGCACTGGGTTAGGTGACCTGCCCAGGGTCATATAGCCAGTATGTCTCAGAAGTAAAATTCGAACCCAGATCTTCCCAACTCAGAGGCCTGCCTTCTCCCAACCATACCATGCTGCCTCTCACCAACATCCTGTCTGAAATGCAGTCCCCAAGACTGAACACTGTTCCAGGTATGGCTTGACTTGGGCGGAATGCGGGGGAATTCTGCCTTCCCTCCCTCAGCACTCTCCACCCATTCTTTTCATTTTCCCCAGCTTCACGGAGGCTTCCTCAATGATGTCCAGTCAGCCCCCCTATATTCTCCTTCCTCCCGTTAGGGAGAGGGCTCAGAGCCAGGTGCCTAGGCAGAGTCAGAGGGCCTGTAGAACCCTTGGCGGGGGCCGGGGGTGGGGAGCAGCAGGAGGGCTGGGCCAGCCTGCAATGAGGTGGTTTATATTCCTCCTTGCATCTCTTAATCACCCCTCTGTTCTGAACAGCACAGCTCCCTGTGCTGAATAATTAAAAGGCCAACTTCATAGCCGCCTCTAATCACTTTATTATATCACAAATGCTAATGTTCTTTCAACTGGGTTGTTTCCCAGAATCTTTTCTGTTATTTTTAGAATTTAAAAAATTAGCAGTAACAATAATAAAAATAATCATCCTCTCCTGCCCCTGCCCCAGACTGGGTGCCCAGGCAACCCGTTGTACCAGCCGCTCTCCTTCCTCTTCTCTCAAACCTTTTGTCTAAATTCTTAGATTTTCGGGACTTGGAGGTTTCGAGGGAAAAAGTCTCATATGTGGACCCAGACACGTCAAAGCAAAAGCCAGCATTGTGCTCTCCCCCGGTGCCAGGGCACAGTCTGGCACTGGGGAATCACTAGACTGGAGAAGGGGAAGAGGCCTCAGTGGTCCTCTAGAGCCACAAGCACATGTTGGCCAGGAGGGGAAGGGGAGGAAAGGTCGTGATGAATTTGAAGGACATCACAGGCATGGGAGTATGGGACTGACTCAGCATCACAGGCTCTTGGGATTCATAACTGGAAAGAATTTCAGAGATAACCTGGCTCAAGCTCTCATTAGGTGAAAAAGAAAGTGGCGGCCCAGAGAGGTTCTGTGACTTGCCAAAGAGGCCCGTGGTACGGTGGAATCACAGGGCCTGGCTGGACTTTGTTAGGACAGTGTAGGGGAAGGGCTCTGGGTTCAGATCCTGTCTCTGGTTCTCAATCCCTGTGTGACCTGGGGTAAGTACTTTTACACCCACGGGCCTTCATTTTCTCATGCAAACTCGATGATCTCCAGTGTGCCTTCCGGCTCTAGAGCCGGGATCCTAAACTCCCCCTCCTCACCTCTGTCTCTTATTTTTCCTGCCTTCCTAGAAGACTCAGCTCAAACCCCACCATGTGTAGGACCGCCATTCTGGTCCCTCTGACTGCCAATACCTCCCCTCTAACGTTACTCACATCCGCTTTGTATGCATCTGGTGCCGTGTCTCCTCCATTAGAGCATAAGCTTCTTGAGGGTGGGAATTGCGTTTGCTTTTTCTTTGTAGCCCCAGGATTTAGCGCTGTGTCCGAGATGTTATGACTAGGAAGCCCCTAGGCGTCCTTGCTAAGTTTGTAATCACAGAGATTCCAACCTAATAACCACCAATTGAGACAAGCCATCTAAGCTTTCTGCTTAATCATCTAAGAAGGACTGTGAGCTAGATCATTACCCAAGTTCCCTCCAGCTCTGAATCCCATTAATCAAGACCTTGCGTGTGTCCTTCACGCTTGGACCTGGAACAACCACCCAACCCTGGCCAGCCTTCCCCACTATTCATTCTTTATCTACTGACTTCCTGGCCATCTTACAAATCCCAATCAAATGCCACCTCCTCCAGGAAGCCTTCCCTGCTCTCTTTCCACTAGGACCATAGATGGCACTCATTTCTACGTTAGTAGCTCAATCAGGCACTTAGCATGCATCATTTTACATTATAGTTGCTTTGGGATCCATCATAACCCCCTACCGGACTGCAAGCTGGGTGTGGTAGGTAAATAGGAGTGTGCGACTTGTACGATATATAAATTAATTATAATTACTGTATTGTTCAATTGTGTCCAACTCTTCGTCACCCTGTATGGGGTTATCTTGGCAAAGATACTAGAGTGGTTTGCTGTTTCCTTCTCCAGTGGCCAAACAGAGGTTAAATGATGTGTCCAGGGTCACACACCTAGTCAGTGTCTAAGGCTGGATTTGAACTCTGGGCTTCTTGACTCCAGGCCCAGCCATCTATTCACTGAGCCACTTAGCTGTCTCCAATGATTATCATGGAGGATGTTTTTATTTTAAAGGTTTTTTGAGGGAAAGAGCACTGGCTTCTAACTCACTCTCCTAATGCCAACCATGGAAAGTTGGAAGAAGAAGGAGGGAGTGATGGAAAAAGCAAAGGAAGTACATCGATGAAGTACTTTTTAAATGCACCAAAGTGAGCAGAAGGAAGCTTAGAAGGGGATGCAGACAAGCGTCGCTGGTGCGATTGTGTTAAATTTAACAAACACTTTGTGTAAAAACCAAGTTGTGTAGAACAGGTTCACAGGTTCTGCTGCATCCCTCTTTTTTTCTGTTCTTCATACAGCAAAATGTTCATGTTTGTTTGTATTAAATAATTTACAATTTAACCAAAAAGTAGAAAAGAAGAAACAGAGCAGAGAAGAGGGAGATGAAGGCAGGAGGAAGCTTGCTTTAAATAGTCACTTACTGAGAGAATGAGATTGATAATAATTCATATTAATCATAACGCATTCTCCTATTAAAGTGAGGCAGCTAGGTGGTGCCATAGTGCATAGAGCGCCAGGCCTGGAATCAGGAAGACTTGAGTTCAAATTCCGCCTCAGACTCGTGCTGCCTATGTGACCCTGGGCAAGTCGCTTCACCCTGTTTGCCTCAGTTTCCTCATCTGTCAAATGAGCTGGAGAAAGAAACGGCTGAACCGCTCTAGTATCTTTGCCAAGAAAACCCCAGACAGGGTCACAAAGAGTCCAACACTACTGAAAACGACTGAGCCTGTTAATGTCATTCTGTAACTGCTTTGGCTGCTTTGGCTTCTGGATCTCGCTGCACCCCACAAAAGTCCCCAGAACTTTTTCATCTGAATCCCTGGCCGGTGGTGCCTAGTTGTGAGTGATCACTGCCCTTTGTTCTCTAAGGAGATCATGACATCAGGCGGGTGATGCCATGACTTGCGGGTGAATTGGATTTAAGTGAGGCAGGGCTGTGCAGAGTCACCAGCCTCACTTTCTCCTGGTGGCCAGATGTAGACTAGGGTGACTGGAGTGAGCAGTCACCAAGGGAAAAAATGCCCTTAGGCTGTTTACCAGAGGAGGTAGGCTGGGCCCTGGGCCTTGAAGGGTGGGTCAAATTCAAAATTCAGGAACAGCTGCAGTCAAGATGACCTGGGTTCAGATCCCCTCTCTGCCACGTAAGAGTTGTGTGACCTTGGGCAAGTCATTTGCTTTCCATGCCTCAATTTCTTCTTCTGGAAAATGGGGATAATACTACAAGTACTATCTATCCCAGGGATGGGGAACCTGCGGCCTTGAGGTGACATGTGGCTCTCTAGGTCCTCAAGTGTGGCCTTTTGAGTGAATCCAAACTTCACAGAACTCCAGGCCTCGAGGCTGTCGGTTCCCCACCCCTGACCTAGCCTATGTGGAATGTGAGGGTCAAGTGAGTAAAACTGCACCCAAACCAGGTAGGAAAGAGGGCATTCCAGATGGAGGGAACAGCGTGGACAAAGAGGCAGTTTACTGGCCTCTCTGGAGCAGACATTTTTTATAGGTGAGCAGTGAAAGATGAGGTTTTGGCAAGGTCAGGTAGGGCCAGAATCTAGCAAGCCTCAAGGTCAAACCAAAGCCTCCAGCTTTTCCTATTGTCTTGCCACATGAAAGCCTAGAAAAACCCAGAGAGCCGGCAGATCCTCCATGAGGGTGGGGAGGGGGCTGGGCCTTCACCTCTGTTGGTCTCCTTCATTATGAAATGAATGAGACTCCCCAGTCAGGGGGAAGGGTCCCGCTGCTCGTTGCTGCCAGGCCCTTTCTGGGGCAGGTGAAGGCCAGATGGACCATCAAAGGAGAGCCCTGGTCGGGGAGGACCCAGGAGGAGATGGCCTGGGAGACCTCCCGAAGGACACAATTTGCATTTCAAACAGGGATTGCCTTCGATTTAAATACAATTAGCATTTGCACTAATAAGATTCTCCCACTTCATCGGCCCCTCCAAAATCGGTTCCCATTCCATCCTTTGTCAGCTGCCCAGAATTACTCATAGGCCCAATTTACTTCCTCGGGCTCCCTGGGCTCCCGTGGGAACAGCGGCACCCTCTTCTCCAGCACTGAGTCTGGCTTCCTGCCTTGTGCTCTCACTCCTCTAGGTCTGTGTCTGCCTTTTTTTTTTCTCCCCCTTGTGACTTCTTTAAATCTGCTTTTCTCTCCTTTTCTTTGTTTTTCCAAGCTGAATTTCCCCGTTTCTCTTCTCCCTCTACCCCTCCTGCCTTTCCATCTGTGTCTCTATCACACACACACACACACACACACACACACACACACACCCGTCTTCACTCTTGACATAAATCTCCCTTTTATACACCGCCCCCACCCCAAGTCCTCCTGTCTCCTCCTGGGACCAGTCAACCACAGCCACTCCCACATACATCTTAGATTTTCTCTACCCCACCTCCCCACAACCCCTACCTCACCCCCAGTGTCTACAACAGCCCTGTGCATACAGCAGGTGCTCAGTAAATACCGATGGGCTTGTATTTACCTTACATTTTTTTAAACACACAACAAAATCTACCCTCAACCTCCTGACACACACATAATCACATCTCTCATACGACACATATCCAGCCCATTTCCCTTAAAAGCACGATCAATCCCCAAATAAGCTGTTCTCCTTTCAGCCACAGCCTGTGTCTGAGTGCATCCCCCCAAAGGTCATCAGTCCCTTCCCTATGAGGCAGGTTGGGATGGAGGAAAGACACTGGGTTCAAATCCCATGTCAGAGGCTTAGCATCTGTGTGGCCATGGACAAGTCACTTGACCCATCTGGGTCAGACCATCCGCATCCGTACAAGAAGCCGGACTAGATATCCTCTCCTCTAGAGTGAGGCTTCTGCCCATCCCCTTCCTCTGGATAGTCAGGGTCAGCTGAATCTAGAGTCCCTTCCCCTCTCCGGGCCTCAGTTTCCCCATCTGTAAAATGAGAGGGTTGGACTAGATGCCTCTGAGGTCCCTTTCAGATCTAGAGCTGTGTTCTCTTGGTCTATTTTGGAGGGAAGTGAGATATATTTCACTGAGTTTTCCTTTTCTCCCAAAAGAGGTATGAGGGAATGAGCCAAACTCCAGACCAGAACTCAGAGGAGACTGACCCGCCCTTCTAAGCCCAGACAGCAGACACCCCAGTCCTGGCCTGTTCTTCTGTCTCAGGGACACTCCCTCTTCCCAGCCCTCTTCTTCTCCCCAAAGGCAGAGACCCCAAACCCAGACACCCAAGGCAAACGGGAGGCTGTGTGTGCAGTGGAATTTGCTCACTGGGTCCTCTGGCCCTCTGAATTCCATTCCGGAGGCTCTGTGTGGTCTCCCCTTTGTTCCCCAAGTGATCTCCCTGAACCCATGCATCTCACCCTCTCTTCCAAGACTGTTTGTCAGGGCCTAGAAGCAGTCTGCTGACTCGTAATTATTTTAACTATGGTTCTTTGTCTCCACTAATCCTTTGAAAGAAGCTTTACTGAACAGCTGAAATATTATGATGCTATAAAATCTCTGTAATATTTATAAATCCCTTAAGACATCATAAAGAAAAAAAACCTCCCCACAGAGTTCATCTAACATAATTACATATACATTTCCCTCTGATTAATAAAAAATGATCACTTCCTTATGGAAAGATAGACTGAGCTCTCTTTCCTCCAGCCTCCCCCAACCCCTTCCCTTGCCCCTGCTCCCTCCCCCCTTCGCTTTTAGGCTCAGATCTTTTTCCTTTCTGCTCTGCAGAGAAAGGTGTCAGAAAGTGTAAGGGCTTGGCCCACGGCAATAGGACCTCCCTCCCCTCAGCTCCTGCTGCCTGAACAACAAACAGGGACCAAGTTGCAGGAGCAAAAAAACCTTTGTTCTCCTGAGACCGTAGGACTCACTAACTGGGTTGGGGGATTCGGGGGGCTCATCGATGAGGCAGAGGGGCCAGCCACCTATGTAGCAAGCTGTCCATACAAGCCTCTTGGGAGCCTGAAATTCCTAGGTTCTAGAGATAGAAATAATTTTAGCAGGTGAGGCAGTGTTGTACAGTGGGCAGTGCATTGAGACTAGAATCAGAGAATCTGCTTTCATATCCTGCTTCTGAGCCAGATGGTGCTGGACAGGGAGCCAGGGAGTCCCACCTTAGACACTGACCAGCTACACAATTCTGCCCAAGTCACTTAACCCTGTTTGCCTCAGTTTCCTCATCTGTAAAACAGAGAGGATAAAGCACCTACTCCCAGAGTTTTTATAACGGTCAAATGAGGTGATGTGTGTAAAGCACTTTATAAGGTGTTAGATTAACATTAGCAATAGCGATGTGACCTTGGCCAAGTCCCTTAGGAGACAAAGGTCCACTCTGTGGCCCACTCTGTTTCCTCAAAGGTGAAAGGAGGCTGCTGCACCACATGGCTGCTGAGGTGCCTGCCAGCCTTATGTTCTTGGCTCAGTGCCCTCATTCTGCACAAGCTGGACCCAAGGACCAAGAAGATGCAATGCCCAGACTCCAGTCACACAGGTAGTGAGTTACTCAAATACAGGGCTAGTTCTCCCCTGCCCTTCGAAGGCTCCCAGCCTAGAGCTGACAGTGAGCTTAGAAATCAATTTCCCTCCTGGGACCTGCAGTAAATCTCTTCCCACCCTGCCTCAGTTTCTTCATCTGTAAAATGAGGGAGTTGGATGAGATGGCCTCCAAGGTCCTTTCCAGCTCTAGAGTTAAGATCTCCCAGCTATTGGTGCCTCATCCCTTTGGGTCCAGCCCTAGCTTTGCGAGTGCTTTGAAATCAAGACTCCCCATCCCTCCCTATGAGTCACAGCCAAGCTCCTGTCCGTGAATGAGGGCATCAGACCCTTTACTCCCTGCTAGCAAGAATTCAGAGCAGCCGAAGGCCTGGGGATGATTCAGGAAAAGGAGGACAGAAGACAGCTTGGCTCTGTTCCGGCCCCAGACTAACCTCCATACCTGGAAGAACTTCAGCATCATGATAATGCATTGGGAAAGCACGACCCCAGGAGGGAACCAAGAGGAATCACAGGTTTCAAGCAGGAAAAGACTTCTGAGGCCACCCTAACCAATCCCTTCATTTTACAGATGAGAAAATTGAGGCCCATGGGAGTGAAGAGACTTGGCCAAGGTCACTCAAATAGAAAGACAGGCCCTGTGACCCCCAAATCCTCTCTACTTTCCCACTGTCTTTAGAGGGAAGCAAGGAGAGGGCAAAGTCCTGAGCTGCGGCTTCCAGAGTTTTCCATTCCATTCCCCAGTTCTGAGCAAATACAAACCCCTCCTGTCTGCCCCTCTCTTCCTCTCCCTCTTCCCTTCTTTGTTCTTCCTTCACTGCCCTTCTTTTTACAACCACCTCTCATCTCCCCATAAACCTAGAAAAATGTAATCGTTAAACAAATCAAAGTCAACAAATTGTTACTGCCAACTGATGACAAAGTGGGTGACAAGCTTTGGATAGATGGGGTGTGGGCATGACTAGAGTGAACACGGGCTGGGGGCTGAGACCACAGCTGGAACGAGGTGTTAAGGTCAGGGCGGAGGGGAGGCCGTGTCAGGGTTGGGGTTGGAGGTTGGAGGAGTGTGATGAGATGATGGCGGAAGCTGAGGTTAAGGATGAGGAGGGATGGTCAGAGCTGGGAGGATGAGGTCTGGTTTGGGAGAGGGTCAGAACTGAAAGAATAAGGTCAGTTTTGTACGTGAGGTTCAGGTTTGGCGGGGGGGGGGGGGGGGAAGGATGGGTTAAGGCCAGGGTTAGAATGGAGAACAGAAATAGAAAGATAAGATCAGTTTTGGACTGGCGGGGTGGGGCCTGTGTTGTTGGGATGAGGACCAAGGTCAGATTCAAGGGTTGGGGGCTTTCAGTGAAGTTGGGACCGGGGGAAGACAAGGTCAGGGTAGGAGATGTATGCTTAAGGTTGGGAATACAAGATCAAGGAAGAGGTTTGGAAGAGGAGCCCATGAGAAGCACAGAGAGGGAGGCCCTCTGAGCCCCTTATTGCCTGTGGGTGGGCCCTCCGCTCCCTCTGGGATGACCTCAGGTTAGACCTGAAGCCACCTGGGCTCAGCAGAGACCGTCTCTAGCTGAGCTCCTGCTGCCTCAAGCTTCCTCCCATCAGAATCGCTGGACAGAGGAGATGGAAGAGAAAGAGAGTGGGGGGAGCAAAGAGGAGGAGGACGCACCCAAGAGATGGGGCTAAAGGGAGAGGGAAAAAAAGAAAGGAGTGAGATAAAGAAAAGAGAAAAATAACCCCATCCTACCTACCATCAAGCTGTTCTCTCTGCCGCCTCTGTTGTGCCAACTTGCAAGATAGCACATCGACTGGCAATTTTATAGTGTTGCTGACAATGAGGGCAAATAAGCCCGTTCCAAGTTTAGACAATAGATGTAAGGTGGTAAAAGTGCGGTAACCAGAGCCCAGGAGAATCTCTGGCATCTCATCTGTGTAGGACTTGGGATCTGCCCAACAAAGCTGGAGCTGAACGTCGTTCTAGGGCTGCCCTTGAGAAATGCCCCCTCCCAGAGAGTACCAACTGGGCACTCGGGCACGGTGGGCAAGTGTGGCCATGGTGGGAATGCTGTGCCTTTATCATAAAATGGAAAAGAACTCTAAAGATGGACTCTGCCAGATGGGCTGATCTCCCGAAGATGAATTCTACCAGACCACAGAGTCTTCAACTTCATAGAGGTTACATCTGACGTTTCTTTGCGATCCCTACGGCCACTAGCCTGGGATTTTCTAGTGCTCGATAAATGCTAGCCAACTAGACAAAAGGGGGAAAAGAAGGCAATTCCAGCTGCCCTCCCTGCTTTTCTCCAGATTTTGATCCATTTCCCATATCTACAATTTGAAAATGGTGGTGCTCCGTGCCTTCCTCACTTCCATCTCTTAAAAACCCTTGTTTTCATCAAAAGTTTGCCCAAACACTCCCTTCTACACCAGGAGTTCTTCATTTTTTTGCCTGTTATGGCCCACTTTGACAATCCAGTGAAAACTTGTGGACTCCTCAGAATGAGATTTTTTGGTGCATAAAATAAAATACATCATATTACAAAGGACATCAAATACTATAACCAAAAATGCCAAACGTCCCGAGTTCGTGGCCCCCGGTTAAGGACCCTTCTACAGGAAGCCTCTCCTGACTCCCTCCCCAGCTGCTAGCACTCCTCCCCCTAAATTCACCTTGTGTTCATTTTATGTGTATTAATTTATGCGGGCAGCTAGGTGTTGCAATAGATACAGAAGCAAGCCTGGAGTCAGGAAGACTCATCTTCCTAGTTCAAATCTGGCCTCAGATTCTTACTGTGTGACCCTGAGCAAGTCACTTAACCCTACTTGCCTCAGTTTCCTCATCTGTAAAATGAGCTGGAGAAGGACATGGTAACTCACTCCGGTATCTCTACCAAGAAAACCCCAAAGGGAGTCACAAAGAGTTAGACATGACCGATGTACGACTAAACAACAAAAATATTAATTTATTTATATCTTGTTATGCTCAAATAGAATGTGAATTCTTTGAGGGCAGGGATCTCAGAGCCCTTCACCATGCCTGGCAGAGTGGCTGCTTGTTGATCGAATGATTGTTTCAGGCAGCTAAAAGTCCAGATACCCTCCCTTCTGGCAGGTGCTGCCTATGCCAAGCTAAGAAATGGTGCCCATGTTCCAGAAATGCCTCCCACAGAGATGCCAAGCTGAATTGGCATGATCTCCTTGGGTTCCTCAAATGCTTTCTCAGAACCACCATGGGCTTGAGCTCTAAGGAGTAGAAAGGAAAAATCACCGCCTCTGGAATCAGAGGACCTGGGTTAAAATAACTGTGGACAAGTCATTTTATTTCCCCTGATCTCTGTTTCCTCATCTATAAAATGGGCAGGTTGGAGTAAAAGACCTTGGACTATGAGGTCCTTGAGAGCAAAGGTGGCTTTTTGCCTTTCTTTATATGACACAGTCCATGGCACACAGTAAGGACCTAATCAATGCTTGTTGACTGACTAACTGACTCTGAAGTCTTCTAGCCCTAGATCTATGAGACTGTGAGCCTAGTGTACGTGCTGGGCTGAGCACTGGGGATCTAAAAGGGAAACGTGGTCCCTGCCCTCAGAGGGCTTACATTCTGATGATGGCTCCTCTGTTTCCTGAAGAGTCAGGAGAGAGACCCAAGGAAAAGGCAGCTGCAGGAACCATTTGCCAGTATCACCACCTACGACCGTGCACCCTTCTAGAGAGACAAAGCCCTTTACGTGCATTAGAGCCATCTGACCCTATCAAGAATACTGTGGAGTAGAAAGAACACTGAATTAAAAGCAAAGGTCCTGGGTTCAAATCCTAACTAGCTTGGACAAGTCATTTATCTCTAGATCCTAGTTTGTGCATCTGAAAAATCAGCTTGGTGCAGAGGAAGGTGTGCCATAAGTTAAAGGACCTGGGTTCAAATTCTGGTTCCACCACCTCCTGACTGTGTGACCTTGAGCCAGTTAGCTGACCATCTTGGGCCGAGGTTTTGCTGACCTCCAAAGCTCCTTTTAGCTCTCTGATCCCTGACGGTTTCTGGCCCAGAAGGCTGTTTGGGGGCCGCCTGGTCAGATCCTTTGCCAGGGAAAACATAACTCAGATTAGGGTCTGACCACGTCCCTAGGAATGCGAGGGCTTAACTGTCCCATGGGGGAAGCAACAAGGCCCACGAAGCTTGGGGAAGAGCAGCGAGCATTGTGGTCCAGCGTTTGCCTTTGATGCAGTTGGGATTCAGACTGGAAGATAAGCCAGAGCCTCAGTCCTGGTGGCCTCTGGCTCAAAGGTGGGAATGGAGGCTTAGAGGGGCTTTTCCTCATGGTCATGGAAAGGGTCAATAACCTTCTGCCTATCCCAGGGGAGAAGTGTGACTGGGGTGTGACTATGTAAGCCTCGTCCATCCTTCAAGGCTCATCTTAGGATCTTCTCCTCCAGGAAGCCTTTTTGATTCCTCTTCAAAGCCCCGCCTAAATACCACCTTTAGCAGGAAGCTTTTCCTGACCCCCTGCGCCCCCCAGTCCTAGTACCTTCCTCAACAAATAACCTGCTATCTATTTTATATCTTCACATATGCATGTCTCCCCTATGGAATGTAAACTCCTTGAAAGCATCAGAAACTGGGAAGGACTCCAGAAAACACACTTTTACAGATGAGGAAACTGAGGTCTGGAGTAGTTAAGGGACTTTTCCAAGGTAACACCAGCGGTATCACTGGTAGGAAACGAACCCAGGTCCTCTGACTTCCAAACTAAAGCTATCTCCACTTTCCTATGCTGTCTTTCTTTCCTAACTATTTTTCCTTTATCTCCCTACCTAGCGAAGTGCCTGACACACAGTAGGATCTTTAAAAAAAATGCTTGTTGATTTATAGGAAAAAACGATACAGTCCGTACTCTCGTTGAGTGATAAGAAGCTGCCCTCCTGTAGCAAAGATTTGTTGAATTGAGACTAAATCCAAGTCCAGAAAAAAAAAAACCTGAGATAACAGGATGTATGTCGAGTCAACAAGCACCTACTATGTGCCAGGCACTGTGCTAGGTACTTCATGTACAAAGAAAGGCAACAACGAGTCCCTGTTCTAAGGCGCTTACAATCCAGTGGGGGAGACAACATGCAAGCAGCTATGTACAATCAGGAGAAAGACCGGCTAAATGGAGGCGATGCCAGAGGGAAGTGTCCAAGGTTGGAACTGGGGGGAGTAGAGGATGGTCACAGAACCAATGAGCAAATATTTATCAAATATCTGTTATGTTCAGGGCACTGTGCTAGGCACTATGGGGAGAGAAATGCTAGCTCTTATTATTATTAGGAATCCCAGGTCATAAAGAGCTTACATTCCAATGGGAGAGAAAACAAGTTCAAATAATAGTAATGATTGGTCATAACAGCTGGCATTCTGTAGCAAGTTAAGATTTGCTGAGTACTTGGCGTATGTTGACTTAGTTGGTCTTCACGAAACCTCCGAGAGCTTTCATTAAGTATTCATAATATTAATTATTAATGCTAATGATATTAACAATTGGCATTGATTATTATTCATTAGCAATTAGTGGTTGTTAATAATAGATGCTGGTAAGTATTCCTATTATACAGATGGGAAAACTGAGGTTAACACAGTGACTCGCTCAGGGTCACACAGCCAGTGTCTGAGATAGGGTTAGAACGTCAGATATTACTCGATTCCAAATCCCTTGATCTAACATATAGAGCATGAATATAAAGAAAAGGCGTAGATGGTAATTAAGTACCAAGCACTTTGGGGCGGGAGGGTGTAGTTCTTGAGGGAAGGGGAAAGGCACCACAGAATCTGAGAGCCGAAGGGGGCTTCACTGGCCTGCCATCTGTCTGGTGTCCATGACCACCCTCACAAGAGGGCACCATTTTGCTCTTGCATATTTTGGGGGAGTTTTCTCTTATAATGAGCCCAAATCTGCCTTTCCATTACTTCTCATCATAGCTCTATGTTCTGCCTTCTGGCTCCAACTGGAAAAAATTATCATTGCGAATGCCAAAATTAGTGCAGATGCCCAATCGGCTTGGCCTATTGCAGCTCAGGGGAAACTGAGGCATTGAGAAACTAAGTGACTTTACTGAAGGTCATGCAAGGGGCAGCTGGGTGGTTCAGCGGGTAGAGCATCCGTCCTGGAGTCAGGAAGACCTGAGTTCAAATCTGGCCTCAGACACTTCTTAGCTGTGTGACCCTGGGCAAGTCACTTAAGCCTGTTTGCCTCAGTTTCCTCATCTATAAAATGAGCTGGAGAAGGAAATGGCAAGCCACTCCAGTAACTTTGCCAAGAAAACCTCAGATGGGGTCATGAAGAGTCAGAAATGACTAAACAACAATCAAAGTTCACGTAACGAGCATCGCAGAAAGGAAATCAACCCACGTCCCCTGATTGCAGAGCCAGAGCTCCGTCCACTTACCTGTACTCCCTCTCTTTCTTGTCTTTTTCTCAAACTCAAGAGATCCAGCAGCCTCCAGGTGCACACCCCTGCACCTGACATACTAGGAATGGCTTCAGGAAGGCTGGCAATTCATGACGAGTTTCTCCCTGGCAGTGAATTAGCCACTTTCCTGTGTTCATTCAATAAGCAGTTATTAAAAGCTTAAGATGTGCCAGGCACTGTGCCAGGCTCTGGTGGTACAGAGACCAAAATGAAAGTCTCTTTCCTCAGAGGGCTTACGTTCTATTGGAGGAAACACAAAGTACGCAAAAATAGGTGGAAATTAAAGACATGATTTGCTTGGTTTTTTGTAGGAGACGGAGAAGATGCTTAGCAGCAGAGGGAAATCAGGCTTCTTGCAATTTCATGTGTGTGGGGAACTCTGAGGTGAGAAAACTCCTCCACCGTTGCAGATTGCCAGCTTACAGTCTTAGAAAGAGCCCTGAGAGTTTTAGTGACTTGTCCAGGATCACACAGCCGGTATTGTGTCAGAGGCCGGACTTAACCTAGGTCTTCCTGGCCGCAAGGCCGGCTTTCTCTCGAGGGCGCCACGCTGTCTCCCATGTCAAGTGGCACATAATCTCTCACAACCCACTGCAATAAGAGATCTCCTGGAAGCGTGACTACCGTCTACCCTCCCTAACCTCCCCAACACCCCCAAAGTGTAGAAGCAGCGATGAAGGACCTCCATGTGACAAAGGAGCTGAAGACGGCAGAGCTCACTATGCGGCTTCATTTTCTGCCTGCTTTAGCCATTGCTAAGGAGTAGAGTATGTCTAACTTAACTGGCTTCTCCAGGAGGGGAGGGGATGAGAACCAGTGTTCCCTCCAGCTGCCAAACAGTAATGAATGTGAGAACCATAAGAGTGCCAGAGCCAAAGATGGCATGGTTGTGGGCTCTGAGACTTTGAGAGAAACAAAACAGAAATGACAAGATCTTAGTCAATAATTCCCATCCAGTTCCTCGGCCTGCCATGCCTTCCGTTCCTCCAACCCCTTTTAAATCATCAGCTAAAAGCACCAAAAGCTACCATCCGAATCAAGCGAAAATCACAGAATACTTAATCTGACATCGACTTGGGTGTTTGGGACATTTTCAAAGCTCAGAGAAGACATAGCCCCTGTCTCAAGGTCTGCATGGTCACAGTCGTTCCTGGACTGGCAGCAGCTTGGGGCAGGGGGGGGTGGGTCTAGTGCATCATCCAACCTATGAATACATCCAATGGGTGAATGAAGACGCATTTTCCTGGTGAGAAGGACAGATTGGAGGAAAGGACAGGTGGAAAGACACAATGGGGAGTAAGAGAATATCAGCCTTTTCTGGTCTAGTCCCAGAAGAAAACGTGACGGAGCCACCATTGTTCAGGGGAACGAGGTAGAGAGCTGTTCTTGACCAAGTGGCATTTGACATTTTTTATCAATGACTTGGATGAGCTTTATAGACGCTAGGAGGAAGAGCTAAAATATTAGCTGTCAGAGCCAACGTTCTAAGGTCTCAACGAGTCAGATGGGCTGAATCTAAGAAGATGAAATGTAATAAGGATAAATGCAAAGTCTGACACGGGATCAAGAAATCAATTTCGCAAGTTCAAGGTGGGGAAGATACAGTTAAACAATGAATGTATAAAAACAACCTTAGAGATTAGGGGGATTGTGAACTCCAGATGTGTGAACAGCATAAATAAAGCAGTCAGATAAAAAGCTCACACCATCCCAGGTGGCTTTTATTTGGGCCACAATGCCCATGGCTGGGGAGACAAGAGTCCTCATGTACTATGCCTTGGTTGTAATACAGTAAGTTGGGGGTAAGGGAAAAAGTAAATTTTAGGAAAGACCAACTAGAGTAGCTTGGAAAAGGGTGACTAGAATTACAAGGGTAGCAATGCCATTTAAAAGTGGATTGCTACCTTCCAGTATTTAAAGGGCTGTCATATGGAGGAGGGAATAGACTTTTCTGCTTGGCCCCCAAGAAGAGATCCAAGAGTACCAGTCAGAAGTCTTCTTTCCAGCGCAGTGAGACAGATTTCAGCTCAATGCAAGAAAAGAACACCTAGGCACTGGATATACTCAAAAGGTCAATGAGCTTGCTGGGGAGGCAGTGAGTTCCCCCTCACTAGAGGTCTTTAGGCAAAGGCTAAGTGATCGCCCATCAGGGACATGGTGGACACTCCACCCCCTCCCCAGACCTTAGCACAGGCTTCCTCTTTTCCTCTTCGGCTGCTCAGAATGTCTGGTTTCCTTCACAGCTCAGCACAAGCATCACCTTGGACCTAGAGTTGGAGGACTCCAGGTGTGCTCTTGGTGTAACCTTTGGTGAGCCAGCCAAGCCCTTAGTGCTTCCTCCTTCCCCACTCGCATGACCTTGTATTGATCTGATACACATCTTTTACTTATAAAGGGTATTCCAAAAGTTTTCATTCCAAAAGCTCCAGCCTGCACTAAGATTTTCGGGACACCCTGCCTACGCACATGGAACACAACTTCATCAAATACAAGGCCAAGGACTGTTTGCTTTTTGTATCCCCAATGCTTAGCACAGTTCCTGGACAAATAAGCGCTTGTTGACTGACTGACCTGTGGATGGCATTTCCCCAGGCTAGTTCAGCCTGGCATACAGGCTCAACTTTTAGGGAAATTATGTTGATTTTTGGTTCAGTCGCAATCTTCAGCACCCCCTCCACTATCACCCTAGGATTTCTAATAAATGAGGGCTAGAGTGGTCAGGAAAGGCTGGTATCATAGAGGAAACTCAAGAACTTCCTGGTGTCTTGGGTTCAAGGGTATCGCCACCATTTCCCATCTGAAATCTTTTCCTTGAAGACTAACCCAGAAAGCTATCTGCCTGGGCTCGTGGAAGGAAAGAATGGGGTTCCATTGAAGTTCCATCCCATGCAGGATTCTCTCTCTGGCTCCTCAGAAGCCTCCTAGCCCCAGGGCTGGACAAGTTGCTTGTTGTCTAGAGGAAGGGGAGGCTTCATGCTCCCCACAGCTAATAAATCTCTGGAGCCAGTGGCCACCAAGGCATGCACTGCTGGGCTTCCTACTTCCTAATTTCTGGCATCTTAAGCCCTTGTTTGGGAGTGGAGCATGTCTAACTGAACTGGCTTCCCTGGGATGAGAGACGACAAGAAATCTCGTCCCCTCCAGTCATTGAGCTGTAATGAGTGTGAGAGCGGCTAAGACTGCCAGCGTCATAGATAAATCCTAGATGGAATATTTGTGGGTTCTGAGACTTTTAGTGAATCAAAACAGAAATTATGAGCTCTTAGCCAATTATTCCTGTCTAGCTTCCCCTCCCCCAGCCACCACCCTCTTTCTGTTTCATCTTATAAAGACAGAAACAACCACAATCAGAATCAAGCTGAGGCCATGGAAAACTTAGCAAAATGAGACTGTTGTGAAACAAATTGGCAGCAGAGTGGGAGAGACAAGCTTCAGATGCCCATAAGGGGGGAGGTGTGAGTTCTGACCCTGCCTGGTGCTCTGGCGATGCAGTGTGACATTGAATAAATGAGTTCACCTCTGTTTCATTATCTGTAAAAATGGCTTAGCAATATATCTGTTGCAGGGTTATTCTGAGCACAGTCTTTTTTTCCCCTTCTTTTTCTAAAACCGAGTGATCATGTGACATTTGAAAATACATTCATAAGATGGTCTCTGGAACCACCGCGGTATACTGGAAAGAATATTGGATTTGGGGACCGAGGAGTCAAGTTCAAATCTCCCCTCTGACTTTGCTGGGCAAGCCACATCTTTGGTATTGGTTTCCTCATGTGTGAAATTAAGGAGTTGGATTAGATGGCCTCTAAGATTGCTTTAAACCCTAAACCTAAGATCCTATGACTCAGTTTCTCTGGGAACTTTGGTCTCTGTCCCACTCAGTCCCAAGCATCCTCAGAGAACTATGCTTATAGACCTCTTCTGGGCACAGAGGGCAGTTTTCACATGGAGAGCTCTTTACCGACATTAGTTTCCATTGGATAAACTGGGATTTTCACCAATCCAGTGTCTCACCTGGGAAAAGAAAGCTCCTCTGAGTGGTGTGCCTAATTTTGGGAAATGTTGCCAGACTTTCGTAGGTTCCTGGGTCTACAGCTAAGAGGGATCTAAGAAGCATCATGTCCAACCACCTCATTTTACAGATAAGGAAACTGAGACCTAGGAGAGGAAAGTGACAAAGGATGGTAGCCTCATAGTCGTAAAGCTGGAAGGGAAGCATCTCTTCCGCTAGATCCCTAAGAGGGCATCGAGGTCTCAACACTCATTTTACTCATGGAGAAACTGAGTCCCAGAGAGACTAAGTTGACTCACTAAAGATCCCACAAGGAATAAGCCTCAGAGACAAGAATTTGAACCCAGAGCCTCTAATCCAGTCCCAGATTGGGAGCTGGGAAGTGCATTAGAAGCCCCCTAATCCAACCCCCTCAAATTACAGTTGGGGAAAGTGAAGAGACAGAGAGCCGAAGTGATTCACCCCAGGTCACACTGGTAAAATTATGGGATCTCAGATTTAAAACTGGAAGAGCTATGGAGCGCAAACCCTCCCTTTACAGATGAGGAGCAAAGGCCCAGAGATGGAAAATGACTTGACCAAGGAAATATGTCTCATAAGCCACAGAGGCGGGATTCAAACCTAGATCTGGAGTATTTATAAAAACAACATCTTAGGAAGATTTTTATCAT
>CM053627.1:16974193-17063490 GCA_028646595.1 Phalanger gymnotis
AGAGAGAGAGAGAGAGAGAGAGAGAGAGAGAGAGAGAGAGAGAGAGAGAGAGGAGGAAGAGAGAGAAGAAAGAGAGACAGACAGACAGAGAGAGGCTGCCTTGAGGAGATACATGATCTTCACAAAAAGGCCCCAAAGTCTGAGTGCCCTGAATTCCCTCAGGATTCAATCCAAACCCCACTAGGAGGCCTTTTCTTTGTTTTTGGAGGGGAAAGGGTGCCCCTCTTTGCATCCCCAGCACTTATCACAAAGCTCAGCACATGGTAAACACTTCTGAAATGCTGGTTGACTCGATGACTGCCTGGTCCTTCTCAGTGGGTCCATCTTTATAAATCCCTCGCTCCATAATTCCCATGAGCCCCATCAGAACACAGCCCACTGAAGCAGAAAGATCACTGACAGGAACTCCTGGTTTGGCCACTTACTGCTGATGTGGCCTGAAGTAAGCCACTTGACTTGATGGACCTCAGTTTCCGCAACTGTAAAATTAAGGAGTTGGCTCTGACGACCTCTCAGGTCCCTCCTGGCTCTCGATCTGAGGTGCAATGGTTATAGACAGTGCCCCAGACAGAGTGATGCTGAGATTCCTCCAGAGAACCACGCCATGCAATAAATCACAGAACATCAGAGCTGGACGAGGCCTTAGGTATCATCAAGTCCAACCCTCTTATTTTTACAGACAAGGAGACTAAGGGGCCTGCCCATATTCACACAGCCAGGAAGGAGCAGAGCCAGGACTGGGATCCAGGTCCAGGTTCTTTGACTCTGATTCCAAGGCCAAGGTTGTTCCCACTCCCTGAACGCCACCTGCCAACCCCACCCCTATCCCCCAGTGTCTGGATCTGAAGAGCTAATCAGTATAGACCTAGAGGTTCCCATCTTCCATCGGGTGGAGGCAGGGAGACGTAAGGAGGCATCATTCACTGGTGGTGCATACTTCACTGACTAAGAACAATATTGAAGTTGAGATCAAGCACCTAGACTCTCGCCAGCTCCGTTTTGGCAGCGCCAACGCAAACAGAGCCAGATTGCAAGAGGCATAGGCTGGAGCAGCCCCAGAAGCTGCTGAATTGGGGCGGGAGCCATAGTCCCTTCCAAAATTGGAGGGGGAGGGGCTGTCCCATAGATTTAGAACACTGGGGCAATTCGAGTCAACAGACACTTTGCAAATGTCTATGTAAAGATTTGGGGGCACTGGGGCATCATGCATAGAACCTTTGATGCCAGGAAGCCCTGGATTCAAGGCTCACTAGTGCCACATTGCCTGGGTGACCTTGAGCATGGCACTCAAGGTCCCAATGTGCCAGGAGACTTTCAGAATATAAAGAAGAGAAAGTTTCCTCTGTCAATGAAATCTCAGGTCTGGTCCAGCCCTCAAAATCTAGAAGGCACCATACCCTTACTAAGGAGGAGGGGAGGGAAGAGAAGAAGAAAAGGAGAAGAAGGAGGAGGAGGAAGAAGGAGGAGGAAGAAGGAGAAGGAGAAGGAGAAGAAGAAGAAGAAGAAGAAGAAGAAGAAGAAGAAGAAGAAGAAGAAGAAGAAGAAGAAGCCTTACTTCCAAAAATCATAGATTGAGATGTAGAAGGGACCTAAGAGGCCACATCAGGTCCAATGCCCCCACTTTACAGATGAAGAAACTAAGGTCCAAAACAGTTAATTGATTTGCCCAGAATCACCAAGGTTGTCAGTGACTGAGTTGGAGTATGAATGCAACTCTAAATCCAACACTTTCACCTACACCCCATTGCCATGTTCATAGTAGCAAATCAGGAAGCTGGCTCAGGCATTGACGAGAAGGAAAGATTGGAGAGGGGAGCAAATGGAATCTGGACGACCACTCAGGAGACACTCTAGGCAAGAAACAGTTGAGATACAGCGGTGATCGTGGAAGCAAAGAGGAAGGGCTAGGTCCACAAAACACTGTGGATGTACAATCAATGCCGCTAGATCCCAGATGCTCTCTTGGTCTATTGTAGTGGCCTCTTAATTGGGCTCCTGACTCAAGGTTCTCCTCTCTCCAGCCCATCCTCCGCATGGCCGTCAAATCGATGCTCCTAAAGAAAAGGACGACCGCAACACTCCTCTGCTCAAAGACCTCCAGTGCCTTGGCACCCTTCACAATCTGGCTCGGTAGTCAGAAAACATTGATCAAGTGACCACTATATTCCAGGCTCTGCTAAGCACTGGAGATATAAAGAAAGGCAAAAAACAGCTGCACCCATTGAGGAGGTCACAGGATAATAGGACAGAGACAACACCCGGCCATGGACAAACAAGACATATACAGGATAAATTTGAAATAATCAGCAGAGAGAAGGCACGAGAATTAAGGGAGACGAGGAAAGATGTCTCGTAGAAGATGGGATTTTGCCTGGGGCCAATTATATATTTCACCCTCACACACTCAACTTCCGATTGGTTGGTTGTCCTTTATTCTTGAAGAGGATCAAAATGACATCATTACGTTAGAGCAACCAACTCTATTTCTACTGAAATTGCCCTGCTTGCCTGCTGTTCCTCATCCACACCGTTCTGTCTCTCCTCTCCCATCTCCCTCCCTTTGCACAGGCTGGCCCCTGGAACCTGGATTGTATTAGCTACTGCCACCTCTTAGAGTCTTTAGCTTCTTTCAAAGCTTCCCTCAGTAGTCACTTGCACGCACACACACACAGAGACACGTTCACACACTCACACACTCACTAACACACACTCTTTCACACACACTCATACACACATTCACACACACATACACACATTCGCACACTCTCAGGTGCACACACACACACACTCACACACACTAACACACAGTCTTTCACACACACACACATACACACATTCGCACACTCTCAGGTGCACACACACACACACACTCATACACACACTCACACACACACATACACACATTTGCACACTCTCAGGCGCACACACACACGTACACACACACCAATTGGTGCTCTCTTGTAATAACTTTTTATTTACCTTCTATATAACTTTCATTGCTTTGATGTTCATGTATTGTTTCCACAAATAGAAGGTAACCTCCTTGAGGGCAGGGACTGTTGTTGTTGGGTTTTTTCAGGTATAGGACAACCTTTATTTTACCTCAGAGAGAACATAGAAGATATAAAGGATTGACATGAGTCCAAAAGGCAGACACAGAAAACAGAAAGCATTGAGAAAGCCCATCCACTCCCCCTGGAAAGGAATTGAACGGTGTCTTGAGAACAGGGAAGCTTTTCTTACTCAGTCAGTCGATAAACACTTTTGTTTTTGTTGTTCAGTCCTTTACAGTCACATCTGACTCTTCAAGACCGCATTTGAGGTTTTCTTGGCAGGGATACTAGAGCAGTTTGCCATTTCCTTCTCCAGCTCATTTTACAGATGAAGAAACTGAGGCAAACAGGGTTAAGTGATTTGCCCAGAGTGACACAGATAGTAAGTGTCTGAGGCCAGATTTGAACTGAGGAAGATGAATCTTCCTGGCTCCAGCCTTCATCCACTGTACCACCTAGCCACTTATTAAGCACCTACTATGTGCTAGACTCTATGCTAAGCACTGGGGATACAAAATGAGGCAAAAAACAATTTCAACCCTCAAGGAGCTCACAATCAAACGGATGACAACAAGCAAACAAGTGTGTACAAACAAGCCATCCACAGGATAAATAGAAAATAATTGCTAAGGGGAAGACACCAGAATCCTTAGCACTTAGTGCAGTGCTTGGCATATAGTAGGCGCTTAATAAATGCTTGTTGACTTGACTTCAGCTTGAGGTTGCTATTGAGACAAGGGGAGACATTCTGGTGAGTCCCTTTCCCTGGGTCATCCAACCAGACTTACAGTACCGCCCTGTGGTTTAGGCTCCCCTGGACGTTGGTCTACCAGACCACGCAGAATGGCGACTCTTTTTGACCAGAGTCCACCCTCTTGAGCCTCCGTCACAGCCACCACCCTAATGACCTCTCACTCTATGATAGCTTTGTCTGTCCCTTAACAGATTTTATTAATATTGTTTGATTTCCCATCTCCCGTGCTTCCCCCATGAGTCTTCCCTTCTGCCATCCCCGAGTGCCATCTGCCCATTTGGTCCTAGCAGGGGCCTAGTACATGATGTTTAGTTAATTCCCGTTGAGTGATTGGTTGATTAGAGAGATGGGAGAGATGTTGCAGAGGTAGACTGGACAGGACTTGGCAAGGGGCTAAAGCTCTTATTGTATCCAAATGTGGAGAAAGGGAACGCAGACAGGCCAAACCAGTGCAGAACAGCCCGGGCTTCTTGTCCCAGGAGACTGGAGAACAAATCCCTTCATCAATCACTCTCTCAACAAGTCTTCACAGCTTCTTGTGCGCTGGGCTCTGAGCTCTGGGCTCAGCCTGCCTAGAAGAGTGAAGACAAGGAGAGCAGAGAAGACATCCCCTACCCTCCACGAGGCAACAGTCATACCAGGATGCAAAACAGGCCTCCCAGGGAGAATACGATAAGAACGCAATGGAAGAAGGCATCGCGTGGACCGTTCCGTTGTGAGATGCAGGCCATGAGGGATGGAGGAGCTCAAGGAAGGGAAAGAGAACCAGGGGCTGGGGAGGCTTCTCACAAAGGACGAGGCTTAAACTAAGCTTGGAAGGAAGGATAGGGTTTGGGGAGGTGGAGGCGGGGGAGGGGTGGGGCTACCTTGGGCATGCTCATGGACCTGGCTTGTTACACAGAAGGCTTGCGGTAGGAGGTACCAGGATGTGGTAGCTCTCCTCATGTTGTTTTTGAGTCATTTTTCAGTCATGTCTTCAGGATCCCATCTGGAATTTTCTTGGCAAAGATATTGGAGTGGTTTGCCATTTCCTTTTGCAGCTCATTTTACAGATGAGGAAACTGAGGCAAATAAGATTAAGTGTCACACAGGGTCACACAGCTAGGAAGTGTCTGAGACTGGATTTGAACTCAGCCAGTCTTCCTGACTCCAGACCCAGCACCCTATCCACTGCACCACCACGCTGCCCTTTCCTCATGTATTTGAAGGCTGTTTGTCATGTGAAAGAGGGACTAACCTTCTCTTTGACCCCAGAGTGAAGGACAAGGAGTGGACGTCTAAGAAGCACAAGAGTTCAGCTCCTGTCACTAGAAAGTTACATGACCGCTTGCGTTTAAAAAAACATTATTGGGAATCTTTGGTTTTTACAGCACCTTCATTTTCAAATACACACTCCCTAGAGAGCCATCCCTTGTAATAAAGAAGAAAGAATGAAAGGGAAAAATTAGTTCAGCAAAATTCACCAACATATCAACTGATTACGACATTATTGCAATATTCCACACCTGTGGTCCTCCACCTCTGCAAATGATGATGATGACAACCATGACCATGATGATGATGATGATAACAACCATGACCGTGATGATGGTGATGATGGCATTTATATTGAGTTTTAAAGTTTGCACAATGCTTTGTTTTATCTCAGTTGAGCCCCACAACCTCCCTGTGAGGTAGATATTATTATCTCCATTTTACAGATGGAGAAACTGAGGCTGAGAGGTAATGACTGGCCCAAAGAAGTACATGAATTGGATTCAAACTCAGATCTTCTTTAGTCCTGTCTAGTTCCCTCTACTCCACCCCATGTTGCCTCTCACAAAGCAAAGAAGAGGGGAGGAAGGTACATTTCATCTTCTCATCTTCAGGTTCAAGTTTGGGCATAATAACCACATAGCATCTAGTTCCCTCTTTCATTCATTTATTCTTCCCACTTACATTGTCGTATGGATGACCAGTCATTGGAGACATTGGTTCTAACCCCCTCCCCTGTTCCCACTGGTAAATGCCTCATGGGCCACAGATTTACTAATTAGTAAGTGCTACTGTAAGGGGTGGGTCACACTACTTCCTGTTGATCTTTTGGACCACCTCCCTACTGAGACAGCTCTCATTCCTTTTTAGTGCTAACACCATAATCAAATCAACACTTCTATTGCTGTTGGAAAGTATGTGTCAATCTACTCTCCTACGACCTCATTCACCATCCCCATAACTTCCTAAACTGTAATATTCCTCCCTGGACACAACCCCATTGGAATGCAAGCTCCTTGAGGGAAAGGTCTAGACTGTCTTGACTTTTGTATTTGTGCCCCTAGAGGGGATGAGTACTTAATAAATGCTTTTTTCATTCATTCATTCATGTTGGGGTGAGGGGTCCTGTTCAAGTACAGATTGGAACGAATGGTCTCTGAGGTCCCTTCTAACTCTCGATTCTTTGCTTCTAATATCCCTCCAAACCCCGAAGCAGAGCAGGAACTGGGATGCCAAGGATGTAACACAGTAGGTACCTAAGAGGGATGCTCTATATTCCTTTTAATGCCAGAACATGCTGTTCTCCATAATCCATAAGTATTTATCTTATGTCAAGTCAGGACTTATGTGTTTTGCATAATGAAGGCTCCAAGCTCTGGTACCAATACCACATGGTGAGGGCATGGAGGTTTTGAACCGCCATCTTATCTTGGCTCTGCCTGGAAAGCCAGCCACCCTTAATGAGGACCAGAACCCCAAATAACTGCTGAAGGCTCCCCATCAACATCATACTTCAAGGATCTGTGAATTAGTGGGTGAGGGTAGTCTGATCATTCCATCTATCGATAAGCATTTATTAAGCACCTATCATGTTCTGATAAATACTAGCTGTGTGGCCATGAGCAAGTCTCTTAATCTCCCAATGCTCTAGGCAAATCTCTAAGACAGGGCTTTGTAACCCAGGGTTCATAGACCTCCTTTGGCGTCTGTGAATAGATTCCAGGGAGTCTATGAAAGTTATTGGGCAGAAAATTACATCGTTATTTTCAGTAACTATTGGTCTCCTTTGTCACCCTATGCACTTTAATTTATGCATTTAGAAACATCATTGTGAGAAACAGTCCACAGGCTTCATCAAACTGCTAAAGAGGTCTATAACACAAAAAGGATTAAGAACCCCTAGTCTAAGAGTATATAAGTTGCAGAGAAATAGCCAGCCTGCCCTGGTGGATGGAGTTCCCTCATCTAGGAGTTCCCTTTAAATCAATGAAACCACAACTCAAGTTTTTATAATCCTATCCCTATGAGCCAGGAACTGGACCCCTTTCACTGATATATATCCCAACCCTTCTTGAATTTAGCAGACAAGAGTCGCTGTAGACAAACAAATCTATCACCGTGATGATAAGTATCTTCAGATTTAACTTGCCTCTACTACCAGGCTCTGATTCAAAGCCTTCCCACTGATAGGGCTACCATTCTGCCGCCATGATGTCTGAGAGCCCAAGATCACCAATGAGCTGTGATGAGCCATTGGTGGAAGACTCAACCTTCTCTCTGGACATTCCACTCTCTTGGAGACCTCCTTTCTCTCATTGTGGCTTTGCCACCTTCCAAGAATGGCAAGTTCAAAGGCTCAATGAGGAAATTGTAAATTGTCCTTTGTCCTCATCACTCTAGCTCCAGGATGTTCACACTAAAAGGTAAATAAAAAACAAGCTCTCAGACTTCCCATCCATTGTCCTTAGGGACAGGGGTCATACTGAGGTGTCTGAGCACATTGCTGGTCTCCCCAAGCCTTCCAGTGGCCTCCGGCTGCCCTCCCTTTCCCATGGGAGGCTGATGACTCAGTGGTACTACCTTGGGTCTCTGCTCCCAGGCCACCAATCACTGCCAAATGAGCCCCAATTTGCTATGCTAATGTGTGCTTTATGCTGAGCTGGGACTCATCAAACTCCTTTTGCTCAGGACCTCAAGCGAGACTCCAGCCCCGGCAGAACAAATTGTAATTATGTCAAGCCACAACCTGCTGCTTAGTCAAGGCAATTAGTGAAATTACTTGGCATTCCACAAGCCAGGGGAAAGCAAAGCCATGAGCTACGTGCAATAAAAGATGAGCAGGTATTGAAACCAGCAGTCAATCAGAAACCTTCCAGCCCCCACCTTCATCCACCTCCAAGCCAATTCCAAAGGGGCTGCAAGCTGCCCCCACACCCCTGAAACCCACCTGGCCATAATTAGGCTTCATTCCATGCTAATTACCCCCCATCTCCTGCATCTCCACCCTTATCTCAGCCACCTTCAGGAAATTCACTGGCACACCTGGAAAAAGAAAGTTAGAAGGGTGGGTTAATTTGGACCAATGTGCTCTGGGGAGGCAACTGATTTGTGTCCTGATGTGCAAGAGCGCCAAAGTATGGCAGACAGACAGATGAGCAGACAGCCAGGGCAACTTGTTCCTCTTCACCCACAAACACCATGCTGCTGGCCATCCACACTGGGGCAGGCCTATAGAAGATAGATCCCTAGCAGAGCCCTCAGAGATAAAGAACAGGAGCTGAAGACCCAGCTAACCTGAGATGAGAATCCTAGGTCAGGCCAATCTTCATTCAGCCAACAAACATTTAATAATAAGGGGTTCATTAAGTGGTCACCATGTGATAGGGCTGTGGAATACATACTAGGCAGTGGGCGAAATTCAGAGAAAAGATGACAGCCCTCCCTTAATGAAGTTTCTAGTCTAGTGGGAGGTTGGGGGGAGGGGAGTGAACAAGACGGGCACACAAAGTCTTATAACACTAATTAGCATTTTATCAAGTACTTGAATTGCGCTCTGGTGTAGTGAATGGATAGAGCCAGCCTCAGAGTCAGGAAGTCTGAAATACGTTGGCTATGGAACTTTAGGTAGGTCATTTAACCTCTCTCTTCCCCCAGACAACTCTCTAAGAGAATTATAGTAGGTAGCAATCTGGGGAAGCTAGGTGGTACGCTGGTTAGAGCTCAGCCCTGGATTCAGGGAGACTCAGAGTTCAAATTTGGCCTCAGACACTTAGTAGCTGTGTGACCCTGGGCAAGTCGCTTCACTCTGTTTGCCTCAGTTTCCTCATCTGTAAAATGAGCTGGAGAAAGAAATGGCAAACCACTCCACTTTGCCAAGAAAACCCCACATGTCATCACAATAAGTAGGACACAGTTGAAGGTTGCAGGTACCGTTGGTGAAGAGGGTTTCTTCACCAGGAGTTCCCTACATCAATAAAATCACAAGTCAGATCTCCCAAAAGTACATAGGGGAACTGAAAGGATGTGGCCTGAGAAATTATGAAAGAAGGGGATTCCTCGGAGCTGAGGGAACCAGGGAAGGCTTTATTAAGGAATTGATACCTCAGCTGAGTTGGGAAAGAAGAGAAAATTACTTCTGTCTTGAACATGTTGGGTTGGAGGTAGAAGAATGATATCCAGGTGGAGATATCTAGATGGCCATATAAGATGTTGGTGTGAGGCTCAGGGGTAAGGCCTTGATAAGACATTTGGACTAAGAGATCATTTGCATAGAGGGAATGATTAACTTCTCAGGGCCCTGGGCAGCTCTCAAAGACTAAATTGAAGAGGCTGTAAGCTCCTTACCAGAAACTCTCTGCATAGATGTGATCACAAGGATGTAAATAGAAAGTAGGTATAATAATACTTAGCATTTCCATAATGCTTTAAGGTTTTCAAAGTCCTTCACATGTCACCTGGAAATCATCTCCTTTCCTGGCCCTGTAACACTGCCCCCAAAACTTGTTAGTTCTGCTCAGTTTTGTTCTGGGCACCACCTTTTAGAAAAAAAATTTGGCAACTGAAACAAGTCCTAAGAAGGGAAGTTAAAATGGTGAAGAGCTTTGAGTCAATGTCGTATGATGACTAGTTGAAGGAACCCTAGATGTTTTGCCTGGTGAAGAAATGATTTAGGACATCCAGGATATCTGTCTTCAAGTATTTGAAGGATTGGCCTATAGAAGAGGGACTAGACGTTTTGCCTTGTCCCAAAGTTCACAGCAAAGAGGAGCAATGTATAAAAGTTGCCAAAACGCAAATTTAGGCTCCACATGACCTCAAACTTGCCAACAATTAGAGATGCCCAGAAGATGGGTTGCCTTATATGGTAGTGAGTTCTCTGTCACTGGATGTCTTCAAAGATGAGCCTTGATATTAAGAAAGTTCTGATACAAGATGGGTTGGACTAGTTGACCTTGAAGGTTCCCTCCAACTCAAAAATTCTATAATTTTGTATTCCTAACTTATTCATTCTATAAATTCTCTCAGTCTATCTCTGGCTGCAAACAGGAATATTTATATTTGTATTTATGTATAATATATCATATTATATGTTATTATATGTAACATATATTTATGCATAAATATTTATATGACTGTATATATGAATATTTATCAGATTGAAGTTTTATCACACTAAAGAGGTATGTGAACTCCCCTTCCCAGTTAGAGACATGCACGATTTAAGCTTAGACTCTTCTCTATTTCCAAGAATGCAACCTATGAGGACCCCTGTTCTGTGGGCTCATTGGAGGAAGGGAACTTAAACCTATAAATGTGCTGGAAGGGAGGTTTTCTGCTATGAAATAGAAAATTTAAAGATTGATCTCAGACCATCTTTCTGCTAAGATGGAGGCCTACCAGGCTTTACCATCTGCTTTTCCTCTATGTCCTAGAATCCTCTGGGTCACACTACCTGTACCACCACAATACCACCCAGATTGCCATCTGACCAGCTGATGCACCTAAGGACCCCTGAGCCTTGCCAGCTGTAGTACTGCAGTACTCTTGGGAATTCTGGGCATTTGGATAAGCTACTAGATCAGAATTTAAAATTACACACAAAAGGCCTCAGGAGAAAAACTTGCTCCTTTCTTCCTGCTGACCATAATGTGTGAGGATGACTCCCTAAGATCCAAAGGCCAGCTAATGAATGTTGAGGAGATCCTGACTATAACTGGTGATTGATATTAAGGGGAATAGAATAGAAATGGGGCTTAAGCATACAGTGCTTGAATGATCCCATAATCCCTCAGGGATTCCCCTAGAACCTTGGGGACCCCACTTGCCAGTGTGAGTGGGTGTTGTGACAAGGAGCCTCAGAGTTTCTATAGGCTACAAAACTGTAAATCTATAGAAATGTGAGCTATTGTGTAGGTTACCTCCCCAACAGATGCAGGTTCCAGTAAACAGCAGACTGCTGCGTCATGAACAACAGGACCAATGTATCTATTCCTGCCTTCCTCTCCCCCTGCTGCCCACCAGGCTTTCTAGCTGGATCACATGCCTTCACAGAACCCTCCTCCAGTTGGAGTGTTTGGCCTGCAGGGGCATTGTCAAAGCTCATTCTAAAGGCTGTGTTTCTTTTCTTGGTGTGGGTTTCCTTTTCTTTTTTTAATTGGGCTATAAAAGACTCACAGAAATCTTTTTTTTTTCTTTTCTCTTCCTTTCTCCACTATATTAGAGACACAACAGGAGTTGCTCCCTTCCAGGGATAATTGGAAGAGGTTCTTAGCAATTAGTGGGTTATATAACAAAGGGAACAGAATCTCACCTGGCCTTCTGCCTCTCACTCAGGTCTGGAAAGCAGGATGGCCTAGGGACAAATAAGATGAGACATTCAAGCCCAGCGATGCTGCCCGATGCCTGTGTATATTGCTAATGAGAACAGTATCTTCACTAACTGCCCTGGGACCTCAGAGCAGGAAGGAACCTGAGAGGCTATCAAGTCTAACACCTTCCTTTCACAGATAAAGAAACTGAGGTGGCTCACCTAGAGTCACACAGGTAATAAGTGCAAAGGCAGGATTTGAACCCAGGTCCTCTGAATTCCAAATCAGTGCTGTTTCCATGGTGCTGACTTGCCACCAGCAATGCATCCCAAACATGTTGAGTGGAAGTGACTTCCAAGAAAGCTGAGGACAAAAAGAAGAATTCAGTGACTGTAACCCACTCAAGCCGTAGATCACGGGCTGTGTTCCTCCAGATATGTGAGCCTACGAGAGGGCATGTCTCAGCCAGGCTACATCAGAGAGTATCTGGTGGTGGCAATGTTTGTGTCTGAGTGTTGGTGTACATGAAGGAGTCACAATGGGAGCTGTCTGAAAGGGAATGGCGGCCCCAAGAGGAAGCAGGTCCTCCCCAATGGAAGTCTCAAAGCAAAGATAAATGAAAGCTCAGTCTATTTGTGACCTAAAGCCCTTCTTAATCCGGCTCCAGTCTTGTTACTCATTCCTCTCCTTCACACATTCTACAACACAGATGAGCTATCCTGCTTGCACACACATTATGTCCCCCATCTCCATACCTTCACATAGACTGTCTCCCATACCTGAGGTGCACAGATTCCTTAGCTGAAACATTTAGCTGAGAAATTTGAAATTACATAATGAAATGTAATGTAATGTAATGAAATTATGTAAATAAGTGACCCAATGTCCAGAGATTTTATTGCTAGGCATATGCCCTACAAAGGTTCTTAAAGGCTCTATATTCTCCGCAATATTAATAGCAGCACTTGTCATAGCAAAGAACTGGAAACAAAGCAAACACTCATTGATTGGAAACTAACAAACTGTGGCATCTGAATGCAATTGAATATTATTGGACTATAAGAAATGACAAAGAATCCAGAGAAACATGGAAAGATTTATATTAACTGATACAAAGTAAAGTAAAACAGAAGCAGGAAACAATACACCTACAACAACAACAATATAAATGGAAAGGACAACAGACAAATCTAAACTGAAAGCTGCAAAATTATATTGACTAAGTTTGGCTCCAAAGAAGAAACATGAAAAGACACTTCCCCCTGCCCCTTTGCAGGGAGGGGGTTTGGGGAAGGGAAGGAAATACAGGTGTGGGATTGCAAATGACATCAGACTTTTTGATGTATTCATGGCTTTTGCTGATTTTTTCTCTTTTTCCTTTAGCAAAAATCTTTAAGATAGCTCTTTGGAAGTGGAAAGGGAGAGGAAAAGGGAAAATGAGTGATGCACAAATAAAACGTATCAATAAAAACTATTTTTTGAAAAAATTCAGGTCAACTATTGCCTTCTCCATGAGACATTTCCTCATTCCCCTGCTGACAGATGCCTTTTTTTCCCCAAATTACTTTGTGGTAGGTTCGTGTTTTCTCCCATACTTATACAGGAGTATACATTTAGAGCTAAAATAGACTTTAGAGGTCAGTAGTCCATCCTTCTCATTTTACAGATGAGGACACTGAGCCCCAGAGAGATTAAGCAACTGGCTCAAAGTCACACAGAGAGTAAGTGGTAGTGGATTTGATTCCAAGTTTCACATTCTGCCCATAGTGCCATGTTGACTTCCTTGAGAGAAGGTGAAGCTTGAGATCAAGAGTGGTTTCATTTTTGTCTTTATATCATTAGCAACTGGCACAGTGCCTGGCATATAGTGGGTGCTCAATAAATACTTGTTCACTGGTTGGGTGATTGATTGATGACTGCTAAAATCTCTTCCAGCTGTGAGATCCTGTGACTCTGCCAAGTGTCCATCTGGGTCTGATTGTATCTTTGTATGAATTTACTTGTGTCTAAGGCAGCAGGCTGAAAGGGAAGGGCTTACATGATAAACCTACTACCCTCACCACCGGCCAGCGCTTCCAATTTGTATGAATTTGGGGTTGACGGCGATCACGAGCAAATCTTTTTGGGCCATGTCCAGATTCGTAATAACCTATGCTGGCATTTGCTTAGGACTTGGAGGGAAAGTTTGGGTTTGGAGGTTCAGGAGTGGCATCCCATGGATTTCCCAAGTAGACGAGCACTCTAGTATCTGCTGCTAGCCCTGGCTCTGCCCTTCCTGCTACCACCACACTAAGCCACAAGTAAGCATTAGTTCCTCACTTATATTGATCAAACTGCAAGGGAGGGAGGGGAGAGAGAGAGGAAGAATTTATTTTCCCCTTAGTTCATCCAAGAAGTGGTTAGAGTTTGTCTTTCCTTAATTTTCAAATTATATTAATATATTTTGTTTAAATGTTAACTCCATTACAAATATGTTTTCCCCCTTCTCTCCCCAGAGAGTCATACCCTGTAACAAACAATAAAAAAGGAAGAGAGGAGGGGTTTTTTAAAAAAGGCAATTCAGAAAAACTAATCTACACACCAATTGTGTATCACAGTATATGGAATGTTTAGCACTAATAGTCCTTCATCTATACAAAGTAGGGAGGGAAGTAAATTTCTTCATCATTTCTTTGGGACCAGCCTTGATTATCATGAGTGAGTACATGGTGTTTATTTTGGTTTGGTTTGTTCTTGTTCTTTCTACTTCAATTGTTACAATCACAGCAATGTGTTCTTTTCCTGCTTCTTCTTACTTCCCTTTGCAACAGTTCTTACAAGTCTTCCCAGGCTTCTCTGAATTCTTCATAGTCTTTGTTTTTTATAGTGAAGTAAGACTTCATATAGTGAAGTAAGTATATTCATGGACTATAATTTGTTAAACCATTTCCCAATTGATGAGCTTTTATTTTTCTTCTAGTCCTTTGCTACTACAAAAAGTGACCCAAACAATTCAAATCTACCAGCCTCCGCTTGCGTTGGTTGGTGCACCTTTACAAAGCATATCAAACCCCATCCTGTAAGGCGCTCTCGAGAGCCTGATGAGCTGGGGAGTTGAGGCCCACGGACAGTCTTGTGGAAATAAGGAATTATCTGGGGCTACACAGTCCACTTGGCTCCTTCTCCTCTGATAAGGCAGGCTGTGAACAGCACATGCCCCCTTTCCAAATAAGCACTGGACACGAGTTGTCCACGAGCTGTGACGCATGGCCCTGGGGCTCCTGATAGGCTTAGAGGATCATGCACGGGCTTGCTTGCACCCAGAAACGAAGGCTAGTACTGCATAAAAATCCTGCCTGCTGTAACAATGAACAGAGTTCCTTCCAGCTTGACCCCCGCCTCATCACTGAGTACCGAGACAGGTCCTTGCTGGTCAAGGACTACCAGGGTGAGAGGACCCCAACACCATCCTTTCTTTTTGTCCTAGGAATTTTTGCCCACAACCCTCACTTAGGATGTGTCATAAAAAGATGTCCCTAATTGGGGAGAATGGAAAAAGAATGAGACCTTCAGTCACTGGCACTAAGTGACTGCTTAGGAAGACACCATACGAAGAGGGAAAGTGAGGAGGGGCATGGAAAGAACTCACCCTCGTTAATTAACTATTTTTACTAACTTTGTGCTCAGCTCTGCACCCTTCAAATCCTGCTCCCTGGGGAAAGCCCCAATCTCCCTACCTTAGTTTTTGTTCTATTCTCTCTCAATTCCTTCTGGGGAAGCCTATTCCAAAGCCCCCATTTTTAGTCCTTGAACATTTTCCCTTCAAAACACTTCCTAAAATCATAGTATCACAGACCCAGAGCTGGAAGGAACCTCAGAGACCGCTCAGCTCAGTTTTCTCATTTTATAGTTGAGGAAATTGAGACCCAGAAAAGTTAATTTGCCCAAGGTCACAAAGGTTATAAGCTGTCACTTTGCCCCCATCTCTCTTTCTGAGCAGGGACTGAGTCGTACTCCATGTTGTACTCCATGTCTCCAAGCTCCCTGGGACAAAGGCATGTGAACCCACTAATGGAAAGACAAGCCATTATTATTGCCATAGCTACCCATAGACTAACGTAAAGCACTTAGCACTGTGCCTGGCACATAGTAAGTGCTATATAAATGGTAGGGATGATGATGATGGTGGTGATGGTGGTGGTGATGACGGTGATGCTGGTGATAATGATGATGGTGATGACAATGATGATGGTGGTGGTGATAATGATGGTGATGGTGGTGGTGATGACGGTGATGATGGTGATAATGATGATGGTGATGACAATGATGATGGTGGTGGTGATAATGATGGTGATGGTGGTGGTGATGATGACGACGACGATGATGATGATGATGACGGTGATAATGATGGTGATGATGATGATGATGATGATGATGTCTTGATGTTAGTATTTTAGAGCAGTGCCCAGGAAGGTTTTCCTTGCCTTTCTGGTCACCCCACATTTTTCTTCCTCTGAATTTTGTACGGAATTAGGAGCTACCACCCTTCACTTTTGGCTTTTCCAAAAGCCTATGATTATTAGTTTTTATTAATACCTCAAAAATCCTCTGGTGGCATCCTCAGATCCAGGAATATTTTCTACCTCAGCTGCAACTTCAAGTGCTCTGTATTGCAGGATAATAGATAACCATCACCCAGCACTTTTAGGTTTGCAAAGTATTTTGCAGTTGCTGACTTATTTGATCTTCACCATGACCCTAGGATATATTATTATTAGGTTATATTATTATTCCCATTTTTACAGATGAGGAAACAGGCAGACAGAGGCTAAGTGACTTACCCAGGGTCACTCAACTAGTAGGTGTCTGAGGCAGGACTTATACTCCAATTCCCATGCTCTGTCTGCTGCACCACCTGGCTACCAGGATGTGTGCATGCATGTAGTGTGTTTTTACATGTGTGCCCATGCACATGTGAACATGTGGGCCCTAGTGTAGTTTCCACAGTGCCTATCTTTTTCAGTATCCTATGATTAATTAGGGCCATCTAGATGGCTCAGTGGATAAAGCACTGGGTCTGAAATCAGGAAGATCTGAGTTCAAATCCAGCCTCAGACACTTGCTAGTTGTGTGACCCTGAGCAAGTCACTTAGCAAGCCCACTTCTGTCTGCCTTAATCACTGGAGCGGGAAATGGCAAACCGATTCAGTACCTTTGCCAAGAAAACCCCATGGACAGTATGGTCCATGGAATCACAAAGAGGTGGACACTACCGAAATGACTAAACAGCATGATTTATGAACAAAGTGAAGGGTTATCCCTGATACCCAGTTAGACCAGGTAAGGCATTCATTCTTTCTAGACCCCTGCTGGCTGGTATTCCTGGGATATTCTGGAAAGCAGTAGGATATCCCCTTACCTCCCAGATACCCACAGCCATATGAACCTCTCAGGGTTATTAAAGAATAAGAATATATTTAGATTGGGATTCCCATATTTCATCCAAACCACAGTCTCTTGATTGTATATTGTCCATTATCATTCAGTTTCAACATAAGCCTACCTTGTCTGCCAAGCTAGGCCACCAACACTCTGAGGGCAGAAAATGTGGCTTTTCCTCCTGTCCCTGCCACTGCACGACTGTACATACCATGAATACAGCCAGCTCTTCTTCCTGGGTCTTAGATACCAATCTTTGCTCTCCACCATGAACCCCACTAGTTAGGAGAAGAGACAGTCTTTTGGTTCATGAACTAGCTAACTTAGAGGTTCCCATGGAGCTGAAACAACATAGGAGGGACTACAGAAAAGATGGCCTCCATTTACAGATAAGCCATGGAAAGTACTCTGAATATAGAGTCAAGGAAGCTGGGTTCAAATCCAAGTTCTGTCACTTCCTACCTGTTCAACCTTGGGCAATTCACTTAACTCCTCAGGCAGTGTCATGTGGTATAAAGGGGGCTAGATTTGGAGGCAGGGAGATCTGGGTTTCAATTCCACCTCAGACCCTGATTAGCTATATGACCCTGGGCAACCAATCAACCAACAAGCATTTATTAAGCACCTACTATATTAGTTTCTGGGAACGCAAATACAAAGAGTGACACAATCCTTAGGTTTGTGTTGGATATAATCTATCAGGGATAAGTAGCTTCACCTTTCTGGCCTCAGCTGTCTCATCTGTAAAAATGGGGGCTCAGACTCCATGATTTCCAACTCTGAATTTATGGTGTTCTAACTCAATGGCCTCTGAGGTTCTTTGCGGTCTTCAATCTACAATCCTATGACTTTTCAGGATTTCCCAAATTCAAGAAGAGACCTGAAAATGCCCTTAGAAACATAGCACTGCCCATAACACTGGCAAACCACATTAAAAATCAACCAACTACGTGGGGGAAGTGTAGGAGGATCTGTTTGGTGTCCCCATGCCTCTTGGAATTTAAAAAAAATTTGTGGGGCTTCACCCACCAAGATTAAAGAAACAGCTAATTACTACTTAAAGGTGTTTCCTTTGAAAAAAAAGAAAAAACAGGTAGTTACCATTTGCCAAGAATAAACAAGTTGGAGGTGGGAGGAAGGGAGAGAGGATTCACCAGAGATCTGAACCCAAGAACCGGAAGTGGCATCTAGAATGGACAAAGCCCTTTCACTCCCTGCATGGAACACAGGCGTCCACTAAGGGGTGATCCTTTCACTGAATGAGATCACAACCCTTCCTAAATGTTCTGTAGCCCACAGCTTCACTTCCCGGTGGCCAAATGTCTGAGGATGAGCCTCTCTGGACATAGCTGGGATGGTCTTTGGTCCATCTCTTGGCCCATATGCAGCTTTCCAAACTGGTAGGACATGTCAGAGCCTACCATCTACTGGAAAGAAACTGAATTTGGAATCACTGAATTTGGACCAGAATTCTGCCCATCCGTGTGACTGTGGGTAAGTCATTTAACCTCATCGGTCTCAGTATCTTCATTTATAAAATCAAGATGTTGGGCAAGATTATTCCTAAGTTCTCTTCCAGCCCTAAACCTAAAACTATGGGAAGCCAGGGTCAGTTCCATCCCAAGAGGAGGCTGTGGGGTACAGTGGAAAGAGCAAGGCTCTGGAGACAAGGGAACTGTGTTCAAATCCCACCCTGGAGGTTTACTACCTGTGGGATCTTGGGCCAATTACTTAATCTCACTCTCAGTTTCCTCATCCGCAAATTGAAAGGGCTGGACTAGACGTCCTCTCAGTTCTAAACCAATAAGCCATGACCTTGGAAGGCATCAAAGAAAGAAGGAAGTAAAGGGCAAGTGTTTATAGGCTCATAAAATCACAGCTCCAGAGCTGGAAGGGATTTTAGAAGTCCAGAACTCTCATTTTGCAGATGAGGAAACTGAGTCCCAGAAAGATGAAATGATATGAACTAGGATTCGAACGTAAGTCCTCCAATGCCAAAAAACGAGCCTTCTTTTCACCACACCACCCTACTTAACATCCTCGGTATGAGCTAGAAAGGGATCTTAAAAGACTTAGGGATGCTATGGGTTCTAATAATACTGGGAGATCAGCCCTCTCATTTACAAACTTCTTACTTTGCCTGTTCAGTAAAAGCATCCAATTAAGAGGCATTTTTGTTTTTGTAGCAACCTTTGCAAAGGCAAGCCCAATATAAAGAGTGGACAAATAGAGGACAGAGGACTAAGGGAGAGAGAGAAAGGAGGAAGGGAGCCTCTTGGACCACATGGACACACTGAGCTCACGTTTAAATGTTTTGTTAGAACCCAGATACTTAGCAGAGACCCTAGGTTTTTAAAATCTCAGTTGTCTTTTTAAATGATCTACACCCATTTTAAAATCTTTTTAAGAAAAAAGGGAACAAGATGTCACAGCCTTGTGTAATAAAAACAGACACACATTTGTGGGATTGAGGGAAAAACCCCACTGGATCAAAGATATTGCTAAGAAAACAGAAAAGTCAAGACAAGGACATGGATGTTAAACTCAAGAAACTCTCCAGTGGTTAAAATGAATATCTTCTTTATTCCAGCCTTTCCCAGTATTTTAGCTTTTCTCTTTTTCTCTCCTCTCTCATAATCTCATCTATCCCAATCTCAACTCATTTTCCCTAACATCTAGTAGTTCCACAAAAGGTAGAGGCTGCATAGTGCTTTGCATACAGTAGGTACTTAATAAATGTTGTTTGAAAGGAATTCAATTGAATGTAATCATCTAGTCTGACCCATGCACCTACTTTATGGATGAGGAAACAGAAGCCCAGAGAGGAAGCATTGCCCATCGCAGAGCCAAGAAAGCTAATCAGTTTCCCATGGGATTCATTTTTTTTCTGTAACCTACCACTGCTTAGTCCTTACTCTCAGGACTTTCCTGACCTTTGTCTGTCCTTGATGCCTGGAATTCTTCTACTGATCCTTTAGACGTCTCCATTAAGATGCCAGTTCCCCCGTGCACAAGTAAGAGGGCAAGGATTGTTTGGTGCATTTGTATTCCTAGTACCTAGCTCAGTTCCTGGCACACAGTAGTCACTTAATAAATGCTTGTTGATTGATATTATCATTGGATCATAGATGTAGAGGTAGAAGGGATCTAAGAAACCATATAGTCCAACTCCTTCATTTTACAGGTGAGGAAATAGAGGCCAAGAGAGATTAAATGACTCACCCTGTGTCCCATATCTAGTTAGTGTGTGAGGTGGGATTTGAACCCAGGCCTCTCTGACTCCAAGTCTACCACTCCATCCCACCAACCATCAATCAATGGTACTTTAGGATAAATGAACTTTAGGATTTTGTTCTAGGGCTTGCAGGCACCATAACTTGTAATAACTTACATTTACATCAGACTTTATCTATAAGAACTCATTTTGTTCTGCACAAATTGCACCTTTATTTCCAACTGGAAATTGACATCTAGTCAATTTTCTTAGGATGAGTAATACTTTTTAAAATTTCTGTTTCCATAAGTGAAGCACTTTTCATCGAGTAGATTTGGAATAAAAGGACCTGGGTTCGAGGACTAGTTGAGGGAACCAAGGCATCCTGGTACAGCAGACACCAAATAGAAAAAAAGCCTTGGTTCAAATCCCAGCTCAAACACTTACTAGCTGCATGACCCTGGGCAAGTCATTTATACTTTCTGTGCCTCAGTTTACTCATCTATAACATCAAGAGGCATAACCCAATGTTCCCCGAGGTCCCTTCCAGCCCAAATCTACGATTCTCAATTTCTTCACCTGTGTAATGAGGGCTGCTAGGTGAGACCATAGTGTACAGAACACCAGGCTTGGAGTCAGGAAGACATCTTCCTGAGTTCAAAACCAGCCTCAGACACTTCCTAGCAAGTCACTTCACCCTGTTTGCCTCAGTTTCCTCATCTGTAAAATGAGCCAGAGAAGTAAATGGCAAACATTCCAGTACCTCAGCCAAGAAAACCCCAAATGGGGTCACTGAAGAGTCAGAAAAGTGACTGAACAACAAACAACAAAAATAATTCAGGTTGGACCAGATGCGCTCTAATATCCTTTCCAGCTTTAAATCCATGATTGTGCGTCCCCAAGAAGACAGGAGAACTGATAGCTGCCTTTGAGTATTTGAAGGGTTGACATGGGAAAGAAGGGTTAGATTTAATCTACCTCAATGTGTCAGAAAAAAATGAACATTTATTAAGCACTTACTGTGTGCCAGGTTCCATGCTAAGTGCTGGGGATAAAAAGGCAAAAATGATCTTTGCCCTCAAAGGGCTTACATACTAAGGGAGGAGACAGCATGAAAACAACAATGTACATATGAGGCATATAAAGGACAAATTGGAGCTCATCTCTTCTTGCAGAAGGTGGGATTTGATCTGAGAGCTGAGAGAAGCCAGGAAACAGAGGCAAAGAATAAGCCAATGAAAATGCAGATTCGGGAGGAGTGTTATAGGTGAAATAGCAAAAAAAAATTTGTAAAAAAGCCAGTGTTATGGGATTACAGAGAATGGGGAAGGGGAGCAAAGTGTATGAAGACTGGACAGAGAGGAGAGGCCAGGTAGGGAAGGGCTTTAAAATTCAACCAGAGGATTTTCTGTTTGGTCCTGGAAGTAATAGGAAGCTGATCATTGTTCAGTTGTTTCAATCATGTCCCATTCTCTGTGACCTCATTTCCTGGCAAAGATACTGGAGCACTTTACCATTTCCTTCTCCAGCTCATTTTACAGAAGAGGAAACTGAAGCAAATAGGGTTAAGTGACTTGTCCAGAGTCACACAACTAGTAAGTATCTGAGACTGGATTTGAACTCACAAAGACAAGTCTTCCCAATTCACTGTGTCACCTAGCTGCCCGATAGGAAGTTACTGGAGAAGTGTGACCTAGTTAGACCTGCACTTTTGGTAGATCATTTTGATAATAGGAGACAGACTGGAGTAAGGAGAGACTTGAGGCAAGCAGACCCACCAGCAGCTATTGTGCTAGTCTAGGCATGAGGTGATGGGGGTCTGCGCTGGAGGGATGGCAGCATTAGAGGAAAGAAGGGGGTATATAGAAGAGATAAAGATACACAAAGATAAATTGGCAGTTTAGATATGAGAGCGAGAAATTGGGGATGACACCTTGGTTGCAAGCCTGCGTGACTGGGAGGGTGGTGGTACCCTCAATACTAATGGGGAAGTTGGGAAGAGGGAAGTGTTTGGGGAAAAACATGATTTCAGTTTGGACATGTTAAGTTTAAGATGTCTCTGAGACCCAGATGGCAAAGCTAAGAGCAGGTGATATAAGGAAAAATCTCTAAATTCATTTTGGAGCTGTCCAAAAGTGAACACCAAGAGAATATTGATGTTAAGAGATGGATTTGGCAGCAACGGACAGCTTGGAATCACTGTGAGCCTAAAACAATCTTCAAAATCACATAAACCCATGAAACAGAGGAATCACAAACTGTCCTTCAGTCTTGGGGGCATCCTCTAAGCCAATAAATATGGTAGTTGTTTTTTATTTGGAAGCTTTAGAAGTTTCTAATGAACCTTATTCTCTTTGAAGCATGAATTAGGTAATTCCCTTAGCAGATAAATAAATAAACAAACAAATAAAGCCCTGCTATGCTGATGATTTTCACATCAAAGCCTAGATGGATGACATGTCTTCGTTTTCTTAGCCATGCACATTAATGCCCATCCCCCCCCCCCAAGCCAACTGGGCAGGCTTCAGCTTCTCTTGCTTTGCTGTTTATGAGGACCTCACCTGTCGCAATCTATGCTACTTATATTTTAGCATTTAATAGAAACCAGTAGGAACCAGCATTCAGAACTGTTTCTGTTACTTTTTAAAACAGAGTCCACAGTACGTTTGTCCATTTAGCCTTCCCTACCCCTCTCTCCTCTCTTTGTCCACTTGATTTTTGAATGCCTGCATTTATTTGGGGCTTGTCATAATCAGCGTGTTTACATCTCCTCATATCCTGCTTGCCTCCAATTATAAAAATCCACTTGGATTTCCATATTTCTTTGTATTACTTATATTTCTCATTTGTACTTGTATAGTAGTGGCCTATTAAATAAATGTACAACAAATATGGGTTGGTTCAGCCATCTCACAGATGTTGGACAGTCTAGAAATCATATCCACTTTTTACTCCTTCAAATAATGCCTCTGGGAACATCTTTAGATTCTTCAGTCATAGGATCATAAATTTAGAGGTGGAAGGACCTTAGGAGCTCTATGATCCAATCCCCTCATTTTATAGATGAGGAAACTGAGGTTCAAGAAGGGTAATTGACTTGCCTTAATTCACGAAGCAGTAAGTAGCAGACTCAAGATTCAAACCTAGGTTATCTGACTCCAAATCAGATAAAGTTTCTACCATGCGGCTTCTCTTCGATGATTGCCTTACAGATTTTCGATAATGGGTTTATTGGGTTAAATTTTATAACTCTTATTTTGTATTGGGAGGTAACAATAATTGCATGTATATTGTGCTCTCCTCTAAAGTTTGCAAAGTGCTTTGCAAACAGTATTTTATCCTCCAACAACCCTGGGAGGTAGGTGTTGTTATTATCCCCAGTTTGCAGATGAGAAAAATGAGGCAGAAAGCAGTTAAGTGACTGGTCCACTGTCACACAGCTAGCAAGTGTCTAAAGTTGGATTTGTACTCAGATCTTCCTGACTCCAGGTCCAGTGTTCACCCACTGTTCTACCTAGCTTCCTTAGCAGTGTATTATAATTACTAAAGATCTGGTTTAAGTAAGACCAGATTCAGGCATGATTTCCAAGATATACTGGCTGTATGAGCTGGGGAAAGTTGCTTAACCTTTCAACATCCCAGGCTAAGAATACTAAGACTATAAGTTGCAGATATAGATCTTCATTAAGAGAGGACATTCCTTACTGGGAGGCCAATACCCAAATGAAATCATGAGTTCAGCCAAATTGAAAAAATTGAACTAATTTGTAAGGCTTCCAGCAGTGACTTGGTGGACCTGTTTTCCTACAGCCCTGTGACACCAAACTTTATCACTTGTTAACCTTTGTCAGTTTGACAGGTCTTCTGAGAAGCACTATAGAGATTATGGTTTTTCTCCAAATGATTATTTCTATTTTGTTTCTTCCTTTGTAAAGCATATGTTTATATCTTTTGAACATTTATTCATAATTGAATTGATTCCTTGTAAATTCTAGATGTCAGATTTCATTTAATATAATGATTACAACTATTTTAGAAATGTTGTAGCTTTCCCTAACTGGGGGCTCTGAGCTAATGTGATCAATGTATTATTAACATTTTTGTTTCCACCAAACAACAGAGGAGGGACCATGTAGATCTGAAGAATATTCTTTTGTCCCCAAACTAAAAAGTGAGTTAATTATTGTAACAGGGTCTGGTTGACTAAACCTCTAGAGAGAAAGAAGGCAGGAAGAAAGGGGCAACGACTCGAGAAAATATTACACTAGTCTGAGCCTCTACTTCCCCCAGGGTGCATCCCAGCTCTGAAACTGAATTTAATGATCTTAAACAGCTCACCTAACTTCTGTGCACCTCAGTTTCCTCATCTGTAAAATGGGAGGGGTTGACTAGACAGTCTTTAAGGTTTCTACTCTGGATTTGTGATCCACTGTTTGCTTTGCTTGTTATTGTATGTCCCTAGGTTTATCATACACTAACCTTTGTATATATTTGATATCTCTTCTGTTCCCTTGACATATTCTTCTGAGCCACCTCGCTGCCTGTGTTTGGCACATAGTAGTCACTGAATATATGTTTATTGACTGACTGACTCCCTCAACAGAATGATAGCTTTTTGAGAGAAGGGGATAATTTTTTTTTTATTTTTTGTGTTTGTATCTCCAGGACCTGGAGCAGACCCATACACATTGTAGGAGCTTACTAAATAATTGTTAAATTGAACTGAATCATATTAACATTCCATAGCTAATACATACTGAGATTGCACTTCTCAAACATGCCTGGGGTTTTCTTTTCTTTTGTGAAATGAACTGTTGGGCAGCTATCCTCCATCTTGTATTTTATACAATTGATTTTTTTGAACTTTATATTTATCTCCATTACATTTTGTTTTGACCTTAAGCAAGTCACTTAACATTTACTGCCCAGAGATAGCTTGCTCAGACTATAAGCTATGGAGGAGTTAGATTTGTGTTAGCAGAAAAAAGTTTTTCAGTAGAAGTTCCTCACACCAAGGCAACAAGAGAGTGGCAAAATTATTCATTTTCATTGGTATTAGCTATGGTCTATCATTCCAAACTCTTGAGATCTTTTGGGATCCTGATTCTTTCATCAAGCATATTCACTAACACTCCCAACTTTGTGCCTGCAAATCTGGTAAATAGCCATCTCTATCTTCTTTCTGCTTTCTTCAAGAAGCCTTTCCCAATCTGCCTTAATTCTAGTGCCTTCCCCTTCTTGATTATCTCAACTTTATCCTGTATATAGAATTGTTTGCATGTTACCTCCCTCATTACATTGTAAGCTCCTTGAGGGCTGGGACTGAATTTTGCTTTTCTTTGTATCCCCAGGGCTTAACACAGTGCCTGGGACATAGTAGTCACTTAATAGGTGCTGGTTGACTAATTTCGAAAATGCTAAACCAAATAAAGCCAAAGAAACAATTCTGGGGTTCTCCACTAGAAACTTCCCTCTAGGTGACATCAATTAACAGTCATTCCATCTCGTAATTAAACCACCTCTGATTCTATCTGTATAGGCTAGTATACTCTTATCCTACTATCTAATCTAAAACTATTTCCCCTGCCACAATCCAATCTTTCCTATTTAATATCTATATGGTTTAACAATCATAGCTAACATTTCTGTAATGCTTTAAAATTTGCAAAGTGCTTTTCAAATATCTCATTTTATTCTCACAGCAGCTCCTTGAGATATATGCTATTATTAGTCCTATTTTACAGAAGAGGAAACTAAGGCTGAGAGCTTAAGTGACTTACTTGCCCAGGGTCACATAGCTAGTATGTATCTGAGACCAGATTTGAAATCAGGTCTTCCTGATTCCTAATCCAGTGCTCTATCTACTGAGCCACTTAGCAATAGTTTAAATTACTTGGTGATCTTAAATAAATTCCAACACCAGTCTCAAAGAATCAGAAAGCTAACCAAAAGTCATCCCCTTACAACACTAAATTCATTTCTATTTTGTACAGATCTGCAGAGGAGAGGAATAAAGAATTTTGTTCCTGAGAATACTGTCCTGGGCATTCAGATTAGGGCAGGGGGCCTCTTGTTAAGCTGCCCTGGGAATGGCAGCTATACTGCAGAGGAAATCCAGTCTGGGGCATATGGGTTCTAGAATCAGAGGTTCTAGGGTCCACTGCCAGCTCTGATACTTGCTATGTGACCTTGGGCAATATCTCAGCTTCTCTGGTCCCCTCCAGCTTGGATTCCTATGATGTTATTTGGCATAAATAAGTTTTAGTTGTCAAATGTGTCTTGTACCAAATATTACAATTACTTGGCAGAGATACTGGAGTGTTTTGCCATTTCTTTCTCCAGCTCATTTTACTGTTGAGGAAACTGAAGCAAACAGGGTTAAATGACTTGCCTAGGGTCACGCAGCTAGTGTCTGAAGCTGAATTTGAACTCAGGAAAATGAACCTTCCTGACCCGCTATGGCGCCACCTAGTTAGCTATACATACGTAGACATAGGTACATTATTCTTCTATTCATAACTGACAGACTGGATAGAGAATATTTTCAGATTAGAGCTGAACTTGTCCATCTTTAACAGGTTTTCTATCCCCTCAAAATAACCACTGCAGAAGCCAGAGTTGGTGCTGTGGTCCTACATCTAACATCTGTAGTGTTTCCCATAGAGTTGTTTTTTGATAAACCTGTGATTGCTTTGGTAAAGGGAAATACAAATGAGGAAACTAAGTCTACCCATGTAGGTAGTCACCTAAAGTCTGGGCTTTAGGACCACAGAATTATAGGCTTAGAGCTGGAAGGGTCTTCAGAGGTGAATTACTCAAACCCCTCATTTTACAGATGGAGAAACTGAGGCCCAGAAAGGTTACATGAAGAGTAAGTGGCAGAGCTGGAAATTCAAACCCAGGTCCCACGGCTCTACATTCAGTATGCCTTCCACTGTGCCCATAAACGGCAGGGACATTTTCTGTTATTTCTGAGGCCTATGGGGATGGGTGGTGGTTGTGAGGTTAAATTAGCCTGCATGAGCTCAGCACCCCCATCTAATCCCCTGGCAGCTGGGCAGCCCAGCCTGTGACTGAGTTAGGACTTAAATGTCCAGCCTGATTAAAAGCACTCTCTGTCCAGAAGGTCAAGGACTCTGGGATAGTGGCTGGGGTCCCATTCTCCTAATAACAATGGACACTGAAATGCTGCCAAGGAGCCGCCCCTTGTTCTCATTTCAGGCTGGGCCTTCAGATCTAATTTCATTAGTTCCATTTTTAAAAGCTCTCAGGGGACAGCGCCTCAGCTATCCACCTGGGTTCTGAAGCCCGGTTGTCAGCCAAGATGGTGCCGGGCTCCCTTTTCCCTACCAGATAGCAGCTGGCTCCTGTCCCAAACTAAGCTGCCATAGACAGCTCTGGGGGCCAGGAGCCCACACCCACAAAGTCCCACCATCTCAAGGTCCCTCTGGGCCAAGGGAGAGTCCCAGCAGCAGGAAGCTGAGGTGCCTTGGAAAGCTGAGAAGTCACACAAGGTAACTCAGCATCTGCGACAGGGAGGGGGGGGCTACCACCACCATGCTGGCCCCAGGCATTCTCAGACAGGGGAACGGAAGCATAAACAGCTAAGAACAAACCACCTACGTAAAGCAAATGCTTCTCGGACTCATGTGACCCAGGAGGGACTGAAAATACTCCAGACTCAGAGTTATGCACAAGACAGGGAGTTTTTTCCCTCCCTCTCTCTGCAGCCTCCCTTTTCTTAACTAGGGAGCCAGGCTAGGCAGACAGAGCTCCAGACACACAATTGCAAAGATCTGAGTCCAGAGGGTCCTAGGATAGAGACTCAGAGCGGGAAGGAACCTCATTTTACAGATGAGGAAATAGACTCACCTAAGTGAAGTGACTGTGTAGCCACACAGTTAGTGACTATATCAGAACCGGGGTTTGAGCCCAGGTTGTGGAGCCAGAACAGCCACAGCCTTAGCTCTCTGACTCTGAGGAAGTCATTGAACCTTTCTCAGTTTCTTCCTCTGCAAAACAGGGAGCATAGTAGCTCCTGTTTCATGAGGTTGTTTTGAAGATCAAACGAGTTAATATCTCCATAGCATTTTAGAAGCCTATATAGATGTTAGCCCTCTTTAGCACTGTCCCCACTACACAGCTCCAAATGAATAAGTCAACCAAAGTCATTTAGTGCTTACTGTATGCCAAACCCATGTATTCTCCTCCTTCTTTTCTCTCCCTTGGGCTATCGCCATAGCTTTCCAGTTGGTCCCCCTGCCCCAAGTCAGCCCCCCACCCCAATCCATTGAGCTGCCAAAGTGATTTTCCAACATCAAATATCTGACCACGTCACTTCCCTACCCAAAGAATTCTAGTGGCTCCCTATTACCTCCAGGACCAATTAGAAAGTCTATTTTGGCATTGAAATCCTTTTCCCGTCGGATCCTTCTAGCTTTCTAATCTTCCTACGCCTTAGTCCCCTTCATGCACCTTTTTCCTCTTCACACCCATTGGGGATCCATTTTAAAACATGACACTCCATCTCTGTCCTATGCGCCAATTGCTGGAACTTAAAAGGGGTTGCTCAGATTTACCGTCCAACTCTGACAGCCCTAAATTTGGAATGTTTTACCCTCCACAAGGGGAAGGGATTGATTTGAGGTTCATTGAGGCATTGAAGAGTGGAGTGTAGAACGTGGAACTCAAAGAACCAGGGATGGAACCAGGGATCGATCAATCCACAAGCATTGTTTAAATGGTGATCCTATTTGGGACTCTGCTGGGGATGTAAAGACAAAATTAAAGACAATTCTTGCCCTCAGGAAGCTTATATCCTATAGTGATTGGCAATCCATCAACCAAACAAGAAGCATTTAAGTATCTACTATGTACCAGGCACCGTGCTAAGTCCTGGGAATAAAGATAAAACAAAAACATTCCTTGCTCACAAAGGGGAAGATAACACGTGTGTGTGTGTGATATGTATATACATGCATGTGTGTACATACATACATACACAAAGTAAATACGTCAGTTATAGGAAGGATGTCAACAATGGGTGATTTCCCTGCAACTTCAGTGATCCTGTGAGAGGATGTCCCCATGTCCTGATCTATTGTTATGCCACATCCACCACCCCAACTCCACTAGGTTTCATGCATGAGACACCTGAATCCGTCATCCCTCCAGGCCTCAGGACAACTCCCTAACCCTGAAAAGGGCAAGGTGTCTTACAAGGAGAAGCAGCAAAAATTGGGGCACATCAGATGGGTTTCCCAACAGTGTTTTACACATAGTAAGCATTGATTAGATTTTTTCATTCATTCATTCATGGAACAAAGCAATCAGTAAGTTTGCATGTAAGATAGAAAGTTCCAGCCCAACAGAAGCCAGGAAAGGGAGAGGGTGTCAGACAGGAGAACGGAATATGGCGACAGCAGAGGTATCCTATCCGAGAAACATCAGACCTGAAATGTCAGAAGTTTTACCAGACTGCAATAGTAACTAGAAGAAAAGCAATTCATGTCTCAGAGCCTACTTCTTCCTCTATAAAATGGGTATAATTATACTCCTACAAGCTCATAAAGCTGTTTTAGGAGAATGCTTCCTAAACTGTAAAGTACTATAGAAATGTGGACTGTCATTGTCATCATTACTCTACTGGCAATGGCAACTAATGGGCTGACCCAGTCTGGCTCTCTGTAGGGGAGGAGGGAAATCTAGAAGTGCACCATTTAATATACTTAATGGATCTTGGCCAGTTGGTCCAGAATGGACATTCCAAGATGGAATCCCTATGCTCTTCCATCATTGTTCTCGGATCTGTTGTCAAAGAAGTCAAGATCCCCAGAAAGGGTAGAGATGGAATTCAAAGCTCAACTTCTGTTTATTGACAGACAAGGTCTCTATTCCTTCCCCTGCTATGGGAAGCTCTAATTCACCTTCACTGCAGATTGGGTTTTGAATGCTCTCAGCTTTTCAGGATTTCCACTTAAGAATCTTAGCCCTTGAGATCTACCCACTTGCTTTCCAACCTTCTCCCAAGGGCTCCATCTGAAATTCCTTCTTGAATTATTTTTGGCCAAGGCAGTGTTTTGTCTAGTCATTTACCAGTTTCCATCCTCCCTCCCCTCCTCAACTCTTGAGGTACTGAGAATCCCCTGATGCCCCCTCAGTGTTGATAGGGTCTGATGCTCATCAGAGTGGGAGGCCCTATTTCACTTGGAAGAAGATTTACAAGTCTGGTAACTCCCCTGACTATTAATGAGAAATGCAGAGAAGTAGGGAGGAGCAGCCCTCGCCATGAGGAGAAGGCATGGCCCCTCACTGGGGTCTCAAAGTTATGAAGCCTTATTCCACTCCCCATGACAGTCATTCCTGGAGCCTTTCAATGAGAGTTAGCCCCATCCACTAGCAATAAATAAATTCACCTTTATGGTCTTTTTTTCTTCTTCCTCTAGATAAACGTCAAACTTCAGAAGTTTGAGACATAAAGAAGCCGCCAATGATCTTTTAATTTTCACTCTTGGGGGAACATTTTGCCTCATGGATGAATAGAGCCAGAGTTGGCCAGGAAAGGGATGTTTGTCCTGTGGCCCTCCAATTTCATGGAAGTCAACATGTATTTATAAAGTGCCTGCTTGAGGGCCCTCCACAAATCTTCTCCTCTGATGCTGCTGTGGAAGTTTCAGCATCAGCCAACAAAATTGGCTAGGCTTCACACATGGGCCCAAGCGGCAGACTATGGCATGTTACCTAAGGTCTATCATAAATACATTTTGAAATGCTCATCCCCAGAAGGTTGGTCACCAGATAATGACTTCTTTTCAGTAACAGGGATCAATAAACTCTCATAATAAAGCACACAATTTTATTTATTCCACAAAAGACTACTAACTGAGACCACGACTAATTGAAGGACTTTCTTCCTGCTCTGGCAGAAGACTGATTCAAGCAGGAATACTATGCTTTCCATGACTTATAGTATGCCCCTGGGTAGGGCTCTCAGCAAGGATAGTAATTGCTTCTTTCTGTCAGAGGTCTGTGCTTCATTTTTCCCCTACCATAGGCATTCTCTAGCTCCTTTAGGACCCACCGTGTTCCATTGCAAAGTTACTGAACCCCACGTCACAGCCCGTGACTAGTCTATGTGGAGATTATCCTATGACTTTGACTTCATTGCTCTGGACTCTCCTGAGAGCCTGAGGCTGCATATCACATGAACACTGAAATGATGAACTATGCCCAGGTGCAAGGACAAGGCTCATTCCTAGATACCTTATTGTACTATAAACAGAAAGATACGTAAGTCTGAGAGCCTAGCTCTGAGTACCTAACCATCCGCTAAAATAGTGATGTCAAACTCAAATAGAAATGGATCCCTGACTTTGTTTCATTTTTTCAGTCATGTCCAACTTTCCATGACCCCATTTGGGGTTTTCTTGGCCAAAATACCGACTGGAGTGGTTTGCCATTTCCTCCTCCAGCTCATTTTACAGATGAGGACACTGAAGCAACAGGGTTAAGTGACTTGCTCAGGGTCACACAGCTAGGAAGTATCTGGTATCTGATTTGAACTTAGGGAGACGTCTTCCTGATTCCAGGTCCAGTGCTGTGTGCGTCGTGCCCCCTAACTGACTTAGAAAACCAGAGCAAGTTCACCTCCAGTCATCCTAATCTATATCTTGCCACTGGACTCAGATGTCTCCAGAGGAGAAAGTAAGGCTAGTAACTTTCCACAGCTCTGCCTCCCTTAAATCCAATTCACTTGCAAGTCATGGCATCATCTTCCTGATGTTATGGTCACCTCTGAGAATGAAGGATAACAACAAAACAACAGAAAACCACAGATTGGCATTGTCTATATATTGTATTTTGATTTTTTTGTTAAATATTTCCCAATTTTAATTATTTAATTAATTATTCCCCCATTTTAATATTGCTCAGGCCATTCACAAGTTTCATACCTCTGAGCTCAAATAACCCACACCCATTTTTCTGCTGCTCTCATGAAAAAGGTATAAACCAGTAGGGAGGAACATTTTTTCTTTTTGCTAATTTCCCCCTACAAGAGAAGCATCATGTGTAGAGAGGGCTAGAGAGCTGGCTTTGGAGTCAGGAAGAGCCTGTGAGTCTCTGGGTGGGACCCTCCACTTCTCAATGCTCTGGGCAATTCTCTAAGAATGTAAATTGTAGGAAGGTTACAACTAGCATTGGTAGAGGGAATTTCCTCACCTGAGAATTCTCTGTAGCAGTGAAATTATAGCTCCAGCCTGATTCTCTATTCATATCTCTTCCCACTATAACTGGGTTTTGATCAAGGAAAGAAAGATGAAAGAAAGAAAGAAAGAAAGAAAGAAAGAAAGAAAGAAAGAAAGAAAGAAAGAAAGAAAGAAAGAAAGAAAGAAAGAAACTTTATTCTTACCTCTTCTAAATCACAGTCATTTTCAAAGCTATAACCCCACCCCAGACTAAGCCCTTAACAAACAAACCCTCCCTGTAATAAATAACAAGTTAAGTCAAGCCAGTCCACACAGTGACTGTGTCTAACAGCCCATACAGTGTTCCACACCCCAATCTTCCCCCTCTCTATAACAAGGAGAGCAGTGGTTCTTCAGGTCTTCTCTAAAAGTTAAGATGGGCCAGTACAATTTTTCAGCATTTTAAAGTTGTTTATTTTTTCAATTTTACAAGTCATGAAGTACATTTTTCTCCTGGCTCTTTTTGCTCCACTCTGCATCAGTTCATGCAAATCTTCCAGTGTTTCTCTGGCTTATCTATATTGTCATTTCTTACCACACAATAATGTACCATTCTTTATCCAACCATTTTCCCCAAAAGATAGGCACCTCAGTTCCAACGTACAGTTCCCAATTTCCAATTTTTTGCTACCAAAATAAGTGCTGCTATGACTATTTTGCTATATGCAAGGGCTTCATTTCTGTCCCTGACCTCCTTGGGTTATAGGCCCGAAAGTGGAATCTCTGGGTCAGTGAGATCTCTAATCCAAACAAGTTCATGATTTTCTTCACATAATTTCAAATTGTTTTACGAAATGGTTGGACCAATTCACAGCCCTGCCAACACTTCTAGATTCCCTTCTCTGCAGGTGCCAATTCAAGAGGCAAATCCAAACGTCTTAGAATTAAGGAGAAACTGTACATTCTATGTATTTCTTTGCATCCTCCTATGTACGTATATATCTCCCAATAGAATATAAACTTCTTGAAAGCAAGGATTATTTCATTTTCTGTCTTTGCAATTCCAGTACTTAACACATAATTACCTAACAAATGTCAGCTGAGTGATTGTTTGATGTTAAAGTTAGAAGGGACTCTAGCAATTGTCTAATGCAACATTTTACAGACTGGAAACTGAGACTCATAGAGGAGGAATCATTTGCCGAAGGTCACACAGTGAACTTGTCATAGATCTAATACCCAAACTCCTGTTTCCTGACTTTCTGTCCACTAGACAACACTGCCTTCGCCCAAACACCAGCCTCCAACTGTTGTGGCCAAGGAGCCAACTGCTTTCTGACCAACTGAAAGCTATGTGTGGGGCAGAGGAATGTAGTGAGGGTGATGAGGGGCCAGCCAAGCAGTCAGTAAGAGCCTGGACAACTAAGCCTGCTGACTAATACAGGAAGGCTGCAGCTGTCCCAGCAAGAATGAGCAAAGGCAGGGTGGTGGGAGGGAAGGAGGAGATCTAAAAAGCTGAGTTCTCAGCAGTGACAACTCTACATCAGAGAGCCAGAGGGTGGAGTGGGAGAACAGAGGGAGCAAGAAAGGGGAATTGGAAGGACAGAGGGCCATTTCTCTGCCAAGTTTCCAGGTCTCCACTTAGCTGCCCATTGATCTTGGTATTGTTATCTTTGTCTTGTTAAGATACATAAATCCATTAAATCATAGATTATCAGAGCTGGAAAGGTTTGCAAAGGCCATCTAGTCCACCATCACCCTCATTTTGAAGATGAGAAAAGTGAAGTTCAATGACTTGCCAAAAGTTATACCACAAATTAATGGCAGAGTTAAAAGTAGATTCCAGGTCTCCTGGGTCCAGGATTCTTTGTACTGGCCAGAGCCTAGTCTAGTGGTAAAAATAGGAATAGGTGGGCTTTGACAGCACCTCATTTTCCCCTTAATTACTTCCTCACTCCTACCCCTGACACTCAAATCACATTAGGCCTGTCATCCCTAGCCCTGAGCCACTAGCCACCATCCAGAACTATTTATTCCCCAAATTTGCCTTCCTTCCACCCTCTATACACACAATAAAACCTTTCTGGGTTTTTTTTTGTCTTTCCTTCAGGATCCAAGCAGATATACCAATGGGAAAGGTAGAAGTGTGTGCTTCCTGACAGCAAGAATTTTCTTTAAAGTCTTCTGGAGACAAGGCTATCACCCGCCCTATCTCTTCCCTCCTTCTTCCAGTTCCACCGCAATATTGCCTACACTTTATTGACTCTAACAATGGCAATTCTAACTGATAAGGATGAGTAGATAACTGGCATGGGGCAGAGGACAACAGGTGGACCCATGGGAGCCCCTTAAATTGCACTTGTGTACGTGTCTGCTCAATTGACCTCACCGTAAGACTGGCCAGAGATGTCCTTCATTCTCCTGTTTTTTACAGTGACTGAAAATCACCAAGAAGCATACAAAGGATGGCTTTCAGATGTCCATGGAAGGTAGTTAATTGAGAAGCAACTGGTAAACTGCAACAAGAGCCCTCCTGTGAATGAGATTGCAGCATGCTCTCCACTAGTAAAATCAGAGAGCCATCCATTTGGGGCTAGAAAGAATCTCAGTGGCCATCTGGGACAATCCTCTCATTTTACAGATAAGAAATTCCACTCAGATCTGTGAAGTTCAGTGATTAACCAAGCTCATGTGATTGGTGTTCACTCACACCCTAAATCTCTCTTCCCTTCTCTGCTAAACTCTGTGCAAAAGTCACCTATATTTGATTCTTTCACTTACTCTTTCCTCATTCTCTTTTAAACCTGCTGCAATCTGGCTGCTGACCTCATCATTCAAGGGAAACTACCCTCTCCAAAGTTATCAGTGATCCCTCAGTCACCAAATCGAATGGCTTTTCCTCAATCTCCGTCCCTTTGTACCATTTGACACTGTTGACCACCTTCTCCTCCTGGATCCTCTCCTTTTGGGAGTTTTTGTGACACTGTTTGTTCATTCTAGTTCTCATCCTATGTCTCACCAATCCTCAGTCTCCTTGTCTGGATCTTCATCCTTGTCCCACCCACTACAAACATCCCCAAAGCACTCTCCTGGACGTTCTTTCTTCTCTCTCTCTCTCTCTCTCTCTCTCTCTCTCTCTCTCTCTCTCTCTCTCTATTTCCCTTGGTATGCTCATCAATTACAATTTCCAACATTTATATCCAGCTATAGTCTCTTTCCTGAGCTCCAATCTTGCATCTCCAGTTGCCTGCTGGACATTTCAAACAGATATCCTATAGGCATTTCAAACTCACCATGCTCAAACTCACTCAACATGTCCAGAATGACTCATTACCTTTCTCCCCTTCTGAATGTTCATGTTACTTCTGAGGGCACCATTGCTCTTCTAGTCACTAAGGCTCACAACCTAGAGCTGCATCTGTGATATGCATCTGTCTAAAGTGTTATCTTATACATCTCAGTAGACTGAGACAAGGCCCAAGATATAACCTTGGGGGACACCCACATGGAGTGGGACAAGTACAAAGATGCAGCATAGGATAAAAAAGTTGAGATGCTTTGAATTCAATCACTAGAGAGTCTTCCTGGTCTTCAAAGGTCTACTGTAAAATGCAGTACCCCAGGAAAGGTTGATCAATTTAACACCAATCATTACCACCTCAGCAGCTAACTAATGTTGGCATCAGCATGGCTGTAAGGCAAATAAAAGGTGGAAATATGAAAAGGAGATTTTGTGCTGAGGTTTCACCTCGAACTTAATAAGTTGGAAAAATGATGACAAAAGATGGGACTAGTCAATGTTGGAGAGGTTGTGGAAAGACACGCACACTAACCCATTGTTGGTAGCTGTGAATCAATCTAACCATCCTGGGAGGCAATTTGAAACTAATTCAAAAAATTTCCTAAAAGCACTATATCATTTTGAGCAGCTACAAGGCGTAGTAGAAAGAGTGCTTGGCCTGAAGTCAAGAATACACAAGTTTAAATCCCACCACAGACATTTACTAGCTGTGTGAATCTGTACAAGTAACTTAATCAACCTCAGTAAAGTGGGCTACTTCCCAAGGTTGTCATGAAGGAGAGATGAGATACCATATAGGAAGTATTTTGTAAACCTTAAAATCCTATATAAATGCTGGCAATGATGATGATGATGACAATGATGACGGTGACAATGATGACGTGATAATGATGACAATGCTGACAATGACAATGGTGATGGTTATTCTCAAAATTCCAATACTAGTCATACACTCCAAGAAGGAAAGTGATAAGAAAAGAAAGAAGGAAGGAAGAAAGGAAAGAAGGAGGGAGGGAGAGAGAGAGAGGGAAGACCCCATACATAACAAAATCTTTATAGCAGCATTTTTTATATATAACAAAGAATTGTAAATAAATTGTAAATAAAGTAGTTGCCCACTGATTAGAGAAAAGATAAACAACTCGTGGTATATAAAATGCAATCGTTATTATGCTATAGGAAAAGACAAAAATGATGAACGCAGAGAAGCATGGGAAGACTTCTATGAACTGATACAAAGTGAAGTGAGCAGAACCAGGAATTGACTCAAGGACTACAACAATGTACATGGGAAAAGCGACAAAACCATAGAAACCTAATGCTGTGATATTGTAAAGACTGGCTTGTCCCCAAAGAATAAATATGAGAAGGAACTTCCTCCTTTCTGCAGAGATGGGGAACCTTGTGAACAGGGCATTACATACTACATCAAACTTGTTTGGTATATTGGTTGATTCTGCTGGACTTGTGCTTTTTTATTCTTTGTTATGCAGGATAGCTTGGTGGAGATGAGGGGAAGGGTAGTGAGGAGAAATACACTGCAGAATGTAGGTGATATAAAAACAAAATATACCAATAAAAATATATTTTTAAAAAGAAATGGGGAGTCAGGGGAAAGTGAAAGGTCTTTAGAACTCTATACCATTCAGATGCCTTATAAACCTTGACTTTTTTTCCTTCATTTGTTATTTTTTAAAAACTGAAGCGAGCAATGTTTTGGTGTTCTAGAAATGAGGCAAAACCCTTTGCCTCCAAAGAACATCATAAACAAATTCCTCTCCATCCCCCAGCCCTCCCACATGCCACATACCACTACTCTAGACTTATTTTGCTGATCCTGAGACACTTGCTATCATTCTAGGGACACCTCGATTCTGAGGCAGTCTAGCAAAAGGCAGCAGCATATACCATGGAAAGGATGTGGCATAGAGTTTTCTCTTGCCAGAGAGGAGGGTTCCGGCAAAACACATGAATTTACACAAAGGGAAAAGCGTCCCTCCCTGGGAAACCTGGACCAGGCTGCTTCTTACCACAAAGGTCCCTCCTGTCTCTTCTCACTCCTTTCAGTCTACGTTGCTCTATGTTCATGCTCTGAGGGCTGACCAAAACAGCCATACCTTCATTTAGTGCTTTAATATGCTTGGTACAAGAAACTCCAACATGGACCACAAACTCCTTTATCTCCACCTGGGCTGAGTTGTATGACTTAAGTGTGATAAATCAGCCTCCTAATTGGATTCCTGGCTCTGAGTGTTCCTCCTTTCCAGTCCGTCTTCCGCCAGCTGCCAAAAGAATCTTTCTAAAGTACAAGTCTGCCTGTGCCGCTCCCCTACCCACCTTCACTGACCCCATGTTGTTCCTAAAATAAAAACTCCTTAACTCCAAATCTACAGGCCATTCCAATCTGACTACCATACTGTCCCAGGCTTATTTAACTGCACTGCCTTATACACACTCTATTCAAGTTAAACCGTTCTACACGCTGGTCCCTGAATTTGGAATTTCATCTCCCACCTGCACACATTTGTATGGGCTGACTCCTCACCTCCAACCCCAACGTACTCACTTATCTCTGCCTCTTGGACATCCTTAGTTCTATTCAAGGCTCAGCTAGTGGGTCATATCCCATAATAAGCCATTTCCTGGTCCTCTACTTGTTAGTAGAGTGTATATACTTGTCGTGTATCTTCAAGTTAGCGTGTCTATACTTACTCATTTGCACAGCTTGTATTCCCCCTCCACCCCAATCTGGTGTCCAACCCACCACTTGCCTGAAACAGGTCTCTCCAAAATTACCCAAGATCTCTTAACTACTAAATCCAATAGACACTTCTCAGTCCTGTCCTTCCTTCCGCAAGCTTTGACGCTGTGCCTGCCACATAGTAGGCACTTTATAAAAGCTTGCTGATTAGTTGATGTAACTTTCATACCATTTCCATGCCCTCCCCTGTGCTTGAACACACACACACACACACACACACACACACACACACACTTCAAAACAAAAGAAGCTACTTGAGGGCAGGAATTGTTTCATTTCATTTTGTCTCTGTGTCCCCAGTGCTAGCACAGTAGTAGGCACGCGATAGCTGCTTAATCAGCATTGGCTGGATCGCCTTGCTGAATACTGGAGTCTGGCAGAGTCAATTATTCAGAGCCAATCTCAGCTTTCTGCATTGTTGGTCTCCAGCCCCCAGAATAGTCATGGTGCCACTTCACAGCAAACACCATTTACTCAGCCTTGTTTACAGTTGTTGAACTATTTCCGTCAAATTAATTAAACACATGTTACATCGTCACCAATTTGTTGTACGATAAATTAAAGATGTGAAGATTGTGAAATGCACAACAAAACCTGTTGGCGACAATAAAGCCGAGCGGCAGACAGGACAGGTACGGCTTTCTACCCACCCTCGCGGCTTTTTATAAAAATAGCACCTTCCCTTCTACCGGATCCCATTGGAGCCTCTCAGCTTCTCTGTGAAGTAGTGAGGGTTGGGAGTTTTAGCCTCATTTCACAGATAGAAAGCCTCTGACTGACCTCACTTGCCCTCTCAGCTTTTCTAGCCCTCACATCGACCCACCCGTGAAAGCTAGGCTGTATGAGACTTCTCCAAGATCTCCTTTCTATGTCACACAGTAGAAGCACCAGAAAACTCCAGTCATTTACTCATTCCTTCAGTCAGTCAACAAACATTTACTACATGGATCATAGGATTATCACCTCAGAGCTGGAAGGGACCTTTGGAACCATCGAGCCCAATCACTTGTCATTTCAACCCATGAGCAAAGTGAAGCACAGAGATTGTCTGTTAAGCGAGTCTATATCTGAAGTGGGATTGGAACCCAGGGCTTTGTGACTTCTAGTCCAATGCTCTACTCTGCCAGGTGCCTATTATGTGTGCCAAGTGCCGTGCTGGGTGCTGGAGATAGAAGGAGAAAAATGAAATCATCCCTGCTTTCAAGAAGCTTCCATTCTATGAAGGAAGATAATACACACACACACACACACACACACACACACACACACACACACACACAGAGCAATGTGAGAATGGGACCAGAACTGAGATGTCATTGGTGTGGGGAATTCCTTCCCAACAAGAGAAGGAAGAAGAGAAGGAGGAGAAAGAGAAGGAGGAGGAGGAGGAAGAGGAGGAGAAGGAGGAAGAGGAAGAGGAGTCAATCAAATCAATCAGCATACATGGGTACCTGCTCTGCAGCTCAGAGTCTCAGAGAGTCACCTGGAAAAATGAGAGATCAACTGACTTGTCGAGAACCCCACAGTTTGTACAGGTCAGAGGCAGAATTTGAACCCAGCTTTTTCTGAATCTAAGGCTGTCTCCCTATCTACTGTGACAAATAAGTATATATGAGAGATATAATCAGATATAATCACTTTCTCCCTCTCTCTCTCTCTCTCTCTCTCTCTCTCTCTCTCTCTCTCTCTCTCTCTCTCTCTCTCTCTCCCTCTCTCTCTCTCTCCCTCTCTGCCTCCCTCCCTCTCCCTCTCTTTCTTTCCCTCTCTCTCTCTTCTCTTTATTCTCTCCTCTCTTTTCTCCTCTCCTTCTTTGCTCTCTCCTCTCTTTTCTCTCTCTCACATACACACACACTCACACACACACACACACACACTCATATACACACACACAAAGATAATTCTAAAGGGTATTTGGTACTAGGCCTAAACTGGGCCCTTCCAATAGTTCAGATTTGGAAATGAAATGAAATAAAACACATACAGATCATCTAATATTTAACAAAAGGAAGTTAGAATTTCATGGAAAGAATGTTCAGAAAGGACACAGCATTGACTCAGCTGGGTGTGACTCCCTGACCTCCACCTTTACTAATGTGACATACTTGTCACAAACCTGTGTAAAGCCTGAGGAGCCCCCAACTCCTGGTGCATTGAGCTTTTGTCACTAAGGTGACCCAAAAGCCACATCACCAGTTGGAGCTGGGCCAATTAAGTCTCAAGGACAGTTGAATAATTAATGTTTAAAGAAGAGCTAGCCTGCCCTATGTGGCAGGGACCTCAGTAGATGTTGCTCCCTCAGAGGAGAAAAAGGCATTAGCAACTGTAGCAGATCAGGAGAAGACTCGTGATGGAGGGGATGCTTTCACTGAGCACTAAAGGAAATCAGGGATTCTAAGAGGCATGGGCAAGAAGGAATGCATTTCAGGAAAAGGAGACAACCTCTGCATGGGTACAGAAAGAAGGTATAGAGGATTGTGGGAAAGGAACAGCAGGGAAGCCATTTGGGTTGGCCATCAAATGAATCAAGGGGAGGAAGTATTGATCTGATTGGCTTCCATCGGGATTGGAACAGGCCTTGCTATTCCCGCTACTTCCCCTGTCTGAGAATGTTCTAACTTTTCTATGTGCCCTGAACTATTTGTGAACATGAGCTCCCTTATGAATCATCTCCCCATTTAGAACATGAGCTCTTTGAGAGCAAAAACTGTCTTGATTTTCTATTTGTATCGCCAGCTCTAAGTATGGTACTTGGCACATAGAAAGTGATTAATAAGTGCTTTTCCATTCCATTCTAAGGATAGACCAACAGGCTTTTCTCCTTCAATCTTCCCTCTGCTCCCTCCCTCTCCCATCCTCGCTTCTTATTGGAACTGGCTTAGGTATTGAGAAGATTAATTTCATGTTTGTGCAGAGCAGGGGATTAGGAGTGTAGGAGGCTGAAAGTGTGCCGCAGGTCGTTAAGAAAACAGCGTCTAAATAAAGACGATTGCCAAATTCCCCTAGATGCAAGTTATGACTGAATGTATGGCTTCCATGCCATAATTCACGTTTTTAATTGGTAATTTGCTTTCATTCTTTTTGCTCTCAGGATGAGCGCACAGACGGACGTGCAGCCAGGATTTCAAAAGGAATGGCAGTTTGAAAGCTGCCTCTCTTCGCCAGACAGGCACGGGAGAAGAGTATCAGCTGTCTGCATCTGTAGATCAGTGGCCCCAACCCTGGGCTCCATGATGAGTCAGTGTCTAACGTGAAGACAGCCCAAGTCACCTTTCCCAAGAACTGGCTGATTTCTGCTGGTGCTGGACTGGGTGCAGAATGGCTAACACCTTGCCTTTCCTCACCAGGTCCCTTGGAGGTGGGCAGGGAAAGTATCCTTCTCACCATTGTAGGAAACAGAGGCCCAGGGATGGTAAATAACTTGTCTGAGGTTACTGCCCAGTAAGTCCAGACTAGAGATGAAATGAGAACCTAGGTGTCCTGGGTGTTAGGCATAGATTCATAGATTTAGAGCCATGAGGGACCTCAGCGGCCATTGAAGTCAACCCCTTCATTTGACAGAGTAGGAAACTGAACCAGAGAGGTTATACAATTAGCTAAGTGACACACATATCATTACAACTGACATTAATGTAGTCTCTGCTATGTGTCAGGCACTATCCTAAGTGCTTTACAACTATCTCTCATAATAAGTACCCAAGGTAGGATTTAAACCCGAGTGTTCCTGACTCCAAAGCCAGTCCTATGCTCCCCCTATCATTCTTGGTATGATGCAAGGTTTGGGGTAAACAGTAGATTATAACTATCCCTTGGCCATTTCTGGCCACAAATGTCCCAGCTCCAGGGAGAGTCAGCCACATCTCAAACTAGTTAGCATTTGGAAAATTCATCCAGTCCAATGGCCTACTTCTAAACTGGACTTTGTCTACATTTGTCCACAGGACACTAGATATCAGAAGCCATTGCTAAGCCATTGTGTACAGGATAGAACTCTGGACCTGGAGTCAGAAAGACCCAAGACACTTACTAGAGGTGTGATACTAGGTGGGTCACTTGGCTGATTTCCCGCCTCTGTTTCCCCATCTATGAAATACAGATAACAGTGGCATTTGCCTCACAGGGCCTTTGTGAGGATCCAGTGAAATATCCCATATTAAGTACTATATAAATGTTTGCTATTGATGACCCAATAAGTAGTTAATGAGCACATCCTCCTGCCCTTCCCCGTGCTAGTCAGAGAGCTCTAACATTTAACCTGGCAATTGTAGGACAGTGCCTTAAGAACCAGGAGTCCTAGCTCTGCCTCTAACCAGAGCAGCGTGACTACAGTCAGGTCATTTCCTCCCACTGAGTCTCAGTTTCCTCTTATGTACAATGAGGAAGCTGGACTGAATCAGGGATCAGCAAGCTGGAGGCTGCAGGCCCAATCCAGCCCACCATCTTGTTTCTGTATGACCTGCAAGCTAAAAATGGGTTTTTTTAAACTATACAAATAGCAGGTTGGATTTGGCACATAGGCTATACGTAGTTTCTCAAGTCCTGGGATAAACGATCTTTAAAGTTTCTTCCAGCTCTAACATTCTCCAATAAGAATTTGTCTTAAAATAGATTTTCTTGATATCTTTTGTTTTTATAACACCTAGATTTCTCTCCTGCATCCTTCCCTCTCCCATTAGTCCTTAAAATAATGAACTTTGAAAAAAAGGAAAGAAAAGTTTCAGAAAAAAACATCAATAAATTGGAATATTCTACTCTCATGGACCCCACCCTCTGCCAACAACGGGGAAAGATCAGAGAAGGGATGTCATCAGAGGCCCTCAGGCATGATGTAACTCTGATCTAGGTTCTCCAAGAGGCTGCTGCCAGGACTGATCGTCAGTCACATCAACCTCTCACCAATTTGAGAGATCAGACTCCTCAAGCCATCGTTTACTCCATACCTCATTGTAGCGTCAGGATCCCGAAGATGGCCAAATGTTTTATAGGGTATTACTCAGGCATAGCTTGTTGGTTTCCTGCATCTGAGGTCAATCAATCAACAAGCATTTCTGAGTTACAATAATCAACTTATTAAATATTTATTAATTACTAATAACAACGTACATTAATCAATGCTACAAAGATGATAAGAAAACAGTCCCTGGCATCAAAGAACTTACATTCTATTGAATGGGCTCTGTAAGAAATGGAAATCTGAAACATGAAAGGTTCCTGGCAGATTACAGAAAGAAAAAGGAGTGTCACTTAAAAGAAGGGAACAAAGACAGCTAATCAAGAAAAGACTTGACCTGAAAAACCGCAGGGTTTTGCCAACATCCTTATAACCCTCTACCCCAGGAGTCTATCTCCAGCAGGACCATGGAGAATTCAAGAGAAGCCAAGATTTTCTTCAATGATGCCATATTTAAAGGTGAGAAATTGAATTAGAAAAACCTAATTTCTCTTCATATCCCACCATTAGGGCGTTATCCATTAACTTCTATGGAGTTTTTTGAGAACTATTTTCATCTTCAGTCTGTTCTTCAACTCATCATTTCGCCACCATATCCTGGTCTACTTCATCATTTGGAGCAGTGACTTTCTTCGACATCAGGCCTAGTTGATCTATTTCTAAAACAATCTTGACTTCATAAAAATGATCAAGAGTCTTTCTTCTCTGTGCAGCTGGTTCAGGTCCAGGAATCCATCAAACAATTAACAGGGCTAGGCACTAGGGATACAAATCCAAGAAGCAAACAGTTTCTGCCCTCAAGGAGTAACTAAGAAGATACAACAAATTCACAAAGGTGAACATGCTAACAAGACAGAGATTGGGACTGGACTTGTGATGTCATTTATTAAAGGAATTCCCAAATGGGAGAAGTTATTCTACCAATGCGGGCTGGCATCTTCTTGATTATATAGTCTTAAGAGTTGCCCAAGATTTCAGAGTTGATATGACTCATCCAGGGCCACACAGCCAGTATATATCAGAGTCAAGACTTGAATCTGAGCCTCCCTGGATCTAGGGCCAGCTTTAAACCTACTATGCTGTAATTGTCTCTATTCATAAAATAAATACAAAATGGGTTGGGGAGAATTACTAACAACTGGGACAATCAAGAAAGTTCTCTTGAAAGAAACAGCATCTACTCAGTCGGGAAAAGAATTGGGGGTTCCAAAAGGGAGGCAGAGAGCAAGAGAGAGAGACAGAGACAGAGGAGAGAGAGATAGGGGGGTAGGGAAAGAAAGAGAGGGGGGGAGGAGAGAGAGAGAGAGAGAGAGAGAGAAAAGAGAGAGAGAGAGGGAGGGAGGGAGGGAAGGAGAGAGAGTCTTCCTTTCATCAGGGACAGTATGTACAAAGGCCTGGAGGTAGGAGCTGTATGAGGGACAAAAGTGGGCCAGTATAACTAAAAATTGAAGTTCACAAGGAGTAGAAATGTATGAAGCTCCTGGAAAGGAGCTGGACTCAGATTGTGAAAGACTTTGGGTCCCACCCAAGGTAATTTATCCTAGAGCAGGCATTCTTAAATTTTTGGAGTCATGGTCTAGTGAAACCTTTACAAAGACCCCTTCACAGAATAATGCTTTTAAATTCCTAAAAGAAAACACATAGGATTACAAAGGGTATCAATTATATTGAAATACAGTTACTAAAATAGTTTTTTAATTCATGTATCCCAGGCAAAGAAGCCTTTTTCTGGAGGTAATGGGTAGCCATGTAAGTGGCATGATCAGGCATTTTTACTTTAGGAAAATCACTTTAGAAGCTCTAGAGAGGCAGGATTAGAAAAGAGACAGACTGGAGGCAAGGAGACAGATTAGAAGACTCTTACCATCGCTCATCCTAAACTCCAGTGGTTGCAGTGGGAGCCAAGAGAAGGACATGAGTTGGAGACATATTGAGCCAGCATTGACAAAACCTGGTAATTGATTGAATAAGGGAGAGCGAGAAGAAGGGATGGTGAAGAATTGAAGGGTATTGACTCCTAGGTTGTCAACTTGGTTGACTGGAAGGATGGTGGAAATAGGAAACTTAGGAGGAGGGATAGGTTTCATCCATTCCATTTCCTATGAAGTCAGAAGCTTATATCAGCACTGCCATGACAGGGTCTCCTTAGAAAAGAGACACAAAGTGATTGTCTATGTCAGTGGCAAAGTCAGACCAATTCAGACAGAGGCAGAACTGTTTGAGGATAACTCCTACTTTTCCTTCTTTTAAATAATTTTCCAATTATTGGTACTTGGTGGTTTTTTTTTCTTCTTGGAGACATGAAAAACTGGAAAAATAAATGTGGCTGCCTTGAATTCCCACATTTATCTAGGAAACAAGCAATCAACATGAGAAAATGGAAACGGAGCTGAGAAACGCCCAGCATGATAGTGAAGCTTTGGCCTCGTGGAAGTGACTTCATGGGGAGTGGGGCCAAGCAGTGAAGCACCCAGGCTGGGGCTGGCAGAGGGAATAGGCCGTCACCTTTGAAACACTTGGCTCTGGACAAGGCAACAGCCTGAGCAGAAGCCTCCAAACACCAGTAAGGAGAGAAAATGAAGAGCAAGAACTCCCCATGCTTGAAAAATCTGGGCCTTTAGGTTAAGAATCTATGGGAACTGGAATGTGGGAAGCAAGGTGGGTGGCCGCCCTCAGGCTGGGCCCAGCTGTTCCTGGGAGGCAAGACAAGGGATTTCCAGGGAATTAGGCCCTCTGATGGGCAGACTTACCTCACCCCTGCCTCATGTTCTCCATTACCCTCCCCAAATCCCACCTCTAACTTCAGTGTTAAACTTGAATCCAACCTGAACCCTAACTCTGACCCTCACCCCACCCTTGACCCAATCACACAATTGTTTCAGCCCTTAGCTAAAACCTTAGCCCAGACTCCAACTCCATTCCTCATTCTAGGTCAACCAATCAGTCAAGACCATTTATTAAGCACCTACTATGTGTCAGCCACCATGCTAGGTCCTAGAGATACAAAGTAAAGCAAAAACAGTCTCTGCCCTCAAAGAAGTTGATTCTTCTAGGGAGACAATGTGCAAGTAATAGATACCTACAAGATACGTGTAGAGACATCAAGGATTATGTCCTGTTTTGTGATCTGGACCTCTTAGACAGCCCAGTAAAGCCTGTGGATCCTTGTTCAGAATAGTGTTTTTTTTTTAAATTCACAACTTAAACTTCAGTTAAAATTTAGTCAAAATGAGGATGTATTTTTTTTACCATCTTAGTTCATGGACCCCTTGAAATTGATAGACCCCTGTGTTGGCAATCAAAATGGGCTCTTAGCACTCAGTTCAACCAAGTGCCCTTGAAGAGTTTGGCCTTTGTTTTCTTGATTAGATTGGGAGTCCTTGGTGACCTCCTTGCTTCAGGGGAGGGCCTAGCTTACATGGGTTTGAGTGACATGTTTGGGACATCAGAGGCTTTTAGACCACGCGGGTTTAAGTCGCCTCTTTGTGACGATTCTAGGTCACGTGGGTGAGTCGCATGTGTGACTCACCCTTGACCCTGAAAAAGATATAAAACCAGCGGTTGGCTTTCTCTCTCTTGGAGCTTTTACCCACAGCCATGGTGGCGCACGTGACTCTGGACCATCCCTTGTTATGAGCTCCCGTTGGTAACTATGAATTGTATTTGGTCTGTCTGTCGATGTCTGTAATTTGTTCGTATTTTGCTCTGAAGTTCAGGGTGCTGGCTTTTTCCCCTGAACTAAGTGAATGGTATTCGTATGCCAGATTAAAGTAAGCTTGTTAACCCCTTAACATCGCTTTCCTCAGTAAAGCAGATCAAAAGAACTTGGGCTTTTGCAGCATGCTGGTAGGGTGCTTGTTGTTGGGCTTGTTTTGGTCTTTCACCCTCACGACAGCTGCTAGCTGGATTGTTGAAACAACCTCAGATTACCAACACCAGTTCGTGATGAAGCCTTTTCTAATCTCCTCAAATGCTATGCCATCCCTTCCAAACTACTTTGTGTATATCTATATTTGTTATCTTTATATGTATTCTATATATACTTGTATATATACTTGTCTCGCCAATTAATCAATCAATAAACATTTATTAAGGTCCTACTATGTGCTAGGCACTGTGCCACAAATAGGAATTGTTTGATTCTCTGTATTTATATCATCTATATATCATATCATATTATCATCATATATTATATGATATATATCACACTATAATATTACTATTATATAGAGCCTGGCACATAGTATGCACTTAATGCTTGTTGATTGACTGATAGAAAGTAGACACAAGATAACCTTGGCAGAGGAGAGGGGCAGTGAAGAGAGGCATTTGCAGCTTGGGGGACTAGGAGAGACTTCCTGCAGAAAGTGGGATTTGATCTGAGTCTGGAAAGAAGCAAGAGATGTTTAGTAGAATTAAAGAAGGAGACTGTTCTAAACACAGGTGGCCAGTAGTATAAAGACACAACAGGAGATGTCGAAGCTTATATCAAAGACCAAAGGGGAAAAGTAAATTCTATTTGTCAATGACAAATCACTTTTTAAAGCTTTCTACTGCCTTTTTTCTTTGCCAAAGCTGCCACCCCACCCAGACCTCTGTTTCCCAGCTCAGGAAATGGGCACTCGGGAGAAGTGCAGAGGTATCTTCATTTCTTCAAGCTGCCTCATCATCTACTCATAGATCTAAAACCTCTTAGGCCAATGAGTCCAGCCTCCCCATTTTACAATTGAGGAAACTGAAGCCCAGAAAGCCTAAGTGACTTACTTGAGCTTGTGAACTTGGGCTATAAATAGCAGAGGCAGGATTAGAACCCAGGTCCACAGTATCATGATAAAGTTACCAGACAGATGATAGGGCTGGGCTTGGTGGTGATTATTGTGGAAAGTGATGGAAGGGGAAGGGGATAGTTGAGATGTGTGTGTCTGTGTCTGTGACTATGAATGTGTAAGCATGTGGACATGTTTGGGAGAATGTCTCTGTTTCTATATGTAGCGAAGTGAGCAGCAGTGTTACATAGTAGACAGGGACCAGCCTGGAGTGAGAAACCCTGATACCTCCCAGCTGGGTGGCACCCTGAACAAGAAACTTAACCTCTCGGTGTCTCCAGGTAACCCTCTAAGGTTATAAATTGTAAATGATGTGCTGAGCGTTGCCTAATTTACAGAAAATGGTAGGATTTACTTCTATTTATGCCTAGGATGACATCAACAGACATGGCTTAGGAGAGAAAGGATTTCAACAAATTCCAACCTCTCCCTACCTCCCAAAACTATTGCAGTTTCTATAGAGCTATAAATATTGGGTGATGAATTGTTTCCAGGTGTGTTATCAGAGGTGGCGAGGCAAAAGAAGGAGGACAGACTCACCGTCTCCTCGCCTGTGTCTGCATACTGTGGTTTAAATTCCTGTGCTTACAGAACCTTTGGAGAAATCGGGCATCAGTCAATGGATCAGTCTGTTGCTCGATCATAGACATTGATTAAGCAGCTATTTTGTGCCAGGAACCGTCCTTAGTGCTGGGGATTCAAAGACCAAAAAAAAAGTTCCTGCCCTCAAGAAACTTACATTAAATCAGGGAGATGTCAACAAAGTGTCAGTGTTCTTGTTTCCCTGATGGAATTAGAATCATAGACTTTTCAAAATGTACTTTTAGTAAACTTCAAAAAACACAACTATTCCAATATGCAAAGGACAAAAAATAAAGGATTCTCTGTGAAACTGAGTTGCTCTCATACGTTGTTGATTTTAAAAATATATGTTAGGCTGAACAAGGTAGTAACAAAATTGCTTTGTCTGAACTTCAGAAGCACAGATTTGGGGAGCTGAATGGGGACCTTGGAGGTCCCAGCTCTATCACTTCGCACATGACTCAGAAAAAGTAAGGTGATTTGTCCAAGGAGAGGGACAGGGGTGGGATTAGAAGTGAGATCTCTTAACTCCCAGACTAGAGTCCTCTCTCCTAGAATATCTGCCCTCCTGTGTGACATGAGAGATCTTGTGCCTTAGACTTCAGTGAAATAGAAGCCTTGAGACTCTACTGTTCATGTGTAGGATGAAAGGAACAGAACTGGGCTAATGGATAGGGATAGGTGTTTACCTATGATTTCATTGGTATTGGAATCTCTCAGGTGAGGACTTTCCTTCTACCAGTGCTGGTCAATGGCGCCTTCTCTGCCACTAATAGTATTCGAGAGTTGTCTGGGACACTGAGGGATTAAATGATTTGAGCAGGGTCATGCAGTCAGTTTGTGTGTTTCAAAGGCAGACCTTGAACCCATCTCCTTGGCTTGGAAGCTAGCTGTCCATCCACTAAGCTACACCGCCTCTCACAGGATGAGGAAAATGACTTCAACAAATTTCAACTGCGGCATCACCGGCCACATCTCACAAAATCTCCTAAGCCAAAGCAGCCCTGACTGGAACTAGCCAAGGATCCCAGATTGAAATCACCTGGGGTCTTTGGCCACTGGTATCTTCCCATGCTCCAGGACCCAAAGAGGATGCTGGGGAGCCAAGGATCTCTCCAAGCTTCCTGGAGCCTCAGAATGAATTCTGGCTTTGTACTTTTTCTGCAGGGACCCTAAATTCCTGAACCTGGAGCTTATGGTTCCTTGGGCCTCTATAAAAGATGTAAATGGAAACAGAATTAGATAATAAAATCTATGGGAAAATATCAATTTCCTTTCAAAAGACTCCAGGCCAAGTCCAGGCTGTGCCATTTGGCTTGGAAAGAGGAACAAAACCAGGACGGTTCCAAGCTCCAGTTTGCCCTGTTGAATGCAGCCATTCCGCAAGCATTTATTAACACCTGTTATGTCCCAGGCACTGTGAGGGGGCATTGTGGCTACAAAGACAAAAATGAAGCCCTCCCTGCTCTCCAAGTATTTCCATTTCTGTTAAGAGAATGAAACAGGGACAGCATCTGCTTCATCTCCTCCAACCCCCCCCCCAACTCCTCCTCAAATGCAAAGCCAAATTTCTTAGCTTCAATTTGTGTGAAAAGGGGGAGGGGGAGAGAGAGGCCACTATGATCCACAAGATGCTCAGACCTGCAGGAGAGAGGGGGACTCAGGGATCTGTGCCCTCCCACCCTGGGGCCCTCAGCAAAAATGATGAAGCTGTCAGGATTTCTCCTCTGTGCCGCCTCCCCTTCCTTTTCTTTTAAAAAAACCTTTTAGATTATTATTTTGTTTTTACTGAGGCAGGATGATATAGTGGCCCCTCCTGGCTCACTGCCTCATCATGGCAGAGGGGTTTTGTAGCTCGATGAAACTATGAGCTCTGCCCTACAGAATTACCCAAGATGTACGCATCGTAGTGAATAGGGGAGAGTTCTGACAAAAGGTGAACTGCTGGAGAAGGAAATGGCAAACTACTGCAGTATCTTTGCCAAGAAAACCCCATGGATGGTATTAAAAGAGATGACATTGGAAGAAGAGACCCTTGGGGGAGAAGGGTCTGGAGTGTTTGGTCCATGGGGGTCACAAAGAGTCAGACATGACTCAATGACTAAGCAACAACAGCAAAGGTATAGTAGAGAAAGAACTGGTCAGACACCCCATCCCCAGGGATGAGGGGGTAAGGTAAAGAAGAAAATGAGTTTGATTTCTGGAAAATCACCAGATTTTGAGCTCATGGTGTAATCCAATTAGCACATGGTGTTTATACAGCAGTACAGGCAAAGGGAAGCATGGGACTTGACCACAGATCCACAGGAACACTTAGAGAACACAGTTCATACATGTTTCTGACCACCACCCAACATGCAGGCATATGCACAAGATAGAAAAGGGTTTAATGGCCCTGCTACCATGGACCACTGCAGCCATGGGAGGTCACTGTTCTACACTTTCTTTGGCCTTTATTCCTGAACCCTCTCATGGCCTTTGGTGTCTGAGGTTGGTCAGTCTGAAGATTACAGTCATGCTGTCCTCGGTACTGCCCCCACTTAGGTGCGTTCTTTACTCTGGTCCACACTCAGATAGATACTTGTAGGGCTCAGATCTGGTACATGTCCCCCCAGCTGTCTTCCTCAGCCCCAGAGTTCCTTGCTCTGGGCCAACTTTTGGTCCCCTCCTGCTCAGGAAGAGAAATATCTGATGAACTCTCATACCACAGTATGAGGGACTAAATGATCCTTTCTCCTTGAATGATTTGAATTTAAAAGAGAACATGACCCATAATGGATTCATGAGCAGGCCACCCAGAGCAAGCCACTTAACCTTTCAGACCCCCTACAAATCCCTAAGATTATAAAATGCAGAAGAGGTACAACCTGCTTGGGTAGAAAGAGGATTCTCTTGAGGTATTCTCCACATGGATTACATCGGAGATCCAGAGCCAAACCGAACCAAACAGTCATAGGACCCTGGGCAAATCATCCAACCCTCAGGGCACCCTGGCAAGGAGCAAAGAAGGGAAGAGAAGAGAAGAGGGAAGAGAGGAGGGGAGGAAAGGGGAGGGAAGGTGTGGAGAACAGCCAATGCAAAGGTGTGGAGAGGGGAGATGGCACACCATGTATTGGGAACTGCAAGTAGGCCAACATGGCTGGACTCCAGAGTTTGTGGAGGGGCATCATGCATAAGAAGCCTGGAAAGGTCAGATGAGAACAGTTTGTGGCGGATTTGAAAGGTCAAACAGAGGACTTTAGATTTGACCCCAAAGGTAACCGGGAGCCCTTGGAGTTCATGGCTGGGTAGAAGCACGCCTCCTTGTTTTAATGGAATGTGATTTGTCACCCCCATGCCAGCCCTGCCAGCAGGCTGTTTCCTTTGCTCACAGTGCCCTAATCCTGCAAAGCCACAGATAGATTGGGGCTGTTCTTGAAACACAAGGCCAATTTTGGGTTCAGCTAATCCATGCTGGTCATCAAGGCTGAGGGTGACGGTGGGAGGCAGCAGGTCCAAAGACAGTGAGGTGGCAGTATTTCCAGGGTGCTTACTTCCCACCACTTTTATTTAATCTGCATAGTCTGACATACATGATTACCATCTGGAAAGAAGAGCTGATATACTGAAAGGACCCCAGAAGGCTGAAGCAGTTGGCCAACTCTCCCATGATGAAATGTAATGGAAAAATCAAAGATGAAATGTAACAGGGATCAATTTAAAGTCTCGAATTTATGGTCTCAAAAATATCAACTATACATTTAATAGGAGTTCAAGTGAGGGTGAAAATGAGAGTATTAGCTGACGACACGCCTAGTCAATAAGCCAGTTGTAGGTTGCCCTAAGAGAAGCTTACTTATGTCGCCTAACTCTACCCTGGACAGACTACATCTAGAGGTCTGTGTTCCCCTCTGTGGGCTGTATGGAGGACGCCCACTCGCAAATTATGGGACATGTTTTAAGAATAGAAGCGGCAAGTGGATGGGCCAGGGGATAGAGTACTGGACCTGGAGCTGGAAGACAGGTTCAAATCTGGCCTCAGACATTTACTATCTGTGTAACACTGGGCAAGCAACTTAACCTCTATCTGCCTCCGTTTCCTTATCTATAGAATGGGGGTGATGATAGCACCTACGTCCCAAGGTTGTTGTGAAGATAAAATAAGATGATATTCATAAAACACTTTACCAATCTCTGAGTGTTACATAAATGCTAGGTGTTGTTGCTGCTGCTGTGAAGGTGAATAGTAAGAGGGCTAGGAACCAGGTCGTGTAAGGATCAGGTGAAAGAACTAAAGATCTGAAAAGACAGAGCAGAGGCTCGAAGGTAGGATACTACGGTTCTCTTCACATTTTTGAAGGTTTTACATGTGGAAAAAAGGTGAGACTTGTTTCCTTGGTCCTGGAGGGGCCCCATCAATGGGCAGAAGGTCCAGGGAGGTAGATTCTGGCGTAATGACTATTGCAATGAGAGGAAACAAAATTCAAAGGATCCAACACTGGGAATGGCCTGTGGCTTTGGAGGGAGCAAGCTTCTCAAGCACAGGGAGAACTTATGGAGAAGATGGAAGACCATACATCAATAATATTACAGAAGGAATTTCTGAATAGTATAGGGGCTATGGGCAGACAAAATATTTTATTCTACATTAGCCTGTGTTCATCTCATATTTTTAAGATTAATTTTTTCAGTTCTTGTGATTTTATTCTGTTTGAGTTTATTATCATAAACTATGAATTTATGGTAATTAATCTTTTGCATCATGGATCTATTTGGCAATCCAGTGAAGCCTGCGGACCCCTTCTCAGAATAACACCCCTAAATGCATAAAATAAAATATGTAAGATTACAAAGTCAATTATATTGAATTAGAATTATCAAAATATTTTTAAAACAAGTTTGTGGGCCCTAGAGTAAGAACTCCTGCTATAAATCATAGAGAGATTTAGAGGATAGAGCCAGCTTCAGAACCAGGAAGGCCTAGGTTCAAGTCCTCCATCTTATGGCAAAGTCACTCAACCTCTGGGGGCACTAGATAAATCTCTAAGATTACAAATTGCAAAGTGGGTGCCAACCTGTATATGTGAAGGAAGTGTCCTCATCTGGGAGTTCTCTAAGCCATTGAAATCATGGATCAAGTCTCTATCTTTATTATGATAAGCTATTTCAAGAACTAGAGCAACTGAGCTGAGAGAGCTGGGAGGGCACCATTGCTGACTCTCACCCTCCCGAGAGCGTTGACCTGTCTCTCAATCTGAGCTTGCTCTTCCCTGTTCTTTCAGAAATGTCTATGCCAGAGGAAGCAGAAACTTCAACTCAACTCAACAAACAGCTAAGAAGCAACTGCTATGTGAAGGAACTGGGGGATGCCAAGACAAAGACTAAACAATCCCTGACCTCAAGGAGCTTCCATTCTACTGGGAGGGGGGCAGTATCCCAAGTACACAAAGAAATCTGAAAATGCAGGAGTTTCAGGAAGCAGACATACTATTCCCTTGCATGCTTTCTGGAGTCCAGCTGTACTGAACTTCTTACAAAAGGACTTCATGGAGTAAATGGAGTTGGAGTCCAAGAACCTGAGTTTGAATCCCAGCTGTGCTACTTACTACCTTGGGCAAGTCATGTTTCACCAGAGAAAAGAGATGTACCCATAAGCCCTTTAGAATCATAGACCTAAAGCTGCCAAGGCCACTCCCTCCTTTCACAGAGGAGAACAGTAAGAGGCCAGGATGGTCAAAGGACCTGCCCTCGGTCACAGGCAGAGCCAAAGTGGTCTGAGGTAGCATTTGTAAAGTGCTTTGAGAACCTTAAGACACTGTATAAATGCTACCCATTGTTACGTGTGAGAGTTAGGTTTGTTTTCCCAGATAGAATGTAAAATCTAGCACCTAGTAGGTGGCCAAGTATATGAAGGCCTAATGGCTCAAGTTGATGTCAGGGTAATAGTGGTGCCCACAAATCAAGAGGAAGGACCTCCCTGACTTCTCTCTCTCCATCAAAAATGTTCAGGGATTCTTCCCCTCCCCAAGTAGTCATTGAAAGGGCTTTGCCTCAGATAAACTGAGGCCTGGGAAAGCCATCCTTGGCATCCCAGGGCCATTGCCAGGCTTCTTGACTTTTGTCCTCCTACTGGATTTTGACACTGCGGAGGAGAGAGTGAGGCCGATGACTTTGCACTGCTCTGCTTCACTGAAATCCGATGCACACACAAGTCAAGACATCACCCTCATGATGTCATTGGTCCTCTCTGAGAATGAAGGATGAACAATAAAAGACTTCACTCAGCCCCACTCCTACTCACTTTACTCTGTTGTTGACATCTCCATCAGAATCCAACTTAACTTGTCCAAAGCAAACTTATCTAGACTCTCAACATCCTCTCTATTGTTGATGCTACCACCATCCCCCTAGGATTGAAACTTTGGAGTTACATTAATAATTTCCCCTTATCTCTCTAACATTTTGACATGAGTAAACAATGCATCCAAAGCTATTTCTCAGAGGAGACAAGAGCAAGGAGAGCGAATATCTCAGCCAGGTCATATCACTAAAGGCTCCCAAGCCAAAGATGAGAAGAGGATGAGAATAGAAATGAAGCTAAGTTAAAAGCAGAGAATTGTTGTGCTCCCATTTCAGTATTGGAGTTGGGCTCAAAAAGATGTGGGCAACTTGAAATAAAGGGCTGATCCAGGTGAGAGCAACTTTAAAAGAGCAAATGTAACTGGACTTCCACATGCAGGGCCTCCAAGGGTGTGAAAACAGAGATCATGTCTCCCCATCCCCACAAAGCCTTTTTTCCCCCAGAGTTTTCGACATCTCCAGCTTTCGCCTGTTCATCGTGAGTCAAGATTTCAAGACTCTTCCCCAATGCCTGTTCTACAGTTTATCAACATCCTTAAACCCTAGTGCCCAGAAATGAACATGATACTGCCGATGTGCCCCGACCACGGCAAAGTACAGTGAATCCCTCACCTCCCTGGTCCTGGATGCCATGCTTCTCTTGATGCCACCTAAGATTAAATCAAAATGTTTTGACTGCTGACTTCTACTGAATTTGTAATATACCAGCAACTGACCAACCCACAGGCATTTACTGTTTACTATATGCCAGGTACAGGATGAAGCTCTGAGGATACAAAGACCAAAGTGAAACATCCCCTGCCCTCAAGGAGCTTCCAATCTAATGGGATATAAAATGAGATATAAAAATACATATGAGTTTTTTTTGTGGGGGGAGACATTAGTAGCTGGGAGATCAATAAAGACTTTATGTAGAAGTTGGTACTAGATCTGACTCTTGAAAGAAACCATGGATTCAAAACTTCATACTAAGCCTTAAAGTGCTACAGAAATTCAGTATTCATCTTTACCTGGTTTCACCTGGAAACATGGGGAGGATCCAGTTGTGGGTGGGTGGAGAGCTAAACAATGCAATTTATCCCAGAAAAACACCCCATCTCCTGGTTATGCCTATGTTCTTCCTCCTCCTGCCTCAGACAGCCCTGACCAGAGACCATGCCTCAAAGGCACTCAATAAATATTTGCTGAATGAATAATGGTTGGCATCAGAGAGAGAAATATAACCATGGAACCCTAGAATTAAGAATTAAAAGTCATCTCTGATGACGGTGAAAGGAGACGGGAAGAATGGGTTACAGCAAGACGGAGATGGACCGAGCAAATCGAGGTGACTGACAGGATGGGATGGGTAGGGAGGACGGGAAGAGCAGGAGACCTCGGTGACAGGAAGCTAGGACAGGCTGTTGGCTTGGACTGTGAGAAACGCCTCAAAGTCAGTACCACTCCATGATTCCATGGCCCCAGCCAGCCCGCCTTTATTCTAAACAGATAAATAGGGATAGGGCACACAAATTGACTTAACTCATTACACGGAAAAAAAGCAATCCTGTTGAATTTGGAATTTTTTTCCAGCTGGTATTCATTTAAGAAGAATGCCTGGGCACAATCTCTGTCTCTCATTTTCTGAAGCATATTCCCCACAAATAAAGGGACTTTTCTGTGGTTAATCTGCTGCCACTCTTTTTCCTCCTCAAGGCTCTTTTGCTGGCTGTCTATTTTTTATCTTCCAATGTCATTGCAATGACGTAGCTGTCACTTACAAGGCCTCTGTGCTTGCTGGGGTCTTCCTTTAACGAAGTGGAGCAGCCGAGGTGATTGGGGATCCTTCAGTTCTTAGAGCTACATTCTCTCTTTTCTGGTTCATCCATGAAATTGTCTTTGCTGCTCCTCCCAGAATCTGAGAATCTCAGCACCGCCGTGTGATCCAAGGCGTAACTGAACAAGAATCTTTTCTCGACATCTCCAACAAGTGGCCATCCAGCCTTCACATATGGTTATTTGTTTTTATTTTATTTATATTTACTAGTTTATTTATATTATTTGTATTTTTTACTTTCCTCCCTCCCTCCCTTCCTCCATCTCTTTCCTTTCTCCCTTCCTTTCCTTCCTCCCTCTCTTCCTCTCTTTCCTCCCTTCTCCTTTCCTTTTGTCTTCCCTTTCCTTCCTCCCTTCATCCCCTCCCTCCCTTCCTCCACCTTCCCTCCCTCTCTTCTGTTCTCCCTTTCCTCACTTCCTCCATCCCTACTTTTCTTCCTTCCTCTCTTCCTCCCTAGGAGGCAGCTTCCTTCAATGGAAAGAGCACCAGCAGCTCTACAGTGGGCCCATATCTAGAGCATTGAGTTCAGTCTTTGTTGCCCCATTCTAAGAAAGCCATTGACAGGCTGGGGAGTGTCTGGAGGAGGGAGATCAATACATCAAAGGGTCTTGAGATCCCAATCCATCCTCCCTCAGCTGCCAAAGTGATCTTCCTAAAACACAGGTCTGGCCATGTCACTCCTACCCTACTCAAGAAACCTGGGTGGCTCCCTATCACCACCAAGATCAAATACAAAATCCTCCATTTGGCATTCGTCATAAATCAATGCCTTCCTATGTTTCCTGTCTTCTTACATCTTACACCTCCCCACACCCATATTCTGTGAACCAGCAACCTGGTCTCAAGCTGTTCCTTACACAGAACGCTCCATCTGCCAGCTGCGGGCATTTCCACCAGATACCCCCCCCATGCCTGGAATTCTCCCCCTCCTCATCTGTCTCCCCCAGATTCTCTGGCATCCTTCAAGCCTCAGCTGAAATCCTACCTTCTACAGGAAGCCTTCCCAATCCTCCTTAATTGTAGCGCCTTCCTCCTGTTAGTTATCTCTTATCTGTAATTACCCTGTCTATAGTTTGTTTGTATGTAGTCCTTGGAATGTGGTCTCCCTTATCAGACTGTGAGCTCCTTGAGGGCAGGGACTGTCTTTTTCCAGTCATTAACTCTAGTCCCAGTCATCTGTTCCAAGATACTTTTAAGACCTGATGACCCTCCTCAGTCCCTCCCCTCTCTGCCACAGTTCAGCCCTCTTCTCCTTTTCTCCATCCAATTTCTCATTTTTTAATTTCTCCTGTTGGTTGTTGCCCCTGAGTCAATGATTCTACGTAAGCTCATTAAGTCCCAGACAGGATAAGAAATGCCTTTCTTCTCACTGTTGCTGCTGCTGCTGTTTCAGTCCCTGCTCCCTTTGTCCTGGTCTGTCTTTTGAAAACTGTGTGTGTCCCTCCAGTCCCTCTTGGGCCCAACTCAAATCTACTTCCAAGTGAACCCCAATCACTCTCTGGACTGAGAGGTAATGCTTGGCCCTCTGAACCAGAGGTTGTCTTTCACTTCTCAAATCCCTATCATATTCACAACCAGAGCTACTCAAAAGTGGAATGCTCTGCCTTGAAAGGTAGTGTATTGTTATTTTTATTATGTTGGCTCTGCCCACCCATGAACAATTAATATTTCTCCAAATGTAATCAAAAAAAAATAAAATTTAACTAAAGAAAAAATTTTTAAAGAAAGTAGTCTATTCCACCAGGATGATCACTTTAGAACACATAATAGAGTTCTTGAGATGCTTTGACTACATGGCCCCTAAGGGTCCTTCCTTCTTGGAGCTTCTGGAGTTTTGTAATCTATTTCCAAAGCTCCAATTATTCTACCAGGTAGAAAAACTCCCTCTAAGAAGAATGGGACTATAGGCATTTAGCTCAGGATGGCTCATGTGTTTCTCTTTCTGAACTCAGCATTTGTTTCTATTCATAATTATCTCAACAATAAGACCTTTCATTTTACTACAATTTATTGACTCTACCAATGTCAAGAGGTGGCACAGTACATAGAGGGCCAAGCCTAGAGTCAGGAAGACCTGAGTTCAAATCTGGCCTCAGACACTTACTAGCTGTGTGACCCTGGGCAAGTCATTTAACCTCCGTCTTCCTCAGTTTCCCCAACTGTAAAATGGGGATAATAATAGCTCCTACCTCCCAGGGTTGTCCATGAGTATCAAATGAGATAATACTTGCAAAGTACCTAGCACGGCATGCGGCATATGGTAGGAGCATAATAAATGCTTGTTTCCTTCCTTTAAAGCTCATTGTATTAGTAATGTTTCAAAAATAAAATGAAACATGATTTACATTTTTAGAGAAATACTAATAGAGAAAGTAAAGTCTTTCCCTATCACCAGCAATCTCTCAGCTCAGAGAGGTGCTTTTAATTCTCTATCTCAGTTATTAGTGCTTGAAGCTGTTTGCTCAGGGTTCATATTTGCATGTTTAATGACACTATTTCCATAAGATAAATCCCATGGATTGAACTGAGGACTCACCTTTACTGCTAGAGAGAAAAGTCCTCTCAATTTAAAATCATTTCCCCAAAATGACTTACTATTACATCTCCCTTCAAAGAGTCTTCTTCCTCAGATTGCCAGCTCAGGGGGCAGGAAAGATGGATTTATCTACATGTACAATCTCCACCTTGGGCAGGATGCCCTGGGAGTGAGCAAAGCTTCCAGACTACACTGAATTTGGTGGCTCATTCAGAGTTAACCAAAAAAAAAAAACCCCAACCTTTCTTTCTGAATCATTGACTCAGACCAGGACCTCCAGAGGTCAGCAAGGTATTGGTCAAAGAGCATTGACTCTAGAGTTAGGGGTCCTGGGTTCAAATGCTGCCTCTGGCGCTCACTACCTGTATGACCTTGAGCAAATCATTTAACTTGCTAAGGCTTCACTCAGCTCATCTGTAACAAGGTTGGGGGGGTGGGGTGGGCATAGGACTAGATGTCCCAGGAGATCCCTGACAGTCCTTGAATACCAGTCCCTTTCAGCCAAAGAACCATGATTATGTACTCTATTCAAGCCCCTCCCTTTGATATTGCAGATGGGGAAACTGAGGCCCAGAGAAGTGAAGTGACTGCCCAATATTTCCTGCCCTTGCTATTGACAATTTTTCTGAAATGCCCAAATCCTCCTTCCTGCCTTAGTCCAGTCTAATGACTGGACCATACATAATCTTTCTTTGCTGAGCAAACCTCCTATGTGGCCTCAGGAATGCCATTCTAAACCTGGACATTAGAACTGTCTCTGCCACAAGTTCCCTGTGCTACCTTGGGCAAGTTGTTCCTTTCTGAGTCTCAATTTCTGTAAGATGGGAGACCATAGACTGAGAGCTAGAAAGGAGCTTCGAGGTTGTCCAATCCAGTCCCTCATTTTGTGAGGCCAAGTGAGGTCATTCAGTGCCAAGGTTACAATCCAGATCTTCCAACTTCAAATCCAGCATTCTTTCACTAAGCACTGGGTCAAACTAGATCATAGGAGCCTAGATTGAGAGCTGGAATGGACCTTAAGGAACATTGAGTCAGATTCTCTCATTTTACAAATGAGGAAACTGAGACCCATAGACACTAAATGACTTTTTTGTGAAATTGTTGTAAGAATTGAATAAGAAAATATTTTTAAACATTTCGCCTCTGGCACATAGTAGGTACTTTATAAAGGCATATTCCCTTCCCCCTCTCTTTACCCAAGGTCACATAGCTAGTAAACATCTCTAAGGCAAGAATCAAACCTATGTCTTCCTAACTAGGCCTCAGCGACTGATCGGACTAGATAAGGGGTTCTTTTGTGTCATGGAACCCTGTAATACTGTTGTGAAACCAATCAGAATCATGTTTCTAAATAATCGAAGGAAATGTTACATTTCCGTTTTCTAACTGAAAATAAAGTCTGTGAAGAGAGATGTCATTTTTTCTGGCCAAGTTCATAGCCCCCCTGAAATCAGTTGGTGAATCTGAGGTTAATAGCCCTCGGACCAAGGGATCTTCCACTCCCAGCATCCCATAGCTCTCTGAGGTCTTCTAGACTCTCTCCCTGCTGAACCTAACATGATACACTCTGAGGACTGGGGATGCTCATTGACTAGTGCCAGAAACGCACTCATGTGAGTGTGCATGTGCCTTCTCTGTCTCAGGGAGAGTCATTCCTAATGCACACACCTAAGCTGCTTCCCCCTACTCGGCTCTGTCCCCATAGCCACACGATTCCTCAGGGCAAGAGAGCTGTAAGCACTACTCATTAGAGATTTGGAAAGTAAGCCCCATCCCTTCTCCAGGCTTTGCCGGCACTGGGAGAGATGCTTTAGGCCTAATGCAGGTTAGGGCTGAGATGGAGCTCCAGCCCATTAACTCCCCCCAAGCAATACATTATTATCCCATCCCTCCCCCCAATTCCCACCACCAGGTAATTCCATTGTTAATTAAAACCCTGCAGTCTTTAATAATATTGCACATAATTGCTGTTTTTAGCATGTACAGGATCGGCTCCAGAGGCCTCTGAGAATGCCAGGGATCTGGCTGTTGTTTTTTTTTTTTTTTCACGCCTTGCTTTTTCAGAGCTGCAGAGCCTAACAACGAGGCGTGCTGGGGATCAGGGCAGCCTCCATCAGTGCCACCAGGAAGCCAGCTTTCGCTGCCAGAGGCATCGGGGCCAGAGAAGGCGCAGTAGCTTCATCCTCCCCAAGGGTGATCCATAGACCTCCCACTGGGGAGGACAGTACAAGGTGATGCTGCCCCCCCCCCCGCAAGAAATAAGCTCAGAGAGACAAGAAAGAAAGAGAAAGAAGGGATGTGGGGTGGGGGTGGGGGAAGAAGGACAAACAGATGCCAAAGAAAAAAAACATTTTTAATGAAATTTGCCACTGCCATCCATCCTGTGACAGTCCTTTAGCTCTTCCTCCAGCACCTAATTAGCTCTGTGGCCGGTGTATAGTGTGTGCTTTATAAATGTCTGCTCTGTTGTCTCGTAGCAAACTTCCAGCTCCTCTTAGCTTTTCCCTTCCTTTCTTTTTGCCTTGTTCCACCTGACCCACATGCGTGTGGCCCCCCACTATCATGGGGGCTGCTCAGCATTCTGTCCCAGTGAAATGAACACAAGATTTAGCGTTAAAAGGCTTGAGTTCAAATCCCAATTCTGCCTCTTAACCACTGGAAGATAGGTAGCATATTGAGTGGAATGCTGCCTTGAAGTCAGGACAGACTTGAGCTCAAATCCAGCCTCGTACACCCACCAGCTGGGTGACTCTGGCCAAATCATTTGACTTCTTTCAGGCTCAGTTTTACGGTCATTAAATAGTGATAGTAATAAACTCCACCCTATAGGATTGTAGTGGGGATCAAATGAAGTAACCTATGTAAAGCACTTCTCAAAATACTACCACTACTCCTATTGCTACTACTGCTACTACTACTACTACTACTACCTACACTACCACCACCACCCCTACTACTACTACCACCAATACTACTACTACCTAATAATAATTATAATACATATATTGATATTTAAATATATATAAAATTATAATAACAAATGCCAGCCTGCTAAGCCCTCACCAAGTCCCTTCACCAAATCACAACATTGTAGAGACAGACAGAAGCTGGTGTGGCCATCTAGCCAGTCAGTCCACACATATTTATTAAGCTTTTCACAGTGTTTGTTAGCACTATGTGCCAGGCACTGTGCTGAGGAGACAAAGGAAGGCCAAAATGCACTTCTTCTAACCCATATCAGGAAGGACTTTCCCTTTGTCATCCAACCTCTTATGGCCCGGCCCCTTTGAGCTGGAAGGGACTTCAGAAGGGAACTAGCATTCATTTTATAGATGAGAATGCTAAGGCCCAGGGAGATGAAGGGTTTAACTAGGCTCACAGGTTGCCTCTCTCTATCGGACTGTTGTGGACACAATGACCCTTTCAGCAATAAGTCCATGACCCCAGATCTAGCACCGGGCTGGGAGTCAGAAGACCAGAGTACTGGTCACCTTTCTGCTGTGCTTGGTGCATGACCATAAGCAAATCTCAGCCCCTCTATGGGCCTCAGTCTCCACCTCTGCAAAATGAAAGGGCTGAACTAAATGAACTCGGGTGCCTCCCAGCCATAACTGCCTAGAAGCCCCACTGTGGGAGGTAGTGGGGTGGGGGAAGGGGAAGAAGAAAGTGTTAAAGGCCAAGAGGCTGCTCACCCCTTCTCTCTCCTCCCCTCCTCCCCAGTCCTGAGCTTCCACACCCCTCCGGGCAGTTCTAAATGTCTAGGGAGTTAAAAGGCATCTCAGTCCTCAGATGAACTCCACCATGGTGGGGTTGTGGGGAGGGGAGCCTGGCAACAGCACTGGAGGGATGGTGGTGAGCCAAGGCCCAGGCCCTCATGGTCAGAGGAGGCCTGGCAAAATTCAGAAGCCTGGGATGAGGCTTGTTTTCAGGATCCTCCTCTCCCCAGTACCTTCCAGGTTTCCCCACCTCAGTACCCTCACACCATCCCCTCGATGCACAGCTGTGGCCATAGGGTCCCCTGTCTCCCCCCCAATGCACAGCTGTGGCCATAGGGTCCCCTGTGCCCCACCCCTATGCATAGCTGTGGCAGTAGGGTCCCTTGTGCTCCCCCCTCAATACATAGCTGTGCCACTAGGGTCCCCTGTCTCCCCCCTCAATGCACAGTTGTTGGCCAAAGCTCTATGTGGATCTCATATAATATCTGCTTTCCACCTCTCTGATGACAGGATAGTGTGTAGTATTATTTATCTGGGTACGTGTCTCATCTCCCTCCCCCACCTCCACCTCCAGAGGAGCAGGGATGTATCTTATCTAAGTTTTCTCCCTCCCCCCATGCATCACAATGAACTCTGCACCCCTCCCCCATTTCTTTTTGGTCCATACTGGCAATTTAAGTAGTACAGAGAATTCTGGGTGGTGAAGTTTCCTCCACTGGCATAGACTGAATTCATCTGTAAGTGAGAATCAAAGATTAAGGACCAAAGAAATTAAGTGGGTCAGCCACAGACAGTAAATGTCTGAAGCAGGATTCAAACCCAGGTCTTCCTGACCTCAAGGGAGAGCCATCCTCAGTCTCAGAGAGCTGCACAGAGCCCAGGGCGGTTAAGAGACTTGAGGTGTAGGTCTTAAATCTAGGCCTTCTTGACTCCTGTGCCGCTTGTTCTTTGCTCCATTGTGATTCAATGGAAAGAGCTCCAGAGTTAAAGGACCTGGGTCCCCATCTGGTCTCAGACTTGGGCAAGTCACTTCAGTCCTTCAGGCTTTTGTTTCCTTATTTGTACAATGAGGAGCTTAAACAAGATGGCCTCCCAGGTGCCTCCCAGCTCCAGAGCTAGGATCCTACTTACACCACTTCCATTATAAAAGGATCATTTGTTTTACAAAAGGATTCATCAGAGTTGAGCTTAATATAGTATTTGATTTCGATGTTGGATGACAACCAACTTCTCAGGGATGAGTGTGTTGCATAAAGTGGGACACACCTGTACGGCATATTATGGATGAATGACAAGTCAGCCCCCCCCCCCACTCCCTAAGAGAAAAGAACATCTACTCCCCTCCCTTAATAGCCAAAGTGGAAGACTGTGGTTGTGAAACATCATATACTGCCAGATTCAGCTAATGTTAGTTGTGTTGAACTATTGTTCTCTCTCTTTTTAGTTCTTTGTTACAAGGGATGGCCTTTGAGTTAGGGAAGGGAGAAGGATATGTTTGGAAACAAAGGTGATATAAAAACAAAATATATGCTTTTGAAGACTCCAAAAAATCCTCAGAAACCAAATAGTATGAATGAGCCCCCACCCAATAGAGGGAAACTTTAGAAAGGGTAAGGTCTGAAAACAGCAATTAAGAAAGGGCTTAACGGCATTTGTAGCTTTAGGACCTGGTAAGCTTCAGAATGACCGTGTCCCGCTTTGCCTCTCTCTGTCTGCAATGGGATTATTGGAGAGTAGCCAGCTTCAGCCGGACAGGTCTCCCCCAGGGGCCCTTTGCATGAGGAGGGAAGGTCCCCAGACAGAGAAGCTCCTGACTCTGAGCTCTGCCGCCCTTTGGGCTTGCTGTGTGGCCTTTACCAGAGCTCATAACCTTGCCCCGCCTCTCAGTAAAGGAGGGATAAAAAAGACTTGGCTGCCTCTGGGGGTTGCTATGAAAATTAATTAGTGTTTGTAGGGCACTTTGAGATCCACAGATGAAAGGGGCTGATTAATACAAAAGTATTAGAGAATTAAACTGAATGGATTCCAGCTTGTAAAAACAGTGTTCCCTGCTCAGGGTGTGGGAATGGAGTCAATGGCCAGGAAATTGGTACCTGACACCAGGGCCTCTGCGGACCAAGCCCCGGAGCCCGATCGTTTTCATTTTCTAAATTCATCCAAGGAAATCGGAGCCATTAGCCCATGGAGAGAGACATACACATTGGCAAGTTTAGGTTTTTGGTTGTTTTTTTTTGGAGATGGGTTAATTTTGGTTTTGTTTTTCACAAGTATGGAGTCACCAAAATTGTGGTTGAGACAGAGTGGTTGCAATTCATTATTATCCTCTATTAATTTACTGTGTGACATCGGGCACATCACTTCCCCTTCCAAGCCTCAGTTTCCACATTTGTTTCATAAATCAATCAACAAGCATTTATTAACTCTCTACTAGGTGCCAACCACTAAGGTACCTTCCACCTTTCATATTCTGTGTTCTGTGCATTTATGGCCCCTTGATTCCATGATTCCATATGCCATCTTTTCTGATGACTCAGTTCTCAATGACCATTTTCCAGAAATCCCTGAAAATAGGAGCTCCACCTTCCCTCTCTTCCTTTCTCTACTTTCTTGTCCTGTTCAGTCCAGAACTGGGTGTCTGATCAAAGCCAAACAGAATCCATGAGGTACCGAAGGCAAAGGGCGATGATATCTGTCTCCTTAGGGAAGTGGCCAATGGAATCCAAGCATTGAAATCCTTGGGCAGGGATGGAACTGGGGCCAAAGTCCAGTCAATCAAATAGGCAACATGCAAATCAAAGGGAGAGAAGTTGAACTTGCTGCAATTGGTGATAATCAGCAGCAAATTGCCAATGGACTTTAAGGTCCTATCCATCAAATGTCGCTATCAAGACAATTCTGTGAGAAGCTTTGGTTCCTCTGGCCATGGCCCTGTTTGGGAGGCAGATGTGTTAGAGATGGCAGGCTAGACCATCCTTCCCACAAGGGCTACCCTGGAGATGGCAGGCTAGACCATCCCTTCCACAGGGGGCTACCCTGGGGATGGCAGGCTAGACCATCCCTCCCACAGGCGGCTACCCTGGAGATGGCAGGCTAGACCATCCTTCCCACAGGGGGCTACCCTGGAGATGGCAGGCTAGACCATCCCTTCCACAGGGGGCTACCCTGGGGATGGCAGGCTAGACCATCCCTCCCACAGGCAGCTACCCTGGGGATGGCAGGCTAGACCATCCCTCCCACAGGCAGCTACCCTGGGCTTTAGATTCCAGGAATGGGGAAGTAGTGATGAAGTGAAATAAGAAGTCGCTACTGATTCAAGCACATAAAGACTAGGTTTTCTCCTTAAGACTATATCCTTTCTACTCTGCCGAGTATTAGAGATAATAACCTCTAGAGCTGGAAGGACCTCTAAGGCCATCTAGGCCAACCCTCTATTGGAGTTGTCTCCTCCAAGGAGAATGTAAATAAACTCTGAGAACAAGGACTCTTTATTTAGTAATGTCGGACACATTATAAGTACTAAATACATGCCTTTTCTCTTGAAAAGTGTTATTGATGTACTTTGTCCTCAAATCCTATATATTTCCCACTATGTCCTTCCTCCTGCCACTCCCAGAGAGCCATCTCTTATAACAAAAAAAATAGATTTAAAAAAAAAAGCAATTTGGCCAAACTAACCAACACATAGAAAAAGTCAGCCATTGGGACAGCATTCCATCTCTACAAAGAAGTAGGGAACTGGAGGGGGGGGGTGCTTTCTTATACTTCTTCTTTTAGGGTCAAGCTTGGTCATTACGATTTTTTTTATTTTTTTGGTAATTATAATTTTAATACACTCAGTTTTGATTGTTTTGTTGTTCTTGTCTCCGTTTACATTGTTGCGAATATATAATGAATATATGTATTTATATGTCTAGTCTTTCAGGTTCTGCTGACTTTACTTTGCATCAGTTCATGTCTTTCCATCTATATTCATCACATTCATCATCTCTTACAGGTCAATAATATTCCATTACATGCATGTACCACAGTTGGTTTAGCCAAGCTCCAATCGATGGCCATCTAACTTTATTTCTAATCCACTGCTACTTTAAAAACTGCTGCTATAAATATTTTGGTGTATATGAAGCCTTTCTTTTTATCATTGTCATCCTTGGGCTATATGCCTAGCAGTAGTATCTCTGGGTCAAAGGGTTGGGACATTTTTGCCACTCTGTTAGTATAATTCCAAATAATTTTACAGAATGACTGGACCATTTCACAGCTCCAGTAACAGTGCATTAGTATGACTATCCAGCCCTCTTCCAACATTTACTGTTCCCATCTTTCGTTATCCTTGTTACTGGGTGTGAAGAGAAACCTCTTCCTTTGATGTATATTTTTCTAATTATTAATGATTTAAGGCAGTATTTTATATGTTTAGACAATTGCTTTGAGAATTTTGCTCATATTTTTGATGATTTACGTGTTGGGGAATGGCTTTTAGTTTCATACATACATACACACATATGCATATAGAAATGTATACACATATATGTGTGTATGTTATGTACGTGTTTGTATGTATGTGCATTATTTACTTATGATTCTTGGATATCAGACCCTTATCAGAGGCATTTTACTCCATAATTTTTCTCTAATCAACCACTTCCCTTCTTAATCCTAGTTGCATTAATTTTGTTCATGCAATTGCTTTTCAATGTCATGTGACTAAAATCATCCTTTTTGAAGGATTACCTCTATCTTTTATTTGGCTAAGAATTCCATTTTGAGTTTATTATGGTATGTGGTATAAGATGTTGATCTAAACCTAATTTGGGCCAGAAAGCTTTCTAATTTTCCCAAGAAATCCCTGTCAATGAGGTGTTCTTTCCCATAAAGTTTATGTTTGGAGGTTTAGCAAAGCTAGGTTATTGACTCACCTTCTTTCTGACTCTTCCTTGTGGCATTCGTTCCACAGATTTACTTTTCTATTTTTTGACCAGTACCAGATACTTTTTACAATCACTGCTTTATAACAATCTGAGATCTCCAGAAGTACTATTACTGCTTCATGTATTTCTATTTTTCTTTTCACTGTTTCCCATGATACGATTCATGGCTCAGGGCCCAAGATAACTGACATTAGGGCTAGGCCTCAGCAAATGTGTGCAAAGTTTATCTTTGGCATTCTTTTATCTACTTTTTCCGCACTTTTTTCTCTCCCCCACCCCAACCCTATGTCCTTCGATCTTTCCCGTTACTATCCAGTGTCCCATTCCTATGGGGCCCTACTCTCAGCAATCTACAAATTGAATACCTAACAAAATTATTAGTCATAAGGGCTCTAAGCAGGACTCTTCGGGATTATTTGCATTTTACTGGACCCAAAGGAATGATCTATCATAGTGAAATTCCATTTTACTGGGCCCAAAGAAATAAATCTGAAAGGTTTCAAGGCAAAGTGAAAGTCAGTTTATTTTAGACCAGACAGAGGGCAACTTTCCTTTTCTATCAATTATGCTAACTTTATGGACCTCCCTTCTTACCTTCCAATCCTTTGTAGCATCACCCTCTCACTCATCTGGCACCTCATCCTGAAGCCCACATCCATCCTGTCATTAAAGAGAAACATCTGGTAATACCCTTCACCCTGAGACATGAGGGACTGAATACATACATACCCCTGGGTAGGGGAGGGGGGGAGGGTATTATTGGTTCCTTTCTAAAAGAGGAAACCGAAGAAAGGACATTGAACCCAAAGGAATGATATTCTAATGTTGGAAATTCGGGTCCTATGGCAGAGCATAGGACAGATATTTGGAGACAAGAAAACCTGCCCATCACATAACATTGTTGTTCGGTCGTTGCGGTCATGTCCAACTCTTTGTGACCCCATTTTGGGGTTTTCTTGGCAGATATAATAGAGTGGTTTTGCCATTTCCTTCTCCAGCTCATTTTACACATGAGGAAACTGAGACAAACAGGGTGAAGTGACTTGCCTAGGGTCATACATCTAATAAGTGTGTAGGGCTGGATTTAAACTCAAGAAGATGAGTTTTCCTGCCTTTCTAAGCCCCCTGCTCTACCCACTGTACCACCTAGCTGCCCATCACATAATAGAATCACAGACTCTTCAAGTTGGAATGACCTCAGGGACCAAAATTGTCAGTTTCATGTGGACCGGTGCTATGTTCTATTTATCTTTGTACCTTTATCCCCCAGGGCCATCACAGGATGGCACACACAATAAATGCTCAATAAGACAATGAATAAATTGGAAGTGAAGTGGTATGGTGTGGGGCAGAAAGATCCACTGGCTTTAGACTCTGAATCTGGCTTCAAATCCTAGTTCTGACATTTCCTGTGACTTTGGGAAAATCACTTAATCCCCCTGGGTCTCAGTTTCTTCATCTGGAAAATGAGGAAGTTTGGGGGGGTTATGAGGCTTCTGAAGTCCTTTTCAGCTCTGAATCTGTGAGCCTATGATTCTGGACCAGGCAGAAACCCTTTCTATAGTTTGTCCAAAAGATAACACTGTAGAGCTAGGTCCCAACTAGTGAGAATAACAAATTCTCTGCATTTATTCAAAGTCGTATTATTTGATGTTGTAATTATGTAAAATATGCTAACTGGTTCTAGCCTAATGGAAATATGTAGTTCAAACTTAACTAATGAATCAATAACCTCGAAAGCTTTGTGGGATATAAAATAAACCCACATAAATCATCGGTATTTCTGTATATTACGGACAAATCTGAGGAAAAAGTGATAGAAAAAGAAATTCCATTTTAAATAGATACAAAATGTATCAAGTATTTGGGAATCTATCTAACAAGACATCCTCAGGAATTCAAGTACAAAACACTCTTTAAAAAAAGTAAAGACAGACCCAAGTAATTGACAAAATATTAACTGCCCATGGGTAGGTCATGCCAATATAATAAAATAATACTTCCAAAATCAATGTGCTTATTCAGTGACACAGAAATCCAAATACCAAGAATTATTTTATAGAAGTAGAAAAAATAATAAAAATCAATATGGAAGAATAAAAGGTCAAGAATCTCAAGGGAAACAATTTTTTAAAAAACTGGGAAAGAAGGGATCCTAGCAGTACAAGATCTTAAAATATACTACAAAGCAATAATCATCAAAATGACTTAGTACTGGTTTAAAAAAAATGAAGTTAGCCAGTGGAACACATTAGGTACAAAAAGTACCAAAGAAAATGAACACAGTAGAACAGTGTTCAGTGAATTCAAAGACTAAAGGTCCTTAGGTAAGTATTCATTATTCAAAACAAACTTCTGGGGAAACTGGAAAGCAGTCTGAAATTAGGTAGAGACTCACATCAAATGCCTTATAAGACAAGTTCGAATGGATACATGATTTGGGTATTTTAAAAAAAAAACACATCCAAAAATAAATTACAGAAGCAAGGAAGGAAATACTTTTTGCAACTAAAGATAAGGTAAGATTTCATAACAAAATAAGGGATAGGAAGGACCAGAGAGAACTAAAATTTAAAAAATTGTGAGTTTGGGGGCAGATCCAATTCAGTTAAAATTAGAAGGGAAATAGTTAACTTGGAAAAATTATTTGCTGAAAGTTTCTCTGATAAAGATTCAAAATATATTTGGAGTTGATTCAAATTATTATAGGTAAGCGGTCAAAGGATACATATAGGCAGCCTTGAGGAAAGAAATCCAAGCTATCAACAGCCATATTAAAAAATCCAAATTACTAATAATTATAGAAATAAATTAAATCAACTCCGAGGTTCCACCTCATAACCATCAAATTGGCAAAGACGATAAAATGACAATCGTTGCAGAGTCTACAGGAAAATGGGCACATTAATGTACTCTTGGTGTGAATTGGTCCGTCGATTCTGAAATGCAAACTGGAATTATGCCCCTTAAATTATACAATTCCATTTCCAGAACCATATTTCTAAGAGATTAAAGAAAGGGAGAAAGGACTATTATGTACCAAAATATTTATAGTAGCAAGGAACTAGAAACTAAATGAGTTTTCATCAGTTGTGGAATGTTTGAAGAAACTATGGCGAATGAATGTAATAGAATATCTTTGTCGCTGTTGTTCAGTCATTCAGTTATGTCTGTCTCTTCATGACCCCAAGAACACACCAGGTTTCTCTCCTCCACTATCTCTCAAAGTCTGTCCAAGTTAATGTCTGTTGTTTCCATGACACTCTCTATCCATCTCATCCTCTGCCTTTCTCCCTTTGTCTTCAATCTTTCCCGGCATCAGAGTCTTTTCCAGTGAGTCCCATCTTCTCATTATGTGGCCAATGTATTGAAGCTTCAGCTTCAGTATTTGACCTTCCAGTGAATAGCTCGAATTAATTTCTTTAAGTTTCAACTGATTTGATCACCTTGCTATCCAAGGGACTCTCAAAAGTGTTCTCCAGAGCCACAATTCAAAAGCATGGATTCGGCAGCTCTCAGCTTATAGTCCAAATCTCCCAGCTGTACATTACTACTGAAAAAGCCATAGCTTTGACTAGAGAGACCTTTCTTGTATGTTGTCCAGATTTGCCATAACTATCCTTCCAAGGAACAAGCATCTTTTAATTTCATGGCCATGGTCACCATCGGTAGTGACCTTTGAGAACCTAAAATCTGATGCTGCTTCCATTTCTTTTCCCTTTATTTGCTGAGAAGTGATGGGACCAGTTGCCAAGACCTTGATTTTTTGTTGTTGTTAAGCTTCAAGCCAGTTTGAACAGCTTCTTAATTCTTCTTCATCTTCTGTCATCAATGTGGTCTTGTCTGCATATCTGAGACTGTTGATTGCACTGTAAGAAATAATGAGAAATTCAGAGTTAGTGGTGGATATGAGGCTACAATTAAAATGATGAAACAGTTAATATTTTTCTGCTAAGAAGAGGTAAAAACCAATGGTGTCCACTTTCACCAATTCTATTCAACAACATTTTTGAGAAGCTTGCAATTATACTTGGACTAAAAAGAAGAAATTAAAACCATTTTTTAAAAGAGGCAAAAAGCCTTCTTGTTGCAAATAAAATGATAGTATATCTAGAAATTCCAGAGACCTAAACAACAAACAAAAAAATTAAACAATAAATGAGTTCACTGAGGAAACCCGATATAGAGAAAGTCCCAAAAGTCATCATTTTAGCACAGATATCTGTCAATAAAGATGAAGAATATCTAATAAAAGATATCATTTATGATAGCAACCAAAGCATCAAATATGTAAATACTATTTTACTAAGACATGCCCTAGACCTTTGTAAATATCATTATAAGACTCTCATGACAAAAATTAAAGGAATAATGAGTTGTCCCTGTAAACCTGAATAGAATACATGAAGGCAATAAAATGTCAGCATTTCCTAAATTCATCTATAAATTTAACCACCAACAAAAATACTAGCATGTTATTTTATAGAACAAAATAAAACAACATTGAAATTTAAATAAAACAAACACCCCCAAATGTCAAGAGTTACTTTTCAGGGGAGGAGAGAGAGATGTGATGAAAGTGCTTTAGCCTTGCCAAATTTTATAATATGTTATACAAAGGTAAATGTCAAAACCATGTGATCCTGTGGAAGAACAGAAAAACAAATCAGTGGACAATAAAATAATTCCAAAGTGACCTTGACTAAGCCACTTCCCTTCTCTGATCTAAGGATCATCTCTAAAATGAGGGAGTAGACTCAATGACCTCTGAGATCTCTTTCAGCTCTAAGACCATGATCCTATGTATAATAATCATAGGTATATTAAACAATGGAGAAAGGAATCTTTGTACAACAAAAGTCATTCAGAAAACCAAATGGCAATATGGGAGCTGGAGAGGGAGAGAAAGGATACAGACCTCATGGCATATAATATAATAAACTCCGACTGAATAAACATTAAAAAACAATTAAAAGGACAAAAGAAAAATGGAATAATGTAGTTATTACAAATGTGAAGGGCAGTTAAGTTCTTTTCTCAAACAAGTGGAAGAGATTTCTAGAAACAAAGAAGATGGATTTGTTTATTTAAATTTATAAGAAAAAAATTCTAAGCAGTAAATGTCAATACTTCTCTGAGTCTGGTGTCTTGCCCTTGTGGATTCTCCCTCTGCCAATGCAAATGACAGCCCAACCTTATCTTCTCATCCTGTGTGATTTGCTGTCCATGTTTTCCCCTCAGTCCTCCACAGAAGTTCTACCCAATGTGCTAAAGGCCTTCCTCTGGGTCTTTTAATATTTCATGGATAGCAGAGCCTCCCTCAGGCAGTCCATCTGTCTATCCCTTATTTTCCGTATATAACCAGCCCATATCCTTTTCTAGTTGTGCCCTCCTTGATGATATCTTTGATGCCAGTGTTTGCTCACAAGTCCCCAGTACCAATAAGTTGAAGCCAACTTATGCCCGCCATTTGTCTATCCACTGATCTTTGGGTCAAGTGCAATTTTGATATTTTTGAGCTTAAGTATTCAGTGAGTTGTACTCATAAAGCATTACCGGAAGAATACTGATGGTAAGCAGCTTGGTTCATTGAAAGTATTGCTTGATTCACCCAAAGTCACCCAGCTCAACTCTTTCTTTTAGTACCTGTCTAAGAGATATGCATAGATGGACTAATTCAATGACTATCACAATTTGGATAATATACATTCTTCAGTGAATTGGTTTTTCTTGTGTTGAAAATAATATATAATTAATTACCAGAACGTGTTAAGCAATATTAATGCAAACCTTAAAGTACTATATAAATGCTTGCTGTCATTGTTAATAACAATATCTAATAATAATATATGTAAAGATTATCTATAATGTTAAATTATATAATAATATGTAATGATAATAATATCTAACAGTTAATATTCCCTTTTGGGCAAAGGAGGCTTGTAGTAAGTTAGCAAAATGCCTCTCCTGAAGAGGGGAACAAGAATATTAGGAAGAAAAGAGGCGAAGGGAATAAATCATAAGTTGATGCTTTGGAAGGGATCTAACAACATTGATGAGGAATAGTCTGGGTGGAAAGCAAATTGTCAGATGAACCTGTCCCCCCAGAGTGTAGGGGTAGCCCTGAAAGATTAAAGGTTTCTTTAATTGTGATAACACAAGCCTCACTAGTGTACTTTACTCAATGGTTATCTGTTTCAATTAGTCAATCACACTGCATTAACATCTGGAAAGGGGTATTTACTAAGGTGATATAAGAAAAAAATGGCAACGAAAACCAGTTGATACAAAATATTCCCCCCAAAATGCCTATAACACGTTCTCTCGTCAATATAGAGTGCAGAAGGAAGTGGGTTCAAGCTTAGAACTCATATGGCAAAAGAGTAACAAACAGCTCCTGGAAGTTTTTTTGTTGGAGTCAATCTTCAGGTGTGGTGTAAAGGTAAAAAGTATATGGGTAAACCTTTTCATTGGGGCTCTTTGTAGATCCTTGAATCTGCTTTTCTTCACCCACCCAGGCTTTTCTCAGCTCTCGAGGCAAACCTACATGAGTCACTACTGTCCCAGGGACATCATAAAAACCTCAATGGAAAAGTCCAAACCCATTCAACCTTTCAAAGCTCCTAAGATCCTCCTCTGGCCAAAGGTCAAGGAAGAAGACTGACGATGAGATGTCCTTCTCCTTCTACCCCCAAGCAACTCAAGCACTCAAGCAGAAAGTTATCTACTGGCTTGGCACTTAGTCAGATATTTTATTCCAATTAAATGCCTGATATCACAGGGCATTATCAACCAATCCAAAGAGACTTCCTCCTTCACCTAGGGAGTCATCCAGAACTTGTTCACACCTTGTGAATAATCAAGAGGTGTCTTAACCTGATGAATGTGTCAGGGGAGTGATAATTTTAACCCTACCCTCCTCTTCCTCATCATCATCCTGGCTAATTTTTATATAGCAAAGGACTTTACATACACCATCTCATTTAGTTTTCACAACTGTGGGAGCCTGGTTACCTGTTGTTATGAGGACCAAACGAGATACTAATACTTTTACAAATGGATTTTGACAGATGCAAAATCTGAGATTAAAGTAACAGATATTCCTATAGTAAGTTTCTGAGACATGACATAAAGCTATACAGAAGGAGGGCTTTACAGGCTCTCCTCCAAGAGATACATAAAGGATACATAACAGTGGGGTTTGTTTCATCAGGGGTTCAAGGGCAACGATAGACAGCATTAGGTGGGATATTTGTCATGGTGCCCTGCAGTGTCCATGATGAGCCATCATGAAGATAGTGTGACTCTTACACCAATGTCTGCTGCAAAGGATAAAGGAGCAAAGAAATTAGAAATCCTGGTAGAATTGACAAGAGCTGTCATGTAAAGAGGATTAAACAGGTTCTGCTTGTCCACAAAGGGCAGAAGGAAGTGGGGATGCTTCAACTGGAGCAAAGAGGACTTAGGAGGGACATGATAACCGTCTTCAAGTATTTGAAGGGTTGTCTTGTGGGAAAGGGATTAAGCTCATTCTCTTTGGCTCCAGGGGCACAGAACGAGGAGTCAAGTGGCAGACTCAATTTAGACTGTGATAGAAAAAGGACAATTCTAGGTGTCCTTAAGGAGAATGGGCTGTTTGAAGTGGTAATAGGTGTAACACACACACACACACACACACACACACACACAGAGGCAAGATGAAACTAGATGACTGCCTCTCAGGGATATGGTCGAGGGAGGTCTTATTCAGGCATTGGTTGGACTAGATGGCCACTGAGGTGCCAAGAATCTGTGATTCTGTGACTTCAAATAGGAATTGAGCAACTAGTGCTCCCTATGTGGCTGGCCCTATGCTAGGCACTCATCTACAAACACACAGGCCCAAACAATCCCCACTCACAAGGACCTTACATTCTAATGGGAGAGACAACAAGTACGTATAAAACTATAAATACAAAGTTAGTATAAATAACTATAAAGTTACTATAAATAAATATAATGTTGATGAATATAAAGTATAAGTATAAAGTTAATAAATACAAATATGTAACAAGGTGGTTAAATACAAGATAGGTTAGGAGAGAAGGCACTAATATTTTGGGGATCAGGACAGGTTTCATGTAGAAGGTGGCGGATGAGCTGAATCTTGAAGGAAGAGAGGGACCCTGAGGCGAAGGTAAGAAGGCATAAGGGACAGCCAGTGAAAAGACTTGCCCAGGGTCACACATCTTGTAAGTGTCTGAATCGACATTTGAACTCAGGTCCTCCTGACCCCAGAATGCTCTATCTACTGCAGCACCACCTAGATGCCTGAAGAGCCTGGAGTCCAGGCCATCTGAGGATCAGTTAAAGGCACTGGGAATGTTTAACTTGGCAGTGTAAAGATCTGGGGAGGGGAGGCCATAATACTTATGTTCAAATATTTGAAGAGTTGTCATGTGGAATTCTGAGAGGGGGAAGGGCACCAGGTGGCCTGTCTAATGTCCCTGAAATCACACTTGTGGGTGTCTACTCTGTACTTCTCAGGGTAAATTCCTCACTGTTCCCCCAACCCTGGTGTACAAATTTCCAAGTTGTATCACATGACTCCGTATCCCCCAAGGACAAATCCACATTGGAAGAACCAAAAGCCAAGACTATAGACTAGCCTAGAAAGTCAAGACCCTAGAACAGAAGAGATCGCCTTAGTCATCTTCACTGTCCCAAACAATGCCCAGACTAGCAGTACCACTTGTACTGCAGGTCCCCTCCTTCAGGACAAGAGGGAGTCTTTATCAGTCAACCAGAAATGGGGAGTGGCTGGTCCATTTGGTTTCCTAATTCTCCCTCAAATATTGTGAAATGACTTTGACCCCCAAGCCAGTTTGCCCCTTAACTTCTAATATCCCCCATTCCCCACCTGTGAATTTAAGGAAAATTCAGTCCATTTCCTGAGTAATTTATACTAAAGTCATCAGTGTATTTCATAAGAGCCATTTGTGGTCCCCAAAAACCTTTACGAGCCTCATTTAAAATCTTAGGAAACTTCTCTTCTTAGAAGCAAGAAATCAGATTTCACCTGCAGAGTAAACATGCCCCAAGTGCCATAGTTGGGTTCAGAGATCAAAGGCTAGAGTAAAGCTTGAGCCGGTCTCCAGGAGATGCAATATGGCAGAGCAGACATGGAGGTTCAGATCTCTTTTGCTTCTGACACTTACTATCTCTGTGATCATGGGCAAGCTACCTAGCCTCTTGGAGGCTCACTTTCCAATTCTGTAAAATAAGTATGACATGGTGGCACTGGTAGGCAGCATTGTAGGCACTGGTCCTGCCTCACACATTGACTAGCTATGTGAATCAAGATAAGTAACTTAACCTGTTTAGACTGTTTCCTTGTCTGTAAAATGAGAGGGTTGGACCTGGTTTTCCTACGAGGTTCTTTTCAGATCTAAATCTATCGTCCCATCCCTAGACGCCCCCTACATCTATGATCTGAGTGTCTCTGCCCTAACTAGGGTTTCTGGTTTAACATCTTATGAGGAACATAAATTGACTCCCACCTATCAAGTCCTGGAAGGCAATCTCCAACACCTAAGATCATGGTTGATTTGGAGGTGAGAGAGAGACTTACAAAAAAAAAGTTATCAGTGAGTTCACTGATGTGGTAACATCTCTGATGTGTGAGCCAAGTAGTTGCTGTCCACCAAAAGCAGCCTGTGAAATTCTTCCTGGCCAGTCTCTTGCTCTGTGTGTGGGCCTTCCCTTCCCCCAGGCACCCACAGAAGCTGTGGGAATGTGGATGGGAGAGATCATTATCTGGAGAAGCATCAGGCAAAATTTCCAAGTGAACAACATGCCTACCTATAGCAATGATTCTGAATCCTGCCCCTGTGCTCAATGACAGGTGGGACACTGATCTCCTAAAGCTGACGATTGCCAATGTCAGCAGGTATGCCATGACCCAGGTGGAGTTCTTAAATAATTTTCCAAAGGTGTCCCCACACCCTCACAGGAATGTTCCTTGTATCTGAGCTCAGGGCACTCAGGAATTTCCACATGGAGCATTCCTGAATGACTGGGTCACTAGAAACTAATCTACAAAATCATTTCTCAGGTTTGGCTTCTTAGCAGGAAGAATCAAAAAGCAAACCATGCCAATTAACACAGTACACAGGAGAGAGCTCTGACCCAGGCAGAGGATAGGATGGGCACTGGCCCTGAGATCTCATTGGTAGAAAGAACTCCAGGATGGGGAAACTCCCTCCACCAATGCCCAAGATCACACGGCTGAGAGTTTCAGAGGCTAGACAGTGCATGAACCAAAGGCTCCTCTATGACACACTCCAGCACCCATCCAGGATCTGGCTGCAGCCTGCTAATGAAGGGGCATCCACTGCCACTTGAGGCAGCCCATTCCCCTTTGAGACAGTGCTCATGATTAGGAAATAGTTTCTGCAAGCCTCAGTCTACCTCTTCGTAACTTCCACACATCATCCCTTCTCTACCCTCTGGGGTCAACCACAGAGTCCATTACCTCTTCTTTGTGACAACCCTTCAAGTACAGAAAGATGACAGTTATGCCCCCTTTTCCTGTCTTCCTTCACTTCTCCAAGACTATCCATCACTGGTGCCCTCCAACAATCCTTAGGATCTCCATCATCCCAGTTGCCATCTCTAGAGACTCTGCACCTTATTGATGTCCTTCTGAGTGGGTGACACCCAGAATGGAACCCAGACCTCCAGAAGTGCTTTGACCACAGTGGAAGCTCCCGCAGCAATCCCGGGTTCCTTGGAGACAGAGCCTCACTGTCTGCATCCCCTTTCTCTAGCTCCTTCCTCAACTGAGATTCGGTAATGTACTTTGCCCCAAATCCCTCTTTCCTTATTAGACTTGCTCCGCCATGATCCTGCCCATGGAGGTTGCATCTGCAGCCTCTAGCATCCCCACGTGGGAGTCAACCACATCGTGATAAAAGATTAGTGTTTCACTTACTATTTGCATTTCATGAAAACTTTCTGGTCAGAGAATCAAAAACCATGTAGCCCAACAAGCAGAGGCAGCTGGTGGAGCTGTGGATTCAGAAAGAATCAAAATTGAAATCCAGTCTCCAGCCCTTACTAGCTGTCTGACCCTAGGCAAGGCATGGCATCTCTGTCTGCCTCAGTCTTCTCAACTGGAAAATGGGGATTATAAGAGCACCTACCTCACAGGGTTGTCGTGAGAATCATATGAGATAATATTTGCAAAAACAAAACACTTAGTACAGTGCCTGGTGCATAGTAGGCACTTAATAAATGTTTATTCCCTTCCCTACTAGCTACCCCCCAACACTCATTTAATAGCTGAGGAAGCTGAAGCCAGGAGAGGTCAAGTAAATCAGGATCATAGCATCTCACGCAGAGCTAAAAGGGACCTCAACTAAGCCAACTGCCTCATTTTACGGATGAGGAAACTGAGGCCCAAGGTCACCTAGGTAGAATCTGAACCTAGGACTCTGACTCTAAAGACAATTCTCTTTCCACCATACAATGCATCTTCCTGGGACAACTTTGCCACTGAGCTGCCTTTATACTTTTGTTCCTTTAGTCCTCTGTTCTCCAGTCTGGGTCCTTATACCTTAATAATGATGCGCTTCTCCCCAGGCTGCTCCCCTGCTCCCCAGGACACTAGGGAGTGTCAGGCTCCTTTCTTACTCCAAGACTCCAAGACTCCAAGTATAGTCTGCCCAACATGGCAGCTTGGCCTGTCCCTGTAGACACATGGCCCCACACCCAACTTTAGAGAAACCAGGAGAGTCTGATCAGGAATCCTGGGAAACCTTCTAATCATATCCTAGTGCTAGGATATTCAACTGGAGTTCACAAACAGACCACTCTTTGAGCATATGGCTAAGAGCTGGCATTTCTGGGTTAACATCAGCCACTTTATTGTGGCCATGCTGCCTAAACAAAAGAGTTCAGTAAGGAAGCCAGGGAAGCTGAGCTGTGGGTCCAGGAAGCAGCACTGAGAGGCAGGAGATCCCAGAATCATAAAGTTGGAAGGGACCTGAGAAGCCATCTAGAGTGACCAGCCCCTTTATTTCACAGATACCTCAGGTCCAGCATGGCTGAGTCCAAGATCTCACAGTTAACATCAGAGGCAGAATTTAAACCCAAGTCTTTGGAAACAAGAGTCAGTTCTCTTACAATGCCTCTACAAAATAGGGAGAAGTGGATCATGTGTGTCTTAGAAGGAGAGAGAGTGAAAGAGAAGGAATTGGATTCCTCCTTGGTAGAGCAATGGGGCTGTGAGAGTGTGGTGTTTCTGGAGGGCTTTCCCCATGTTTTTGTATCCTCCTGCAGTGTGTGTTTGCCAGGGGAAGTCCTATTATCATAGGATAGAGATTATGCAGTAATATATTTACAACCAAAGAAGCTGAGGTCAAGTGACTTCTCCAGTGACAAACAGGGTTTACATGGACTAGGTTCATTTTGGGGGACTTTTCACTAAGTACCTTTCTTCACTTCATGCCCCCACCTGGGTTTCGGCCATCCTTCTTCCTCCCTCTATCTATGGTAGAATACTTGACAATTATAGGTGGCCTGTTCCTTCCTCCTCCCTTTTTGCTTTAAAGCTATCTTGATCACTGAAACACTGTAGGCAAACATATATTTTATTTGCCTTTGTTGGGTGGATTCCATCCATGGTCAAGAACCCATTATTCTTCTGTTTTAAGCCATGGTCCAGATATGCAAATCCCTCCCCAGAAATCCCTTCTGGCACAGAGATTGGCAATAGTTCTTAATGTGTAGCCTAAGAGAGTTGCCTAGAGCCCTAAGATGGTGACTTGCCCATGCCTACACAAATGATATCATATCAGGGGCAGGACTTGAATCCTTGTCTTCTTAAATCTGTAACCTTGTTCAGTCATTTTTGAGTTGGGTCTGGCTTTTCATGACCCCATTTGGGGTTTTCTTGGCAAAGATACTAGAGTGGTTTGCCATTTCCTTCTCCAGCTCATTTTACAGATGAGGAAACTGAGGCAGACAGGTTGAAGTGACTTGTCCAGGGTCACACAGCTATGAAGTGTCTGAAGCCAAATTTGAACTCAGGAAGACAGGTTCTTCCTGATTCAGACTTGGGGCTCTGAACGCTATGGCTCCACCTAGCTGTTCCTTAATCTGTAACCTACTCTCTACTACTATATCATGGGCAAGTCACTTAAATGCTTCCTGCCTCAGTTTACTCATTTGTAAAAGGAGAACACTAATAAGAGCATCTACCTTCCAGAGTTGTTGAAGGGATAAAATGAGGTAATATTTGTAAAGTAGTTTACAAACCTTACAATGTTAGATAAATGCTAGGTATTATTGTTGTTGTTACAAATATCATGATTATTGTTTTTATTGTTACATTTGACCCACTGTTGTAAACTTTTGAGATCTTTTTCTCCAGTAGGTTAAAGCTTCCCTTTCCATCTGCTTCTTCTGACCCACATTCGCCTTTCTTTTCTAACTACCCAATCTTCAGTTGGCAATAGTGAAGAAAGCACCGTTTATGACCCTCTGAGGTATTCAGTTCTTTGCCCAGAACTTCATAATCCTTCATAAACCTTTATAAATTCTTTCTACCATTTGTTCCCCCATGAATCACCAAGAGTGGGGTGGTTGGTTTAAAGAGTCAACAAGACTTTCATAGTAGCTCTTTTCACCACGGTAAAGAACTGGAAATGGAAAGGATGCCCATCAATTGGAGAATGGCTGAAGAAATTATGGTGTATGAATGTGATAGAATACCATTGTGCTGTAAAAAATGAAGAAGAGGATGGTTTTAGCCAAACCTGGGAAAAGTTGCATTCAAAGCTGAAAATGAATGCTTGCCAAGGGTCACTTGACTTAATCTCCTTCAGCTTTGGTCTGATTTTCTGTGTAATGGGAAGAATAGTGGGACCTACTTCAAAGAGTTATGAGGATTAAATGTAAAGTGCTTTGTAAATTTGAAAGCACTATACTTATTAATATTTTTACTATTATTGTTATCATCATTATCATTATTATTTCTCAGAGAGTCCAGGTGTCCCCACCCTTTACAAAGAGAACCTCATGCCTATTACTAAGCTGCACATTTTTTATTTTATTTTTCAAATATTTTCTTTTTTCACAATTACATGTAAAAATATTTTAAATATTCATTTTTTAAAGTGTTGAGTTCGAAATTCTTTCCCTCCTTCCCTTTCTTCCCCCTTCCTGGGATGGTAAATGATTTGATACAGGTTATACGTGTGCAATCATGCAAAACATATTTCCATATTAGTCACGTTGTAAAAGAAAAAAACAGACAAAAAGTACAAAAAATTAAAGAAAGTGAAAAACAGTGTGCTTCAATTTGCATTCAGACTCCATCAGTTCTTTCTCTGGAGGTGGCTAGTATTTTTCCTCATCAGTCCTTTAGAATCGTCTTGGATCATTGTATTGCTGAGGAGAGCTAAGTCATTCACAGTTGTTCGTCTTACAATATTGTACTGTGTACTGTGTTCTCCTTGTTCTTCTCACTTCACTTTGCATCAGTTCATGTAAATCTTCCCAGGTTTTTCTGAAATCATCCTGCTCATCATTTCTTATAGCACAATAGTATTCCCTTACAATTATGTACTACAGCTTGTTCAGCCATTCCCAGTTGAAGGACATACCCTCAGTTTCCAATTCTTTATCACCACAAAAAGAGCTGCTATAAATATTTTTGTACAAGTAGGTCCTTTTCCCTTTTTAAAAAAAATTTTTTTGGGGGATACAGACCTAGTAGTCGTATGCTGGCTCAAACAGTATGCACAGCTTTGTAGCCCTTTGGACATAGTTCCAAATTGTTCTCCAGAAGAGTTAGATCATTTTACAACTCCACCAATAGTGCATTAGTGTCCCAATTTTTCCATGTCCCCTCCAGCTTTTATCATTTTCCTTTTTTGTCATATTAGGCAACCTGATAGGTGTGAGGTGGTACCTAAGAGTTGATTTAATTTTCATTTCTCTAATCAATAGTGAATTAGAGAATTTTTTTCATATGACTATAGATTGATTTCTTCATCCGAAAACTGCCTGTTCATATTCTTTGACCGTTTATGAATTGGAGAATGACTTGTATTCCTACAAATTTGACTCTCAATATATTTGAGAAATGAGGCCTTTATCAGAGACATTTGCTGTAAAAAAAAATTTTCCAGCTTTCTGATTTCCTTCTTTGTTGCATTGATTTTGTTTGTGCAAAAACCTTTTTTAATTTAATGTAACCAAAATTATCCACTTTCCATCTCATAATGCTTCCCATCTTTTGTTTGGTCATAAATTCTTCCTTTCTCCATAGATTTGACATTTAAACTATTTCTTGCTCTCCTAATTTATTTATGATATCAATCTTTATGTCTAAATCATGTACCCATTTTGACATTATCTTGGTACATAAGGTAAGATGGTGTTCTATATCTAGTTTCTACCATAACTGTTTTCCTGTTTTCCTAGTAGTTTTTGTCAAATAATGAGTTCTTGTCCCAAAAGCTTGAGTCTTTGAGTTTGCCAAACATTAGATTATTATGGTCATTTATTACTATGTCTTGTGTACATAATCTATTCCACTGATCTACTCTATTTCTTAGCCGGTACCATATTTTTTTGATCATTACTGCTTTATAATATAGCCTGAGAACTAGTAGGGTAACCTGAAAATTTTTTAGTAGTCCGTCCTCTTCCTTTCTTGCCTTTCAACTACCTGATACAGGTTAAAATCTCTCTAGATAGACAGACAGACAGACAGACAGACAGACAGACAGATAGATAGATAGATGCTTGTTCTTACTTCTTTCCTCAAAATCATTTTTTTCCCATTTTTTAAAGAAATAATTTATTCTCCCAGATTATCTGGAAAATAGAAATGCCACCTTTAGGTCTTTTCACCTTCACCTCTAAACTGATTTGTATTTTGTCTATAGACTCATTGATGCTCAAGGATCTCCAGCTGGCCAGGACTTCTGAGGTCACCTAGTGCAACCCCCTTCACTCTTTTGTCTTCTTTTGTGTAGTTATCTGCAAACAAATGCTGTGACAAATGTCTGTTTGACCCAACTGTTACATTCATAAAGGGCCCAATCACTGAATTACCCATATGAGGCTTAATTTATCAACTTGGGCTTCCCAATTTTTCTCCAGATTGAATAAAGCAGTCTCCTTAACTAAATTTAATTAGTCATTAGCAGATTTCTAATCTCATGCAAAGTGTTCCCAGAAGTCAATTCACATGCAAAAATCTAAAAACTTCAGAGCTGGAAGGAACCTTGGGAGTCAAATCATAGGACTCCAGATCGACATCTAGAAGAGATCTCAGGGCCCTCTAGCGCATCCCTCTCAGTTTTTACAAAAGAAGAAACTGAGAGTCACAGAGGTTAAGTGGTTCGTTTGCCCAAAGTCACACAGGTAGTGAGCGTCAGAAGCAGGATTTTCACCCAGGAGTCGGAGCCAATGTTTATATCACACCACCTCCAAGGTCAAGAGCTACTCACCTACTTCTTTGCCACAAATTTTCAAATTCCCTCTTCTTTCCTAATCATTTGGCTCTTGCGGACCCCAGCCTTCCCCTCTACTGCCAAAATAACCTTCATCAAGCCTAGGTCTAACTATATCCCTCCCTTATTCAAAGGTCTTCAGAGGGTCCCTGTGGTCTCTAGGATAAATTTCCAGACCCTTAGCATAACATGTAAGGACCCCCACAATCTGTCCCCAGCCTATTTCCCATGACTCCCTTAAAAGTAGTCCACTTCACATTGATCCAACTATTCGTCATTGCCCAGATTCCCCGGGGTTGCACGTAGGCATCCCCATGCCCATTGCTGGACACTCTATTGTTTTCTCATTTACAAAATGGGGCTGGGGGCTGGACTAAATGACCTCCATGGCCCCTTCCGGTCCTAGAACTGCGATCTAAGTGGAGGCAGTGAACACATCCCGCTTTTCCTAGCAGTTTAGCATTTTTGCAGTGAGTGGGGAGAAAAAGAAAAAATGGGAGTGGGTAACAAGGTTGGGAGAAATGGGTTTTAATAGGGGAGATCTAAGGTTTGCAGGCAGCTACGTGATGCCATAGTGCATAAAGCACCAGTACTGGAGTCAGGAAGATTCGTCATCTTCCTGAGTTCAAATCTAGCCTCAGACACTTACTAGCTAAAGGACTCTGGGCAAGTCATTTCACCTTGTCTGCCTCAGTTTCCCCATATAACAAATGAGCCAGAGAAGGAAATGGTGAACCACTCCGGTATCTCTGCCAAGAAAACCCCAAGAATCCAACACAAGTGAAACAATTGAATGACAACAACAACAAAGATTCACAGGGAAAGTAGAGGTAAAACAGAGAGTGAAACAAAAAAAAAGTGGAGTAGGGGAGGAGTAATGATGGTGGAACAAGATCCCAGAGGAGATAGATGGTGAGAGATGAGATCTAGGGAGTGGATACAGGAGTTGGTGAGGAGGAGAGGCGTCTCTTCTGAGGCCAACGGGGAAGAGGAGAGAAAACACAAAAAGGCTTTGGATGGTGGAGGAGGGGAGAATACAGAGCTGGTGATGAATGGCCTCAATCTTTCCAATAAAGCGGGAGTCAAAATCCTCTGCTGAGAGAGAAAGGGGATGGGAGGAGTTGGGAAGAAGGAGAAAGTCTGTAATAGCCACTATGGGGAGCCCACTAGGGAATCAACCAGAGGTGAATTAAAAGACTTGTACCAGACCGGCGACCCCAAATTGTCAGAATAGACGTGACTCAGGCTGTCAAGCTGAGAAAAAAGTCAGTTTCCGGGGTGGCTTCTCCAGCCCCCAGAACTAACACCAAATTCTTTCTGAGATAATTTAGGAGGTGGCACAGTCTGTTCTTTGCCCTTCCCAACCCTCTGGTGGTTGTCACTGCTAGATCGATTGGCCCTGTGACCTAGGTTGCGGGGGTGGGGAGGGAAGACTTAAAGCCTCCTACAAAGACCCCCATGCTGTCTCCCAGTGCAGTGCTGTGCTTTAAGAAAAATGACTGGGAAGAAAAATAAGCAGACGCTCTGCCCATAAATATCTCAGAATGGAATGGGCGTACTTTCCCCGGCATTGACTGGCTGTATATATTATTCATAAAACCATAACTTGAGTTGAAATGTAGTGCTCAAAAGAGTAGACAGTCTCGCTCACATTCATTAGACCATTGAAAAGAAAAGCAAGAGGAGGGGTGCAGGGAGGGGAAAGGCCTTCTTCAGAATTCCTTTGGACAGAGCATTTAAGCAACACCAAATTTACCATTTCAGTATTGATCCAAAAACCAAAAATAAGGAAATATTCCATCAATATCATCATCATGATTACAGTTAACTGTAGATTCCCATAACCATGGGCTCCTGGGGCTAGCTAGGGCTGCAATGGGTCGTCTTGTCCATTACTATGTCTCCAGGCAAGACTACAGTTGAACTGGCCTAAAAAGGGAGCTATCAGTCTTTTCATAACATGAATAGGCTACCTAGAAGACCCTTGATAATCCATGCTACCATCTTGTAATTGCTTTCAGAGAGTCACCAGGAACTTAAAACCTAAAAAATATAACTTTGTTTTTAATTTCATGGTCAGAAATTGGGAGAAGAAATTAAGGACTTTGTTCCATCTCAGTCTCCATTTGTCTTTGTCTCTTTGGGTCTCTGTTTCCCAATTTACAGAATAAGAAGAATGTGATTCATTGTGAAAAGTGAAAGTTAAGGATTTTGAGATACTCAGTGGAAAGAACCAATCAATCTACAAGCATTTATAAGTGCCTACTATGTGCTAGCTGGAACTACAAAGAAAAAAAAAATCAAACTTACCCTGCCCCCAGCAAGCCTGCATTCTAACAACAGAGGTGGGGGAGCAATATGTATATAAATAAATACATATAAAATATATGCATACAGCAGCATGCCAGCAGTGGGTCCAGTGATCTGGGGATGTTCTTTCCCTTTTAAGCGCCCGACCTCTGGGTTTATACTCAAGGGCCAGGCTCAGGTCCGGGGCAACCTATCCTCTAAAGGAAGAAGTCAAGTTACTTTTCTTATGCTCATCTCTTCCTTTTTTTTTTCTTTTCCCTTTTTTTCTTTTTCTTTTTTTTTTTGGCAAGACAATCAGGGTTAAGTTACTTGCCCAGGGTCACACAACTAGCAAGTATCTGAGGTGGGATTTGAACTCAGGTTCTCCTGACTCCAGAACTGGTGCTATATGCACTATGACACCACCTAGCTGCCCCCTCTTCTCTTATTCCAAGAAATATTATAACGGCTGTAAGGAGTCCTCTCTGTTGTTCAGGCACTCCTGGGGGACCCAGGAGTTCCTGAACATTTTAAAAGCATAAGGTTGCTGGAAACATCCGTCTCAGAATCACTGTTTAGTTACCTATGCTTAGACAAAGAAATACAAAGCAGAAAAGACAGCCAGCACCTTGTGAGCTGGACATCAGCTCAGCTACGTGAGCCCAAGTGCATGTTGCCACGTGTAAGCAGCCACCAGCTGCCAGGGAGCGAGGGGCTCCTCTGCTGTCCCCCTCTCAGGAATACCCAGAGAGACGATTCCACACCACTTTCCACAGAGAGCAAAAGGAGTTGGCTTTCCTTGTAACATCCCCTCAGCAGGTAGCTGGCTTTTCCTGGACCAGTGGCTGATTCTCTTTCATACGGTGCCCCATCATGGGGCAAAAGGGAGGTTCCCAGGGACCAAGGGACCCATAAGAAGGTTGCTTTGTCATCCTAAAGCACTGGTCCTTCAGGGCTGAGCCACTGGAAGTGACCAGCAAGCTCAGCTCAGCTCCATCCATGCTTTAAGAGGTATACTCTAGCCACAGCAAGGGGAGTAGGAGTGACCTCATTACAAGGTAAACTGGGGGTAGGGGTCTAAAATCTGTGGAGAATCAATTTAGTATTCCTATTCCTAACATCCCACTTCAACAGTATGACCAAATGCCCTGAGTAAACGAGCTTCCTCCATGCTTCATTGTCTTGTTGACTTTTTCATTCATTCCCTCCATTCCCACCCAAGTGGATCTGAGTTTGAATCTTACCTATGCTACTTGCTAGTTATGCACCCTAGGAAAAGTCATTTCATTTCTCTGAGCTTCATTTTTTTCATCTATAAAATGAAAGGATCTCTAAGAGCCCTTCCAGTTCCATATTTTATGCTTCTATTGTAAGCTGTGAGATAGCAGGGGCCATTTTTAAACTGCCTTTGTATTTACTCCAGTGTTTAACAGCACTCTGCTTCTAACAGGAGCTTAAGAAATGGTTGTTGGGGGAGGGGGGCAGAGACAAGATGGCAGCTGGAAAGCAGGGACTAGTGTGAGCTCCCTGCCAAGTCCCTAAAAAAACCTATAAAAAATGGCTCTGAACCAATTCCAGAACTGCAGAACCCACAAAATAGCATAAAGAAGCAGGGCTCTAGCCCAGGACAGCCTGGATGGTCTCTGAGTAAGGTCTATCCCACACGGAGCTGGGAGCAGAGGGGAGCAGAGCTGAGCGGAGCAGAGCCCAGCATGGGTGGCGCAGACGGACCACACCAGGAGTCAGGTGGAGCATGTCTAGCAAACTGAATCAGTGAGCTGCGGCAGTTACCAGACTTCTCAACCCACAAACACCAAGGACAACAGAGTAGGTTAGTGGGAGAAGGTGCTGGGGACTGGGATAGAGTTTGCGGTTCAGCCACCACCCTGGGGGCAGCAGAAGTGGGGCACCTACAGAACTACAGCTGCAGTTGCTTCTGGCCCTAGGCCCACCTGGTGGGAGGAACTAAGTGGCAGATTAGAGCAGGGGAGAAGAGCCTAGTGAAGATCTAAGTCCAGTCTGGGTTGGGGGTTCTTGGGGAAGGAGGAGCACTGGTATGGCAGAGCTGGCGCATCCCCCCAGGCTTGGAACATAGAACTCTTTAGTCTACAAGCAGTCATACCCCGCTGAAAAACTCAAGTGTCAAGTGAGTTGCCTGGGAACATGCCCAGGCAGCAAAAATGCACTCAGATTCAGTCTCAGACTCCGAAATCCTTCTTTGGTGACAAAGAAGACCAAAACATACAGCCAGAGGAAGTCAACAAAGTCAAAGTGCCTACAACAAAAGCCTCCAAGAAAAACATGAACTGATCTCAGGCCATGGAAGAGCTCAAAAAGGATTTGGAAAAGCAAGTTAGAGAAGTAGAGGAAAAATGGGAGGAGAAATGAAAAGGATGCGAGAAAATCATGAAAAACAAGTCAATGACTTGCTAAAGGAGACCCAAAAATATACTGAAGAAAACAGCACCTTAAAAAATAGACTAACTCAATTGGCAAAAGAGCTCCAAAAAGCCAATGAGGAGAAGAATGCCTTGAAAGGCAGAATTAGCCAAATGGAA
>CM053627.1:17063990-17131324 GCA_028646595.1 Phalanger gymnotis
TGAAATGGGCTTTCTGGGCCTGGAGTCTTTTTGTCAAGATGTTGGAATGGGGAGGCTGGTTCAAGTTTTTGCTGCGGTGGGGCCTAAATAAATTTCTTGTTGTTTTCTCCTTAGAGAATCTCTCATACCTTGCGATTTCGGACCATTCAAACATATACATGATTATATTTGAGATCATAAATTCGGCCTTCCTGCTACATCTGCTGGTGGGGGTGGGGGAGCATAGCATCAAGTTCAGACTTTCCATGATGTCACCATTAGAGACATTGCTGACCTAAGAAGACAACACTGACATTTGGCAAAAGAGAAAAAGAAACAAAAAGGGTGAGGAGTGTTACTAAGTATGTGGCTGGAGCTTCCAAGTTATCTGTCTCCAATTGATCTCCATGCTGGGAAAGAGCTCCTGGTCTGTACCAGGCTCAGCACCAACCCTTGGCTTCTGGTGCAGACTCTTCCCTCTGCATGCAGGGCACACCAAGTTCCCAGAAGGTAGAGATCCATCCACCCCTTCTCTGAGCCTGCTGAGCCAGTGAAAGGCTTTGGAAGCCAACTTATGCCAGGCAGAATTTCATTTTTAGACAATTTGCCATGATGGGTTTTTTTTCTATTTCTCCTAGTCAGCAGCAGCTAAACTGAGCATCCCATCCCCGTGTGACAAATGGAGGTGTTAGTGCAGAAGAGGGGCCATCTGGTCTGGATGAAAGAGGTCCGAGGAGTGATGGAGAGAGGAGGGAGGTCCAGAAGGCCCAGCTGGAGGTGGGGAGGAGTGGGCGGTTAGGATCCTAAGACCTCAAAGTCCACAGGGGCCATTTAGGCCAAGGACTTCACTAAGGAGGAGTAGGAACTCACATTTATAATTCTCTTCAAGGCATTTCACACACATTTTATCATTTGCTCCTACAACTATATTGTGATATAGGTCCTATAATTATCCTCATTTGCAGAGGAGAAAGCTGAAGCTGAGAGTGACCCATTTTACAATTGAGGAAACTGAGGACCAAAGAGATCGAGTTACTGATCCAAGGTCACATAGCTTGGTGTCAGAGGTGAAATTTGATTTCATGTCTTCTGATTCTTTCCAATCTATGAAACATCTTGGGGAAGAGAAGGAGGGGAGAGAGAGGGTGGGCCAGTACTTAGGACCAGTACCAGGGATTATGAACAAAAGTGCCAGATGGGCCCTAGGTAAGACCTCTTATCTGCAGGCAGAGTGGTAAGTCATTTATTGTGCAGTTTCTGGGGGCATGGGAAGGAGATCCCCTCCTTCACTCATTCCCCCTACAATCCTGGCTCAGCCAGTGCCAGAAATCTCTATAATAAGGCTCGAAGCCTTTCAATTCACATGATGTAATCTGTCTTAAAGGAGAACTCCCCTGGTCACTGAGTGCCTTACATTCACACTGAGGCGTAAATGATCTCACTGCTTTTCCAGAGAACAGAGTTTGATGGAGGCAGAGGGCAAAATGAGAGGGGCCCCTGCACCTCAGCTGGTACCTTGAAGTAGTCCAAAGGGCTCTGGAAGCTGGCCAAAAACAAGTTTGCCAGACCTCATAATTTCACCTTGGGTCAGCTCTGCCCTCATAGGTGTCATGGGCCATTAACCAGGGGCCTCAAGAGACTCAGAGTGACCCCAGTAAAGAAGAATTCACATTTATAACATACTCTAAGATTTGCGACGTCCTTTTAACATACATTTCCTTATTTGATCTTCACAATACCGTGAGAAAGGTGCATAAAAAAGCAGTGTATATGGGGTGAGCAGAGGTGGGGGAGGGAAGTGGGCAGAGGCACTAGAAGCTAAGGGGTCAGGAAAGGTCTCCTGCAGAAGGTAATGCTTGAATGAGAGCAGGTATTCCAAGAGATGGAGCTGAGGAGATGGTGCATTCCAGGCATGGGGAACAGCCCATGCAAAGGCGTGGAAACTGGAAATGGAATGTCGAGGAAGGAATAGCGAGACCAGCATGATATGTAGACCACTGCTTTCATGGTGTGAACTTAAGGAGTACAGGAAGGTCTCCTCCAAAAGCTGCTTTACCACTGATGGCTCCAAATTCACTATTAGAGATTTATTCCTTTGGATGCAAATTGCCCTCTCCAAACCCCTCTTTTAAAATGCAAATCCTCCCCAGAAGGAACACTTAGTCTAAGTCCTCAGTGCGAGTTATCACATGCCTCTCCCCACTCAAGGGATGGGGGAACCCCATTGGGAGAGAACCCTGGGTATCTTGAGGTAGGAGGCAGGGGTTTGTTTGGCCAACGGTGTTGGGGAGGTGGAGAGGGAATTCGTTAAGATGAACTACTCTAACTTCACAGATCGGAACGGATCTGGCTGCTTCAACTTCCGTAAAGTCTCTGGGTGCTGAGGAAGGAGGGAAATATGTGACTACCTCCCGGCTGAGAGCTTGCCAAAAGTGACCACACCATCACGGGCTCCCCACCGCCTCATGCTCATCTGCAAACTCTTTTCGACCCAAAGGGAACTGGGATTTGTGTTTTCCTCTTGCTCACAATAGGCCAGAGAGGAAGAGAGAGCTAGCCCCAGTTTTCTGAGTGACCCACTTTCCTTAGCAGGATCCCGGACAGAAAACAGCCAACTCACTGGTATGAAGGCGGAGGAATCTTCGCAGCGAATTTCAGGCATTCATTCAGCCAAGGTTTACTGAACACCTAGCACAGGAGGAGGATCCTGGAGGGAGGTGTGGGTCTGGGCTAAATCCTGGCTCGGACCCTGTGTTCTGTGACTCCAAGCAAGTCTTGGTAACTTTATCAGTAAAACATAGATAACAGTGTCTGCCTCAAAGGGCTGCTTGAGGAAAGCATTTTGTAAACCTGAAATCGCTGTGGAAATTTGTGTCGGTATTATATTCTCATATATGGAGAAGGGTGTAAAAGAAACATGACAATCAGCCAATAGGAAGAGTTACCTAGGGTGGATCCTTGTTGTGTTTAGGGATGAAGAGGAAATTTGGAATTTCTCTTTTAGGGAGGGAGGGAGGGAAGGATGGATGGAGGAAGGAGGAGAGGGAGAGGGAAGGAAGGAAGGAAAGAAAGAAGGAAGGAAGGAAGGGAAGGGGAAGGAAGGAAGGAAGGAAGGAAGGAAGGAAGGAAGGAAGGAAGGAAGGAAGGAAGGAAGGAAGGAAGGAAGGGAGGGAGGGAAGGAGGGAGGGAGGGAGGGAAGGAGGGAGGGGAAGGAAGAAAGGAGTACAAAAACATTTCTTTGGTACTTGCCACTTACCAAGCACTAGGCTATTCAAATACTCGGAATACAATGCAAAATCCTGTCCTGAGAGAGCTTTCTGCCACTTTTCCTCATTTGTAAAATAAAGGGGTTGGACTAGCCGGTCTCTAAGGTTCTTTACTGGTCTCTAAGGTTTCTCTATCAATCAATCAACCAAGTAACATTTACTAAGCACAGACCCTGTCCTCAAAGAGCTAATGTTTGGGAGAGATGTCCAAGGCGTCCCAAAAGTCTTGGTGCAGCTTTAGGTTATTAAAGATTTAAGACTGCACTGAGACTTTTGGAACACCCTGTGGATGATTGCACAGGAAAATTGTCTTAAAAAAAATACAAGGTACTGGGGCGGTGGGGCAGAGCTGGGAGAACAGCTAAGATCCTCTTTTCTTCTAAATCTGCCCTGTAGTGATAGAAGACTAATAAGGTCTAGAAAACAGTGACCTGCCAAGAAAGAGTAAGATGTGGTTAAAGCAATAACTATAGAGATTCTTGATGCAGCATTTGAAACTTTAAATCTCCTGCCTCCCACCTCCTCTATCTCATCAGATCCTCACCGCAGTCCTCTGAGGTAAGGCGCCACTACGCCCATTTTGCTGATGAGGACACTGAGGTGCTAAAGGTGAAGTGACTTACCCAAGGTCACACATCCAAAGGGGGCACTAATAATACATGCCAAGCACAGAGAATGGAAAAGTCAATGTGAGTTGAAGAGGTTAATGAAGACTTCCCTGAGTTGGGAGGTAAGCCTGCATAATAGCAATATTCTTATTAATAATAGTAATAACTAATGTTAACATAGCACTTTAAGGTTTATAAAGTACTTCATAGCCATTATCGCATTGGGTTTGATCCTTATAACAATGAAGGGAGGTAAGTACTACTATCACATCCCATTTTATCTCCATTATCCTCAGTTTACAGATGAGGATACTGAGGCTGAGAATACATGGCCAATACGTATCAAAACTCAGATCGTCCTGAATTCAGATCCAGTTCTCTGTCCACTGCCTCTCGGAGGGAGCAAAGGGATGTGAGAGGCCAAGATAAAGAAAGCACGCATTCTGGGTGTAGGGGGTCTGGCGCTCTCATGCCCAAGCACGAGCAGCGGTGTGCTGGGCTGCTTCGAAGAGGCCTTGTTCCCATGGCCACAGAATGACCTCCAGGGAAAGAAGACCTAAGACCTCTCCCTTCTAATGCTGTCTCTCGTCAGTGAAGAGAAGAGGAGCCAAGACAATAGACTGAGGGCGACTCAAGCCTTTTGGAAAATGCCTCTAGTTCCGTCCACACAGCCAAGTGCAAAAGGAGCCCTGGTCACCACAGGGTCACCTGACTGGAACCAGCTTCAGATGCACGTAAATGCTCCCTCAGCACCACGGAAGCCGGTTCCTCAGGCTCTCCTAGATGGGGAATCTGCATCAGCCAAACGCTGATGCTCTCTATGCATATTCACAAGCCTAGGAGGCAGAACTTTACAAATACCTAGAAGTAGGGAATGGCATGTCAACTTCTTCAAAGTAATTCATCCAGTTTGCCTGGAGTAATGAGAAGCAACTTAGTTCAATGGAGAGAAAGGCATCTCCATATGTTTGCATGACTCCACATGTATAATTGATATCATATTGCTTGCCTTTTCAGTGGAGGGGGGCAGACTAGAAGGAGAAAATTTGGAACTCAAACTGTAAAAAAAAAAATGTTGAAAATAAATAAATAATTTTTGACAGGAAGGAAGGAAGGAGGGAGAGAGGGAGGGAGGGAGGAAGAAAGAAAAAGAAAGAAAGAACTAAAGAAAGAAAGAGAAAGAAAGAAAAAAGAGAAAGAAAGAGAGAGAAAGAAGGAAAGAAAAAAGGAAGGAAGGAAGGAAGGAAGAAAAAAGGGGAAAAATTGATCTTCAGATGCAGAAAGTCTTTGGTTCAAGGCTCATCTCACACTAGCCGTGACCCTGGGCAAGTCACTTCAGGGACAGTGGAGGGAGAGTGCTCATCCAGAATTTCCCTATCCTATTTTTTTTAATGGCAGGTCCATTCCCCATCCATAGAGGGAACAAAGCTGTGTGTTTTAAAATAAGCCTGGAAGAGTGAGTTGGACACAGATCAAGGAGGCCCTCAGATGCCAGGCTGAGGAATCTCTATTTGGTCCTGGAGGCAGCAAGGTCTCACTGAGCACGACTTGGCCAGGCCCGGGGCCTCAGGAGGATCCTGGGGCAGCAGCAGGTAGATCAGATAGGCTAGAGGCAGGAGGACCAATTAAAACTTGTCCAAACCTCCACCCCCTCATGTGCACACAGACAAAATGACCAGGAATTCTCACAGCAATTTACCAACCCATTTCCCTTCTGCTTAATTGGTTTGGAGGGATTATAATGGCTCCTCTCAGAGTCAGCACAATATGGAGCAAAGGACCCTGGAGCTGACCAGCTGAGAAAGCCAGCTCTGCTGCTGACTCAGTGGATGACTTTGGGCAAGTCATGGAAACACTAGGCCTCAGTTTCCTCCTCTGTAAAGTGGGGGAAGGGAGGAGATAGGGTTGGACCCCAGTTCTGCATCCCCCAGTTCTCTGATGCCCACTGCCCTCTCTTCCTCATTGTCTAGCGCCCCCCAACAACAACAACCAAAACCAACCTGTAAGAGTTAATTTGCTGCAGTGCATCCGAATGCGGTAACTGATTATATTTTTCCCCAAAGGAAACTTCAGTTAATTTGGTTAGTGACTCATATGCCAGGCTGCCAGTCACAACACACATGACTGCGCACAGAAAGGCACACAGGGGCCATATGGGGCGCCGCACTCGAGCTGGGGGCCTCCCTTTGCCTGCTGCCTCCCCCTCCTCACGTCTCCAGCCCTGAAATGACTCCGGTTCTGGCTTCCACATCTCACTCATCAAAGGGGGAAGAGGGGACCCAAAAATCCAGCCAGAACTCTCCTTTGGATGGGAACTGTTTGTGCTTCTCTTTAGGGGTGCAACACATACATGTACACGCACAAACATATACATACACACATACATAGATAGATATACACATACATATACAGATACACACATACAGATACATTCAAACATGCACATACACACATACCGATAACAGACATACACAGATACATGCATACCTACACATGTATGTACACAGACACATATACACACACAGAGGCGCTGAGGGCCACATGGGGGTTAAGCCTGGCACTTGGCTCTAGTACATCAATAAATCATTCAGAGATAACCTTTGCATACCAATAGTGCAAAAATCCAATTAAAGTAACTTATTACTAACTCATTCCTGTTTTCCCATCATTTAAAGCTTCAAGGGAGACAAGGGGGGGGGGGGGGCGGGGCAAGGGCCAGCCAACTGAGGGTAGATGGAAAAATAGCTCCGGCGGAGAGAAGGAAATTCTTTTCCAACAGGTCAATCGGCCATTGGAAGGAGACACCTCTTGGGGCCATCTGGGTTTGTTTGGGATTTAAGAGATCGGAATGTCTCCTAAGATCCCCTCCCCCTGATCCCTATGCAGCCCACAGCCTCCGCCCAAGTAGAGCCTGCCCTGCTGCTTAAAAGGGACCTTGAAGCAAACAGGGCCCAAGGGTCTGAAAAGAGAAGTCTGGGAATGTCCCATGATCACAGGATTTGGAGCTGGAAGGGTCCTGAAAGATCCTCCAGTCCAACCCCCTCATTTTACAGGGGAGGTGGCTGAGGCCCAGAGAGCACCCAAGGTCACACACCACAAGCAGGATGGTCCGGGAGAAAAGAACTGTGTATTTAAAGTCAGGAGACAAGGAAGGAAGGAAGGAAGGAAGGAAGGAAGGAAGGAAGGAAGGAAGGAAGGAAGGAAGGAAGGAAGGAAGGAAGGAAGGAAGGAAGGAAGGAAGGAGGGAAGGAAGGAAGGAAGGAAGGAAGGAAGGAAGGAAGGAAGGAAGGAAGGAAGGAAGGAAGGAAGGAAGGAAGGAAGGAAGAAATTCTAACCCCAGAAATCACAAATGAAGAAACTGAAGCACAAATGACCAGGAGTGTGCCTAGAGCTGTAACAAACTCTAACATCAACTCCAGGCAGTTGTTTTAACCACTGTTTCCTACAAATTTTAAAGGAATCTTATGACACATTACTATTCTTGCACCCACTTTACAAGTGAGTGAACTGAGGTCAAGACAAGCTGCATGTGCAGCCCAAATTCACTGACCAAGTCAGTAATCAAAGCCTTGAAGACAAGCCAGAAGTCCTAACCCCTAGACTGTTCCTAGACTTCAAATCTACCTTCCTTTCTACTCTACTGTCACCTCCTGTATTCTAGGCCACAGTGACGAGAAAAATGCTGAAATCTGGGAAATCAATTTTGTGATTTTAGAAGGTAGCTTTTTGGGCCCCGCCTATGAATATGAGTCTTTTCTTTTTTCTCTTCTGAAAGAAGGAAAAAAGATACTTGCTCTTGTCAGAAGAGCTCTGGGTGCCAAAGAAATGCTTCCTGAAATGACTGTTTCAGAGCAGAAATCACTTGGATTCTCTCTTTGGGACATGAGAACGACAAACCTCCAAAGCTCGAGAGTTGGTCCCTGCTGCCAGCCCTGACTCTGCTGAAGTTCCCAGAAAAGTATCTCCGGCAAGGTCAGCTTAATAAATCTCACTATTTCCTTGAAGTCTGAGCTGGAAAGGCCCCCTGAGATCATCCAGCCCAATGGTCCCCTTTTCCACATGAAGGAATTAAGGCCCGGTGAGGTTCTGGAATTTGGCCAAGGTCGTAAAGCACACTGGTGACCAAGTGAGGACCCAAGAGAGAGCCTCCTCACTAGCAAATGTTTCTTTCATTCACAACTAGTCTCCCAATCTCCACAGTTGGACATTTATTCCTTTGTGCCTGTGGTCTTCAAGTCTTCTATTAAAATGTAAATAACCCTAGAAAAGTAAGAGCTTTCAGCTTTCACTACCACCTTAGAAAGATCTTGACAATTGAAGGAAGACCTATGGGAATAGCTCTTTGGCAGGAGGAAGGGAGAGGATGCTGGCAGCATCGCAGGTAAGAAGGGCTTAGGAGTAACTGAAATGAGAGCTGAATTAGTCATCAGATCATAGGTTTAGACCCCAAGAGTTGTTAGGGGTTCTCTAGTCAAAACCCCTTAATTTAAAGATGAGAATGAGATTCAGCAAAGGTGACTGGTCCAAAGTCACACACCTAGGCAGTAGGTAGAAGAGCCAAGATTTAAACCCAGGTCCTCTGACCCTGCACACCCAGGGCTCTGTCTGCAGCACCCCACTGAGTCCTGATCTACCAACTTAACTGACTTCCAATGACCCTGATTTGCCCAATTAAAAGCATGAATATAGTCACTGTGAAGAAAGGGAAAAGATTGTTGTCCCTGCAAGACTCTTCCAGAGCTTCTCTCTGAGGATTTGTCCCCAGGGAGGAGGAGGAAGGTGAGAAGGCCAGGGGGAGCTGGTCCCAGTGTCTGAGATAGGCATTCATCCTTTCTCAAGATAAGCAGGTTTATGATGTTGCATGTTAAGAAGACCAAAGCTGGCTCTGTACAAGTGTTTCCAAATCCCACTGTATTGTTTGTCCCAAAACATCATCTGCAGGAACTGGAGACACTGCTAATGATGAGATGATGGGGGAGTTTGGCCCGCCAATGAACAATCCAGAGAATCTTGTCTGGAAAATTCCCCCGAGGAAAGAAGAAGCCGATGTTTGAAGAAGAAAGGAAGGCGATTGAAGGATTGGTTCTCATGTGAAAACATTGCCACCTGGGGTCAGAGACAGGGGTTCTGGGTATTTGCAATTGCATGCGCCCAGAGGAGGAAGTCCATGCTTGATAAAGAAAAAAGGAGGGAAAGAAGGGAGGGAGGGATAGAGGAAGGAAGGAAGGAAGGAAGGAAGGAAGGAAGGAAGGAAGGAAGGAAGGAAGGAAGGAAGGAAGGAAGGAAGGAAGGAAGGAAGGAAGGAAGGAGGGAGGGAGGGAGGGAAGGAAGGAAGGGAGGGAGGGAGAAGGGGAGGAAGGAAGAAAGGGAAGAAGGAAGGAAGGAAGGAAAAGAGGAAGGAAGGAAAGAAGGAAGGAAGGGAGGAAGGAAGGAAAGGAGGAAAGAAGGAAAGAAGGAAGGAAGGGAAAAGGTCTGATGATGCTCACTAGTTATAGTGTATATACAATCAAAGATTCATCTTGTGTCCTCTGAATTAGAATCTATAAAGGCAGGGCAAAGTGGAAAGTGGAGGGTATTACCCAGATAATTCAGGCCTGTATAAACAAAGTCTATCTTAAATGGAGATTCTGAGCCAGTGACAACCAGTAGGGGAGGGGGGAGGGAATAAGCATTTATTAAGCACCTACTATGTGCTTAGCTCTTTATAAATACTATCACATTGATCCTCCCAACAACTCTGCAAGGAAGGTGCCGTTACTATCCCCCCTTACAGTTGAGGAAACTGAGGCAAGCAGCAGTTAAGTGCCCAGGCCGGGTCACACAGCTAGAAAGTGTCAGAGTAGTTTGCACTAGTGAGTGCATGAGGCTAACTCTGACCTCGGGTCTTCGGGACTCCAGGCCCAGAGGTCCTTCCACTGTACCACCAGCTGCCTCCACCACCACAGCACTAGCCAGATTCTTAATTAGGGTTGGCCAATAGGCAGGGTAACAAATGGTGTAGACCAGGGTAGAAAACCAAAGACAGGGTTATCAAAAGGATAAGAATTTGCAGTTCCCTGGTCCTTACTTCCATAAGCGAGTGACTTAAATTTCTAGCCTCAGTTTCCCAATCTATAAAAAAATGAGGAGTTGGATTGGATGGCCTCTGAAATCCCTTCTTTCTCTAAATCTGTGATCCTGTAATCCCACTTAAACTCCTAAACTACAGACCAGGTCGATATGGAATAAAGCAAAGCAGAGACTTGAGTCATCAACCAGTGAATACTGTATTTATTCAAGAACTAAGTCTCCCTTCAGGCAGGCCTGGAAGAGGACAAAGAACAATAGATCTTCCTTGCTTGTTTGTTATTTGTTCATTTGTTTGCTTTCAGTTTCCTTAGAGGTCTCCCATAGATTATTTTGTACATAATTTCTGTTTACTTGGCTGTATCCCCTAGGAGAAAGTAAGCTCTTTGAAAGCAAGGAGAGATTCTTTTTTTTCTTCCACCTCAACACACCTAATGTGAGTCTTGCACACATTAGACTCTTTCTTGTTTTCTTTATTTTTTTATCCTGTACTTCACAAACACCAAAAAAATGAACATTTCCATATACAAAGGAGAACAGAAAAGCAGGATGATGTGAGAAACCACAAATGTCTATTACATACAGCTTGCTTTTTTTTTTCAAAGTATATAGCAACATGTCATTTTCAAAGCTGTCCCTGTCTGTGTTTCCATTTGAACTTTATTCTCTTCTCTGTTTATAAAATGAGTCAATGATCTCCGTTTCTTGCATTCCTTCTTTTTGGTTATTTTTTTGGAAATTCTCTCTCTCTCTCTCTCTCTCTCTCTCTCTCTCTCTCTCTCTCTCTCTCTCTCTCCAAAATTTCCTCTCTTATGAAAAAATAAAACTACAACCTTATAACCAAGAAACAGATTTAAACAAAATAAATGCACACATTGGCCACATCTGAGAACGTGTGCCTCATGACAAACCTCTGGTCCACTCCCTCTCTGAGCAGAGGTGGGATGACAACATCAGTCCTCTGGATCCATGACCGGCCATGTCTTTCAAAGTTGTTTTTCTTCACATTGTTATAGTTACAGTAAAACTTATTCTCCTGATTCTGATCACTCCATTCTGCATCACTTTGTACAAGTCTTCCTAGGGTTCCCCAACATAGTCTCTTCCATCATTTCACATTGGAAGATAATATTCTGTTACCTTCATAGATCGTTGTTCAGCCATTCCACAACTGATGAATGGCCCTCCCTTTGTTCCTAGTTCTTTGCAACAACAAAAAGTGCTAAAATATGTATAAATATTTTTGTACATATGAGTCCTCCTCTATTTTCCTTGATTGATAATAGCAGGGTGGCTAGGTCAAATTTTAGAATGTGCCCAGTTTAGTAACTTTGTAGGCCTAGTTTCAAATTGTTTTCCAGAATGGCTGGACCAATTCATAGTTCCGCCAAACATATAAGTTGTGCCTATCTTCCCATAGCCTCTCCAACAATTGCCACTTTCCTTTTCTGTCATCCAATCTGATAGACGCGAAGCAGGACCTCGGAGGTATTTTAATTTGCATTTCTGTAATTGTTGGTGATTTGAAGCATTTTTTAAAATATGACTATTGATAACTTGGATTTCTTTTTTGAGAACTGCCTATTCATAGGCCTTGAGCATTTATTCTGTTACAAAGTGGCTATGGTCCCCACATATTTAAATCAGTTCTTTATATGTCTTCAATATCAAACCTTAATCTGAGAAACTCATGGCAAAGATTTCCCCCAGTTAACTATTTCCTTTCTAACAGCACTGGATTTTTGTGTGTATAAGAAACCTTCACTTTCATGTAATCACAACTGTCCACTTTATATTTTATGATCTCTCTCCTTCCTTTGTCTGGTCATGATCTCTATCCCTATCCATAGTTGCGAAAGGACATATTAAACTCTTAATAAGTATATGTTTAATTGAAGGGCTTGGGGTAAGATTTTATCACATCTTCGGTATGTTAATTTGATTATTTTTGTTGATAGTTATTGTTTGCAATAGAAACAATTTTTAATGACCTATCCCTTTCTTACTTCCATCAAAGGCTGTGTGGCTACATATGGTGGGTATAGACATTACAGGGAGCCAATTCAGAGAAATCCAGCCAAAACATCCATTTGACCCAAAGCCAAGACAGAGCTGTGTGCAAATCTCATGCTTGCAAATGATTGTAGCTTCTCTTCTTTGAAAACTCTCTCCTTCAGTACTAACTTTATTTCTGAATATACATAAATGGATTTCTTATCTTTTTTTTTACTTTCATAGTCATAGAATTTCAGTTGGAAGGGACCTCAGTGGACAGCTAGTCCAACATATACTGGGTAAAAAGAGTCCCCTTCATGGCATTCCTGATGAGCGGTCAGCCAGCCCTTCTTCAAAGACCTCTGCAAAGATGGGGAGCCCAGGCAGTCCACTTCATTCTTGAACAGCTCCTGTGATTAGGAAGGTTTTTCTCAATATCAAGAAAATTTCTCTGTATAACTCTGTATTTTGTCTATGTCAAGGCTCAATTTGCATCTCTACACCTTCTTTCTACTCATTACTCCTAACTCTACCTTCTTGGACAAACAAACAAGTTAATCCTTCCTTTAAGGAACTGTCCTTCAAATACCAGCAGACAGCTACCACATGCCCTCTGAGCTCTCTCTTCTCCTGGTTAACCATCCCCAATTCCTTCAGCTACTCTTTCTATGAAATATACTATGTAATGCCAAAGACATCAACAAAACTCTAACAACCTGGATGTATTCATCATGCAGAGAGTCACGGGGAAAAAATTACTCCTTGGGGGTGAAGACCTGTCTTTTTTAACTTGTTATTTGACCATCTGTTAGAGTCAGAATTTTCTGAGAGAGATTTTTTCAGCATATAAACAGGCTTTGAAGATTCTTAGTAGGAAAATGCTAGGAGGCTCACCTAATTTTTCACCACAGAACTGTTATCTTGACAATACAGTATGGTAGAGATAGTGCTTGGCTGAGGCAGAAGACTAGAACTTGAAAAAAGGAAACAAGTATTGATTGTCTACCTTCTGCCAGGCACTGTGCCATGCTTCACAAATATTATCTCATTTGATCCTCGCAACCACCCCAGGAGGTAGGTACTATTATTACCCACATTTTACAGAAGAGGACACTAAGGTTAAATGACCTGCCCAGAGACATTTAGCCAGTAAGTGTATGAGGCTGGATTTGAACTCAGGCCTTCCTGACTCCATGGATAGAACTTTATCCATTGTGTCACTAGCTGCCTCTGATTTGAGTCTTGATTCTGCTACTCTGTGTGAGTTCCATTTCTTTATCAGTAAAATGAGGATAGGATTGTTGTAATGAGGAGATGAAAATAAGTATGTCTGGTATTTTGTAACTGTAAAGTACTATATAAATATGGGCTATTAACATTCTTGTCAAACTTTAAAAAGTAGCTGAAAATGGTTTGGAAACCATAAAACATTGTAAAAATACTGCCTATAATTGTGATTATTGTGTCTAGCCTTTTGGAAATACCTTTGAAATTTAATAGAGATAAATGTAAAGTTTTATACGTGGGTTCAAAAAATCAATTTCACGAGTAGAAGATGGAGAGGCCTAGTTGGGGCAGCTAAGTGGCACCATAGTGCCTTGAGTACCAGGCCTGGAGTCAGGAAGAATCATCTTACTGGGTTCATATCTGGCCTCAGACATTTACCAGCTGTGGGACCCTGAGCAAATCACTTAACCCTGTTTGCCTCAGTTTCTTCATCTGTAAAATGAGCTGGAGAAGGAAATGGCAAACCACGTCAGTATCTTTGCCAAGAAAACCCCAAGTGGGTTCATGAGAGTCAGACACAACTAAATCTATTGAACAAGTTCATCTAAAATCTATCCATGTTGGGAGTTGTTTTTTTTTTGGGGGGGGTTGTAATCTCAATAAAAGACATCACAGTGACACGATCACTGAGAAAACAAATGCATAGCTTCTAGAAATAAGCAAGCAAGCCCTACTATATTACACCTAAGCTGGAGAGCATGTAAAGGAAGACAATCAGGATTGTGAAGGGCCTTGAGATCAGACCATATAATTATCAGAAGAAGGAACTGGGCATCTTTGTTCTGGAGAAGAGATGGCTTGAGGAGGAGGAAGGGAAGATAGCTACCATCCCATGGTTAAAGTACCCATTCATACTCTGGATAAGGTTTCAGCTTTTACCCCTGGCCCCTAAGGGCAGAACCAGCAGCCAGCCAAAGCTTGATTTTGCATTGTGGCACATTTTGGTTTGCTGTAATGAAGACTGTCTTTACAAACAGAGCCATGCACAGACTGTGAGTGGCCCCATAGGAAGCTCTGGGGGCTTCTGAGCAGAACCAAGATGGTCAACCATTACTTAGTTGCTGAGGGAATCTTTTTTTCAGGTGTGGTTGAGCTAAATGGTTGCTGTGGTTCTTTCCCACCAGGAGAATTCTGTGAAACTGTATCCTTTGATACTCATTTATATGTTTCTTCCCAATACCCTCACATGTTCATGCCGTTTAGACTCAAATGAAAATGACACAGATTAATAATAATAAAAATCATAGCAGCCAATGTTTCTATAGCACCTTAAAACATGCAAAGTGTTTTATATCTATTATTTTATTTTATTCTTACAGCGGCTGTAGGAGGTAGGTTCTATTATTAATCCTGTTTTACAGATAAGCAAACTGAGGGTAAAAGCAGTAAAAGCACTTGCCTAGCATCGTATGGATTGATGGTAAGTGTCTAAGGCAGGATTTGAATTGACTGACTCCAAGTCCAGTGCCCCATCCACTACAGGACACCTAGCTTATGACAATGAGTGGCCAAAGTATTGGGATTTTACACTTGATTTGATTCAACAGCTAATTCCCAGCCCTATCCTGGGCATGACAGGGTGTCTAAGAGTAGGAAATATCTGGGTTTTTGTTTTTCCAGACATGGTAGCCTTTCTGGAGAGATAAAATACAGACTTTGGAAATAATCAGAGAACATTCGAGGGCAGTGTGTGAATCATTGAGTGCACCAATGGGCAGGAGGCTGGCTAGAAGTAGGGAGGTGAAGTCCACAGAAGAGAGATTCACAAAGTAGGAATCAGCCCAAAATGCATGATCTTAGGTGCAGGAGTCCCCGTCAAGAGCCAAACTCAGCTCAACTCAGATCAACAAGCATTGCCCATCACTGAGTCAGCATTGGTGATACAAAGAGAAAAATGAGCGTGTTCTACTGCAAGAGGGGGCTAGAACATATACATAGAGAAGTAAATATAAAGTCATCTCAAGAGGGAGAGAGGGCTACTACTGAGGAGGAGGGCGGATTAGGAAAGCCCTCATGCAGTCGGTGGTATATGAGCTGCTTTGAAGGAAATCAGGGTTCTGCACAGAAGAAAGAAGATGGGAGTACATCCTAAACATGGTGGACCATCTGTGCAAAGGTGGAGGACTGGATAGAGTCCTGAACGTGGAACCAGGAGTTCTGTGTTCGAATCCAGCCTCAGACATTTACTAGAAATATGACCTCTCTGAGTTTCAATCGTTTGCAGATGAGTTTCCTCATCTGTAAAATGTGAGGGGCTGGAGGCTATGGTCTCTAAGGTCCCCTAAGCTCTGCATCTGCAATCCTATGACATGGACTGTCATGCCTAGGGAAAAGCCAGCTGGACAGTTTGCAGGGCAGGCACTCCTGTGGTGGGCAAAAATATTTCATACCCTCATGGTCCCCTTCCCCTTCACTTGGCTTCCTCCAGAGGGGCTCAATGAAGATCAAGTGATTTGATTTGGTTTAAAAGGGTAGCATCATTTTCCCACTAAAGACCTAGCTCCTGCCTGCAGGGCGGCATCTTCCACCTCTCTTCCCTCTTTCCCTGGGGCTCAGCAGCCCCCCGACCTGAAGGGCGCACCTCTCAGCCGCCCAAAAAGGACACCTGGGACAGCTCCAGGTCCTTCCCGCCACCACCACCCCCCAACCAAAAAAGGGACAGCTGGGTGATAAAGGGGACCGGTACTTCCCTCTGAAAACACTAGGTGGCGGTGTGCTAACAAAGAACCAGACATAGTGATGGAGGAGAAGGGTGGGGGGAGGAAGAAGGGGAGTCCATGTCCCTCAACTATCACCTGACATCTGTACCCTGTAGAGAAACGTTCTTGATTTGAAACACCCAGTGTTTCCCATTAAAGGCGAACATTGCCCTCAGCAAGCTAGCCTGGAACTTTGGTTAAAGAAAACCCAGAGGATGCGGGCTGGCTGAGGAGGCTCTGAGGACATCAGGGCTTGTTATTTCTGGGCCTCTCTCTCCCGTGCACACCCTCCTCCCCCTCCCCACTTCCTTATCTCCGTGGCTTCACAAAGCTTTCTTCTTCAGTTAATATTTCCTCAATATTCAGTTACACTTTCAGACATTTTATCTTCATCTCCGGGCATAGAAGGCTGAGCCGATCAGAAGGATTACAATAAAATTGCCCATCCCTGGGTGTGCCTAGGTGGCATTACCGCCTCCCCTACTCTCCCATTACCTAGCCCCACAACCTCACCAACCTCCAGCTCCTCTGGGACAAACAGCATCTTATCCTATGAGCAGCCTGGGTTCATGTGTGTGTGTGCGTGCGTGTGTGCGTGCACGCACACACACACACACACACACACAGCATTCATACATTATAATTAGAGTTTTAGTACTAATTAAATATTTTGCTTCCAGGAAAGCCCCTGCAGTGGGGATTCCAAAAAAAAATGCCAGTCTTCTCATGCCATGATCTCAAACCAAATTGGAGTCTCATTTTCTCTCTGGGGATAGTCCTAGGAGAAGAAAGATCCCCCAGGATATAGCAATTAACCAATCAGCAAGCATTTAATAAGCACCTACTATGTGCCAGGGACAGTGTTAGATACTGGGGATACAGATAGAAATAATGAGGTCAATGCCCAAAGGCTGCTGGTCCAGGTGGGTCTAATTCTCTCTTAACTCCTGAGAACCATGTGACCATGGGTCACCTCCTCTTGGCCTCAGTTTCCTCATCAATAAAATGAAGTTAGAGGACGTGTTTAAATCTCCCCTCTTGACTCTAAACGGCATGAAAATTGTCACTTTGAGCAAACCACACCTTGATCTGAAGTATCCTAATCTGTACAATGAAAGGATTTGACAGGCAATAAGAATTTTGGTCCCTGGAGTCTTTTCCAGATCTATGGTCCTCTCTAGTCAATCATTCAGTAAGTATTTATTAAGGCCCTACTATGCAGCAGGCTCTAAGGGCTGGGGATATAGAGAAGGACAATCAAGCCCTGCCCTTGATGAACTCCCAGTCCAATGGAGAAGACAATAGGTATGTAAGTAGTGACTACACAAGCCCTCTTCCCACTTCTCATGCCATGTTGCCTCTGGGACAAAGAATTCAATTCAATTCAACTCAGCAAGCCTTAATTAAGCCCCTACTGGGTAATATTGTAATACTACCACATAACCGTGCCAAGTATTAGAAAAACAAAGGCAACCAAAATAGCCCCTGTTCTAAAGGTACTCATTCTAAAGGGTTCTTTAAAGGAGAACAATAGACAACACATGAGATGGTCAGTCAACAAGGATGTATTGTGCACCTACTATGTGCCAGGCACTGTGCTAAGTACTGGGGATACAAGAAAGGCAAAAGTAGTACGTGCCCTCAAAGAGCTCACATTCTAATGGGAAGGCAACATGTAAATAACTCTATACATGCAAGATACAGACACAGCAAATGGAAGGGAATCCACAATACTCTGGACAAGTCACTAGTCCAGTCTTTGCTTGTTTGGGGTGAGGGGTGGCTTGCTAAGCTGCCTAGGCAGCCCGTTGCCCTTCTGGCTGGCTCTGATTGTCAAGAAGTTGTCCTTACTCTCCAACGCTCCAGTGAATCTGTGATCTCATTGACATAGGCATTCCCTCTAATGATGCCAATAGCAACCCATCCATGCCTGTCCATCTTATGGGACTCTGGTCCATATCCTCTCATAAGCTGGCCACAGGAGTTCCACCCAATGGGTCTTCCTTTCTTTCAGGTTCTCAACTGTACCTGAACACCAATGGAGAGGCCAGGTTGGCCATCAATTATGGTTCACTCTCATTCCATCTCATCTTCTTCTCTGGTTCTACATTGCTCTGATTCCATTCTTTCCACTGCTTTTCCTACTTCACTAATGGCTCCCATACATCCAATCCATTGACAGACCTTATTTCTTTCTTCTCAGTATCTCTCTCAAATCTGTCCCCTTCTCTCCATTGACCTAACCACCACCTACGTTTAGGCCCTCATCAACTCTCACTCAGACTACTCCAATCACCTCTGATTGGTGTGCCAGCCTCAGATCTCTCTCCACTCTAAACTCCATCCACACAGCTGCCTTTCCCAAAGCACATGTCACATCCCTACTTGACGAATGCCAATGACTCCCTGTTATCCCTTGATCTAATATAAAATCTTCTCTCTCAGTATTTAAAGCTCTTCTCGACCTGGCTTATTCCAATAGTCCCAGTCTTCTTACACATTATTCACCCCCAGATAAACTGGTCTATTTGCTGTTCCAACTATTTCTTGTCTCTGTACCTTCCCATTGGGTGCCTTCTCCAGTTGTTCTGATCTATATCTCGCCACCGAACCTAGATGGCTCCAGAGGAAAAAGTGAAGCTGGTGACCTTGCACAGCCCTCCCTCACTTAAATCCAAGTCACTTGAATGTCATGACATCAGCTCCCTAACATCATGGTCCTCTTTGAGAACAAAGGACAAACAACAACCTTCCTATTGGCCATCCCCCAAGCCTGGAATGCAATTCCCTCCTCAGCTCTAACTCTTAGAATCTCTTTTTTCCTTTAAGACTCAACTCAGGGGCCGGCTTTTTCAAGTGACCTCTCCCAGTAACCCCATCCTACCCCAGCTGCTAATGCCTTCCCCTAAGGGTTACCTTCCATCTACTAGATATGTGTCTTGTATATAACTATTCATGTACGAGTAATATCTCTCAATAGAAAGTGCACTCCTTGAGGGCAGGAAATTCCATGGGGCTTTTTGGTTTTTTTATTGGTGTCCCCAATTATTGTGCAGTGTTAGTCTATTGCAAGACTTAGTAAATTCTTATTGATTGATTGGTTGGCTGATCGATTTGTAGTGTGTTTCAGCCTGCTAAGGCCTGCCATTTCCCCTTTGTTGATTCTTTTCCTTCTGTCGAGCTTCAGTCTTTCTTTCTGTAGCTCCCACCTATTGCCCCCAACTCTTTGCTCCAAATCCAACCCCGCTTCTGTCATAGGAGCCTTTTAAATACTTGAAGAGAGGTATTATGCCCCCTACCATCAAGTCTTCTCTTCTCCAGCCTAAATATCCCCAATTCCTTCAACCCATCCTCCTATGGCACATTCTCCTGTACTCTTGTAACCAGAGTAGCCCATGTGGAACTCTGAGGATCTTACCCAACTCTCACTCACACCACCAAGTCAGGTCCCCAGAGCATAGCTGGCGCCATCTTCCCCTAGGGTTCTAGGGATATCTTTGAGAGGTGAAGGGTGCCTTCCTAACCCTACCAGCTTGAGCCCCCATTGTGTTCTCACCAAATATCAGTTACCAGCACCAATGTGTACTCCCCAATGTCATTGATTGATCCAGTAATCAGCGTCCTGTGTGATTTAATCAATTGACCTCAATTGACTTTACAAAGTCAATTACAGTTACAAAGGGAAGAAATATAGCAAGAACTGAGTACAAAAACATCATGCACGTGCGCACACACACGCACACACACACACACACACATGCACACACACGCGCACACACACACGCGCGCGCACACACGCACACACATGCACACACACACACGCGCGCGCACACACACACGCACACACACACACCCCAAACCCAGGATACACTCTCTCCACTCTACCACCATGATCCCTGGGGAGAACAGGCTTAAACTTCAAGTAGTTTGCTGCAAAGCCTTCTCTCCAAGTTCACTGTCGAATGCAGTATCACAAATGGATCAAGTTGTCTCCTCACTTGCAGAATGACCACTACTGAGCCGGGGTCCTGTGGGTCACTCCTAGAGCTGCATTCCTTAGTGGACAGAAGAGAACAGATGTGAGAAAAAATGTCGGGGGCAAAAAACCCAAGATAATTTGGGAACCAATAGGGTATGTGATAGTCATTGATTATGCAGCTCCTTATTAGGCTCAGCTGCCAGCAAACTCTGGTCTGGACTCCAGTGCCTGGACCTCGAGGGGCTCACTCTTCCAACCTTTCAAAGCTCACAAAGTCACAGCCTTCTCAATACTTCTTCCCCAAAGAATAGACACAATAGAGAAAGAAGCTACAATGGTACCACATGCTCACAGCTTCCTGGTGACCAGGACCAGGTAAGGGAGAGCCTGAGGGTCTACCTGGAGGTCCGCAGCAGTCTGTACTCCTCATTCGAATGCAGCCAGGGAGAGAAGGATTGATTTGGCCTGTTAGTGTCTTTTGAATGTACTCAGTTCCAGCTCAGCAGCCAATTAAAATGGTTTTTTTTTTCCACTACTCAGTGAAATGTATAGGAAACAAGTCATAGAATACCTGCACATGTTCTGAAGCAGAGAAACAGACCCTTCATTATATGTGCCCAGAACCAGGCTGGCCCAGCTTCTATCCACATGGGGGATCGCAGCAAGAAAAACACTGTGCACACTCAAAGGCTGCTACTCCCACTGGCCAGTTCTCCATTACATTGGCCACCCTCTTCTGGATTCACTCCAGCTTGACTATTTCTTTCCTAAATGTGGTCTCCCCCCCAAACTGAAAGCCCACTACACTAGATGTGGTCTGACCCAGGAGGAGCACAGTGAAGTCATTGTTTCTCTCACTGGCGACTCTGTGCCTCTCAAGGCAACCTAGAATAACACCAACTTTTGGTCGCCGTATCCCACCACTGACTTTGACGGAGTTTGCCATCCAGATGTTTTTCACAGGTACCATTGTTCAGCTACATCTCTCCCACTCAGAATTTCTGACTTTGATAAATTTTTAGCCAACATGTACAAGTTTCTACTAAAGTACATTTTATTCCATTTTTCTCTTCATTCTATCCCATGAAGATCTTCTCAGATCATCTCTATCATTCAATACATGAATCATGTCTCATTGCTTTGGGTCATCTGCAAACTGGACAAGAATGTCAACCAGGCCTTCTCTAAATCACTGACAGCTGAAAAAAATGGATCCAAGCTAACCTCCCAACAACAAGAACCAGTGACTGTGCTGGGACCTTATTGTTCTACCAAAATCTCTGCTGACTAAACTGATCCACAACTCCTCTCTGGACTCAGGAGAAAGCAAGGAAATACATTGCTGGAATTCTCCTGAGTAGAAATGAAAATTATGTTCAAAGAAGCTCCCATCAAATCAGTGAAGGACAAATGAGTAAACAGAGTGCTTTGCATTTGCCTTTCTTTGTATCCCCAGCACTTGGCACTTAGTAGGTGCTTGATAAATGTTAGTTGGCTGACCAACCAACCAGGACTCCAGAGGACCAATAAAGCATGCTACCCGCCTCCTGCCAAACAAGACTCAAGGCACAGGACGAGAGATGTACTTTTTGGATATGGCGAATGTATGGATTCATTTTGCTTAAATATGCTTACTTGTTACAAGGTTTGTTGTGGGTTTTTTTTCCATTGGGGGGAAGGGGAGAGTATATTTAAGGGCAGAGGAAAGCTAGAAATACTATTCCAAAAAAAGAGAGATTCATTGTAGCATTTTAAAAGGAACAGAAGTTGAGAAGGAAACGCCAACAGGCAGGATAGCTTTGAAAGTAACATGTTGAATTTATTATATAATATTTTATGTAAACTATACATAATAGAGGTTTAAAGTTTCATGTATAATCCTTTTCTCTGTCCTTCTTTGTATATAGACATGATGAGGAGCAGGGGTTGGTGTTCATTAAATTCAGAATATGAAAAACTTTTTTAAAGACATAGTCTCTGCCCTCATGGAGGTGACTAGTATCGTGATAAGACACATAAATCAATAACTCTAACATGAAAATATACATAGAAAGAAAATAAGATGAGGCCCCAGAGAAGGGTCATTCATAGAGGAAGTGGCATTTAAAATACAGTGGGAGACTTCAACAGGTGAGGTGTGAAGAGTATTTAGGTTACAGGAAAGGTAGAGAGAGAAGAAAGTCCTAGGTGAGTATGAGGAAGAATGGGGAGCAGTCCAGCTGACTGTAGTTTAGAGTAAGAATGCAGAAGAGGAGAAAGTTAGACAAAGCTGGAAAGGTATTGGGGGGAGAGGAGAACAGAAGGCAGAGGGCCTTGAATGCCAGACTAAGAAGTTTGGACTATAGTCTATAGACAATAAATAGGGATCCAGGCAAAGGTCCAAGAGGTAGAGTGTGCACATGGACACTTTTTTTAACCTGACCAGAGACATCATTGTTACTGGGAGCATCAGCAGCTGGTGGAGCAGAGGACAGAGCTCTAGTCCTGAAGTCAAGAAGTTGTTGGTGAGTCATTTCCAGTCGTGTCTGACTCTTCATGACCCCATTTGCAGTTTTCTAGCAAAAATACTAGAGCGGTTTGCCATTTCCTCCTCCAGCTTACCTGAGTTCAAATCCAGCCTCAGACACTTACTAGCTGTGTGACTCTGGGGCCAGTGACTTAACCTCCATCTGCCTCAGTTTCTTCATCTGTAAAATGTGGGAAATAACAACACCTACCTCCCATGGTTATTGTGAGGATCAACTGTGATAATATTGGTAGAGCTCTTAGCACAGTGCCTGGAATGGTGTTTGTTTCCTTCTTTGCTTCCTTCTTTCCTTCTTCCCTCCCTCCCTCCCTTTTTTCCTTCCTTCCTTCCTTCTTCCCTCCCTCCCTCTCTCCCTTCCTCTCCTCCTTCCTTCCTTCCTTCCTTCCTTCCTTCCTTCCTTCCTTCCTTCCTTCCTTCCTTCCTTCCTTCCTTCCTCTCTCTTTCTCTCCCTCTCTTCCTTTCTCCTTGCCTTCATTCCTTCCTTCCTCTTGATGAGGGATTTCCCTGTCAGTCAAACCACTACTTGTTATGTGACTTCCAGTCTTGGAGAGTAGTATGGAGACCTGAGAGGTTTAGTGGCTTGCCCAGGGTCATACAGCCACAACCACGTGTCAAAGGTAGGACTCAAATCCAGATCTTCCCATCCCCAAGCCATCTCTCTCACTATTCTGCCACGCTGTCTTTCAAGAGCTCACATTTTTATGGCATCTTATAAATTACAAAATACTTTCTTCACAACAAGCCTATGAGAATGCAGCTCATCTGTAGTGACGGACCGAGTCAGCAGGCTGTCAGGCAAAGTACCTTGCTCCAATCGATAATAACAACTGACATTTATACAGTCTTTTAACATCTGCACCCGGCCACACAGCTTTTCAAGGGTGGAATTTGAACCTAGACATCCTTGATTCTGGTTCACGCCCACTAGCCACTTCTGGTGGCTGATTTCCTGTGAACTTGGGGATTCTACCATCCTTTTTCTCTTGCAGAAACAGAAGCTGCTGAATTAGGAGGCGCAGTGGATAGAGCTAGAGCACCAGGCCTGGAGTCAGGAAGATTCATCTTCCTGAGTTCAAATCCCACCTCAGTCACTTACTGTCTGTGTGACCCTGGGCAGGTCACTTAACCCTGTTTGCCTCAGTTTTTTCATCTGTAAAATGAGCTGGAGAAGGAAACAGCAAACCACTCCAGCATGTTTGTTAAGAAAACCCCAAATGAGGTCACAAAGACTTGGACATGACTGAAATGACTGAACAAGAACAACCAAACCTTTTTTGATACCATAGACCCTTACCCCATTTGGCCATCTGGTAAAGCCTATGGATCCCTGCTCAGAATCATATTTTTAAAGCCTTAAAATACAAAAGAAATAAATTATATTGAAACAGAATATTTTTAAAGAAGTTCACAACCCATAGGCTAATAGGGAATTTTCTTTGTATGCCTAGCAAAAGTATTTTTGTGTATGGTCAGTTAGTATCACCATTGTTTGCCTTACTTGGCAAAGCAAAAGAAGAAGACTTCTTTTTTAACTCAGTTACATTTTTTAGAGGTGAAGTTCACAGACCCCAGGTTAAGAATCCCTGGAATCCTCCTCCTTCACTTTGAGACCCTCTTGGTTGACAATTCATCTCTTTGATAAAACAGCTATGTCATCTGCCTGCCTAGCTGCTGCAGAATTCTGATCCTAATTTTATTTCTTAGAGAGCCCATGATGTCAGTATCTTGGCCACCACACCTCCATCCCAAGGGTTGAAGAAATGAGAAGACAAAGGATGTTTCTGGAAGGTTCCCATCACGTTCCCAGGGTTAATTGGCCTTCCCAACCCTTGACCCAATTTACCGAGGAGGTGCCATTTGTAAGAAACAAGCTTTGCAAGAACACTCTAATTCATCCTCTGCATTCTGGGTCCTTCCTCAACCTTGTGGCCAGAGAATTCTCTCCTCCTGATCCTTGTCATTCAGAGCCACCATTGGCCTAGGCAAAATCTCCTCTCCCCCCTCTGTCCATAGCAGCCCTACCCCAGGCCAAGCCTGTTCCTCCTCCTTACTCCCCCTCCACTGGCCCTCAGGGACTCCTATTTTATGAACCAACTTTCTTCATCCTAAATCTTTTAGATCACACTCCTTTCATCTTTCACCACTCATCAAAACGTGGCTTTCTCCCCTCCATCACGCTCCATCCCCTGCCACCCTCTCCAGAAGCGGTCTCTCCTTCTCTGATGCTCTTGACCCACTGGGTCAGGAGGAGGGGAGCTGACATAATTCTTCCTCCCCTATGCCACTCACCAGGCCCTCCCTTCCCTACCATCACTTATCAACCTCTCCTCCTTTGAGGTGTACACAATCTGTTTCTATCATTCTGTCCAGACTCTTGTGACATTCTTCCGCCAGCCTCCAGGTCATAAATTCATAGGCTTTAGGGTTGGAAGGGACCTGAGGTCCTGTCTGGTTATTTTTTGGATGAGAAAGCACTTAGAGAGGTCCAGTGACTTGCCCAAGGTCGCTCAGACAGGTCACTCTCCTTTCTTCCTCAGCTGACTTGTGGTCTTCCTCTCCACCCCAATCCCTGTCTTGTCCCTGGGTCAGTTCACTTCATAGTAATGACCCTTTGACAGAGCCACAATTCTTCTCCCAGATCACAGCCCTCTTTACTTCACCTCTAACATTGCCTGGTTTTACCTAAATCTGTTTTTGGGGTCCACCATGACCTCAGCCTCTTTTCTCTTAGACTGTCATCTGTCATTTTTCTCCCTTGGCCCTGTAGTTAACCAGTTCAGAAAGATACACTCCTCTGCGCTAGGGTCCCTGCCTCCTAGTTCTGCTATTTGACCCAGTATTGTTATTGCTCAATCATTTCAGATTCTCCCTGACCCCATTTGGGGTTTTCTTGGCAAAGATACTGGAGCACTTTGCCATTTCCTTCTCTGGCTCATTTTACAGATGGAGAAACTGAGGCAAACAGAGTTTAAATTGACTTGCCCAGGGCCACACAGTTAGTAGTCTGAGGCCAGATTTGAACCCAGATATTTCTGACTCCAGTCCTGGAACTCTATCCACTGCGCCATCTCACTGCCTATTTGACCCCTGCTAATCCTTAACCCTGGGTCATCTCCACCATCTGCCTTCTCCTGCTCCTTCTCCTAAGCCACCGGATGCTCATGGAAGTGTCTGCAAATTCACGTCCTCCATCCTCAAATGGGCTGTCAGTTCTTTTTACTCATCTCTGGGTGATGCTCTATCACGGCTCCATCCAAGAATTTGACATGCTGCGTCCTGTCTTAGTGAGTTTGCACAGGCCACCTCCCATGGGATGTTGTCCTCCCTTGTCTCTGCCTGTTTTCAAGGTCTAGCTCAGGTGACACTTCTTCTACAGTTTTCCTTGATTCTCTAGGCCAGGGATTCTTAACCTGGGGTCTGTGAACTTGTTTTTAGAAATACTTCGAACCTGGAAAGACTCACATCAACTGATGCGAAGTGAAATGAGCAGAACCAGGAGAACATTGTATGCAGTCACAGTAACAGCTACATTGTAACAGTGCTCAACTGTGGAAACCAATGATCCAAGACAATTCCAAAGGATGCTTGATGAGCAATGCTATCCACCTCCAGAGAAAGAACTGATGGAGTCTGAATGCAGATCAAAGCATATTTTCTTTACTTTCTTTATTTTTCTTGGGATTTTTTTTGTCTGTGTTTTCTTATGCAACATAGCTAATATGTTTTGCATGATGGCACATGTACAATCTATAGCAAGTTGCTTGCTTCTCAAGGAAGGGAGAGGGAATGGAAGGAAAGGGAGAATTTGGAATGCAAAATCTTCAAAAAATAAATGTTAAAAATTATTTTTACATGTAATTGAAAAATGTACAAAAATTTTAAAAATGAAAATAAAAAGTATTTTGATAACTATTTCAGAATAAGTATTTTCCTTTATAATCCTATGTAGTTTATTTTATGCTTTTAAAAATATTCTGAGAAGGCTTCACCAGACTGCCAAGGGGGGTGCAGCGGAGCCAAGATAGTGGCTGGAAAGCAGACTGCCAAAGGGACCCATGACCAAAAACAATGTTCCTTAGGCTAAAAGTGTCCTCTCCCTCCTCAAGTTTTCTTGAGGATCTGTCCTTTGAGCCTCTTGGATCCATGGCTTGAGTTCTATTTATCTTTGTAAAAGATAGCATTTCTTCTCCCACCTCTATTCCCATTAGAATGTAAACGCTTTGAATACAGGGATTGTCTCCCAATGCCAAGAGCAGGGTTGTCTCCAGGAGGCCTTTGCTCATCACACCTGAAGCTGGTCATTCATGGAGTCCCTCCAATGGGCCAGTAGTTATATAAGCACTGGGGATATATCGTCCCTGCCTCTATGAGGGAGATAATTTGCAAAAACAAAACAAAACAAAAAGAACCCAAAATTTGTTATATTCAAGATATATACAAAGCGGATAGAAGCTAGTATCCTCCCTCAAATACATACATATATATATATATATATATATGTATGTATATATATATATATATACACATCTAGACAATATACATTGTATATATATTTAGATATGGACATGCCATCTCTCCAACAGGATATAAACTCACTGAGAGAAAATTTATTGCTTTGTATTCCCAGTACAGTGGCAGAAATTGAGACCCAGAGGGAAGTGACTTTCCCAAGGTCACAGAGGAAGTAAGTAGCCAAGTCAGCTTTCGAACTCAGATCCTTTGACTCCAAATCCAGGTATAATGACCATGGATCTCACTGAGAAGGAACTGTGTTATTCCAGGTCTTGATGCATTCAGCCCCCAACACCATGTCATCCCCCAATAAGAGCATCTGCCATCTTTACAGAACCCCTCTCCCCTAGGGATTCTGCACAGGACATCTTCTATAAGAGAGGTATGTGCCCTTTGGCAGGCATGGGTCTTCTCACCTTGGGCCTCTTTGGATTGACTATTGAGCAAAGTTTTCTGTGTGGCTTAGTCCATCAACGAATCTTGTATGATCTTCATGTGAGTAAGGGTCACTCTTTGATGAAGGAGAGTCTTCAAGGTCCATTCCCCCTGCTGAATGAAACACTTTTTTTGTAATTATTACAAAGTAAACACAGTGGGGATCTTCTGTTACTTATGCCTCTGAGTCAATTGGGTACAGCAGCAGTCCCTCACCCCCTCGCTATCCTGATCTCATTGAGAGACCTGGTCTAATATTTACAGATAAGGAAACTGAGGCCCAGGGATTTGAAGTGACTTGCCCAAGGTCACACAGATGGCAAGCAGCTTAAGTTGGGTTTGAAACCAGTTCATCTGACTCCAGAGCCAACTTGGCTACAGGCCAGTTTGGCAATATCCTCCCTATAACAGGATGCTTAGTAAATGGCAAAGCCAAGCAGGAGCCCAACCTGGAACATCTGCACAGTCAGACAAGCTGTCCATTGATCCACCAGTCCCACATCACACCACCTACTCTACTTAGACTAGTCAATGCTTACATGGTGCCTTTTATAATTTCTCTTTTTATGTGCTTATCCTACCTTCCCAACTAGATGCCTCTTGAGAGCAACAGCCATGTGTGTGTGTGTGTGTGTGTGTGTGTGAGAGAGAGAGAGAGAGAGAGAGAGAGAGAGAGAGAGAGAGAGAGAGAGAGAGGAACCTTCCTAGGCTCACTACAGACCAGCCCTGAACCATAAACCCTTGACTAAGGCAGTGTGGTGACCCGGAAAACAATCAGATTTGCCATTGGCAGACTTGGATTCAAATCCTAGCTCTGCATTTTCTACCTTTATGACCGTGGGAAAGTCACTCCATTTCTTTGGGGCTCAGCTTCCCCATGAGGGCATCGGACAAGATGGCCTCTGAAGTCTCTTCTTGGTCTAAATCAATGATTCTTTAAGTATCAATGACCCACATATATAAATGATCCTTCTGGATCTATGGTCCTGTGACAGGGACCAGGAAGGCAAAGGGCTCAAGGGCTATTGTTTCATATAGCTGGCTGAGAGGTCTCAGTGACTTCTAAGAATCCAGGTCTTCCAGATCTTCGTCTATGCTCTTATGACTGATAATCACCACTGCTGTTCCTGCCTTTTCTCACTACTGACCCATAGAAACAGGTCTATTGGAGTTGGAGGAGGACAGTTCCTTTAACCAGAAACATTCTCCCCTACCCTTGACCTATACATATGAATGACTGACAACATGCTCCTTCATGAAGCATCCTTTGAGGTTCCTAAAAGAACCCCCAAAGCCCTTGGATTCCCTGCCTAGACCTCACACCACCTCTCTGATGTTGGAGACTTCTCCTAGATGACCATGATAGTGGTCCAGCTGCCTGAGGCCCTACTCCCTATACCCCTTAAGACTTGGAAAAGCACAAGTCTCAGGGGACTCAAATCAGACGAACCATGGTTAGAAGTAAAACTTTCCAAACGATAGGGCTGCCCCACAATGGAAGGTGGTTTGCCATCAGCAGACACAACCAAACAGAAAGTGGATGGCTTCTCTTGGAGGAGCCATTGGGTAGGGACGTTAGACTAGAGCACCTAGTCCCCACCAATTCTATGGAATGGTTGTTGATCACGAAAACAGTTGATGGTGTTGAGTTTTGTTGAGTTGCTCATTTGAAGGGAGACTTAACATTATCCCACCTCTACCTCCTATCGTAAGCCTTGTGAGTTGGATAAACTCTGAATCTAAGTCCAGTCTGCTATTATCTGTTCCCATGAAAAAATGTCTTAAGGCAGGTTGGTACAGTGGGAACCAGTGTGTTATAGCAGAAGAGAACTGGTCTGGAGTCAGAGGATCCAGGTTCAAAATCTACCTCTGACAATTACTATCTATGTGACCTTAAGCAAATCTGCCTTATTTTCCTCATTTGTAAAATAAAGGGATTAGACTTGATGGCCTCTGAGGTCCCTTCTGTCTCCGAATCTATGATCCTCTGATCCTGAAGTCATTTGCCCTCTCTAGGCCTCAGTTTCTTCATTTGAAAAATGGTGGAGGAGAAATCTAGATGACCTCCGAGGTCCCTGCCAGCTTTGAATGTATGAGGCAATCCTGACTGGCCAAGTAAGGCCCAGACAGACAGACAGGAAAGGGGAAGAGAATGACTCAAAGGAAAGGCGCCTATGTCTAAAAGGGGGGGCCACTGTTTGGAACTCAGTGCAGTGAAGCCCATGGTATGTGGTTTGGAGAAAGGGGGTGACTCAGCGTTGGAGACATGCAGCCCTGAGATTCAGGCTTTTGCAAAAATCTCAGGAGCAAGTTTTCCCCTGTATGAGCCTTGAAGGACATCAAGACCTTCCCGGCACATCCCCAGGGATGGGTTTCCCCCCAGCCTCCTCCCCTTCATCTTTCACCATGTTCTCATCACCTTATCTTGTGTAACTGCTCCAATTCTGTTTCTCACTTGCTGGAGAGGCAGCCCAGTGACTAATGCACCCATCAAGCCCAAGGGGAGACAGTACCCTGGACAAGTCTCCAAGGGCATCTCAGAACAAAGCTTGGGCCCTGTCAGAGCTGGAGCAGGTCACGGGGGTAACCTTGGAAACCTTGAGGAACTCTCCCCACCCCCATTATCCCAGGACAGACCCTCATTTTCCCTTGGTGAATAGGAAAAGTCACAATGACATTTCATGAGACAAAATATAAGCTCCTTGAGGTCAGGAGGCATTTGATGTCTTAGGCTCTACGTCCTCAGCACCTTGAACAGCAGCCAGCACAAAGTAGGTGCTTGACAAAGACTTGTTGTTTGATGGATTCATAGGATAGCAGATTCAGAACTGAGAGGGACATTACAAACCATCGAATCCAACCCTCTCATGTGAAGAACGAAGTAACAAACTCTGAGAGATTAGGGGACTTGTTCATGGTTTCACAGCGAGTAAGCTTCAGAGATAGGATTTGAATCCAGGTGGGTCTTATTGATTCTAAAACCAGTACTCTGTCCACTCTGCTCCACTGCCTCTCAGGTCATTCATTCATTCATTCACTCATCCATTCATTCACTCATTCATTCTGGGTTCATGTTCCTTGAAGAAGACCCTTCCAGCTGGAGCCTCCCAGATCAAAGTCAACTCTTAAGGGGGCAGCTAGAGGACAGGAGCAGACTTTGGTAGCCCACTTGGCCAGCCCAGGAAGCCAGAGACATCCTTCTCTTCGAGGTCAGATATGTCCTGCTCTCTTCACCTTCCACTGAGCTGTCATAGACCAGGCCTGTACCATCTGCTTTACCCATTTTTTATTGTGTGTTTTACGTTGTGGCAGACATGGAAAAAATATCTTGATTTCCTTCCTCCTCATCTACCCCAGGGATACCAGCAAAGGGGCCAGCATTGTCATGGAGTTACTAAGGCTCCTTCCAGTTCTAACTTCTGATGACTCTGTGTTACCTCCAGGTTTCTTTGGGACAACCAATAACAAGGTTGGGGGAGAACATTATTGATGAGATCCAGGATCCAGGAAATAATAAAACAAACCCCAAATCCCATCTAGAAAGACTACAGGCAGTGATCAGAGAGAATAACTCTGACCAATCATAAGCCAAACAAATGGAATTTAGGATGGGGTCCCCAGAGTCCGACATTCTAACATCATCAATCCAACATCCACTCTCCTCATTAATTTAGAATTTGTCGTATTTCAGATAGATAGGAGCAATGCAAATATTTTCCCTTGAACTTGTCTTTATGCATCGGTTGTGCCTTCTTTGGTGCAAAAGAGGATAATCAAATTATACATTCCTAGATGCTATTGCTTCCCTCAAACTTGGGTGACATCCATCAGCCTTACTCTCTGTTCCCCATTCTACATATCCAAGCATTGATGAGAAAGTCATCCAACCATGCCAACAGGATCTATAAGGTAGAGCTAGAAAGGATCTCCAAGGCTCTCTGGTTCAACTCCTTCATTTTACAAATTTTACTAAGGGAGGTTTAGTGACTTGCCCAGAACCACACAAGTAGTAAGCATCAGAGGTAGAATTCAAACCAGAGTTTTCAGGTGTTGGACTCAATGATTTCCAAGGTTCTCTTTTTTTTTCCCCAGTTTATCCTTTTAAAACTCTTTTCATTTATTTTGTTTCTAATTTATGTAATAAAACAAACATTTTTCTAACATAATATTCTTTCCAGCTCCAAACCTATGATCTTCAGGACTTCTTAAACTTTTTCCACTCACAACCCCTTCAGTCACTTCTTAAACTGTGGGTCGAGACCCAGAAGCACTGAAGAGATTCAGTGCCCTTCCCAATGAAGTACTTCACCTCCATCTTTAAACCTATGCTGTAGGATGTCAGCTGAGGATCCCTACTGCTCAAAGAGCCTCTTTTGGGAATCTCTTCTCAGCTCCCTGTCATATCTCTATAGAGGGTGTTTAACCCTCTGCCACTGTCCTGGAACCCCTACACTATTCTCAGTCACTGTCCTTGGTCCTACTCTAACGAGAAGGTTGAAAGGTTGAAGTCAACTCCCTCTCCCCTGATTTCCCTTGAGAGGCAGTGGTGGATAGGACACTGAGCTTGGCATCAGGAAGATCAAATCCTACCTGTGACTCTCAGCGAGTTACTTAGCCTCTGTGCTTCATCAGAGAAATGAGACTGAAGGAAGAGTGACGATTAGAGTCAGTGGTGCGGGAGGTACCTTCTGTCTCTAAATTTATGCTCCTATGATCTCTCCTACAAGTATGAATAACCCCCTTTGTCTTCTCTATTCCTTCCCTCCTTGGTGACCCTCCTCTTTGCCAAGGCCAACCCTCCATTGTGTCCTTCATCCCAAATCCTATCTCCCCAATGCTTCCTTTCCCTCTGCCTATAAATATGCTCAAGTGTCTCCTATCCTTCAAGTGAGTGAGCTCTTGCATGTGCGCGCGCGCGCACACACACACACACACACACACACACACACCCACCATGGCCCTCTTTTTCTTTTCCTCTCAATGCTAAACTACTGCAAAGTAGCCTACCCTCAATACTTCTCATGCCTTACATAGTAACAATATGGGTTCTCTGAGATTAGGGACTATGTCATTTTTTGGTATCCCCAGTGCCTATCATGGTAGCTGGCAGACAGAGCACTGGACTTGGGGCTGAATTCAAATCCTGCCTCAAAAACTTATTAGCAGTGTGACTCTGAGCAAGTCACTTAATGACCCTCAACTTCAGCCTTCTCATCTAGAAAGCTGGGGTAGTAATACTACGTATCTTACAGAGTTATGAGGATGACCCAACGAGACAGAGTGTGGAAAGTGTTTTGCAAACATTAGAGTGCTATACGAAGATTAGCTATGATTATTGTAAGAGATAATTAATAAATGCTTAATTCTGCCCACTTGTTCATTCCTCAGCCGCTAGCTAGCTGACCTCCACCCCCACCAGTCAGCCAAATCTGCTCTCTTAAAGGTCACCAATGACCTCCTACTCATCAAATGCAGTGGCCTTTTCTCAGCCCTAATGCTCTCTAACATCGCTGTACCATGTGACACTATTGACCATTGCCTCCTTCTACAATCCTCCTAGTTTTTCTCCTGTTTCTTTAACCACTTGTTTTATGTCTCTTTATTGTGTGGTATAATGGAGATGGTGCTGGATTGGAGATCAGGAAGAATTGGACTCAAATCTTGCTTCAGACATTTGCTGTGGACTTCTCAGCAAACCATTTCACTTAAGGCCTCAGTTTCCTTATCTGCAAAGGTCCCATCTCCAAGGTCCCATCTATCCTTTCTTTCCACTACACAGCACTGGCTATAAAGGTTTTGAAAACTGTGATGATCTGATCACAGCAAAATGACATCAGCACATTGATAAAATGAGTCCCTTGCTGAGAATGCAGAGTTCTGGCTTCTGGTCTTGGGTTTGCCATTAAGTGACTTATGACCTTGGGAAAATCACTTCCCTTCCTGGGTCACAAAGAGTCAGATATGATTGAAAACGAATGAACAATGACCACTTGGCTAATAATTACAATATATGCATTACACAATATTAAGATGGAAATTTTAAAAAAACAAAACCAAGATGAAGCAACGTTTTGTCCTAGGAGTCGATGGCATTTGTTGAGGGAGGGTGAAATGGTCAGTCTTGAACTTTAAGATAATAACTTTACAAGGGCTCTTAACCTTTTTTGTGTCATGGACTCCCTTTGGCAATCTTCTGAAGTCTTTGGAGCCCTTCTCAGAATAATATTTTTAAATAATAAAAGAAAATGCTCAATTTTAGTGAGAGGTTAGTGAAAATTGAGATGTCATTTTCCCCATCTGTTTTCTTGGACCCCCTGAAATGTATGGACCCAAGGTAAAGAACCGCCCCCACCTTAGCAACTATGGAGAGGATGGATTAGAATGGGGGGAGACTAGAAGGAACAATTAAGAGGACATTGCAAGTCCACAGAGAGGGAATGACAGCCTAAGCTAAGGGGATGAATATGCGGTTAGCAAGAACAGAACAGATTCAAAAGAGAAACGTGGACGGAGAAGCCAGATTTGGCAACTTCTCAGGTATGTGGGGGAAGGGAGAGAGAGAAGCCCAGGATGGTGCCAAGACTGTGAGCCTGGGTGACTGAAAGGATGGTGGCGCTCTTGATAGAAATAGGGAAGTTCATGAGGGCTGGGTTCAGGGGGAAGAGAATGTAATGAGCTTTCTGACGCACGCTGTAATCCATCCACGCCTGCTCATCCTGGACAACTCATTATGCCCCACCCCAAATGGAAAAGGGGGAGGCAGGGCTCTTACTCACTGGTCATTGATGAAAAGCCAGAGCCTAACAGACACAAAGGGTGATCACTTTACCCAGAAAAGTAGGAATGTTGGGGGTGGGATCAGGTCCTCAGGGACCACCTGAGCACCTGCTACTGAAGGGACCTGGATAGGTTCTAACTTCCCTATTGTTAGAGTGGGGAGGCTCAGAACCTGCCCAGTACATAGAGCGTTTGGCTTAAGAGAGAGTTGTGAGGGGGAAGGAGAGGTGTGGTTATGTTGGAAACAAGCCTGGCTATCAGGAGAGGAGGGGATAGGATCTAATTTCCCACTCTGATTAGCTGATCATCTGTCCCTTGGAACCACACCATGGCTGATCCATTACTTGGGATTACTCCGAATGGAGAGATGAGGAAACTGAGGCACTTTCCAAGGTCACACAGGTAACATGTAGCAAGTTCAGAATTTGAACCCAGGTCCCCTAGCTCAAAATCCATCACTCTTCTACTACATCACAGCAAAAAGGTCCTCCCTTCAGGACCCTTCTCTATCCCAAAATGAGTATACAATGAGATCAATTTTTAACAGGGCCTGACAATTACGTCAATGCAGACTCAAAACCTGCTGCATTTCCCAGCAGAGTCTAATCCCTTTCTTCCCAGCAAGAGGGGGACTTTGGCCTCATACCAGGAACCAGCTCTGCTCAGTCACCCCCAAACTCAAGATTCACTATGTCCATAAGATGTCTGATCCATTCCTGTTTGGTCTCCTCCCTGCTCTCAGCCACCTGGACCTGCCCAGCTCTTTCCTCTTTTAGGAGGGGTGGGACCCAAGGGAAAGAGTGGAATTTCAGCTTTCACCCTGCTGCAGACAGACAGACAGACAGACAGACAGACAGACAGACAGACAGACAGATGGTCCCTGCTTTGGCACTGCTGTGCTCCAATGACTTTGAAAGAGATTTAACGCCTGATGGACCTGACAGGTTTCGCAATGAGCCCAGCACTGACTGATGACAGATGAAGAAAGAAGGGGCCTCTGGATGGTGCCTAAACAAAAAAGCAGGTGGTTCTCCCCTAAGCCTGGCTCCCCATGTCTCCAGGTTGTCCCTTGAACTCTGGGTGGCTCTGTCAAAAGTGCTATTACCTTCATCTTACAGAAGGGTACTTTGCTCAGGATGAAAGGTAGAGGGGAAGAAAGGTACATTATTATACACTTTTTCTTAAGCCTATGATAAGCTTCCTCTATTAGGCTATACATCTAGTCACATAAAACAGATTTGTGGACTCTCACGAATGGAAAGTCGTGTTCCTTAGCTCGAAAAAATGGCTCATTTTTTTCCCTCTCTTCCCTGAGTAACTGATGATCATGAATTTTTCACCCAAATGTCACCACTAAAGATGTCACCAACCCCACTACTCTAGAGAGTTTATGATCTCCCTCTTGAATGGCGTGTGTGTTCTGGTACGATAGCAAACCCATAAACCAGGAGTCAAGAGACCTAACCCTAACTGATGCCAGCCCTGCCTCCAACTCTCACTTGAGTGGGACCTTGGGCAACCCTCCCTTTAGACCTCGGTCTCCTCATCTGTCAAGAAGGGTGCAAAATATCTGCCCTGCCAAATCCCTAACATTACTACAAGATCACTGCTGAGAGAATTGGACCTGAGAACAGAGCAAATCTGGTTTCCAATCCCAGCTCTGCCCTTTACTACCTCTGGGACCAAGGACAGTTTACTTAATCAATCTGGGCTTATGTTTCTTCATCTGTAAAGGGAGAGTTACGCCTGAAAGATCCTTTCCCCCTCCACATCTGGGATTCTCAAAATTCTCTGATCCATATATAAACGGAAGACGTGACCATTATGTGCCAGGTGTTGCGATAGAGCCACGATTCTCAGAGTGTGGCTAGAGGGCCCCTGGGGGTGGATCCCCCAAGCCTTTTCAGGGGGTCTATTTGGTCAAAACTATTTTTATAATGATACCAAAATATTATTTGTCTATTAAAGTACTCCTCCTTTTCCCAACTACATATCTGTGTGAGGCCAGATTTTCTTCATATACTTCAACCAAAACAACATATTGCAACAGATTGAATGCAGAAGCAGATACGAGAATCCAGCTGTCTTCTATTAAGCCAGACATTAAAGAGATTTGCAAAAATATGTAAAATGAAGCCACTCTTCTCACTAAGTTTTTTTGTTTGGAAAATAAAGTTACTTTTTGTAAAAATATATTATTTATGTGTGCCATGTAATGGGTTTATTATTATTATTTCAAATAAATTAATAGGTTATTTTTAAATTTCAGATATGATAAATATTGGTAGGTATATGACCCACATAAACAAAAGCTCTTTGGAATCCTCAACAATTTTTAAAGAGTAAAAGGGTCCTGAGACCAAAAAGTTGGAGGACTATTACTACAGAGCAATGAGCTTGGATTTTTAAATAAGCACACAGATTTTACATGTCCATAGGAGCATTGCCATCTTCAATGTAGTCACCTTGAGAGGCTGTTCACTTATTACACTGAAAATTCTATTGTTCGAAGTATTTTCTGAATTCCTCTTCAAAAGAACATGGGATTCAGTATCAAGGGACCAGGATTGCCAGCTCCTTCTTTAGAATAAACACTCTTTGCAAGTAATGATTATTTCATTTTTGGTATTCGTACAGCCAGTGCCTAGCCTGGTGCCTGACACAGAGCAGACATTGATACTTGCTGATTGGTTGATATGTTTATTCATTCAACAACACGGAGGTCACGCTGAGAGGGGGATGGTAAGGAGCTACTCCATCTCGGACTTCTGGTCTTTACCAGTGATTCTTCTATTCCCAAATCTTTCAGGATTCTCCCTTTGAGCTTCCCACCTGTCATTTTCTATGCCTCTTAAAGTGAGGATCATAGGATTTTGAATCATAGATGCAGAGAGAAAAGGTGCCATAGAGCCTTACAGCTAAGGCCATAAAAGATTAAATGTCTTACCCACGGTCTCACAGCTAGCTATAAGTGCCTGAAGTGAGATTGGAACCCAGACTTTCCTGAAACCTAGTCAAGCACCCAGTTTCATTTTTGTATCTCCTCTACCTTGATTATAAGAAGACTTTGTTGAATGTTTCCTGGGTTGAGTGGAATCAGTGCCTATGGTACTTGACTTGCTGGTCATTCAATCCCACTGTGGAGAATGAATGAAGGGGAAACTACCAGGTGATGAATTGGCCTCAGTCACATAGGTAGTTCCTGAAATCCTTCTTCCTCCATGAAGCCTTCCAGATCTGAAGTGATTGTGAAGGAGGAAAAGTTCCTGTTGGCTCCATCCAGTCTACTATGCAACCCACCTTGTTCACACCTCCAAACAAGAAAGGCTTCACTTATCCTTAAACACAGAAACGTCAACACTCCCAATCTCATCTATTAACACACTTGTTCATTATCTTCACAGCCCTACCTTATATCCTCAGCTTTATCTGTGCTCATAATTACAATAACAATAATCACTCATTATTCATAGATGGCTATATGCTCAGAAATCACTCTCACATGCATTATTGCACCTGATCTCCCAAACAAAGCCTGTTGTGACCATCCCAACAAACCTATGTAGAAAGACTGGCTCTGGAGTCAAAGGATCTGCATTCAAATACCATTGTTGACTCTTGCTATCCATGTGACCTCAGGAGGAGATTGGACTAGCTGGCTTTTGAGATCCTATCCAGCTTTAGATATGTGATCCTATGAGTTAGGTAGTGAAATATAATTAACTCCATTTTACTGATAAGAAAACTAAGACCCGGGGGCTTGCCTAAAATCACATGGCAGACAAGTGACATCTCCAAGGCTTGAATCCATCTGACTGTAAATCCAAATTCCATTCCATGAGGATTGACTCCTAGCGCTCTTGATCTGAGAAGCTCATGCTTTCAGAAAGCAGAGACAATGGCTAAAATATACCTGGTACTGTAAAATGCATAGATAGGACATTAGGAAATGCATTTTTACTGAAGATAAAGAGGCAGAAGAGAGAAGGAAATAAGAAAAGGATCTCCCTCCCCACTCTCCCCTATTTTCACTTATCAAATGATTTCCTGGGGAATCGAGGAGGAGGATGCTATCTGGTCACAGTTTTCTCTGCTACAAGCCTGATTTTGAGTGTCTGCATTTGATGTCCTGTTTGCTCAAGCCCCACCCAGCCTGGGCTTGTAGACACTTGTACAGGCTGTAATTCTCCTGCCTGAATCAGACGCAGGATCACACCCAAGTTACTAGCACTGGAAGCAGATCCATCCTCCAACCCGTCGCCTTTGTCTTCCAAATAAGTTTCTCTTTCATTGCTTTTTAAACTATATCCAAAAGACACAGAGAGAAGTAAGCTAAGAGTTTGGGAGATTGTTAATTAAATGTTTAGAAAGAAGCTGGGATATAAAAAGATCTGGTGAGATGTTCCATTTGGAGGCCTGATTGTAATAGACCTCAGAGTTCATCGACCTCAACCCCCTACTTTGAAAGAGGAAGAACCTACTTCCCCCCTCCAAAAAAAAAAAAAAGAGTTAATTGGTTTGGCTAAGGCCATGGTGGGGATTTGAACTCAGTTCCTTTGACCCCAAATCCAATGTTCTTTGGCTGAACCACACCTGCTATCACCCCACTACTGCTCCCTGACACATTATATATTCTGCTTCATATTATTAACTTTTACGCCTGCATGTTTCATCTCTTTAACTAGATTGCATATGCATCTTGAGAAGATGAACTATGTGTCACGATTCTTCTGTTTCCCGTACTGGCTACCACGGGACTGGTTGTTCATTTCTTCATTCATTCATCCAATGAAGAGACATTTACTCAGTGCCAACTAAATGCCAGGAACAATAAATTATGATGGGGCAGCTAGGAGGAGCAGTAGATAGAGCACCGGGCACTGGAGTCAGGAAGCTAGACCTCACTAGCTATGTGACCCTAGGCCAGTCACTTAACCCTGTTTGCTTCAGTTTTCCCATCTGTAAAATGAGCTAGAGAAGGAAATGGCAAATCGCTCCAGTCTCCTTGCCAAGAAAACCCCAAAGGGGGTCACAAAGAATCCGAAATGACTGAAAAGCAACAACAAATAAAATGATATCTCACTTTGTATATGCTTCACACTTAAGCACAAGTACACAGATTATGTCCTTCTCCTCCCCCCATCCCTCAGAATAGAAGTTCCCTGAGGGCAGATCTTTTGTTTTCATCTTTTAATCTCTATAGTGCCTTCTCTAAGCTGACTTTCTATCTATGTTGTATCTTTTACATTTACCTATATTTGTAAATGTCATCCTGGCTGTCAGAATGCAAACGAGCTCCTTGAGGGCAGGAATTGTTTCACTTCTATCTTTGTATCCATTCATTTTGTATATACTCTGAATATATTTATATATGAGCATCTTGTCTCCTCCATTAGAATGTAAGCCCTTTGAGGACAGGTACTGTTTCAGTTTTCGTCTTTATAATCGCAGCATTTAGAACTGTGCCTGACCCATAGTAGGCATTTAATAAATATCTGTTGATTGATCAATGATCATTTGACTGGACTTGGAATCAAGACATCCGGGTTCAAATTCTGGCTTCTACAACTTGGGGCAAGTTAATTTAAGTCTATGAGCTTCTATTTCCTCCATTGATAGATGTGGACTAAATGACTTATCTGGAAGGTCCCTTCCAGCTATCAATGTTGATCCTATAAAAGGAGATCTGTATGGTACAATATTATTTGGAAAAGCTTTCCTGCCCCTTTCCAAAACTTTCACCAATAATACCCTCCATGATTATTCTCATAATTTTGCAGAGATGTAAAAATAGTTGCAGAGATAGGGAAAATCTTATTCTCTTGGTATGCTTTGTGAGTAGCAAGAAAAAGTACAAGACTTTTTATGAGACCCTTTTTGGATACTTAGGGAAAATACAAGACTTTTTCCGAACATTGGGTAAATTCAGAGAATTAACTCCATTATCCTCTCAAAATTAAACACAGACCTCTTCTGCACATGGCCCAGCTGCTGGTGCTTTTTCCATCTTTGTTTTCTTTTGTGCCATTTCTATATCTTCACGTGGCACATTAGGAGACAAGCTAGAGTCCAAATGCAGTGGCTTCACTGTCATTTATTGAGACAAAGACTTGCTCATAGTTTCCTCATCTATATAATGAGGGAGTTGGACTGGATGGCCTCCAAGTTCCCATCCAGCTCTCAATCTATGAGCCTATAGAAATTTGACAGAGATTTCTCATTATATGTCTGTTCATTGTCCTTCCAGTTCCATCCTTAAATGCCCTTGGGATGATGTTCTCTTGCCAAGCTTCTTTAAATTTGTTTTTCCTCCGTTGCTTCTCAATGTTTTATGAGGTGACAGTGTTCAAAATCTTCCACCATCCTCAATAAAATTTTGCAGAGTAGTTTGTATTCTAACCTGGCGTTGCCCTTGGCTGTCCAATATCTCAACTTAGCAAGATCAAGAATTTGCTGGCTAAGTCAGTTTCTAGACTCTTTTGTTCTCTTCCAAGTAACAATTGAGTTTAACGTTCAATTGAGTTAACAACCAGTTAAATGTCCATAGTAACTGGTGATACTTTGTTTCAATGTCTGTTCCTTGGTTCCTTTCTTATTTTTCAGCATCAACAACTTGTTTAAATAGGCCAGGTTAGAGTTTTCTCAATCGAACATCATGTTTCATTTTAAATTTTTTAATTTGGTATTAATTTTAATCTTTTTTTTTTCCAACACGCTGGTAGCTTGACTATACACAGAAAACAAATTTGGTAATAACTCTCACATCAGTAACCAGTTGTTTCCTGACCGTTAAAATATAATCATTTTCATTTTTGTGGTACCCAGCACCTCCCAACTCCCTTCTCAAAGAAATTATTTATGGTATATAGACATGAGATTTCTGTATATTCTATAGACTATAATCTTTCTTCTTTTTTATTCCTGAAAATGTTTTCCAACACATTTTTTACCATTTTTCCCTATGCTGACCTTTGCATTGAAGTCATCAAGTATTAGAGCACATGTTGATTTAATTTAGAGTGTCTTATCAAGTTTTTCAAGGAATTTCTTGATCTCACCTTCTGCAGCAGATGTTGGCATACAAATTCCAATTATCTTCATGGTGGTTTTTTGTTTTGGGTTTTTTTTTAATGCTTATTATGATTGCTGCAAGAGGAAATGACCAAGTATCCCATGAAATGGTAGATTTCCTTGCCTTTGGATACCTAATAAGAAGGAATTCCATCTTCTCCCTTATTCATTCCTCCAAGAAGAAACTAAGTTATCCCTTCACTTAGCTCCAGTTTCCTTTTGTCCTTAAAAATTTTGTTATTGTTCAGCCATGTCTGACTCTGCCCAACCCTATCTGGGGTTTTCTTGGCAAAGATACCAGAGTCGTTTGCCATTTCCTTCTCCAGCCCATTTGACAGATAAGGAAACTGAAGTAAACATGGTTAAGTGACTTGCCTGGAGTCGCATAGCAAGTAAGAGTGTGAGGCTGGATTTGAACTCAGGTCTTCCTGACTCCAGGCCCAGCATTCCATCCACTGAGTTACTTAGCTGCTCCAGCCCTTAATAACTGCTAACATTTATATAGTGCTCGAAGGTCTGTAAAAAGCACTTTACAAAACTCATTCAATCTTCACAGTAACTCTGTGAGATAGGAGCTGTCATTATCCCCATTTTTTACATATGAGGAAACTGAGGCCAGTTGAGGTTAAGTGATTTGCCCACGGTCAAGCAAGATAATATAGGCAAAGTCTTCTGTTAACCTTAAAGTGCTATACAAATTCAAGTATTATTGGCATTGCCCTCATTACCATCATTCTTCTTGTCTTAAGCAGGATTTGATCTCAGTTCTTCCTAACTTCGAACCCAAAGCTCTATCCCCACTACGCCAGCCCGATGCCTTTTTGTCTTCTGGCCTCATTTATAACTGAAAGATAATATTGATAATAAGTGAAATATTGATTCATCCCCCCCCCAATGTTATGTCTCCTCACTATTCCTTGGACAAAACTCTCATAATGAGCATACCAAAAGCTATAAATGATTATAGACAATTTTGAAATTCTTTAACTCTTAGTATCTCCTTCCTCCACCACCTTGCTGCCCTCACTGCTGCCACAGGTACATTAGCCTGAGAACCATTTTGTATTTTTCCTTGTATCCTGGGACGTCGTGGCCAAAGAATTAACCCTCAAGCTAGCCTGATGGTGACAAGGCTCTCTATGCGTATGTAGGCTGGTCTTTGGAAAACATACTCACTCTGGTGCCAGGGCCAGACCTGAAACGTCTCCAGGATGGGAAAACCAGTCAAAACTTGCTCTCCACTGGGCAATTTGTGAACCCCAGAATTACTTCCATGCCAGAATGAGGCCACACAGAAGAACTTGGTGAAGTTTTAATTGAGGGGAAAATATTTCTTTATATTGAGCTAAAATTCCTTAATGGTTCTACCCTTGCCTTCTGGAGTCACGTGCAATAAATCAAGTCAACAAGCATTTATTAAGCACTTACTAGGTGGCAGGCACTATGCTAAGCCCTGAGAATGCAAAGAAAGGCAGAAAACGAAGTCTCAGACCTCAGCATGCTCCCATTTTAATAGAGGAGAGGACAAGCAAGCATCTGCCTATGTATGAAATCTGTATGGTATAAATGAGTAAGGAGGTCCTCTGGGAGGCAAAGCACTTGCCTTATGGGGACACTTTTTCAGAAGGTGGGATTTGAACTAAGTCTTGAAGGAAGCCTCTTTCACATATGGTAACTCTTCAGATATTCTAAAAAACCACCACAGAGCCTCTACATTTTCTCTTCTCCAAGTTAAATTTGCCCAGTTGCCTGATCTGTCCATATACAGCATAGTTTTCCAGACCTTTCATCATCTGCTCACCCCTCTCACAGTGTTTTCCATTATGGTAAAGGCTCTCTTACAAGACGTCTGGAAGAAAAGGAAAGAGTATGGAGGCATGAACACCTTCCAAGGTCTAGATCAGACATTCTTCACCTGGGGTCCACAGACCTCCTAGATTGTAGGGAGTCCAACAACTTGGATGGGAAAACAATCGCATTTTTATTTTAATATGATCAGTTGTAAATAATCCTGAATGTTTTATTTTGCACATTGGAAAGCATGCTTCTGAGAAAGGGTCTGTGGGATTCACCATACTGACTGCCAAAGGGGTTCATGAAACAAAACGAATTTAAAATCCTTGTTCTAGACCCACAAACATCTTACACTTTGGAGGAGGGGAAAGAGGAAGACCTGTGCTTTCTGGCATCTAGGTGGTGCCATGGATAGAGCACTGGCCTGGAGCTGGGAGATCTGAGTTCAAATCCAACCTCAGACACTTACCAGCTACGTGTTCCTAGGCATGTCACTTAACCTCTCTCTGCCTCAGTTCCTCATCTGTAAAATGAGGACACACTGGAGAAGGAAATGGCAAACCACTCCAATATCTTTGCCAAGAAAATCCCATGGACAAGTCCATGGGGTCATACTTTCACCAATGTAAGGAACACCTACTGAGGAAATTCTCTCTGACAATGCAGGTAAGTACCTGCTCTGCCACTCATGTTCTTAGAGAGCAGCCTGGAGCTAGAAGGTAAGTGATTCACCCAGGGTCTGCAGGGCTTCAGCCTAGATCTTCCAGTCATTGAGGCCAGCTCCCTGGGTCTCTGAGGCATCTAGGTATCATGGACCTGAAATCAGAAAGACCTGAGGTCAAACCTGGCCTCAAACACTTACGAGCCGTGTGACTCTGGGCAAGTCATTTAATTTCAGTCTGCTTCAGTTTAATCAACTGGAAATGGGGATAATAATAGCACCTATCTCCCAGGGCTGTGGATCTCAAATGAAATCATAATTGTAAAGCATTTAGCACAGTGTCTGGCACATAGTAAGTACTTAATAAATACTTGTTTCCTTTCCTCTTTCCTTCTTTCTTTTCTTCTTTTCTTCCTTCCTCCCTTCCTCCCCTCCTTCATTATTTATCACCACATCTCAGTGGTGACTCCTATGGAATCCAGGAAAACCTAGGTCCTTTTCAGATATGGTGCCACATGGACAGGTCTTCCCTACCCCCCATTCATGCTGCTAATTTTGTTCATTCAAATTCAGGACCTACATTTAAACTCATCCCTGTTCCATTTCTTCCTCTTAGATTCTGCCCATCCAGATCTTTTTGAAGCCAAATGCTGTCATCCCATGTCCATGCACTCATATTCCTCCCAGATTTCTGTCATCTGCAAATTTGATAAAGTGTGGCATCTTCTCTGAGCCTGCATCCATGCGATTGATGAAAATGTTGGACAGAAGAGGGCTTTGGTCAGAGCCCTGCACTGCTCCACTAGAGATCTCGCTCCTGGGTGACTTTAGTCTATCAATTTTTGGTTCCAATTATTCAAATGGTCCAAATCTGCCCCCAGTCCATGGTCTTCCATCTTGAATACAACATGGAGAAACTCCTTCTTGAGGTGAGGTTCATTGTGCCCATAGAAATATTTCCTTAAACTGAAATGCATGAATAGCATCCAACTTAGCCAGATTCCAACTCTGAGTGAAGGGGGTACCCTGAAAGAATAGGAGTTTCACAAGAATATTTCAGGGCTACCTCTGGTGAACTGGTGATAACTCTCACAGACAATCAGTAAATAGCCCGATTCCCAAAAGGAGTTAAGATGATGAAGGATGCTCAGGTGATGGGGAGCCAGGGAGGAAGAAAAGGCACATCTGCTGCCAGGAGCCAGTATGTGAGCCAGAGAACCCAAGCATCTAGACCCGCCCTAATACCCTGGGCCATAGAGCAGTAACCTCCCCGCCTCCACCCCAGACAGAAAACCAGATCCACCCATTTCCCTTCAGCCATGACCTTCCCTATTATATCTCCAGAGCTAGCGCCCCCAAAGCTTCCTCCCTTAGATGACGCTCTACCTTTGATTCCCTACTACAGCAGGATAGGCGCTAGCTCTAGTGTTCGTGGAGCTGGGTTCAGATCCCACCTGTGACATTTGCGCTCGCTCCTCCGCTCTGTCTCGGGCCTTCTCTTTACCAGTCACTTCACATCCTAGAGAAACCCCTGCCCTGAGGCCTTCTTCTCCGGACTGATGACTCTCTCACCAAGGCCATCATTTCATTCGTGCCTCAGATCTCTCTCTCTGGACATCTCCCCGCCAGTCACCTTCTCCTGATGAGGACTCTTCCCCTACCCCCACTTTCTCCTTTCTGTGCTATCTTTCCCCATTGGAATGTAATAGAAGCTCCTCATGGAAGCTCCTGTATTATTTGTATTTCCAGCACTTAGCATAGAGTCATAAGCTCTAAATAAATGCACATCAATCTATCACAGGCAGATTGGGGGAGAGCGGCGGGCAGAGCACTAGACTTGGAGTCAGGAAGACACGGGTTCAAATCCTACCTGAGACGCTTATTAGCTGTGTGATCCTGGACGATCCACTTTAACCTCTCTCACCCTCAGTTTCCTCACCTGTAAAATGGAGACAATGCCCCCCCCAGGAGTGCCGAGGGGGTCAATGAGATATAAGTGCCAATGGTAAAACACTCTATAAATGCTAGCTGTTATTACTGATCTACCTACCTGTGTGCTCTTGGGCAAGTCACTTAAGCTCTGTTTCCTCATCTGTAAATGGAGGGGTTAGACTAGATGGCTTTTGAAGTCTCCACGATCCTATATGTGACCCTGCGCAAGTCATATTACTTCTTCAGGCCTCAGTTTCCTCAGTTTTAAAATGAAGTGTTGGGACTAGATGGCCTCTGGGGTCCCTTCCATTTCTGATTCTAGGATTTCTCTTCCTCCGTGGTTGACTCTGCCCTTTCTGTGCATTTTTATAATCCCTATGATCTCCTCTTCACTCAGTATCCGCTCTATTGTCCTCCATTCTATAATGGCTGGCCTTTATGGGTTACACCAATGTGTTTCAAGCCCCAAACTACTCTCGGGTCAAATTTACTTGGGAAACTATGCTATGATATTCCCCTGATCTAAGTACCTCATGTTCAGTCATGTAAAAAATAAAATAAAATAACCAACCTGCCTCCATGAAAAAAGAAGAGACGGCTCCAGTATCCAGGCGTTAAAATCACCTTCTTTACCTGGGTCTTTTACCTGGGTCCTTTCAGCCTCAGCCTTTTGACTGGCCTCATATATTCTTCTTCTTCTTCCTGGGGTTATTTCTTTAACAACCGAGAACTCCAATCTTTTTCCCCTCTCTCCCCAACTTTTCCATTGTCAGCCATGACCTTGACTATTCTCAGCTGTCTGGTGATACCATTGGCCCTTTCCACCTCTGCCTCCTGTGCTCCCCCCATGCCATCCCATCCCCCACCTCCAACCCCCCTCCTGCCAGTGAATGTGATTGCTTCTGGAGGCTGAAACATCTGGCTAATGATGGTGAAAATGCTGAAACGACAGGTTATTTCAACACTGTCATCATCAGTTGGGTATTTCAACACTTTACCCTTGTGCAATAGAAATAATAGGATCTGTCATAAACTTCTCCTGTCCAAATACATTTACACGCATGTGCTCTGTGCTGATAGGGAGGGGTGCGTGTTTGGCAATCTTACTTGTTGTCTTGAGGGCTGGAGTTTCTCTTAGGTTGTTTTGGCTCTGGAGGGGAAGGCTCGGGAGAGAAATCTCAATGTGTCAGAGAAAATGCCAGAGGAATTAACTCCTAACGTAATTAGATGGTGGACAGAGATAGAAGGAAGGGAACATGCTTGATAGAAGCTAATGTTTCTCCAATCCATTGGCCCATTTGCTCAGTTGGAGGTGGAGGTAGCTTATGACCTCATGGAGGCAACAGATTTTAATCACAGAAGTCCGTGAGGAGAGCATGTCACCATTTGTATCCAATAAAGCCTATTTCATAGAAATTGTTTAAGGTGGCCTAACAGAGAAACAACGGGACCTTGGGTTCCAAAGGCCTGGAAAGGACCTTTGGTCATGAAAGAGGACAGGGAGCTTTCTGCCATGTATGTTGAGCTCTCATTCACTTCTGGCCAATGGGTTGGTAGTTGGCAAATCCCTATCTCATCCATGTTTTTCCAGAGTTTGGGTTTCACCTGAAACCCTCATCTGCATGAGATAGTTCCAACCACAGCCACAGACCCAAGGGGTTGATCTCATGAGGAACAACAAGATTGGACTGATTGGGGATATAAAGTAATCCCAATTAAAACTGGGGGTTGGAGATATGGAGAAAAGGGAGAGAGAGGGAAAGGGAGAATGTCTCAGACACATGATCTCATCAATCCCACTGGGAAATCCTGAATGTTTAGGGTTGGGGGAGGGAGGTGGAGAGCCACCCAGGCTCCCAGAGATAATAGAATCCCTGCCACCAGGTCTTACATGGTAACTCATCCGCCCAAGATAGGGAAAGCCGATAGGCTTTGGAAATACCTGAGCAGATAGAAAATTACAGGAATAAGAATCTCTAATCTTTTATCACCAGCAACACTCTAGGGCTGGTGAACAGCTCCAGAAAACCAAGTAAGGGAAAACTGAGGAATGGGTTAGAACAGTCCTGGTGCATCCAGAGCAAGCCTAGATTCAGAACTGAATGCTCTCCCACCACTTGGAGGTTCAGAAAGATGCCAGCTCATGCATTGTCCTGTCTTCCAGAGAAATCAGCAGGTGATGTTTGTCTGTCAGAAATCTAAGATGATTTCACTCCTACCAAGCATAGGCAATGGGAGGCAGAAAGAAAGAAAGAAAGAAAGAAAGAAAGAAAGAAAGAAAGAAAGAAAGAAAGAAAGAAAGAAAGAAAGAAAGAAAGAAAGAAAGAAAGAAAGAAAGGAAGGAAGGAAGGAAGGAAGGAAGGAAGAAAGAAAGAAAGAAAGAAAGAAAGAAAGAAAGAAAGAAAGAAAGAAAGAAAGAAAGAAAGAAAGGAGGGAGGGAGGGAGAGAGAGAGGAAGGGAGGAAGGGAGGAAGGAAAAGGAAAGAAGGAAGGAAGGAAAAGGAAAGAAGGAAGGAAGGAAGAAAAAAGAAAAGAATTCTATTACTGCTTGTATGGCCTTGGGCAAGTCACTCAACCTCATGCATGAAATGAGGAGGTTGAGAATAGAATAGGACACCCCCAAGGTCCCTCCCAGCCCTAAATCCTTAGAGGTCCTCTGGTCCAACCTCATTACACACAGGAGGAAACTGACCATATATGGCATTTGTGTATACCTGTGTGTATACATCTACATATATATGCACATATATGTTATTGTATATACCATATGGATATTGTGGCACATTATATGCAAGGCTACATTATATACATGCACATGCTATAGATCGAATATACACAAATAGACATACACGGCATTGTGTATGTGTGTTACTCAATCATGTCCAACTTTGTGTGACCCCATTTGGGGTTTTCTTGACAAATATACTGGAGAAGTTTAACATTTCCTTCTCCAGCTCACTTTACAGATGAGGAAATTGAGACAAACAAGGTAAAGTGACTTGCCCAGGGTCACACAGCTAGTAAGTGCCTGAGGCTAGATTAGCACTCAGGCCTTCCGGACTCCAAGCCCAACAATATTTACTAGCTGTATGACCCTGGGCAAGTCATTTAACCTCACTAGTCTTAATCACTAAAGAAGGAAATGGCAAACCACTCCAGTATGTTTGCCAAGGAAACCCCATGGGCAGTATGGTCCCTGCGAGCACATGATATATATTACGTGTGTACATATATGTGTATATGCTCTGTGCACACATGATATATACATACACACTATCTGGTTATATATTATATAGATATATATATACACATATACATACACACACACACTCCATATATATATATATATATATATAAAACACATGTATAGAGACACACAGACATCATTTCCCCTAATAGTATATGAGCCCCTTAGGAACAAAGATAGTTCCACTTTTATCTTTATAACCCTAATGCCTAATATTATAAATACTTAATAATGCATCGATCCACTCACAGTGGCCGGCACATAGTGTGACGGGCAAAAGATGAACTGACTGAGGAAGCAAAGGTTCAATCTTCCCAACATATCAGTTTATTAAGCAATGTATGCCAGTTGCTTGACAAATATGAACCAGGCCCTTTCCTCAGCTTAAGGCCAGACCCCAAAAACAGGGGAAAACAGATTTTTATACATTAAAAACAATCAAATAAGGCCAATTGATTTACAAAAACAAACAAACAAACGAACAATTAACCAGGATAGCAGATTAAGTCATCTGATTTCTAATTAGATGAAAGATTAAGAACTTTCCAGTTTGGGAGGGAAAGAGCAAACAGGTGAAATTCCCTGAATTCAGAACAAGAGGTGTCCCTCTCCCCTCCCCCAAGTATCTATTCAATCAAAGGAACAAGGAAACAGGAGCTGATTGACCAGTGCACAGTCAGTTTTCAGGTACAACATATGGGTTGCCTGAGATTTTCAGGTGTGAAAAAATTCCTTGCATTGATCTTTGAACCTGACTGAGTTTCTGGTTGGCAGCAGCAGGGAGAGGAGGTCCATCTTCCCAGCCCCACAGGGCTAGGTTTGAACAATGCAATGAGGGTTTCTCTCAACTGCCACAACTGAATAGTTTCTCCCAGATAAAAACTGGACTAGACCCTTAATTGAATAGAAAGGAAACTGAGCCAGCTCCAGAATTGAGTCACAGGGTGGAGTCAGCGGGGTTCAGTCAATTCCCAAGACCACTTCGTGTCCTGACCCGCTCAGTTACCTCAGTAGTAGACCCTTCATGAATGTATTTGGATTGATTGATTGTCTCGTGGGATAAATCATAGGCTTCTTGCTGGCAAGGGACCTTCCCTTTTGTCTCTGTTCCTATAGTGCCTAGCACCAGACCTGACCAGCGATGCCTAACACATGTTTGCAAATTGACTGATTAATAATACTAGGATACATCGCTTCAAAGGGAAGCTCTGGGAATTTCTGGCCCAAGGCAGACAGTAGCGCTATAACCAGAAAAACGCAGAACTCCCAAGATTCCCAGGGGCAGAGCAGTCCTCCTTGGCCCTTACAAAGCAGACTGATGCAACTAATGGGCAAGGAAAGCTTTTCAGGGCATTGAAGGCAGAGAGCCCTGCATCCAAATAGATCCCCTGCTGACCTGCCCATGGCGTCGGGGCTCTTCTATCAAACATCCGTCCCTTCCATTCACATATTATTCCCTGTTAAAATCCCCAAGGCCTGAGACCTGAACTACTGAGCTGCTTCTTGGACATAGAATGAGTAATCAGAACCTCTCCAAAGGGTGGGAGGTCGCTAGTCAATGAGCATTTATTAAGCATCTGCTCTGGACTTGGAGCAAACAGGTCCCTGTCCTGGAGGAACTTAGATTCTATGGGAGAAAACATGCATATAAAGAGGTATGTGCAAAGCAGATACCAGGGAGGGGGAGGCCTCAGCAGCCTGGGAGGATAAGCTCCAGACTGGAGTAGAAAGCCCTAGAGACACGCTTGGCCCCCTAGCCCATTTCTCCAAGGTGTCCTGGAAGGCAGGAGTTAGGGCTGTGTATATATATATATATACATATATATAGCATACATATAATATTGCATATATATATATATATATATATATATATATATATATATATATATGCAATCCTCCAGGGCAGAAACCACCAGGGCTTCGGGTGGCATGTCCCACCCTAAGACTGTGGCGTGTGAGGGATATTGGCAGGAACCACAACCACTGGTGCCGAGATGAGCCTGGTGACGTGAGCTCCTGGGGGGAAGTTGGCAGAGGCTGCTTTGTTCCATGTGGGCTGCTTTCATAGGCATTCTTGCCCACCTACTCCAGAGGAACGAGACACTGTAACCACAGCTCCAGTGAAAGAGGCCAGTAACTGGGCCATCCTTCCCTCATACCCCTATGCCTCACCATATCCCAGCCCTGCTTAGCACCAGGCTACCTGCTTCCCTTCCTTGGCCCCAGTGAGATCTGCCTCCCAGTCAGCACCAACCCAGCAAGAACTTGGCCCACAAAGTTCTGTCCCTGTTCTATACTCCAGCTCCTCCTCCTCCTCCTCCTCCTCCTCCTCCTCTTCCTCCTTCCTCTCCTCCTCCCCCTTGCAACAGAAATGGGCCCTGTCGCCTGTTTCCTGAGCTCCGGATGGCATGATCTCTTAATGCATCTGCCTGTTTACATTACCCAAATGCAAAGCAGCTTTGTTTATGGAAAAGACCTATTTCGGTTCCACATTTTCTCTCTCTACTCAGCAGACTTTAATCCAGGATGGTTGCTCACTTTCAGGAAGAAGCAGCAAGGCAGCACAACTCCTGGGCCTTCCTCCAAAGCCACCTTTTCTTTAAGAGAGAAGTGGGCACCTTCCAGAGGGGCAGTGTGGGGCTCTGTCCAAGAACATACCCTACAAATGGGAGCTTCACATCTCACTGTACTTTTCCTCACAAGTCAGGGCCAAAGAGTAAGGCGTCCAGATGAGCTTATGAGGGAAATGGACTAAGTGACCTTTAAGGTCTCTTTCTGACAGCTTAAGGGGCATAGCAGAGAGGAAGCATGCCCCCGAGATGTTGGCATCCAGAACAAAACCCCAGCTGAACCACCCTAGTTACAGTCCTTACGATCTCAAAGCTCCTTTTGAGCTGTGATAGTGTGTAAATCGATGACACTCCATTCCCTTCTCAAATAAGGGGACACATGAGCAGGAAGAAATAGCCACCTGGGAGAGGCCACCCAAGGGTTGGCTACTGAGCTCACCTTGGAATCAGAAAGACTTGGTTTCAAGTCTCAATTCTAATACCGCTTAAGTGACTTTAGACAGGTCATTTCAGCTCAGTGAATCTCAGTTTCTTCCATATATAAAGTGAGAGTTAGACTAATTTCCCTTCCAGCTCTAAATCTGGGATCTTATGTTTCAACTAAGGTGAATACTTGAATGAATGGGAAAACATTTATTAGGAACTTAGTAAAGTACCAGGTATTTTGTTAAGCACTGGAGATACAAATTGTGGTTGTTGTTCAATTGTTTTCAGTCGTGTCTGCCTCTTCATGGCCCACTTCGATTTGGGAGTGGGGGGTTTGGAGGCAATTGGAGTTAAGTGACTTGCCCAAGGTCGCACAGGTAGTATCTGAGGCTGGATTTGAATTCAGGTCCTCCTGAGTCCAAGGCTAGCGCTCTATCCACCACACCACCTAGCTGCCCCCCTTTGGGGTTTTCTTGGCAGATACTGGAGTGGTTTATTTCCTTCTCGAGCTCATTTTACAGATGAGGAAACTGAGGCAAGCAAGGTTAAGTGACACGCTCAGGGTCCCACAGCTAGTAAATGTCTGAGGAGACACAAATACCAATAAACATAATGGTCCTTGCCCTCAAAAAGCTTACATTCTAATAGGGAAAGACAATACATTTGGGGCGGTGGTGGCCAGGAAAGAGAATGTTTCGGTCAAGAAAGTCAAGGGTTCTTTCTGGCTCTGAACTTATGATTCCAAGTATGCAGCTCTTTGGGAATTTTCTGAAGGATTCGATGGTTATAGAAATGGTAGCAGGGGGGATATAGAAAGGACCCTTCTTGTGCCCAGACAAAGGTGAAATGGCAGGACTCTGGGTAACAGAGGATGGAAGCCAGACACAGCTGCATCTCAAAGGAAGATGCCACTCAGTGACTCTGCTGGGTTCTGACGTGTTGTGCCACAGGCGCCTTTGGCAATGTCTGGTGAAGCCGATGGACCCCCTTTGTTACCTATATTCATAATGGGAGTAAATGTTCAATTTCCTTTAGAGGAAAGATAAAATAAAGATGTAATTCTTCTCCCACCCAAGTTCACAGACCCCTGAAATCTATCCATGGATATCAGTTTAAGAACCTCTGCCTCAGAGAAGGGGGCGGTTGGAGGAGAGACAGAACAGTGACTAGGGGAGTTGACCATGGACACACAGTGGGGCCAAGAGAGCACCCCCGGTGGAGAATGAGGATAAAGCAGCAGCTTCGGGTATTACCCTCCTCCATGGCAGGCTCCTGGAAATGACATGAAATACCCCAGTAGGGGGCCTGGTTCAAGGGTGGTTGTGGGGATCCCTAGCAGCAGTGAGTTAGAAGGGGAAGAAGGAGGAAAAGGAAATTTTGAGTCACATCGAATAAAAAGGAAAACATGTTGCTAGTGTCCCCCAGGCGAGGTAGCTGTTCCCAGGTGCTTGCACCTATAAGTCTGGAACTGCCTTGTTTAAACTAGGGCAGAGGAAATAAAGGACGGGCTAAGGCACAATTTTAAAATAGGACTTGGAATCATGGGACCTGGCTATGCCATTCACTACCACAGAGATCCAGAGCACGTCACGTCCCCTCCCTGTAACTCAGTCTCCTTTTCTGTGAAATGAGAGGATTAGCCTAGATGGCCTCTGAGGTCCCTTCCAGTGCTAGAACTTTCATTCTATGACTATGCCTAAATGCAAAATGGTCATTAAGGGACTGTCAAGAGATAAAAAGGGAACTGAGTTCTTTCTTTCAGACAGGCGCTCTTCATAGAGGAATAAGCTGCTCTGGCCAGCCTACAGGACACTCCAAGTCCGCCAGAAAAGCTATGTCACTAACTAATCATAAATAGAGCATTTAGAGCTGTGAATGACTTGAGGGTAGCTAGGTGGTACAGTACATAGAGTGCTGGGCCTGGAGTCAGGAAGACCTGAGTTCAAATCTGATGTGTGATCAAATTAATCTATGTGACCTTGGGCAAGTGGCTTAACCCCATTTGCCTCAGTTTCTTCATCTGTCAAATGAGCTGGAGAAGGAAATGGCAAACCACTCCAGCATCTTTGCCAAGAAAACTCCAAACGAAATCATAGAGAGCAGGACACGACTGAACAATGACTTGCCTCCTACAAAACCAGACCCACAAGAACTATGGGGCCATTGGTCTCATAGAGTACTATTTCTGATCACTTTTCCTCTGACTTATGAATTGGAGCCTTAAAGATACAGAATGAATTAAACTGTCCTCGAAGCCAGGAAGACCCTGGCTCACATCAAGTTTCTGCCATAAACTGACTGTGGGAAACTGAGCATGTGACTTAACTCCTCAATGCCACCATTCCCCTCCCCCAGATTATAAGTTGCAGAGAAGATGCCAACCCGCCTCAATAGGTTATCCCAATGACATCCCAGGCCTAGGCTCTATCTTTATCCTGATAAACTGAAAGCCACTGAATCTCATCAGGTTTCTCATAGTTGACACAGAGCATCTTCCTCAGCCATCCCCAGTATCAACTGAAGAGTTATGAAAGGCTAATTAAGTAGTAGATGGCTGACTTCCCATTTGACACTGAGGACCCAGCCAAGGCCTAGGAAGCGTCAGAGTCAACATAGTCTGCCAGGAGCCGCTACTGCATACAGCCCGTAGACTCTAGGTGGGCCTAGTTCCCCACTTTAGATGCTCAGGGGGACACTACTGACCATCTGAAAACCAGGTCAGAAAGACTTTTGTTGTACAGAGCCCACTGTAACCATGGACTCACTAGAGAGGCTGAGGGTGGCAAATATGGAGTCCTTTCATAAAATCATGATGCACACTCAACAAATATTGAATTGAGTTGACCAAGTGACTAGAAGGAAAGGCCATTTGGGAACATCAGAGAACTTAAGTGGGTGTTGGGGCGCTGTTTCTCAACCAGCGGGCTGTGCATGGCAAGACATGGCAAAGACATCCATGATCTGTCTTGCCTCTTCTCTGTCATCTGTTTTCCTTCTCTTAGGTCTGTCTCTTCTCCATCTTCTAACTTCTCCTGCTCACTGAAAAGCAGCATGGCGGTGGAGAGAGTGATGGAGTGGGAATTGGAGGACCTGGCTTGGAGGGCCACCTCCATTGCCTGCCATCTATTTAACTTTGTGCAAGTCACTCCATTCCCCTGGCAGAATGGATCAACACACAGTTGTGTTCTGTTGGGTTGGGTTGGACTGTATTCTGTCCATATCATGTTGTGGTTTGTTGTTTTATATTGGATTACATTGCATTGTCTTGTGCTGGATTGTATCACCTTGTATCATACTGTCCTATGCTGTATCGTGTTGCAGTGTGTGATTTTGTTTTGAGATATTCTGTGTCATACCATATAGTATTTGTGGTGTTGCATTCTTTGTGTTGTGATGTTTTGTGGTCTGCTGTGTTGGACTACATTGTACTGTGCTGTTGTGTTGTGTTGCATCCTGTTCTGTGGTTATGCTAGTTTATTGAATTCTATCATGATGCTTTGTGATAGATTTATATCATCATAGCATTGTGTATAATATTATGTTGTGATGTCCTGTGTAGGGCTGTATTATACTGCATTGTATCATATTACATTGTGTTTCATGTTGTGCTGTGCTGTGTTACACTATAATGAATCATATCATATCATCATTGAACTGTGACACCCTGTGTAGTGTTGTATGGTCATATGCAGTCATATCACATCACATTTCCTCAGACATTGCACTGAAATCATGCATCCTCAGCTTAGCTGGGGAGGAGCTACTTGAAGAAAAACCCATTCATTCTTTTTCTTTCTCCTGGACTCTTCCCCCAAATTCTTCCCCAAAGACCTTCATGACTTCTTCTCCCTTTAGACATCCAGGCAATAACAGTCATTGAATTTGCCTCCATCTCATCCAGCTCCCTTGGGATGTGCAGGTGCTCTCTGGATTTGATAAAATTTGGTTAGAAGTAAAAGGGAAAAGCCTGACCAATAGTCGGAGGATCGGTGCCTCTGCCACCCAGGCTGATAGCAAGTCCTCCATGCATATGTCCCCAGTTTGAAGTCTTGGGCTTCTCTGCACTGGTGACTTTCATCTACCAAGGAGATATTGCATATCAAAGCCTACTGCACCAGCCACTTCAGATTTATTAGCAAAGCCATTGAAAAAACATTTCCAGGGGAATAAATCTGAACCTGCCAACTCCCTCCAATTCTTTACTTATCCCAAGTATTGATTTTTGTCTCAGAGATTTAAACCTCTCAATTTGTTTCATGAGACACTTGTCGAACTGAATGACAAGAAAAAAGACAGCGATAGATATTTTCCGTAGCAGTCTTAAGCAAAAGTAAAGAGCATTTCTTTGAAATCAGTCTTCCTCTTATGACACATAGGGAATTGTATTTCCCACAAGCTGGGGTAGAAGGCTTTTTGACAAGGGAGTCCAGCTGCTTCCAGAGCTGCAGTAGTCAGTCCATAAGCAAGAAGCAAAGCTAATGTGTAAGATCTCTCTGCCCCAGGCAAATAAGAGACTCTTTGGCCTCTATATCCTTATCTGCAAGTCACTTTCACATCAGGGCACCATTCCTACTCCTAGTAGAGAAAACAAAAGTCACTTTTATTCATCCATCAACTTAAAAGACCTTGAAAATTTGCTACCTTCTGGTACCTCTATTCAGGGGAAACTGAGACATCACTTCAAACACACACATACATACCACCTAGTAGTGGTATCACTGGGTACACATAGTTTAGTGACTTTTGGGGTATATTTCCAAATTGCTTTCCAGAATGGCTGGACCAATTCACAGCTCCATCAACAGTGTATTAGTGTGCCCGTTTTCCCACAGGAGAATAATTTTTACAATAACAACGACAGTATAAAGAAAAACAACTTTGAAATATTTGAGAATTCTGGATAACACAATGACCACCGTGATTTTAGAAGACCAATGATGAAGCCTGCTACCCAGCTCCTGACAGAGAGGGGATGGACATAGAGTACAGATTAAGACATGCTATTTTTCGACCTGGCCAATGTGGGAATTTGTTTTGCTTGAATATGTATATTTGTTACATGGGTTTTGTTCGTGTTTCTTCAGTGGTAGGTGTCATCGATGTCCTGGCTACCATATTATTATAGCGTGATCAGTGTCATCTGACAGCAGCAGACAAAAGTCCATACAGTATGAGTGTCACGGAGAGCAGAGAGAGATTTCTGACCAGGTGAGCCAATGTTACGACTGGCTTCCATTTTTCATTCTAGTTGGTTTTTCTGCAGCATCCCTCAAGATGAAAGGATTCCAAGGGATAGGTTGCACTTTTTTGAGCGCTCCTAGGGGAGCAGCCATAGACCATGTCACTCACCTTGTCTGTCTGGGACCACAGAGGTAAGGAGCACAAAGATTATGGTTGCAAGACCTCCAGGGGAATTGTCTGTAGACAAATATGGATGCCTTCCAACTCAGCTCCAATCTACACGTCTAAACTTCATACTAAGGTCTTTCCCTCTCCTCCACCCCTTTCTCCCCCAAGGCATTCCCATCTCTGACATAGATGTGGCTCACCCTACAGAATAAATGCATTCCTGTGAAATGAATATTGGTCCAGGTAGACTCTGCCCTTAGATGCACTGCATTCCTGGGGCCTGTGTCTCACAGTGGATGGTCTTGCAGCAAGATGAGTAATCATTTGTTTACAAGTGTCAACAGCAGCAGCAGTAGTCACAAGAAATGACTCTAAGAAGTTAATTTGAGGTCCTTTATTAGGCAAAGTTTTTAAAAGAGAGTTTCCCGTAACTCATTTTCCTGGCACTCAGAATTAGCCATAATATTGCTCTGGTCTGCTTTCTGGTATTTCTCTCATAGCTCCCCTACACATCCTTCATAGTCTGGTCAAACTGTTGATGGAATCTCATTTTAAAATTGATACATGTTAATGTTGCAGAGCAGAGATCCATGAATAATACTTTTAAAAGTTACACTCAAGAGTGCTGAAACCATCAGTTTGGGATAACTGCTTTATGTTTTCTCTTTTTTTTATTTGTTGCAAGGGATAGTTTGTTGGGAAGTAAAAGTGAGAGTGATACGGTCAAAAATGAAGGTGATGCAAAGACAGAAGATATCAATAAAAATTTTAAGAGAACACATAAAAACCTTTTAAAGCCACACATATTAAGGAAAAATGACCATTTTCTGATAAAAATGTTTGTTCTCCTACTCCAAATAAGCTACAAAACACGAATAAATGAATAAATGAAGCCCATAACGACGAAGAGACTCTATCTTTCTCCCCATTTGGAGTAAAAAAAAAAAAAAAGACTTTCTCTGTGTTACAATTCAGCAAGCCCTATGAAAATCCCCAACTCCTGAGCCGGCTGTGTGCCAGAGTGACTATTGGATATGTTTTTGTTTTTTGTTTCTCAGACAAGGATAGATAATATTTAAAGGGTGTCTATGCTGTTGATCTTTCTCTTCACCAAATCCTTCCTTTTATGATATTTGGTGATTTAGAGCCTGGATAAAAACTGCTTCATAGCTTTATTCTGTCTGCTGCACCAGTCTGCCTTCAACTTTCCTTTAACACCTCTTCCTGGTGCAGAGACATTCCAAGACTATGCCAGCAGAAGCCAGCCAAGCTCTAGCAGATCCTCCCAATCAATCAATTAGTGAGAAAGCATTTATCAAGTGCCCATGATGTGTACAGGAGCTGTTCTAGGTGCTGGTGATACAAAGACGAAAAGAAACTCTTGCCCTCTAGGACCTTACATTCAGTCAGGGAAGCTCTCTCCCTCTCTCTCTCTCTCTCTCTCTCTCTCTCTCTCTCTCTCTCTCACACACACACACACACACACACACATATACACACATTTGAGTGTACACATTATATATTTTATACATGTATATATACATACATATACATATATATCCATATGTATGCATGTATACATGCACACATATACATATATACATGTACAAAAATATGTACAGAGTCATTGGGAACACTAGAACTGAGGAGATCAGAAAAAGCTCCATGTAGGAGGTGACATTTGAGCTAAACTTTGAAGGAAACTTGAGTTTCTAAGAGGCAGAATAAAGGAGAGAATGCATTTTAGGCATGGGGAGTAGCTGGCACAAAGACCTGGAAATGGGAAATAGAATACATATGAAGGACACCAAGAAAGCCAAGCTGGAAAATCTTTGAGTCCTTCCTCACAAACAAATAGCACATCTGCAGCTAAGGGCAGAGAGGCTTATTACCCCAGGTGTGGACACCAGGAAATGGATGATTTAGGCCACAACAAATAATGAAGAAAGTTCGTTAAGAAATGGTAGAAGATTATGAGGGGAGAGTACCCACATTAATAAAATCACAAGTCCTTAAAGTACTGAAATATGATTTCTGTGATTTTCCCTTGGGGTTTGTTTAAGTAGGCAAAATCTGTATTTGTGGCACTTTCTAACTCTCTCTCTCTCTCTCTCTCTTTCTCTCTCTTCCCCCGCCCCATACTCTAATTGGGTGTATTTGTTTCACCAAAGACTTGACTGTCACTGGGCGGTTCTACCATGAAATGCTCAGTACTTCAGCAATAAAAAGTCTCCACTAGGAAACAACAAATATTCTGATGTATCATGGGTTTTCCACTGTTCATCACCTACGGAAGAAAATGCAAATTCCTTGTTGTCCTAGGAAGCCAGGCCAGCATGAGGCAGTGGCAAGAGGGCCAGTCTTGGAGTTAGAAAGAATTGGGTGCACACTCTGCCTCTGACACCTACTGACTCTGTGACCCTGGGTAAATCACTTAACTTTTCTGTGCCCCCAGGAAGTTCTCTAAGACTACAAGTTGTAAAATAGATACTGATCTACATCGACAGAGGGAATTTCCTCATTGGGACTTTCTTATCACAATGAAACCACAGGTCAGAAATTTAAAAGCTATATGTGGATATCGATAGATAGATAGATAGATAGATAGATAGATAGATAGATAGATAGATAGATGGATGGATTTATATTTATATGCATTTATATATACATATATACATACATACACATATACATATACATGCACATACACATATACATACACATACATAAACATGTTTTCTCTTCTTCATTGTCTACCAGATCAAGTTTAAACTTTGGCATTCAAGGGCCTCTTTGGGTCCTGCAATCTTTGCTACTGAAACACCCTAGGGAAAAAGTAAGGGATGGGCTCAGGGGCTGCTGTTTTGTGTTTTGTGTTCAGGGGCACAATTTTGTGACACAAGTCTATCTCAGCTATTATCTCAGCTATGACCTTTGGGAGCCCAGCAATAGTCTAATTCAAGCTGCTATACCCCAAGCCCCTAAGGAACACCCACAGCACGGGAGCAATATTCACAGAAACAAAAGGAAAGATGCCCAGGTACATGTGAATTCTATAATTGCACTAGTCTGCTCACATGTCCTTCCTTCACCACAATATGACGCTGCATAAATGATACCATGAAGTGGCCAGCAGTGGCTACAGCTTCCCCCGACTTTTAAGTGCTAGTTACAGGCAGCCCGAGCATGGAAGAGAGGGTGGCACACTCCTCAGAACTACAGCCTCCAGCTACTGCCTTCTTACCTTCTAGCTCAATTACACTACTCTTGCACAACTTTATTTGCGTGTTAATCAGGGAAGATCTTGGGAGTGATGTGGGCTTCACAGCCTCTCCTGTTAGTTCATTCAGTCATTCTCTAACAGCATCTCCGAAGTGTGTTTCAGGGTCCTAGGATCTCAATCAAAGAAGGTTAAGCAGGAATCACAAAGAATTTTCTAATCTTAGTTGCCTGAGACTAAGGACTTTGAATTAACATCAGACAGAGGCAATCTAAAGAAAAGATGAATTTCACCTGGGAGCACTCTTTCTGGATTTCATTGGCTTTGCTTAGCGAAGTCTGGTGGCTCATAGCTTCAGTAATAGAATAAAGGAATTGCCAGCCTGCCCTTGTCAAGGAGAGGCTTTCTAGTCATTGCACTCTAGCGAACGAGAGCTGAAACCCAAAAGATAACAGCAGAGCATAGCAACAATAAAAACCAGTGGAAATTCCTAGCCAAGACAACATTATACCCAACACAGAGATCGGGTACCTGCCAGAAACAATGCATCTAGGAGAAGCAATATATCCATTAGAAAGCAAAGAAATAATGCCCAGGAGGAAACAGCAGAGAATAGAACTGTGATTTCACTAGAGGACATAGCTCTGCAGTGTCAGAGGTATGATTTGCCACATCCATGATAACAACATAGCCACACATATTTCTGTTCTGTGGCCTTTCAAACATGTTCCCTGTTTACATGTGTTACCTATGTATGTACCTTCTATGTGTTTTCCCCAATTACATGTGTTCTCTTTGAGTATATCTTACTCCTACTGATGTAGTTACCTGTGGGAGTAGTTCCCTCATTGGGGATCTTTGTTATGCTATTGAATTAAATGTAGTTTGTTTTGAACTGATGTATCCTCTGGCAAGATGATAAAAGTAAAGACATCATTTTGAGCAGGTATTGGCCCACAGAGTGCTTTGAATGTGAGGTAGCTTTTCCAGAGAGCCCACGTGTGAGGGTTCCCAAGGTGCTATCCATTCTCTGTCTCATGTAGTCCCCACAACACTGTAAGGTAAATAGCACAAACATTATTACTCTCATGTTATAGATGAGGAAAGCATAGGTTAGGGAGATAAAGTGACTGGCATACCATTACCTAGCTAACGTGATGGAGACAAGATTCAAATGCATTCTCTCACCTGGTTCTCCTTGCACACGCTTCAAGATGACTGGGATCTGGGATACAAACAGTGGCCATGGACCAGAATGACAACAAATATTTGAAAATACAAATAAAAGCACAAAGTATGGGATTTATAGTACAGGCATACCTTGGAGATAGTGTGGGATTGGTTCCAGACCACCACAATAAAGCAAATATGGCAATAAAGGGAGTCATATGAATTTTTTGGTTTCCCAGTGCATATAAAAGTTATGTTTCCATTATACTGCTGTCTATTAAGTGTACAACTTTTATGTCTAAAAAATGCAACGTACATACCTTAATTAAAATACTTTATTGCTAAAAATACCAACCATCATCTGAGCCTTCGGAGAGTCGTAAACATTTTGCTGGTGGAAGGTCTTGCTTCAATGTTGATGGCTGCTGACTGGTCACAGTGATGGTTGCTGAAGGCTGAGGTGGCCATGATAATTTCTTAATATAAGGCAACAATGAAGTTTGCCACACTGGTTGGCTCTTCCTTTCACTAGAACACTTAGAGGCCATTGTAGGGCTGTTAATTGGCTTAATTTCAATATTGTTGTGTCTCTGGGAGTAGAAAGGATGAAGGGCAGGTCAGTGGAGCAGTCAGAACACACACAACATTTTATGTGGGTGTGGTACTGGCATTCCAAAACAATTATGATAGTAACATCAAAGATCACTGATCATAGATCACCGTACAGACATCATAATAATGAGAAAATTTGAAATCCTGCAAGGATTACAAAATGTGACACAGAGACACACAATGCAAGCACGTGCTATTGGAAAAATAGCACTGATAGATTTGCTTAGCACAGGGTTGCCACAAACCTTCAATTTGTAAAAAATGTAATGTCTGGGCAGTGAAGCATAATAAAATGAGGTATGCCTGTACATGTGATGCAAGACCTCCTACAAGTAATGTTTCAGTTGTCCTCATAACTTTCATAAGATACAAATAAGAAATGCTTTGAATTATCCCCTTCTTACACAGAGGGAAATCAAGGCACAGAGCAAGAAAGAGACTTATATAAGGCTATCTAATGAGCCAATCACAAAACTCAAAGATTGAATCCCAGCATCTTTGCCCCTGGATTCCTGAATTTCTCTGTCCACCGGCTGTCCTGTCAGATATTTTTGTGTGCAAATATCTGTATATTGAAGTCACAAAAGGAAAACATCAAAGACAATGGAGGAAAGTGAGTGCCCGACAGACACGGCAGCATAACTAATTCCCTTTCACCTTGAAAGCAACAGCATTCGTGAGTAATGAAGCTAGGTATAAACTATTACCCTCCCGCCTCATCATCTGCGAGCACAGGCCGTGTTATTTTACTGCCTAAATATTTCACTTGGATTTGGTGATTCAAGAGGCAAGGGCACAAAGCACATCACCTGCTTTTGACCTCTTTTAACTTCCTTTCTTTTGAAATTCCAAATCAGCACAAGCTTTGGGGAGTATGAAGCTTACAGGGATTTGGAAATATCAGGAATATATTAGGAAAGGGATAGTCAAAGTCTCATATAAAACACAACTGGCGGACCTAAGCATAAGCAATAGGAAATATAAATCATGATGTCTCTCTCCCAGTTATCAACGGACTTCAGAACTAAATGGAAGAACTAGTGGAGTAATCGACTATCGAGGACACTAGTCATCTTCCAGGTTGATGGAATCAGGTCTTCTCATCATAGATGAGGAAACTGAGAGCAGGAATGGCTTGCCTAAGGTCACTCAGCTAGTTAATGGCAGAGTCAAGAATCAGATCTCCATCTTCCCTTCCAGGCTAATAGTTTTCAGATGACCTCAGAAGACATCTGATCCAATTTGAACCTGAAGGAGACTCCCCTTTACCACATCTCAAACAAGGGGTCACCATCCATCATTTCTTCGATGATCTCACTACACCAGAGCTAACTCATTCTGCTCTCGGACAGCTTCACTTCTTAGGAAGTTGTTTGTTTGTTTTTTCCTAACACCAAGCTTAAATGTACTTTTTGATAACCTTGTCCTATTGTTCCTGGCTCTGTCCTGTGAAGTCGAGCAGGACAAGTCTTCCTCTTCATCATCTTCCATATGAAAGCCCTTCAAAAACTTGGAGACAACAATCATGTCTCCCCTAAGTCTTCTCTTCTCCAGGCTAACCATCCTCTGCCATTTTGATCCTCATTTGGCACAGACTCATCACCATCCTGGTCATTCCTCTCCGGATGCTTTCCACCTTGTCAATGTCCTTCTTAAAGCAAGGCATTCATAATAGATCATGATGCAATATTGCATTCCTTAGCAACCAGATAAAAATTTATCTGTGATTTAATAACAATAATAAAAATAATGGCATTTATGTTCCATTTTAAAGCTGGCAAAGCATTTTATCTATAGAAGAACATAAGCACAGAATCTCAGAGTTGGCAGGGACCTTGGCAGCTATCTAGTTCTAACTTATGCCACCATCCCTCCAAATCGTCAATCCAATATGCCCTATAGGTGATTATCTAGCCCAGCGGTGGGGAACCTGCAGCCGCAAGGTCACATGTGGTCCTCTAGGTCTCTAGCTTTGGGCCCCACTTGAGGACCTAGAGGGCCACATGTGGCCTCAAGACCACAGGTTCCCCAGATCTAGCCATTCCATTTCTGCCAAGGCAGTCCATTCCCTTTCTGGATAGTCCTAAGGAAGTCTTTCCCAAAACAGAGCTCAAACTTGCCCCCTTACAATTCCTGCCCTTTGTTACTAGTTCTTCCCTCTGAAACCAGCCAGAACAGCTCTAACTTTTCTTCCCTTTGACAGTCCTTCAAATGTTTCAGGATGGCTATCTTTTTTCCTGAGTCTTCTCTTCTCCAACCTAAACACTCCCAGTTCTTTCAATGTATCTTCAAATAACGTTAACTCGAAGCTCCTTACTATTCTGCTCTCTGGCTTATCAATGTTCATTTCATTGGATATATCAGATTTTATTATCCACATTTTATAGATAAGGAAACAGGTTCACAAAGGTAAAGTGACTTGTGCAGGGTATGTCTGAGGTGGGCTTCAAGCTCAGTTCTTCCTGAATCTAAAACTAATACTCTACCCCTTAAGTCAGTCCATCAATAAACATTTATTAAGTGCTTGCTGTGTGCTGCACCTGCGGTTGCAAAGAAAGGAAAAATCCAAGGACAGCGCCTTCAAAGAGCTCACATTCTAATGGGAAGAAACCACATGCAAATAACTACTTACATACAAGAGTGTTCATGAAAGATGGGAAAGGCACTAGCATGATGGTAGGCAGGATAGGGACTAGGAAAGGCTACTGTACCCAAGTCTTGAAAGAGGCCAGGGAAGTCAGGAAATGGAGGTGAGGGAAAGCATTCTAAGTATGGGGTATAGACAGGTCAAAGGCAGAGAGAATAAAGTTGAATTATCAAGTGCAGACTTGTGTAGCTAGACCATAGAGTATGTAGAGTGAAGTAGAAGAAGACAGAAAGCATAAAGAGGGCCCAAGCTGTAAAGGGGGTTAAATGCCAAAGAAAGCATTTGTCTTTGGTTGTAGAGGAGAAGTTGACATGATCAAACCTGTGCCTTATCCACTGAGCTAGGCTGATTTTGCCAAGGCCACTAATTTTGACACACCTTTCAAAAAAACTCCTTACCCCTACCTAGCCACCCAACTATATTTCTTTACCTAAACTCACTGCTCTACAAGCCTGGCCTCACCATCTCTCACTCGCCTCCATGACTTTGATCATGCTAGGATGTCTTCCCCACTCCTACTCTAACTTATCAAATTGGATCAGGGTCTGATCTCAATCAATCAGTAAGAATTGATTAAGCAATCACTAAGATACGCAAGTAGGACACTATGCCAAGTGGCCTATGCCATGAGATAGGAAAGAAAAAAGGGTAAGACCCAGGTCCCAAAAATAAGGAGCTCAGTACCCAGCTCAGGGGAGGAAGACTCAAAAAACACAAGCAATTATCTTGAGAGATGTCAACATGGTAGACTGGCATTGTAACATGCCTAGTCACATGGACTATGTAGCAAATGAGCATAGGCTGACCTATAAGATAGTTAAGAAGATCCTCACTGAAGTATAGATATGTATGATCATAGGATCAATCAACTAACTGGAATGTGTTAAGCACCTGCTATATGCCAGGCACCACACTAGGCAAAGGAGTACAAGGTGCTTTTGCTGTTCAGTTGTTTCTCAGTCATATCTGACTTCATGGCCCCATTTGGGGTTTTCTTGGCAGAGATATTGGAATGTTTGCCATTTCCTTCTCCAGCTCATTTTATAGATGAGGAAACTGAGGCAAAAAGGTTAAGTCACTTTCTTAGGGTCACAGAGCTAGGAAGTGCAGAGATAAGCTTTGAATTCAGGTCTTCCAGTTGTGCTCTACCCATTGAAACATCTAGCCACTTCACCATTTAGTTAGGGAAGACTACTCATGCATATATTGGCATATGCAAAATAGATATAGTATAATTGAATCATCAGTCAAGGCCTCAGTCTAGAGAGAAATTCTAAAGAGGGGAAGGTGAAAAGGGGCCATATTCCGGGGGGGGGGGGCTGGTTATGCAAAGGTACTGACTGCAGATGGAGCAGCCCTTAGGAGAAATAGTAAAAAGACTAGTTGGTTGGACAATCATTTACATGAAGTGGTGAGGAGTTGGGACCAGGCAGTGAAGAACTTCCCATGCCAGGCAGAAGAGTTTCTATCTGATCCTGGGGGCAATAAGAAGCCACTGCAGTTTATTGACTAAAGAGTGACACGGCCAGCCCTGAACTTTTGGCAGTTGTGTGGAAGATGGAATGGTGGAGGGAGGGACTTCAAGTGGCAGGGACCATCAAAGCCACCCAACACAACCTCCTTGCTTTGTAAAAGAGGCCAGCGAAACCGGGGGACTTGTCCAAGTCACTTATTTATGCACAAGGAATAAACAGAGCTAAGATTTGAACCCAGCTTCTCTGACTAGAGAAGAGGTCATCACCCAAAGCCCAGCCAAAACTTACTTGGGACAGCTTTGGATGGAAAGACACTCCACCCTGAAGGAGAAGATGCTCCCTCTCTCTTTCCTTCTTTATCCTTCTGAGCCTCACCTAACATTTCTGTGTTTCGGCATCCTCCTCTGTACAGGGAAGGGGTTGGACTCAGTGGCCTCTAAGGTCCCTTTTGCTCTATTAAAGGTGCTAGAATTCCAGCCTCCACTTATCTCACCTTTCAGGGATTCACGGAACACTCATAACCTCCACCAGGAGACATGGGTTCCATGTTGTTCTCTCCCGTTACATAGGGTGGGTCTTGTATCCCCAGAAAACTCTGAGAGAGCAAAGTCTTCAGGTCTTTTTATAGACGCAGAGGTTTTGATCAAATCAGCCACAGTCAGACATACTGTATCTTGACCCTGGTAGTGATGTCATTTTGGCCCTCTTTTAGCGAGAAAGATAACAACCAAACAGGACTTAACTCATGGAAGGAGTACAAATCTAGTTAATTGCTTTAGCATCCACTCTGAGAGATGGGGAAGGAAACACTCTGCAAACCATGAAATGTTATAAAAACACTAGTTATCATCATCACCACCACCATCATCATCACCATCACTATCATCATCATCACCATCATCACCATCATCACCATCATCATCACCATCATCATCGTCATCACCATCATCGTCATCACCATCATCATCATCTCCATCATCATCACCATCACCATCATCATCACCATCACCATCATCATCACCATCACCATC
>CM053627.1:17131824-17373077 GCA_028646595.1 Phalanger gymnotis
CATCATCATCATCACCATCATCATCATCACCATCATCATCATCACCATCATCACCATCACCATCATCATCACCATCATCATCATCATCATCACCATCATCATCATCATCATCATCACCATCACCATCATCATCACCATCACCATCGTCATCATCATCACCATCATCGTCATCATCACCATCATCATCATCATCGTCATCATCATCATCACCATCACCATCATCATCATCGTCCCCATCATCACTGTCACCATCACCATCATCATTATTACCATTATCACCATCATCATCCCCATCACCATCACCACCATCACCACCATCACCATCATCACCAACAGCTGTGAGCTGAGGCTAAAAGCAAGCAGGAATTGTGATGCAGTGGGAAGATCACTTGTATCTGAAGTTCAAGGATTTTTAGGTTCAATCTCCTTTCCGATACTTATTACTGACGTGGTCATGTCCCCTCTCTGACACTAAGTTTTCTAACCTGTAAAGTGAGACAGCTGGACTGAGGATCTTTTCCAGCTCCAGAGTGGTAATCCTTCAGTGGAGTTTCATTCACAGATCAAGGGATCATCGATTTAGAGATGGAAGGGAATTGTTCCAACCTTCTCATTTTACAGATGAGGAAACTGAGTCCCAGAGCAGCAAAGTCAAGCCCAGTGAAACCCAAGATCACCCAGGTAGCACATGGAAGAGCTGGGGTTCTTTAATTCCAAATGAGGCACACTTTCTACTGCATCCCACACATCTCAGCAACTGTAGGCTCTGCAAAGAACCTTAACATGCCTCCTTCCATTTCACCATCTATAAAATAGGGGCATTGATACATATCTTTTCCTGACTTTCCTTATTAGAGGAGTACAAGTTGGGGAAGGTTGGCCAGTCCTCAAAGATCTTCCGGATGGCAATAAAGGCCTTCCTGTCCTGTTCAGTTTAGACTTTCTGCCACCCAGTTGCTTCATTCCTTGTAGTTGCATCGCTAATATCTCCCACAATGCTTGGAAAATAGTAAGTACTTAATAAATATTTGTTGGCTGACTGCCTGATTCTAAGACATAGCCAGTACAAAGAGACAGAAATGAGAAATGAGTTCCTTTCCCGTTCCCTTCTGTTTTCCAACAGTAGTCCCCTGAAAACAATTTGTCTCCTGCTTCAGCCATACTCTTTTGTCCTAGAAACACAGCTTCTTCTTCAATACAGTGAGAGTTGGACCCTCAGAATGGAGTGAATTGTTCTGGTCATGGAAATCCCCATAGGGACATTTTCCCTCTGGCTTTGGCCTAACCCTAGCCTGAGTAAGATCTGTGCCACCCAAGTTGAATTCAGGAGTCTAGCGACTGAGCCCTAGGCTTCTGTGCTCAGAGACACCGGCCAGGTATGTAATCAGACAGCTTTATATGATAATTGAGACTCACCTATTATATTTTGAGATTTCTGAACCTCAGTTCCTTTGGTCTCCAGCTTCTCTGGTATTTTTCCCTATTAACTAACTCCTCCTTTATTCAAACTAATTGAGGGAAAAACTTAGCAAGTCAGAGCTTGGTTTAGTGAAGCATAGGACTGGGAAATCTGGCTCTGATATTTACTGTGTGACCCTGGGAAATCTATTTAACCTTTCTGAGCCCAGCCTATAAAATAGGGATAATAGCACTTGTATGACCTACCTCAAAGGATTGTTCAGGGTAAAGTACTTTGTAAACCTTAAAACATTAGATAGATGTGAGCTGTTATAATGGAAATATCATTTTATATATTACCTTTGGATACATGCAGCAATTAAAATAAGCACTAATATGTGTCTCCCATCAGACCTATTTTTAATAATGGAGAACATTAAGGCCATGTGACATGAGCTCCCCCTCCTTCCCAGTTCCATATTTCAAATCACCATTCTCTGCCACCTTCTCTTTTGCTCCAGTCTCAGAGGTTGAGAAGATCCTTCTCCTTGCCAGTGTCAAACTTCCTGCTTATGCTCTTGATCTCATCTCCTCTCATCTCCAAGAGATCACCCCTTTAATCATCCCCTGTTTCTCCTTAATTTTCAACCTCTTCTTATTCAGTAACTCTTTTCCTTTTGCCTACAAATGTTTCCAAAGTTTTTCATCCTTAAAAAAACTTTCATTTGATCATACCATCCCCTCAAGCTATCCTCTCATACTTTTCCTCCCTTTCACAATCAAACTCTTAATATATAAGAAATGATGAAAAGGATGATTTTGGAGAAATCACAGAAGATTCGTATGAACTGATGAGGCATGAAGAAAGTAGAACCAGGAAAACAATTTATACAATAACATTTTTCAGAAAAACAACTTTGAAAGAATTAAGAACTCTGATCAATTCAAGGAAGGACCACCAATCATAATTTTGGAGGAAGGAAGGAAGGAAGGAAGGAAGGAAGGAAGGAAGGAAGGAAGGAAGGAAGGAAGGAAGGAAGGAAGTCAAGGAGGGAGGGAGAGAGGAAGGGAGGGAGGGAGGGAGAGACAGAGGAAGAAAGGAAAGATTCATTAAGTACCTACTATGTGCCAGGCACTGTGCTAAATACTTTACAAATATTATCTCATAGGAAGGAAGGAAGGAAGGAAGGAAGGAAGGAAGGAAGGAAGGAAGGAAGGAAGGAAGGAAGGAAGGAAGGAAGGAAGGAAGGAAGGAAGGAAGGAAGGAAGAAAGGAAGAAAGGAGGATTTATTAAATACCTACTATGTGCCAGGCCCTGTGTTAAGTACTTTACAAATGTTATCTTATTTGATCCTCACTGAGAGGTAGGTGCTATTATCATTTTCATTTTATAGTTGAGGAAACTGAGGTGAACAGAAATAAAATGACCTCTCCAGGGTCACACAACTAGTAAGTATCTGAGGCAGGATTTGAATTCAGGTCTTCCTAACTCTAGCTCCAGTGATCTAAATACAGCATGGCCTAGCTGAGAATGAAGCATGCTACCTATCCCTTCACAAAGAGGCAGTTGACTCAAGGCTCTGAACGACTCATATTTTCAGACACAGCCAATGAGAAAACTTGTTTTGCTTGACAATGTATATTGATTACAAGGGTTTTGTAGTCTTGGAATTATCTGGGGGAACTGAGAAGATAATCAATCACTCAATAAATATTTAATAAGCACCTAACATATCCCAAGTGGGCAGGTAGGTGGCACAGTGGATAGATCAGCAGGCCTAGAGTCAGGAAGACTCATCTTCCTGAGTTCAAATCTGGCCTCAGACACTTACTAGCTTAGTGACCCTGGGCAGGTCACTTTACCTTGTTTGCCTCAGTTTCCTCATCTGTAAAATGAGCTGGAGAAGGAAATGGCAAATTCCTCCAGTATCTCTGCCAAGAAAACCCCAAATGGAGTCACAAAGAATCGGACACAAGTGAAACGCCTCCATAATGACTCCATGCCAGCTCTGCTAAATACTGGGGATACAAAAAGAGGGAAAAGACAGTCCATACCCTCAAGGAGCTTACATTCTTCTAATGAGATAAGTGATTGCCCAGGTTCACATAGAAACTATGAGTCACAGGCAGGACTTGAGACCAAACTTTCACGCCTCTATGGTCAGCTTTCTATCCGTTACACTGCACTGTCTGGAATGATTGTTTGATAAGACTCTAAATAAGTCAGGATATTAACTTTTTCCTGTCCCCTTGAGCAGACTGGCATAACTGATGAACCCCTTCTCAGGATAATGTTTTTTAACACCTAAAATAAAATACATAGGATTACAAATGCAGCCAATTATATTTAAATAAATGTAAAAGAATTAACCATAAAAAAAAATTACAGTAAAAAACCTGAAATAAATCAATAAAATTCAAAAAATAATCAGCAGAATCCATATACGCCCCCAAGTTGACAGAGGTACCTTTTTCAAAAAACCGTTCTCTTGGGTAGGCTAACTAAAACCCCTACAATCTTATTTGAGCCAACACCCCGCTCAACAAGCCCTTTCTTCACAGGAGTTAGAAGGTGGTAAGATCACAAATTTGAAATCAGTAGAGTCAAAACTAAGAAGGCTTGATTATTTGGAGGTAAGAGACTAGAATACCATCTCCTTCAAACAGTCGTCTCCCAGCAGTCCCTTGTAATGGCCCAGCAAGTGCAGCAAACCCACTGGTCTTCCTTCCACATTAGGGACAACTTGGAGCTGTGGTTTCCCCGAGCCCACCGCAACAGACCAAGCAATGCAACTGATGCCCTTCCAAGAGCCCGGGAGCTTGTTTACAAGGGCACAGTTGCTCACAGGCTTTTTCCCCCCTTTCATTTTTAATGAGAAACAGAGTCTGTGGGCCCTCCTCCGCCTCTGGAATTGGACAATTACACAGGGAGCTGCATGCCAGGAACCCTGACCCTCCATTTTCCAAACAGAGCATCCCCAGGTCCCAGAGAGCTACTCATAAGAGGGTCAGTCCAGAAGCCAGGTCAGGACTGCCCAGGCTTGGTGTGCAAGAAAAGGATCTGGCCATTGTGGCATCATCTCTGGGAGGCTGCAGGGGTCTGTGTAGGTTTGTTGGGACATGGTAGTGGATGAAGGGGAAGGAGCAGTGATGACCTATTTACCAGGACCAATTCAAATGCAGATCAATCAAGTCCTCATATTTTCTGTGACCCTGGGCAAGTCACTTATCCTGCTAGATTGTAAGCTCTTGAAGGCAGGGACTGTCTTTTGCCTCTTTTTGTATCCCTGGTATTTAGCACAGTGCCTGAGATGGAGTCGTTGTCATTGAGTCATTTCAGTTGTAGCTGACTCTGTGACCCCATTTGGGTTTAATATTCTCTCAGCTGAGTCTCACAACAACACCACGAGGTAGGTAACACGAATCTATGCTTATGCACAATTCACAGATATTATCATCCCCATTTAAAAGATGCTTGAATCTAAGTGACTTGCCTTTGGTCCAACAGTATCTAAGCATCAGAGGAAGGGTTGGAATTCAAGGATTCCTGACTCAATAATTCTATAGTAACACTCTGTTCCTCTTTTCTTCTTGGTGGACTTGGCACAACCAAGCTCTCTGAGGAAGGACCTAAACTAACCTAAGTGCAAATTTTATAGAAGGGGAAATGTTTCTGAGTAGAGAGAGAGACCTTTGACAGGTTGGTTGTCAATTCAGAGCGAACATTATCTCTAGTTGCAAAGACCAAGTGCATCTTGAATCAGAATTCTGGCTCATCCCATCAAAACATTTGAAAGATCCCGACCTCTTTTGTTAACTGCAAATGAACAACGAAAACTGGGCATGGGGTGGGGAGGAATAGGACATGGTTGGAACTGATCCAAATAGTCCTAATGTGGCCCTTTCAGGACTCCTGAGGCGGCACGCGCATCTAAGTAGAGATGGATTACGAAGCTATATACTCAGGCAGGTACGTGAGGGTATGATCTTGGAAACTTTGTTCACCCTGTTCATCCTTCTCTGCATGGGCTGCAGCTTAGCAATGTTCTTCCTAAAAAAAATGTGGCACCTGGAATCAAGGACGGGATTCCAGGTGTGTTCCAACCAGGGCAGAAAATTACAAGAACATTGTCACCTCCCTAGTCCTGGGCCCTGGTGCTTCTCTGAACAGCAAAGGTCAAACTAGCTTTCATGGTTCCTGCACCACACTGGTGATTCATGTTGAGCTTACAGGCTCCTTAAATTCCAAGATTTTAATTGTTCGGAGAGTTTCCAGTATCCAGCCCCGTATCTCATCCTATATCCGCAAAAATGGTTTTCTGAGACTTTCATTTTTAAATATACATACATACGCATGTCCTGGAGATAATGGAATTTTCTTAGACTCTTCCTCTACCTTTGCCTTCCTTCTTTAATTTTTATCTGTAATTTCTTTCCTTTCTTTTTTTCTCTTTTCTTCTTTCCTCCTTTTTTTTTACTTAAAGAACACCAGAGAGGAAAAGAGGAGGGAGAAAGGAGGAGGGAGAAAAGGAGCCAAAGCGTGGAGAAAAAAAGAGGGGAGGAGGGAAGAAAAAAGGGAAAAAGATAAAGGGGAGATATACAAGAGAGAAGGAGGATGGAGGGAAGAAGAAAGAAAGAGAAGAAGAGAGAGGAAGAGGAAGAAAGATAGAGGGAGAGAGTGGCATGGAGAAAGAGAGGGGAGGAAGAGAGAGGGAGAGAAGAAGGCTATAGAGGGAGAGAAAGAGGGAAGGAGAGAGGGAGAGAAGAGAGAGAGAAAGAATTTGCATATACAAATTAGAACAGTAAAAAATATATGCTTTGCCCCTGCTCTCAAGGAGCTCACAGTCTGAAGTATATAAATCTTTCAACACTTTGCTTCCAAAGCTGTCCTGCCCATCTGTTTACCTGTGAAATTTCCCCTGTTCCTCTCTGTCCATTTTTAAGCTGTTCCAATAATTCACTTTTCACCTCATTTCTTTTCTTTTCTTGACAATACTATTGCTATCCCTCCCTCTCCCAAGACAGAAATCAGTCATACAAAACAAATACACACACTTTCCATACCCAAAAGTATATGTCTCATTCTGGTTAGACTTTGTATTTATATGCATAAAATTGGTATCCTGTTATGTTCCAACATTCTAGCCAGTCAGACTTTTGGGACCTCCTAATTCTGTGGGTCTGTGCTCCAACATGTTTGCTTTCATCAATGTTCATAAGTGTGCCATTTATCCCTCATCAAAGTCAGTAATGAAAATATTAAATGGCATAGTCAAGGGCAAATCCAGGAGTGCCTCTCTATAGAGACAATGCTCCAAGTTGACGTTGAATCATGATGACTCCTCTTTGGGTCCAGCCGGTCAACCTAAGCACATCTACCTAACCATCTGGCCAACAGTTCTCCATGTTGGTTCTAAATATAGCATGATACACTTTGCAAAACTTTGCTCAAAATCTAAGTAAACTCTATCTATTACATTGCTTTGAGTCTAGTAATCCTGTCAAAACAGGAAATTGGATTCATATGGTAAAGCTTGCTCTTGATGAGGTCCTGCTGGCTTTGAGGATCACCACTTCCTTTTGCAAGATGTTCACTGGCCATCCTTATGACAAGAGGATATGTTCTAGAATTTCACCAAACATCAAAGTCAAGCTCATTGGCCTATCAATTTCCAATCCTCTTCCCTTTTTTTGAAAACTATTACCTTCACTCTTCCTTAGATCCCTAGCACCTGTCCCATTTTCCATGATCTTTCAAAAGATAGTGGCCCAACGATTGAGTTCACAAAGTTTTGTGCAGCCTGGGATGGAGGAATCTGGGCCTGGTGGCTTTCTGTCATCAAGGGAAGCTAGGCATGGCTTTCCTATCTCCTGACTCATCTTGGGTTTCAACCACCTATTAGCCATTTTTCTTTCAAAATTATACCTTCTGGCAGAGAAAAAAAGCAGAACAAAAAGAGACTAGAGGAGGTCTGCTTTGTCTTTGTCATCCATTATTACACCATATAATCCATCCAAACCAGGCCACCATGTGCATGCCCTTTGGAAAAAAAAAAAACTGGTCTGTCATCTGTTCTCAAAGCTCTCTTCTTACTCTTATTATGCAGCAGTTGCTCTCCAGAAATAGGCTTGGTTCCTACGTAGGGCTCAGCTTGTCTTTGAATCTCCAGCCTAGCATGCAGCCAGCATTTAATAAATGCTTGTTGAATTGTATTGGATCTCAGGAGCAGAAGTCCACAGACTATAACCAACCCTACATCGGCAGGGATTCTTCTTATTCTATCCATTTATAAAATTTTTTGTTGTTTGGTCATTTTTTTTTTAGTTGTGTCCAACTCTTCATGGCCCCATTTGGAGTTTTCTTGGTAAAGGTAATGAAGTGGTTTGTCATTTCCTTCTCCAGCTCATTTTACAGATGAGGAAATTGAGGCAAACAGGGTGAAGTGACTTGCCCAGGGCTACATAGCTAGAAAGTATCTGAGGCCAGATTTGAAGTCAGCAAGATGAGTCTTCTGGACTCCAGGCCTGGCATTCTATCCACCGCACCACCTTTATAAATATTATGATATAATATTATAACATATTATCTATTAAAATAATATTATAATATTCTTATAGATACTGTAGATATATTATATATTATAATAATATTGTAATATTCTTACAGATACTATAGGTATATTATATATATTATAACAATATTATAATATTCTTACAGATACTGTAGGTGTCCTCTCCCCTCCTAACAGATTGTAAAGAGAAAGGGACTAAATTTTATTCATCTCCCATCACCCAGCACAGTGCATTGCACATAGTGGGGACTTCATAGATACCAGCTGAAAGCTTGAAACGGAGGAGCAGGTGCTTCCAAAAGCCCTCTCCTTGTAGTCTTCATGCGTCAGATCTTTTTTTTAGCCACAGATGACTAAGAACAAAACCTCGCAGTTTGTTCCCCATTTTTAAAAATCTGAAAACCTCCATTTCTCTAACAAACCAAGTTGTTGTAGTTACCAGGCATGCCACTGAGCCACACCAATGCATGCAAGCCTTTGAATCTGCCCACTTGGTTTCCAGGGGCTTGTGGCCGACTGTTTGGGCGTGCGGTCAGTAGTCCCATGGAAGCTCTGACATTCGGTGGTTTCCTTATTTTAGTTCCAGCCCTTGACATCAACATAGTCTAGTTATTAGAACAGAATTCAGCAGTCACTGCTGATGCAGGATTGGCCATGGCTTGCGGACTCCTGTTCTCAAGATCCAACTGAATTCAACAAGCATCTATTAAGCGCCTGCTATAGGACAGGCACCAGAGCTCTAAAGACAAACTAAACACTGGATGGGAATCTAATCTGTTTTTGAAAGTCTGTAATAGAATAGGAATTAACATTATATAGCACTTTAAGGTTCACAAAGCACTCTACATATATCAGTTTATTTGAGCTTCGCAATTACCCTCAGTTCTGTTATTATTATCCCCATTTTAGAAATGGGGATATTAAAAAAAGAAATGGGGAAACTGAGGCAAATAGAAATGGGGATATCAAAAATGAAATGGGGAAACTGAGGCAAATAGAGATCAAGTGACTTGCCACATAGCTAGTAAATGTCTGAGGTCAAAGTTGAACTCAGGTCTTCTTGACTCCAGGTCCAGGGCTCTAACCACTACTCCATCTATTGCCCATAATGTATAATAATGCTCAACATTTATATGTCGCCTTAAGGTTTACAAAGCGCTGTGCATACATTCCTATTAGGTTTTGTTGTTGTTTAGTCCTGTCCAACTCTTGGTAACCCCCTGTGGGGTTTTCTTGGCAGAGATCCTGGAGTGATTTGCCATTTCCTTCTCCAGCTCATTTGAGGAAACTGAGGCAAACAGGGTGAAGTCACATAGCTAGTAAGTGTCTGAGGCTGGATTTGAACTCAGGTATTCCTGACTTCAGGCCAGGTGCTGTATCCACTGTGCTACCCAGCTGCCCTTCTACTAGGTGGGTATGCATAAGAGAGATATTTGGTAGATACCTTCTATTTATGCACAGTTTATATTGTATCTCCTCAATAAAATGTCAGCTCCTTGAAAGGATTAACAACATGTTTATTAAGTGCCTTCCAGGAAGGAAGTGAACTGAGGTCTCCCCAGTCCAATGCTCTGTCCACTGAACACTACCTAGTTGCCTTAAAATAATTAAATATAATGCAATACAATAATATAACACAATCAAAATCCTTTCTAATATTCACCCGGTTTTCTCAACTGAATTTTGCTTCACTTATATATAACTTCGATTATACATAACCACTGCTGTTTATTAGGTTTTATAAATACAAGTCGAAATTGATATAATTAATATATAATATAATCAATATATTTTTTAAAAACTTCTAGCCTTGTATCTCCACGAAAATAAAAACCAAAGAATATAAACAAGGGGATTAAAAAAAAAAGATATAGGGTCCTCATGCCCAGAGGGATGCAAGCTAGCTCTAGGCTTCCAAATCAACAAGGTCTTATTCGATTGTTAGCTCCTGGAGGGCAGGGATCTGCCTCATTTGTCTTTGTTCTGCTTCTTCCCCCGGCTTCGCTGCATAAATCAATGCTTATTGACTTGAAGTCAAGGAGAAGAAAGTGGAAATCCTCTGGAAATAATTGTTTTAGCAGAAACACAAGAGGAGGGATCATGTCAGCCAAGTAGACAGAGAAAGCTTGGCCAAATTTCAAAAGGAAAATAAGTGAGGAAAGAAGAAAATGATGCATTTAAGCCAGTGGTGAAGACTGATCACCTAAACATATATTCTCCTCTTCTCTCTTCTCTTTTCCTCTCTTCTCCTCTCTTCCTTTGTTTGGTCTTCTCAACTATCCTATCTCATCCCTTTCCATCTCATCCCACCCCATCCCCTCCCATCCCTTCCGGTCCCGTCCATTCTGTTCAGTTCTGTTTTGTTTTGTTCTGTTCTGCTCTGTTCCAATTTCATTCTATTTTGTTCTGTTCTGGAGGCAATGCAATAGAGAAAAAGAGTACTGACTGAAGTCCAAGAACTAGGGTCCAAATTCCACCTCTCACATTCATTACCTGTGTGACCTTAGATAAATCAATTAGTCTCCTCCTCGGTTTGCAATTTCCTTATCTGCAAAGTGAATGGGTTGACCTCCATGGTCTCAGAGACCCCCTCCAGGTACACAGACTTAATCCAATCCAGCAAACGCCTATGGAACACCTATCTGGTGAAAGTACTGGGTGTGTAAAGACAAAAAAGGAAAGTGTCCCTTCTGTTCGAATGTAAATTCCTCTTGGGCAGAGATTGTTTCATTCTTGTTTCCCCAGGGGGCTAGCACTGTGTCCCGCAGATAGTAGGTGCTTAATGAATGTTTGTTGATGGATTAATTCCCTCAAGGAGCTGATTTTCTACTGGTGAAGGAAGTGGAAGAAATGCAAAGCCAAAATAAAAAGTCTGGACAAAGTAGCTCTTAAGCTCATCCCCACTCAGAGAGCACAGGACTGATGCGGGCTGTTTCCTATCTCTCATCATCCATCTTTTTATACCCCAAGCCCAGCCCCCTCCACAAATAGTAAGGGAAGATTGGGGGAGGGCCTCCCAAAAGAAGGACATTACTCAGGTGTGGGATGGAATCCTCAGCCCCCTCCTGGGCATTTATTTCTAAACCCTCAGTTTCACAGTGAGATAGCACCACAGTTAATAAATCAGAGGGTGCGTGTGGAAATTACTCAAGCCAAGCGAGCCCTGGATCTACGAGGAGCCTCTGAGGCTTCTGTGAAGGCAACCTTGCCAAAGACCCGGCTCTACATGAGGGGATACCCAAGGTTTCGAGGAAGGAGACACATTCCTTTCCTCTAAAGGTTCATCCTGGGCTGGATGTTGGAGGGAGTAGGACTTCTGAGACTCAATCAATCACCAAGCATTTATTAAAATCTTACTGTGTACCAGGCACAGTGCCAGGTGTGGGGTTACAAAAAGGTGAGTGGGATTCACAAAGTCCAAGGTCCAGGGACTTCTGCAAAAAGATGACTTACCTAAAACTCCCCCCTAAAACAATTCAGGGCTTAGCAGCCATATCCTATCATTAGACCCTTGGGTCTGTGTGAGAAAAGAGGCGTAAATGATACCCTGCGAGGCCAGACAACTCCATTCGATTCCAATCAATTAAACCAGGGTGTCCTAGGTGCCGGGCACTGTGCTAGATGCTAAGCATACGAAGACAAAAACGGAGAAATGAGACAGTCCCTACCCTGTAGGTGCTTTCACTTTACTGGGCAATACAACATGTACAGAGAGAATAAATACAATCTATAAACAGAATAAATGCACAATGAAAGGGCATGGGGGAAGGGCCAACAAACAGAGGAGTGAAGAAAGGCTTCCTGAAAGAGGTAGCGCTTAGGCAGAGGCTTGAAGGAAGAGGAAGAAAGAGCATTCCAGGTGTGAGGGCAGGTCATGGACAAAGGCGTGGAGTGTGAAAGAAACGGTGGGGAAAAGAAGTAGGCCAGCATGGGCGGGTCGTAAAAGGCATGACAGAGAATGATGTGGAATCACCAGGCGGGAATCTTTCTCCATCAATAAAATGGGTACAACGATATCTACTTTACTCTTCATAAGGTTGTTTGTGAGGAAGGCATTTTTTAAACCTTCGTGAGAGGAGGGATTAGACCTGAGATGTCAATAGTTTGCAAAGTCTAGAGTAAAGAAAACACCCTCTACCAAAGCGGGTCAGTAGCTCTTCTACAACCTACAGAGCAATGAGGCTTTAGGTGACCGTGTAGGGTCACCAGACTCTGTGTGGGGGGTGTGTGTGTGTGTGTGAAAGAGAGACACACAGAGACAGAGAAAAAGAAAGAAAGAGAGAAACAGAGAGAGAGAAAAGAGGAGGGAGATGAGGGAGAAAGGGGAAGGGAGGGAGAGCAGGGGAGAGAGACAGAGAAAGAGAGACAGAGAGAAAGAGACAGAGAGAAAGAGAGAGAGAGAGAGAGAGAGAGAGAGAGAGAGAGAGAGAGAGGAGGTAGGACATGAACCCACATCATCTTCCCAGCTTCTAAGCCAGCTCTCCATCTGCCACACCCCACTTTCTTTTATATAATTTTAAGGATATTGTTGTTGTAATTGTTACTATTTAAATGAATGATTATTCCTTGGGGTCTACAAAGCCAGATGTCTATTGAAAGGAAAGCTTTAGAGCAATTTAAAAAAAAAAAATTAAATTAGGATCATAAAGGGACCTCAAAGGTCACCTTAGCTCAATTCTCTCATTTGATGAGGAGGAAATTGATTTCTTAGAAGATTAAATGACTTGCCCAAAGCCACAAAGGCAGTGAGCATCAGAGGCAGAATTTGAACCCAGATCCTTTGACTCCAGAGGAGAGTACCCACTGAAGTGCCAGCCACTGGGTTTCCTTTCTTTCTCCCTCCTCTTCTTCCTTTCTCACAATTTCTCTTTTCCTTCCTTCCCTTTTCTCTTGTTCTGTCTCTTCTCTTTCCTTTTTTCTTCCTTTCTTTTTCTTCTTATCTTCCTTTCATTACTCCCTTCTCTTTACTGCATCTTCCCTCTCTCCCTGAAACATAGCAACTACCTTCTAAGTGTGATGAAATGCTGTACTTTCCAAAGGGAACACTACCTCAGCATACATTTGGGATGTACATTAGTGCAACTTCTTAGGCTACAATCCAGAGGAACCTTGCTCAACTCAAGAGAGTAGATACTGCCGGTCTTAAGGATTAGTGTCAAGTTCTTGGCTCAACTAACAGAAAAAAGTTTTCTTCTCCATGTGCCCTCCCCCGCCTTTGGCTTTCCACAGGACTTGGGGAACATCACGCTCGCCCTCTCAGCGCCTCAAGATTTGTGAGCATTTGAGGACAAGAATTACAAATCCACCATATGCTGGCTGGCTATAGTGGTCACACACACTAATTCAATCACTCATTTAAAAGGTGAAGCTGAGACAGTCCCTGGAGATAGGAGAAAACATGAAGAGAAAGCCAGGAAAGAATTACCTTGGGTAGTGAATCTTATAAATCTCCCCATGTTGCCAATAACTTGTCTTCAGTTTGGAGGGGTTTTTCTTTAATCATTTCTCATCTGTTAAGAGTGAGGAAGGATTTAGGCTAGCCAAGCTTGGGAAGGTTAAGCCGTGTTATTTCACTAGGGCAATAATACATGTGAGAATGCTTACGGTCAATTCCCACTTACCTACAGGTTAATAATACAGCCCTACAAGCCTGATCAGCAAATATGTGTATGTGTGTGTGTGTACATATACATGTGAGTGTTTGTATTGTGTATATATGTGTATATCAGAATTTTATATATATAACATATATAATAATACATATATAATCTATGTATATACAAAATGTATTTTACATATATACACATCTTATGCATGAATATATAGATATAGATAGATATAGATATAGATATATTCACATATGATTATTTGAGGAGGGAAAGACCACCAGCAATTGGGGGAATCAAAAAAGGCTCCTGTAGAAGGTAATTGCTAATATAGTCATTTAAAGCTTTAAAACTGTACTAAGACTTTTGGGACACTTTGCATCTCTATAGTACTTGAAGGTTTGCAAAAGGCATTACAAATGTGATCTCGTTCAATGCTCACAACCACTGGAGGGAGGTGCCATTTAATGTGCCCATTTTACAAATGAGGAATCAGGCTCAGAGAAGTTCAGTTACTTGCCCAGGGTCACACAGCCAGTAAAGCAGGTCCTCAGACTCATCTCTGTACTGGAATAAATAGGTATTCGTTGACTAATTCGAAGAGCGGTTATCTGACCTAGTTTGTGGTAAGAGTAAATGAATACAGAGGTAGTTAAGGTTAGAACATACAGTTAGGATTAGGGAAGAGGCACTGTTCTAAGCACTTCACAGATATTTTCTCAATTGAAATTGAGAGGGTTGGATATGGGTATGGGCTTCTGTGGGTTTCTTTATAGTTCCTGATGCAAACCTACAGGTGACAGATCTGTGTGTGATTGGCCCTAGATGGAAGGCTCAGCCATCAATTGCTTTTTATCACCAACAGAATGCCGTAGGACTAAATAAGATGCTGACCTGACTGTGCTAAGTTAGATGTGAAAGCATCTCCATTCTCTGTTGAGATTAAAGATGTCTCTCCTTTCACATGAGGGTGGAAAGCATGGGTGTTGGCTGCACTCATACCAGGTCATCCATGACCAATCTGCTAGCTGACCTTGCATGATCCCTACATTTCCTGTAAGTCAGAGCTATAACCAGGGTGAGGTGATGGAACACAAGCACCGAGAAGTCATTCTTCTTCCCCTCCCCCTCCATAGTTCTTCTGGCTCACCATCTGTATGTCTCATTTTACAGATGAGAAAACTGAGGCCCTGGTGTATGAAGTGTCTTGCTTAAGGTCACACAGGCAGTAATTACCCAAGGTAGGACTTGAATCCTCATTCTCTGACTCCAGAGCCAGGAATACCTCCATACCTTTGCTCTTCCCTTTGCTTTTTTGAGTCCTCTTGTCAAGGTACAGCTTAAATGCTGCCTCTTCAGTGAAGCTTTCTCTGCACCCCTAGCTAGACGTAATCTCTCCTCTGAACTCCCATGGACATTCCTATGGCCCTTACATGTAATCTTGTATAAGGTATTTTATATCTATCTATCTATCTATCTATATATACATGCTATGTAGATTGTGTGTGTGCATGTGTGTGTGTCTGTGTGTCTGTGTGGCTATAGTTATTAGAATTTGGAAGCAAAAGACCTGGGTTTGAATTGTCTCTGCCACTTAACTATCTGCGTGACTTTAGGCAAGATACAACCTCTCTAGCCTCGGTTTCTTCATATATAATAGAGATAGCCTCTGTCTGAGGTCCCTTCTAACTCTATTTCTATGACCCTATATATCTTCTCACTCTACACCCCTAAAAGTCCTCTTAAATGCTGAAATTTATGCAGCCTTGCCCAGCCCTTATGGAATAGAATGTTAGTAGGATTGCAGAGAGACAGGTACACTCATACATTGCTAATAGAATTGCAAATTGGCAGAATCTTTTCAAAGAGCCATCTGGCAGTCTGCTGTCAAAGTTATTTTAAAAATCATCCTTTTTTAACCAATTTCATTCTTGGAAATGCACACTAAAGACATAATCAAAAAGAATAAAAGCATTATCTGTTCAAAGATAGCTGTAGCAGCATTATTATTAATAGCAAAAATGGAAATATGTTTCATGTCCAGTGGGAATCCAAGGTTGCTTATTGTTCAGGGTGCTGCCTCTGTCTGCCTGCAAGCAGAGAGAAAAGGCCTCTTGGTACTGCTGTTCACTCACCTATGCTTAGGAAAAGCAACATTGTGAAAGAATGAAAAAGATAAAGAAAGGAAGGAAGGAAGGAAGGAAGGAAGGAAGGAAGGAAGGAAGGAAGGAAGGAAGGAAGGAAGGAAGGAAGGAAGGAAGGAAGGAAGGAAGGAAGGAAGGAAAAAGAAAGAGAAAAGAGAAAAAAACAACATAGAAATATTTAGGAACTGTAATCATGACTAACCATGATTCCAGAAAAGCAGATGAAGAAGCTATCCACATCTCCTGCCCCAAAGGTGATAGGCTCATGGTACATATATTTTTGGAGCATGGCCAGTGTGGAAGTTTGATTTGCTTAACTATGTGTATTTCTTACAAGATTTTGTTGTTCTTTTCTTTTATAAAAGAGAGAGAGTGGGGAGGAGAAGGGCAAAAATCAATTTTGTTCATGAAAAAATAAAATTTAATTTAAAAAGAGAAATCTCTGAACTCCAAGTACCAGCCCCATTGCCTTCCCAAAGAAGGGAATGTTCAGGTGAGACTCTTCAGGCTAGAGGCGCCCCAAAATTAGGAGTTACCCAGTTCCCAGACAGGGGTGTCCATTATTCTGAGGCAAGCAGGGGGGCCATGTTTTGCAGAATTCTACAACTCAGACCCTGGGTCTAGGTGGAATTGGTAGGGGCTTGTAGTCAACTGAGGGAGACCTGAAATAACTTGGAAATGAATGAACTTTAAGTGAGGTAAGAAAGGTTTAGAATAAATGTCTCAGAAAGAAGATTAAGATCTCTAAAAATCTCAGCCAAGGAGAATCACCAGCTCTCTCCCTCCCTCCAGAAGGACCTTTCTAAATGTAACCATGTTTATTCAAAAGGTTTTAGGGGAGGGATGAGGGGGATGGGAGGAGGGAAGGAGCCACTGTCTCCTAATGATAAAGAAGGAATGATGGAACACCCCACTGGAGGGAGATATGCTCTGTGTCTCTAGGACTGCCATTATCCTAGAGCCCAAGACAGAGAGCTCAAAGGTGGCCAGAGCAGGGGAGTAGGTGAGAGGCCAATGGTTCTCTGGAGCCACATCTGGGACCAGAAGAAGTCCTTGGGTCTTTATTTCTCACACTCTTTGCCCTGGGGATGTTATCTATATTCCCTGCATGGCTTGATCTGCCTCAACCAGGAGAATAAAAAGGCTTTGGAAGCCATCTGGTCCAAATCCAACCACTTTATGTTACAGATGATGAAACCGGCCCAAGCGGGAGGTGTCACATCGGGTTTCCAACCCAGAATCTTCTAATTCCAGAACCAATACTCTTCCTTCTGTTCTAATTATTATCATTTTTATATATTTGTTTTGCTCCCGCACACACACACACCCAGTACCTAGCATAGGGTTCTTCTGTACAATGGGCGCTTAATTAATATTTCTTAAATTGAAATTATTAATGAGGATGCACGAAATGATCATTGCTGGCATTTATAGACATGTACTCTTATTTGACCCTCACAACCACCCTGTGAGATGGGTGCCATCGTTAACCTGACTTCACAGATGAGTAAACTGAGTCTCAGAAATAAGACTTACTTGAGAGGGGCCTAACTAATGCTTCTGGAGCCCTTGGAGGCATGGGAAAATGGTAGGCCTGGATTATATAGCACTTGGCCCCCAGAAATGCTTTTCCATTCACTTATTACCTCCAGGGTCTAATACAGGCTGTCCTCAAAGTCTTAGTGCAGTCATAGCCTTAGGACTTTTAGGACACCTATACAAAGTTTCTTTGGCTTCTGAAACCATTCACAGCCTAATTCCAGCCCCCCTACCCTTGCACCCTTAACCTACAGACTCTAAAATTCAAGAAAAAATGGTCTTCTTGCTGCCCCTGGCACAAGATGTGTTCCTTGCCATCTCCATGTCTGTTCACTGTGCCTGGAATGCACTCCCTCCTCCCCTCTACCTTCAGCATTTAGCCTAAATGCCATCTTCTCCATGAAGGCTTTCCTGATTGGCCCAGCTTCCAGGGCCTTCCTCCAAAAATGATCACGAATTGATGTATTTATAGATATAGATTTATATAAATATATATAAATAAGTAAATGTGTATATATGTATATACATGTGTATAGACAGACAGACAGACAGACAGACAGACAGACAGACAGACAGACAGACAGACAGATAGATAGATAGATAGATAGATAGATAGATAGATAGATAGATAGATAGATAGATAGATAGATGTTGTCTCCTTGAAACTGGGAATGATGGCCCAAGCCTGTGGTACTGCAGGAGGCTGTGGCTGGTGGATCACTTGAGTTTGGGAGTTCTGAGTTACAGCTGGGCTAAATCCCACTAAATCGGGCATTGCTCAGATGGTCAGCCCTCCAGAGCAGAGGGCCGCCTAAGGAGGAGCAAACCTGCCAGCTTCAGAAAAACATCACAGGTTAAAGCTTCAGAAATCAGCACTGGCATCTGGCCTAGCCATGAATGGCCCTGGGACTTCCAACCAAGACAGAGAAACTCAATCTCAAAAAGACAGAGAGAGAGAGAGAGAGAGAGAGAAAGGAAAGAAGGAAGGAAGGAAGGAAGGAAGGAAGGAAGGAAGGAAGGAAGGAAGGAAGGAAGGAAGGAAGGAAGGAAGGAAGGAAGGAAGGAAGGAAGGAAGGAAAGAAGGAAGGAAGGAAGGAAGGAAGAAAAAAAGAACAAAAGCCTCTTGAGGGCAGGAATTATTTTGCTTCTTTTTTTGCCTTTGTTATCATCGACATCTAGCACTCACAGTGCCTGGCACACAGTAGGTGCTTAATAAATGATTATTGCTTTATCCATCCTCCATTTAACCTCTAAAGTGATTTTCCTAAAGCATAGATCTGATCATGTCACTCTACTACTCAGTCAACTGCAAAGGCTCCCTATTGCCTCCAGCATCAAATACGGAATCTTCAGGTTGGTACTCAAAGCCCTTAGTAAGCAAGCCCCACTCCTACCTTTCCAGTCTTCTTACACCCTATTCCCCAACATGTTCTCTTCGATCTAGTGGCATTGGCCTCCTGGCTGTTCCACAAACAGGACCCTCCATCTCTTAGTTCTGGGCATTCCCTCCAGCCGTCCCCCATGCCTGGACCATTCTCCCTCCTCTGCTCCCCCTATTGTTCTTCCTAGCTTCCTTCAGGTCCCAACTAAAATCTCACCTTCTACCAGAAGCCTTCCCCAATTCTTCTTAATTCCAATGCCTTCCATCTATTAATTACTTCCTAGTTTTTCTGCATATAAATTGCTGTGTGTGTATGTAAATGTATATGTATATGCGTGTGTGTGCATATATATATGTATGTGTGTATATGTGCATGTGTATATATATATATGTATATATGTGTATGTGTGTGTATCTTTGCATATTGTCTCCCCATTAGATTGGGAGTTTCTTGAGGATGGGTCTTTTGCCTTTCTTTGTATCCCCAGTGCTTATACAGTGCCTGACTCTGAGAAGGAGCTTAATAAATGTCGATTGAGTGATTGATTGGCAAACATTATGCCCTTCTAACATACCCTTCCTGGGGACACTGAGTCACTGATGCTGGAAGGAATCCTTTTTCTCAATTGGAAGACCCCTGAGTTGGTCTGGTTGGATCTTCAAGTTGGACACTCAGGTCCTACTGCCTCACAGCTCCCGCACCGCTCCCCAGCTCCTTAGCACAAAAGCTATCCTTTCAGACCTTGGGCTGCCACGGGGAAACAGAGGTATTGCCACAATCCCTGCAATTGCAAAATCACAAAAGTGGCACAGGAAGACAGACACGCAAAAGGGGAGAGAGAGGGAAACTCTCCCAGCAGCCCCTGGGGCAGCACCAGGATCAGCTAACTAATTCATCCACCCCCACTGCTCTAAGGTCTCTGGTTTGCTAGAGGCCAGCTCCTTTATCTAAGGCACTCCGAATCAGCATCTTTCTGGAGGTGTTGCCCCTTTTAAATAAAAGCATTTTTTCCTGCCTTAAACACACACACACACACACACACACACACACCCATGTTCAACCCTCCTATAAGTATAGATAACGGTTTACCCACTTAGCTTCCTGTTCGGCTTTTTTCTTCCTTTTTCTTTTTTCTGGGGGAGTCTTATCTTCAGATTCATAGGGAGGTTATGCATTGGGTTGTTTACCATTCTGTGGCAGTTATGATGAAGAAAGTTTCCCTCTTGAAGACCAAGGAGCACAGAGAAGATTAGTCAATCCTCTGCTATCCAAACTAGCAGAGCAGGGGCCCGTCCACCGGTCATCCCTCACCATGGGACCAGCCCATGTCCCTGGTAACATCCCTGACTCTTCTTCTCCAAAGTCTCTCCTTGGTTCCATGGCATAACTATTCCCAGACATTCTGTGCTGGCCTACTAATTTTCAACTTTTTGGAGGAGCTGGAAAGGACTTTGGTGGCCAAGTAGTCCAACTGACCCATTTTACAGATAAAGAAACTAAGGCCAGAATTGGTTGTGACTTGCCCAAGATCGCCCAGGTAGCAGTCAGGTTTTGAACTCATAGGATGGCAGGATTTGAAGCTAGAAGAGACCTTGAAGGTCAAGTTCGGTCCTTCCCTTTTACTGAGAAAACTGAGGTGGACACAGCTCGGGTGACATGTCAAGGAAGACGCAACTAGGAAATGTTTGAGGCAAAATTTGAACCCAGGTCCTCTCAGTCCAGAGCTAGGGCTCTTTCCTCCATACCACACTAAGGTGTGAAAGTAGACATCTGTGCAAATCTGCATACACTGCACAAGTCAGGAAAGGAGCGCCAGTCACAAAGAACAGGGTGAGAAGATAAAGTGGATATGAAAATGTGGACACAAGGAAAATAGGCTGGTGAAAGAGACAGCAGCTGGGAGATTTCTGGGTGAGTGTGGCACTTCCCTGAAGCAAGGCAGTGCTCCCCAAAGAGGTGTCCCAGAAAGGGCTGAGAACCCAGTAGAAGTAGAGATGGCGAAAAACAGAGGCTGGGGTAGATACTGTAGGCAGGCAGCCAGAATTCACAGAATTTAAGTGTTCATTCGGTTGGTCCAACCCCTACCCAAAGAGGAATCAATCAGTAAGTTAATGGCATTTATTAAGTGCCTATTGTATGCTAGTCACTGTGCAGGGCTCACAAAAGCAAAAGCAATCCCTGCCCTTGACGAGCTTACATTCTATGGGGGAAACAACATGTTCATGTATAAGTAAATGCAGAATCTAAATAAAGTGAGTTCTGTTTATTCATACCTCTAGTTCTGCTGTGCTGTGCCATCTTACTGTGATTGGGCTCATTTTTCTCAATGGGCCTGCTCCAGACCAGGAGTCACATTTCTGATACTCCCTTCTGGGCATACAGAGAGAGCATGGCTGCCCCTCCTGGCCTCTGCCTTTCCCTTAGGATGTTGTCACCATCTGGGCATCAGCTATAGTCTTTGGGACAAAGCTATCAGCTCCCAGGAGTCTTAGTCTTAGTCCCAGGAGCTAACCTTTTTTGGAACAGTGAAGACAGCTGACTACTTAGATCCTACAAGTGTTTTTAGTCTGCCTTTGAACATACTTTCTTCAGCAAACAAGGTACACATCCCTGATCCAAACCTCTATCTATCTTATTGTTAGAAAGTCCCTTCTAAGGCCAGTCAATTCCTGGTTGTCAATTTGGATTTCCTCTCAGACCGCTTGAGACCTGGACCTGGACCCCACAAAGATCATGTGAAATCTAAACTCCTCACCTTTCTTCAGGGCCCCAATATCCTTTGGGTCTGCTATGGAAATGAATGGGAGGAGAAAGACAAAAACCAAAAAGCTAGAGAACCCACTGAAAGGTTATCACACTGTATGGCAAACCCTTTGCTCTAAATTCCTGCATTTCCCATGTTAATGTGACCATTAATAACCCTCCTAGGCTCTGAGCCATGAATATAGATGAGAGCTGCATTGTACAACCCAGCATAATAGAAAGAGGAATGGACGGCGGCCAAGGAGACCTGGGTTCTGGGCCCCCATTCTGCTGCAAATTAGGTGTGTAACTTTGGGCATACTCAACCTCTCTGGGCATATTGACTTATTGATAGGATCCTAGAATTCTAGATAAAGAGAGGACATCAACCACCTTACCGTACAGCTGAGATGAGATTTGAACCCAGGTCCCCTGACACAAAATCCATTGCTACTTCCATTGAACCAAAGCACATGAGACAGTGACAAACACTTGATTTGGAATCCCAAGGAGAGGGATAAGGACAGAACCTATGATTTCACTGGAATAGGGAACTCTTGGTTGAGGACACTCCTTCTATCAATGCAGGCAAACATCTTTTCTGCAACTTACCATTTTAGAGAATTGCCTAGAATAAGTGACTTGTCCAAGGTCACACTACCAGGATATGCCAGGCTGTGGTTTCTAATCCCATTTCCACTACTACCTGTGGGGCTCTGAACAAATAATTCACTCTGCCTCAGTTTCCTCACCCGTAAAATGAGAGGTTTGCATTAGATCTCTAAGGTCTCTTCTGGGCCCAAATTCTGCAATTTAATATTTGGAGGATCCAAGAAAAAAAAGAGTTGTTTCTGGGGTGGTAATCTTTCCCTGATGCCGTCATCCCAGGGTATTAGCTCTGTACCAGCTTTCTGTCATTTACAAATGGAAGGAAGAAAAGGGCACTCTGTTTTGTGGGTATGTTTCATTTTTTAACTCATACCCAGGAAGGATTAGAGGGGAGGAAGGCTTTTCAAGGGCCCTGGTGCTAGATAACAAGCAAATGTCTCAATCCTCTATTTGGCAAGGAAGAAAGTTTCCTACTGTATTCAAATCAAGTATATTTGCTTCTCCTAGCTCCTTTGTCTAGTCCTGCCATCTATTGCTCAAATTGCCCACTAATTCTTTCAATTTACATTATTCATAAAGAGCAGAGCTAACTCAAATCCATCTTCAGAGAGATTGTAATGCAAACAATTTTCTGTGGGGGCAGAGGGAAAAAAATCATAATTACAAGACAAGACAACAGCACTTAGAGTGAAATATCAGTTCTATGGGACCAGCCTGGAGAGATCTCATACAAAAAAAAAAGTGTCTCTGGAAAGAAACGGGATGAAACAGCCCAGCTGTCATTGGGCCACTTGTTCCACTCATTCAGTAGTGGGAATGGCAAAGCCCTACTATGTGCTAGGCACACACTAAGCACACACACATGTCAGGAGGGGTTAAGGGTAAAACTGTAGGAGCACAGAATTTCATAGGATCAGAGATTTAAAATTAAAAAAGATCTCAGAAGCCATCTCTCATGTTATAGGAGAAGAAACAGGGTCACACCTCTAGAAAGTATTCAAGACACTGACTTCAAACCCTATTCTCTTTCCTCTATACCAGGGCTGTCCAAAATGTGGCCTGCCACCTGCATGCTGCCCACAGTGTGATTTATGCAGGCCACCTACAAACATAGAAATTTACATAAATGCTTTAGTAAATGAAGCCAAGCTACCGCAGAGCTCTCACTAAAATGGCAGATCAAAATATATTGTCTATTTTTTCAATAAAAACCTAAGGTTAGACATCCCTGTTCTGTACCATAATGTGTTCCCGATGCTGTCATCCAAGGTGTTATACAACCCTACTAGCTTCATGTCATGTGTGAATTTGATGAACATATCATCTATGCCTCCAAGTAAGGCAATGAGAGAAAATATTAAACATAATGCCAAGGATAGATTCCCAGAACTCTCCGCTAGAGAGCTTTCCTTGAGGTGGCATTAAGTATCAGTCACTCAAACAGTTCTGAACAGGTCTATTGTTGGTGAACCCATAGTGGTGCTTAGCAATCACCATTTCCTTTTCTAAATGTTCACAAGCCAGTCCTTTAGTATGTTCTAAGATATTGGCAGGAATCAAAATCAAACCCACCAGAAGATGAGTTCAGTCTGTCAGTCCAATGGGCTCAATATTTCTGGTTTACCAGTCTCCATCTAGGTGGTGCTAAAGTGGATAGAGACTGGAAGACTCATCTTCCTGAGTTCCAATCCAGCCTCAGACTCTTACTAGCTGTGTGACTCTAGGCGAGTCACTTAACCCTGTGTGCCTTAGTTTCCCCATCTGTAAAATGAGCTAGAGAAAGATAGGGCAAACTACTTCAGTATCTCTGCCAAGAAAACCTCAAATGGGGTCATGAAGAGTCAGATACGACTGAAAAACTCCAGTCCTCTCTCTGAAGCCCTTCCGGTTCTTCCCACTCCCCACCCCCTGCCCACCAAGCATACCACCCTGCCCCTAGGCAAAGTGTTCTCTCATGGCTCATATTTTCCTGTATCATTTTGCCTGGATTGTCTTTTGCCTCATCACACCCAGCCAGTGCTTTCTCTCCCCTTTAGTAAGCACCTTGAGGGCAGGAACTATGTCATCCTTTATCTTTACCACCTGGCACAGTAGATTGTAAATATTAGCTGTTGTTTGTTGAATTATATCAAGCTAAAATTTGCTTCTTTATGGTATCTGTTGTGCCTAGCTCGATCCTTTCAGGTCAAGCTGAATAAAGCTAATCTCTCTCCAATATGACAGCCCTTCAATGATGTAAGAACAGTATTTAAATTCCTCCTAAGTCTTCTTTTATCCAAGCTACACATCCTCATTCCTTTCAACTGATCATTATATGTCATAGCTTTCTGGCCCTATCTACCCCAGTCCCTTTCCTCTGGACTCCTTCCTCTCTTGCTCCTCTTCTCCTGTCTTCCTGAAAGTATGGCACCTAAAATATAACACAATAGTACAGGAGGGCTCCTACCATGACGAAGCACAGAGTTGTGCATTAGAGACATTCTTCTGTCTTTCCACATGACACAGTGGGGATAAGACCATATTTGTGTGGTTTAGCTACCAAATGTAATTGGTTATTCCTCATGAACTTAGAGTGAATTTTTTTTTTAGCCAAAGCGTGGGACTTTACATTTATCCCTGATAATTTCATCTTAGCAGAGTCAAACGAAGAGAACAGAAGAACATAGTGCATAGAGAACTGGCCTTGAAGCCAAGCAGGCTGGGGTCCGTGTTCTTCCCATGACACCTATGCTATGTGACCCTGGGCAAATCATTTGACCCTTGAGTGTGCTAGGCAACACTCTCAGACTCTAAGATCTGCATTGGGAGAATGAGTTATGATGTCATCAGGGAGTTCCCTGTATCAATGAAAACACAAGTCCATTCTTTATCACTGATCAGCCCATCTTTTCAGGCTATTGATATCTTTTCAGAGGCCAATGCTCCCACCCATTGCATTAGCTACCCTTCCCAGCCTCAGATCATGAGTGTATTTGATAATGATGGCGTTAATTCACATTTATAAAATACTTTTAAGCTTTGCAAAGTATCTTCCTTTGCAACCTGACAAACTATACTTTTCCTTTAGCCAAGCCATTCCTTCATCCAAATCATTGATAAAATGTTAGAAAGAATATGACCAAGAGACACACATTCTGGATAACATCAATAAACTCCTTTGGGGCATCTAGATAGCACAGTGGATAAAAACCGGTCCTGAGTTCAAATCCAACCTCATAAGCAGGTTCCCCAACCCTGACCTAAGCCATTCATATCTCTTCATCTCATCCACAAGTTTAGCAGGAGACACTTTGTCAAACGCCTCATTGAAATCCAGGTATTGTCAATCTATAGCATTCTCTTCATTTACCAGACTGGGAACCTCGTCCAAAAAGGAGCTTGGTGGGGAGGGGAGAGAGGGAGGCTGGTCTGGCAGGATTTTATTTTGACAAATCCACCACTCTGGTGAATCTTTAATTCATTGAAGGGATCTGACTGTTCTTTTCCCATGCCTTCACTTATTTGGGATTTAAACATCTTGTTAAACATTTTTGTTCTTTCCTTCTCAGTCCAAAGATCATTCTCCTTGGCAGAGGAAACAGAAGCAAAGTAAGAATTGAGTGTAATAAAAAAAAAAAAAAGCAAGAGAGAAACAATTCACCACTAGCACTTTCTTGTCCGTCTCTTATTATTGCGCACTTATCTGCTACAAGCAGGGAGAGGCACAATGCTGAGGGCAGACTGTGCCAAGTGAGGAGGTAACGTGCACCCCAGAAAGTACAGCCCATGTCCCTGCTACATAGCCCACAGTACCCTCAGCCCCCCACTCCCACCACTGGGAAGAGGTGGAACCCTAGTGTTCCATGACCATGGATCACCTTGGGGAGGAAATGGGCCAGCCTCACCCCTGCCCAGGATGTTAGTACCCTTGGACAAAGTCCTAATAGCCCCATGTTACTTATGCCTTTGTTCCTGAAGGTTACCCATACCTACCTTTTTTCATTTAATTTCAAAAACTGTTTTATTGGAGTGTAACAAGGGCTGAACTCAATGGAATGTATGTGGGTCTAAGCTCTCTGGGAAGTTTCTGGGGCACGTATGGCTTATTACTGAAGGACTTGGTGCTTTGGCATGAGGCAAAACCCCTGGTAGACCCTTGGGGGCATCCCATGGCAGCCGCAAAAGAGGAGAGACAGCCTTTTCATCTTCCTTCTTTCAAGAGAGTTCCCATGCCAGCAGCATGGTAGCCTTGGGCCGTGTGGCTGCTAGTGCTGGGGGTCAGCCAGGAAAGCAAGAAGAGGGTCCTGGAAATGAGGCCTTTTTTGTTATCTCTATTTCCTCAGACTACCTCCCTCTAGATACACACACACACACAAACACACACAGTGTCACCTTGGAGTCTCTCATTCCACAATCAGAGTAATAATGTCAAGACTGGAATTCTATAAGACAGTTTCTAACACAAAGCCACATAATCCCTCACTCCATGCAAAGTGACTTCCCCACTTTGATCATCTCAGCCCAATTTGCAGCTAGTTTTTTTTTTTCACTATTGTGAAATCACCTGAGTGTGGCAAAATCTAAAAAATTCTAATTGGGAAAAAATACCAACAAGGCCCCGTGTCATGAAGTCAAATTCCAACAACAGTTGAGCAAACATTCCTTGATAGCCTCCTGTGTTCAGAGCACTGGTCCCAGGTGCCAGGGGAACTACAAAGAAAAGGCATGAGCCCTGTCCTCAATGGTTCACCATCTAATAAAGAGCTCTCCAGCCTCACCAGATCACTGCCTAGGCGATCCCTGATAGGATCAGAAAAGGATAAACACAGAGATGGAGGCCATGTGCTTCTAGCTGCCATGGTGAGGTAGGAGACAGGATTTAATTAAGGCTGCCTCACTCAGAACTGTGTAGGGAAGAAAGCCATAAAGGTGCTTTAAGAGGCACGGGGCATGCTAAGATTCGCCCCTCCTGGTGGGTTATACAGAACACGTGCAGATCCCTGCTGGGTTCCAGTCCACCAGGCGGAATTCCGGGAATCTACTCCCAGCCCTTGATGACTGGAGGAAGAGTGGGGGTTTTACTTCGTGATGAAGAAAAGTCCTCCTCTGCTGAGTGGGTAGGACCAATGACTCAGACGCTGCTGAAATGGGACTTGGTGCATAGACAAAAGGGTGACCCAACTCCCCATTGCTTTCCTCAAGGGAGACTAAACTGTTCTGAGCTGTCTCTTGGGAGCCGGATAGGGGAAAGGCAGCCACCCTGTCTCCCACTCAGTCACGCCAATGGGAGCGAGTGGCCGCCTCTGATCCTTTGCATTTTTCCTTTTGTAATTTAAGATGAAAGGAGCATAGAAAGATGTGATTATCTAGGTGGTGACTTTGTGAGGTTCAAAATAAATCCAGAGGTCTACAGCTGCAATATCTACCAGAGTGGCAGTGGCCAATGACGATGGAAGTGGCCACATCGGGAATGGAAATACACAGTGAGGACAGATGGCTTCAACCAATCTGACTCCTCATGGCATCAGCCTAGGTTTCATCAACTGTAAAATGGGGATTATAATAGCACTTATTTCATAGGGCTGTTGTGAGGATCTAGTAACATAATGTCATTACAAACCTTAAAGCAACATGGAAATATTAGCTGTCTTTATCACTTGGGACACTTAAATACTATCATACAATTATTATTATCATTCAATAGACACTTCCTGATGGTGGCTGGGCAGGGGGAAAGGGTAGAGGTGGCAAGGAAGACGATGTGTTGAATTCTACATGAAGTCACTTTGTCTTTATAGCCCCAGAGCCTCGCACCACCCAGGCACATATTATTAGGTGCTTAATAAACTCTCACTGATTTATTCAGATCTCCTCAAATACCTCCATTGACTCATTACTTATCTTTTTCATGGTGTGTTACTAGAAGATAATAAGTTCCTTGAGGGCAGGGGCTGCTTCATTTCTGTTTTGGAAGTCTCAATGCATACCCCAGTGCTTAGCATATAGTAAATGCTTAACAAATGCTTATTGACTGATTACTTATCTGTGTACATGTTATATTCCTTGGTGGACTTTAAGCTCCTTGAGGGCAGGCAACGTTTTGTTTAAGTCTTAGTAGGCCTAGGGACTAACGTATAACAAGTGCTTAATAAACCCCACCAAGGGCACAGAGAATTCACCAGTGGGTCATGAGGTTGGAATCAAGACACCCTTCCCCTACCCAATTGTCTCACAGGTACTTGGGCTGTCATAGTACAGTAGAAAAATGTAACATCTGAGGACTGGGATTCAAATCCCAGCTCAGTCACTTATTCCCCAACAGACTTTAGGCGGGTCCATTAAGCTCTCTGGCCTCAGTGTCCTCACCTGTAAAAAGAGACAGTTAGACTAGATGGTTTCTGAGATTCCTTCTAGCTCTCAATGTCAAGATTCCCTTCAGTCCCAGGAACAAAGCCGAACCAACCCACCAGTCTTTATTGAGTTCAGTAAAGTCAAATCAAGTCTGGGTTCAAGGCCCAGCTCCAACAACCACCTGGCTATCTCTCTAAGCCTCAGTTTCTTCATCTGTTAAAAAAATTAGGAGAATAAGATTTGTGTTAGAGAATTGGAAAGCACTTGGGACATTAACCATGTGACCTTGGGATTTAATCTTCCTGGGCCTCAGTTTCTTCCTACGTAAAATGGAGGGGCTGGACCAGATGGCCTCTGAGGTCCCTTCCAGCTCAAGATCTGGGATTCTAAGTCACTTACACTTCCAGGGTCTCAGTTTCCTCATCTGTAAAATAAGAGGTTTAGTCTAAGTGCTTCAGAAGCTCCTTCTGGCTCTGGATTTGTTATTCTGTGAAACTTTTCTAGAAATATTAGCTGCTGCTGGTGTTAGCAGAGTAAGAGTCAAGTGAACAAGCATTAAATGAATTGCCTACTGTGTGCCAAGCATTGTGTTAAGTGCTAGAGACCCAGGGAAAAGCAGAAACATGAGCTGTGCCCTCACAATCTATTGGGTGAAACACCACAAACAAGGGTGAATGGCACTCCACATACCAAGTAGATTGGAGATAACCTCAGAGGATGCTTTAAAGAGAGCGGAGGGAATGCAGTAGACTGGAAAGGTTTCCCATAGAAGGTGCAAATTTACCTGGGACTTGAAGGAAGTGATGAGGGCCGAACACGGGGACAGAGAAAATGCCCAGCATCAGAAAATGGAATGATACGAGTCATTGGATTAGATTACTATGAAGGAGTAAGGTATCAGAATATTAGAAAGGTAGAGGGAGCAAGTTATCAAGAGCTTTAAACGCCAAACACAGGATTTTATGTTTGATACTAGAAGTAGGAGGGAATCACGGAAGTTTACTGAATCGGGGAATGACCTGATCAGACTGGAGCTTTAGGAGAATCACTTTGGTGGCTGAGTGGCAGATGGACTGGAGTGGGAGGGCCTTGAGGCATTGAGGATTACAATAATCCAGGTGTGATGTGAGGAGGGTCTACACCAGGGTGGGGGCGGTGTCAGAAAAGAGGAGGGGGCGTATTGGAGAGATGTGATGTGAGAATACAATGGACAGGCCATGTCTTGTCTGCCCACATTCCCCCTACCCCCATCCTCTTGTAAAGGAAACCAGCTCTGGGTTCACGGGCACCCTTTGCGGTCTCGTCTCCCAGCCTGAGCACTTTTCACAGCCCCAAGTGTTGCTAGGCAATTTTCTTACAGTTCTCTCTCTTCTTATTTTCAGAGTCAAGCTAGTATTTTTCCAAAGCCTGGCCCCTGCACCTTCTCCAAAAAGGCACAGCCCTTCCCAAATTGCACCTGGGACCTTTTCATCAGTGGGCGGGAAGAACTCCACCCCCACCTCCGCCCCCTATGGTGTGCCGTGGAAAACTTCGGCATTTACAAGCGTGTTTCTGCCGATGGAAAAGTCGGGGAAGCGCCGGGCTCAAAGCATCATCAGGGCAGGGCCTCATTCATTCATCCACCAACTATTCAGTGACTCGGGGCAAGGTTTCTTTTCACCTGAACCTCAGTTTCCTCATCTGGAAAATGGTGATCATAATCCTCAAACTAGAGGCAAGTGTCTGAAAAGATCATTGGTTTGGGAGTCAGAGGACCTGGGTTCTAATTCTGCTCTTCTATTTACTACCTGTGAGATCTTGGGCAAGTGGATTCACCTCTCTGGGCCTCAGTTTCCTCATCTGTGGAACAAGAGAGCTGGACCCCATGGCCTCTGAAGTCCCTAACAGCTCTGGAGCTAGGTGTCTGATTTCTTGTGAGTAACCCCCTTCATAAACCTTAAATAAATATAAGTTACTATTATAATTACGAACTCCTAAGATCACAACACTAGAGAAGGATGCCTCTCGGGTTACAGATGAAGAAACTGAGGCACAGAGAAATAAAGTGATTCCCAAAGCCATCTGGGTAATAGACGAGATTTGAACTCAGGGCCTGGAGCTCCTGACCCACTGTTACTTCCACTATCCCCAGCAGGATCTTGGTCACCAAAGAGGATTAAAAAAATGAAAGAGTCTGCACCTTCAGAGGCTAACTCTCCTTAAGGGGAAAAGTTTACACACACGCAATAATAACATTATTCCACCATCAGCTCCTGAAAGGAGAATCCAAGCATTCAGAGATCTCTGTGATCCCAATCAAGAAATATTTGCTGACGAAGCAGAGATAAATAATAGCTGGGCAGCTAGGTGGTGCAGTGGATAGAGCCCTGGGCTTAGGAGACTCATCTTCCTGAGTTCAAATCTGGTCTCAGACACTGCCTAGATGTGTAACCCTGGACAAGTCACTTTACCCTGTTTGCCTCAGTTTCCTTATCTGTAAAATGAGTCAGAGAAGGACATGGCAAACCACTCGAGTATCTTTGCCCAAATGGAGTCACAAAGAGTGAGACATGACTGAAATGCTTAACAACAACAAATAGCTGGGTCCCTCTCCTCAAAAAGTTTGCAATCCAGGGGAGAGGGGATATAAGACATACAAAGTTTTGTAGGAACCTATATCTGGAGCTGGGGTGGACGTAGAACGCTTCTAATCCAAGCCTCTCATTTTGCAGATAAGAAAGCTGAGGCCCAGGGGAGGGCAATGGAGAATGAGTTAGGATCATAGGAAGGACCTCAGAGACCATCTAATCTGACCCCTTTATTTTATAGATGAGAAACCTGGGGTTTGGGGAGCCTCCCAAGGTCATCCTGATAGAAAGCATCAGAGACAGGATCTGAACTCAGGTCCTCTAACCCCAAAGCTAGTCTGCTCTTTCCTTTCTACCACACTGTTTCTGTATTTAGAGAAAACAGAGAAAATAACCTCTTCAGTCAGGGGATCAGGGAAGGCTTCATGGAAAGGATAGCATCTGATCTGGGTCCTGAGAGATAGCTGTACATTTCAATAAGCAGAAACAAGAGAATCATCTATTCCAGGGGCAAGGAGCTATGTGAGCAAAGAAAAGGGAAGGATGTGGGGAAGGACCTTGAAAGGGGGCTAAGATCGGAATCAGCTAAGACAAATGAAAGCAGCTCAATGTGGTCAGAGCCAAGGGTTTGTTTTAGGGAGAGGGGATGGAAAAAAAGGTTAGAAAGATGAGACAGGGACAGATTGTAGGAAGCAGAGCTTTTTTGTCAGCCTAAGGAGTCAGGACAGAACTCTGTGAGAAACAGGGGAATGTTTCTGAGCAGGAATGAGTGATCTGAATAACTATTTAGGAAGATTAATCTGGAGGCCCCTAAAGGGAAGATTGGAGGGAATGATGGGAACTGAAGGTCAAGAGAAGTAAGGAAGCCATTGCCATTGCTTATTTGGTTACTAAAGTTTCACTGATGTTGCCTTTACCCCCCCCCCAAAAAAAAACCCCAACTCTTCTTAGGAGACATTGGGTGACACTGGAGATATATCTGTGTGGCCAGCCCTTGGGGATGGGGGGAGGGGTAGAATTCAATTCAGCCAGTTCTGTCTACTATGTACAAGGCACTGTCCCTTCTACATAACATTCTATCCTATTGTTTTGGGACCTGCTATCTCCTCCTACCCCTTCCCAGTTCCCTTTGGAAATCCTTAGCTTCTTTCAAGAAAATTACAACTTCTTACATAATAGCCAAGGTATTTATTTTCTGGTCCCTCCAGTGGTTAGGTTTCTCACTTCCTTCTCAAAAATGACTTTAGGTATATTTTCTAATCTGTACATGTTGTATACACATGTTTACACACATACATACAACCAGTAGAATATAAGGCTATTGAGGTACTATTTCTCTCTCTCTCTCTCTCTCTCTCTCTCTCTCTCTCTCTCTCTCTCTCTCTTTCTCCCACTCTCTCCCCCTTTCTCTTCCTTCCTTCCTTCCTTTCCATCCCAAGCACCTGGAACACAATGGGCACCCAATACTGGTTGAATGGGAGGCACTTACTGAAAGTGGGGAACAGCCTAAACTATTGCAATTGCCTTCTAGTGGTTCTCCTTGCCTCAAATTTCCCCCACCCCAGCCCACCCTCCTCTCAGCTGCCAAAATGGTCTTCCTAAAGTAAAGGTCTAACCATGTCAGCCACTTTCTGGCCCCAATGACCTCCCATTGGCTCCCTGTTCTAGGATGAAATAGAAACTCCTCTTGCTTTTAAAGCCCTTTGCTGGCTCTCTTCCTACCTTTCCAGTCTTCTTATATCTAACTCCCCTCCCTACAGTGCAGCAATACTGGTCTTCCTTCTGCTCCTCACCCCAAACTCACCATTTTCCATTTCCCCAACTTTGCAGTGACTGCTTCCTCTCTCCTCACCCTGCCCCCAGCCTGGAATGTTCTCCTTCCTCACCTTCACATTTTAGTTTCCTCGCCTTCAAGTCTTATGTCAAATCTCATCTTTTACAGGAAGCATTTCACAGAAGCCCCAGTTTCCAGTGCCTTCCATGTGAGAGTAGCTTTCCTGTATGTGTCTGTGTATATGTATACACACATATATATTACATACACGCATATACGTGTATATGTATGTGTGTATTGTATGCACTTATATATATAATACGCATATATTTGTATATTATATGCATGTATATCTATACCCTGTATATATCTGGTACATATATAGTTGTTTTCAAGTTGTCTTCCCCCACCAGAATATGAGGTCTTTGGGGGCATGGTGACCTGGTTTTTGTCTGTCTTTGTATCCCCAGCCCTTAGCAAAGTGCCTGACATGTAGTAAATGCCTAATAAATACCTGTTGACTGCTCTTGTGGGTCTTAACGGGGTAAAAAGAGGGGACTGGAGAGTGAAGGACAAAGTCTATTCGTTGTCAGGGCCTCCCACCTCCCCACTGTCCTGCCCCATGGAGCCCTGGGGTATCGAAGGGCTCTGGGACAACTGCTTTTTATTTTTCAAGAAGAAGAGAAGGGGAGATGGGAGAGAATGAAAAATTAATTCTTTCAGGCAAGTCTTTATTTCAGATACCCAACCTGGTCACCCCATCCAGCTTCCCATCTTGCCCCAGCCGTGTCCCTCTCTGGCTGGCCTGGGACAGCTAACTACCCAGATCTTCATCCTTCCAGGACGCTCTGATGCCCAAGCTGAGACCCATTCTCTGAATACGCCCTCTCTCAGCCTCCCCCCCCCCCTTCTTCCCGCCCCCCACCTGCTTGGTCTCAGGCAATTAGCTTCCCCAGAGAAAATCCCTCTTAAGGAGTTTTGCCTTTGGCCTGAGCTCACCGTCTCCATCCAGCTGAGTTGGTCTCAAAGGTGAATATCAAATAAATGCATTACAGATGTTTCCCTTTCCGTTTCTGGCTACTGCTGCTTCAGAGCCAGGGCCCTTCCCACGGTAATCCAGTCCGGGTTTTCCTCCCTGCTGTACCGACAACTTTTTCCAGCTGTGGTTATTTGATAATGATTTTTTTTAACCTTTCCCAATAAATTGTTTATCTCAGAAGACTGTGAGTTTCAGGTGATGGCTAATGAGCTACAGATGCCTTTGACACCAGGTGAACGGCTCAGAACCAGGCCCAGTAAGCAGCACTGAGCACTGAGGAGACACAAGAAATTCCATGGGGACAGAATCCTCTTGCCCCCAGCTCAGGATTCTGGTTACACACACACACACACACACACAGACACACACAGACACACACACACACACACACACACACACGCAAAGAGTTCTGGCCCTCATTCTGGATCCGGGGGTATTGCCAGTGGGTAGGTGAGGAACAAGAACACAGACACAAGAAAAGACACAAAACCCATTTCCTCCTTGAATACTGTCTAGGCAGCAGGTGACCTTGTCCATACGGGGGTGGGGGGGGGGTGATGACTGGGCTACCAGCAGGCAAGCCCCATTCCCTGCTCCTCCAAAGCGTCTTATCCACCCAAAGGAATTATATTCCTCTGGCCGGAGGCTTTGATCACTGGCAAAGCCATCCAAGGCAGTTCTGAACCTGGGGTCCACAGACCAACCCCCAAGTGGGTTATCGGATAAATTTCAGGGGATCTGTGGGGATGGTTTAAAAATACATCTTTATTTTCACTAATCTCTAACCGAAATGAGTATTTCCTTCAATTATGAATGCTGGCAACAAGCATTAGTGTAAAAAAGGGTCTATAGGCTTCACCAGACAAAGAGATCTGAGACAAAAAAAAAAAGTTAAGAACCCCAGCTCTAAGGGGAAGGAAAATGGAATAGGTCACTTTCACCTGTTACCTGTCACTTACACCTTAGTGTAAATGAGTCTCAGAAGTTTTCCTAAGAGCTTGATACCCCTAGCATCCTGAGAAGGTGCCCCACCCCCACCACCAGGCTGGGAAAGTGTAGACAACTAGGAGCCTGGGGTCAGGGCAGCTGGGGTGGGGAAGAGATAAAGCGTTTGTGGGCTCCTCAGCAAGGTTTGAAATCTGAGCCCCCGTTTGTGTGACTGTCCACTGGAGGCTCTGAGCCTTCTAGCGATCATGTGCAACTTGTTGCAAGAGCCCCGGAAAGCCGAATTCTCCAGCCCCAAACACTTGTCCTTTTTTTTCACAGAGGTGGGGGGCTATGGAATATTATATCTACTGTCAACTCAGTTGATAGGTTGATGTTTCACTGAAGTGTTGTTTTTTCCCCACCCTTTTGTTCTTTGCTACTAAGGGGTGATGGGTAGAGGGGAGTGGTTATACAAAAAATGAGGATGATGTAAAAACAGAAAAGCAGAGCCCCAGAGAGGGCCTGATCCCAAAGTGGCCACTTAGCAAATACTTTGGTCCATGAATGTTAGAAAGCTACAAACCGTATGAAAGGCATTTGTGGTCTCAGATCCTTCCCCAAGACAATGACCCCTATCCTCAGCTTGTAAAAAGGCCACTTGATTGTGCTCAGTGTAAACTGGGCAAATCGCTTGGCCATGCTAGGACTCAGTTTCCTCTTCTGTAAAATGAGAGTTGCCTAGACAGCCTTGGAGGTCCCTTCCAGTTCTATGCTCTTATGGAATAAAAATAGACCTAAGAGATATTGTGGGGAAAGCACAGAGGTCCTAACTATGCCATTAACTCATTTTGCGACTGGCCAAGTCTCATTCCCCGATCTGGTCTTTGGTTTTCCTCCCTTACAAAATGAAGAGGTTGTTCTCCAGAGCCTCTAGCGGATCATTCCAGCTCAGAATGTGAGATCCTGTGAGCTGATGGTCTCCAAGGTTCCTTCCAAACCCGCCATTCAAAGATTGTAAAAAACAAAACTATTGGTGGGGAGGGAGAAGTGTTAGGGCAAGGGGAGGAGGTCAGAAACCAAAACAATTAGAGATACCAGATCTAAAAAACAGGTTGCATTTTTACCAAGGGAAATTAGGAAACATGCTATTTATAACCTCTCGAATAAAGAGTTTGTCCCTCTGCAGGGTTGGTGTAGAGAAAAGGTGTTCAGCTGCGAGATCTTCTTTTGTCCACCCAGAGTCTGTCACATAGCAGGTACCGAATCAATGTTTATTGTTTGATTGGTATTCATCGATAACATCATAGAAATCGCTGCCATCTTTAGAAGCTTCCCTTCCTCTCCCCCCACCAAAGGGGGAAAAAACCCGCTCAACCCTCTTCTAAATCAATCAGCATGCATTATGTTCAGGGTTGGGGGAGGGAGAATGTATCTTCATACTCGTGATTCATGCCCTGCGAAGCTTCTTCCAAACTAGTTGGAAAGGCAGAAAATGCACGAGACAGGATAAAGAACAGTACCAGGCCAACAGTGCTAAATGGCAGGTGGGAGTAAGTGCTGCTCATCTTCACGGGAGGGAGACGTACGTCGCTGTGGGCTGGAAGGTTTTTTTGGAGGGGTGGGGGTGGATAGATGGGGAAGAGGAGGAATGATGCTTTAGGCCAAAGGATAGGGAGCACCCTTTCACTAGATATGAATTCTCAAATCTGTCCTGGTGAGTGTCTAGAGAAGGAAAAAAAAACTTTCTAATCTGACTTCTGTCTCTGCAACTAAAGCCTGAAAGAGGATTGGAGAGTTAGTATGGTGTCTTGCATGTGAAGTCAGGGAAATCTGGGTTCAAATCCTACCTTAGACACTTCCTAGCTGTGTGACTCTAAGCAGGTCACGTGACAGGTCAGGGCCTCAGTTTCCCTCATTTGTAAAATGAGGTAAAATGAGAAAGTTGGACTGTGTGGCCCTTTGAGGTCCCTTTCCAGCTCTGAATCTGTTATCCCATGATGACAAGAAGGTAAAAGGGAAGCCAAGTCCACCCTCTCCCTTGGATCCTCATTCCCTGATGGTAACAGGAGATTTCTGCAGAACCCCAGAGAAATTCTCATTTTCTTTCTCATTATTATAAAGTAGAACCCTGGAAGGGGCAGGAACTCAGGGCAGTCCTCTCCCTGTTCTTCTGCTTAAGCTGCCCTTGTTTTGTCCAGATCAGATGCAACTCAGAGGCCTGGTGGGGCCCCTGAAGACCTGAGTGTTTACGCAGAAGCAAGATTTATCTCAGTTTCGGGAGGTCTTGGGCTGCCCCGGCCCTAGATCATCATTAGCTCCATCAAAGGAATGATCTGACATCTGAAAGAGCAAGATGCATGACGTTCAAATTGGAAACAGCCTGGTGGGCCAGCGAGCCTGAAAGCTGCCTGGGTAGCTCAGGGCCTCCCTTCTGGAGAGCCTGGGGGAGCCCAGGGCTGGGGAGGAATGCAAGTCCTGCAGGAAGAATCACACAGTCGTAATAACAGCGGGTCTGAGGACAGTGTGGGCGATAATGACATTTGTCTAGCTCACGAAGATTTGCACAGTGCTTATGAATAAAATCCCACGTTTGGCTTTTAAAGCTTTGATCACCCAGCTTTTCCTTATCTTGTCGGTCTTCTCAATACTTAACTCGCCTCCACTTCTGAGATCAGGCCTCGTGGGCCTCCTTGCCTTTCCTCACACACAACACTCCATCTCCCACCTCCATGTGTTTCCCTTAGCTGTCCCCCATGCCTGGAATGCCGTCCTTTTCTTGCCTCCTGCCTTCGAGTTTCAACTAAAGGCCATTCCTAATCAATTTCCCCTGATCATACTGTTTGTATACATAATGATTTGCATGTAGTTCCCCCATTAGAACTGGAGCTCCTCGGGACAGAGACTGTTTTAGCCTTTCCTTGAATCCCCAGCACTTGGCACATCATCTGAATTTTACAGATGAGGACACTGAGGCTTAGGTTAAGTGCCTTGCCCAGGGTTACAGATCTAAGTCAGCATTAGAACTCAGGTCTTCCCAGCTCTAAATCCAGCCTTCTATTCACTAAAAAAATAAAAAAATCCAAAATTACTCCCAGGGAGAAATCCTAGGTGAGGAGTCAGAGAGGATTGGAGAAAGACAGGGAGCTAGTCCAAAGTAGAGATCGAAAATCAGACAAAGGGAGAAAGTGAAAAACAGAAGGCTGAGAAAGGAGGGGAGGGCGGGGATGAGTGGGTGTGGATATGAAAGTGAGGCTGGAAATCTAACTACTGAGAAGCAATACTAATCCCTCCAGGTGCCCAGAGAGCCCTAATGCTCTGAGGAGACAGAGCCCTGATGGCAGCCCCTCTCTCCCAGGTTTAAATTACAGGCTCTCCTAAAAGAAAGAGAGAGTGCCTCTGTGGCGGAGATAACGATCTCCCAGGCTCCCCTCCATCTCCTGCCTATTGACATAGCAATCAATGCGGTTAGCACAGATTGGGTCTGATAGCAGTAATGCCTTGTTAGGCAGAGTGGGTGTTAAAAGGAGCAAGCAGCCTGGGGATTCCTGGAAGCTGGGCCCCAGCAGAGAGCAGGAGCAGTGAGGCGTGAAGGCATGATAGGACATGCTGCTCCCAGGAGGCCCTCCAAGCCAGCCCCCGAAACTCGGAGCTCCCTCTGAAAGCCGGGCCCTCCCTGGGTCCGAGGGCAGCCCTTGCAGAAGACCATAGGTCCAGAACTGGAAGGGACTTCGGAGCCCAGCTGAACGAACCCCTTCATTTTACAGAGAGAGAAACTGAGGCCTGAAAAGTTGAAGTGACTTGCCCAAGGCCACATTCAAACCCAGGTCTTTGGACCCTGTTATACCTTCTCCCATGCTCTCGGGTCCTAACCCAGGTCCCCAATATGATCCCCTTCCCATGCCCTCCACAAACAGAGGAGAGTATCAGTTGGGTCATGGCGCTGTACCACATGAACATAGCAGGGTGTCCTTCACCCTAAGGAAGAATGACTGAAGAATGCAGAGAGAAGTATGGGAAGATTCTGAACAGATGCAGAGAGAAGTTAGTAGAACCAGGGAAATGATATTCACAAAGCATCAGTAGCAGCACATTGAAACAGTCCTCTGAAATTAGAATGTGAAAGCCTGGCCCTGAAAAGGGGAAACGAGAAAGGAGCTCCCTTCCCTCTTTGGTTAATTGAGGTTTTTACCCAGCCTCTGATTTCATGGGGGCATTGGCCTCTCCCAATGTCTGTCTCTGCAATCTACAATACTAGAAAGTTGCTTGGGTCGTGGATATGTTGGTTGGTTTTGTTGAACTACTTTTTTCCTTTCTTTTCTGTTCTCATTTTAAGGGACAGATCTTTTTTTCAGAGTGTGGGGACAACAGGAAGGAGAAATATAGGTGATAGAAAAACAAAAATATCGGTAAAAATTTCGTTTTTTATGAAAAAGTGTAAATGAAAAGAACAAGACCGCAAAATAAACTTGGTGTTGTATAATAACCAAGCATAGTTTTAAAGAAAGCACGGGGAAATGCATTGTCCTATCTTCCTTGCAAAGGGTGGGGCTTTGGGTGTGGAACATTTCATAGACAGAATGAGCTGGTTAGATCTACTTTGTTTCCTTCTCTTTCTTTTCTTTCTTGGGGAGAGAGTAGAGAGCAGTGATTTTTTTTTTTTAGAAATGAAGGTAATATAAAAAGAAAAATTATAATTTTCAATTGTTTTCACTTTTTTTAAAAGGAGGGGAGACAATCTGTGATCCCCTAAGACCCCAGGCCATTTGAGGTCTGTGTCGTGATCGGACGGAAAAAATAGCGGACATTGAGGGCCAAGGTGACACTCATATCTTCCAGGATGAGGAGCAACAAGCTACGGCTTGGTCCAACCGGGCCTTTGTGGCCCAGGCTCTTTTGGATGGCTTAATAAGCAAGCATTTATCCTGGGCGTCCAGTGCTGGCTCCTGTCGCCTCATCTCCAAAGGTCCCATCCTTACCCAAAAATTTCATGAGTGATTTTGGGAACAGGAGTAGGAGCAGGGGACCCTGCCGCCAAAGTTGCTTGAAGTTGCTGTAGGTGGCTAGAAAGCTGAAATGATGGCCACTGCCTCCAACCTTTACCAGGCAATATTTTGAAGGGGGATTAGAAGGGATTTAAGCTATGATAGTGTCTGAGAGAATGGGGGTGGGGGGCAGGAGGTAGAGAGGCTGGAGGGAGAGGGTAAAGACAAATTGGGTCTCCATAATTCCCTGCTGGAATGAATCAATATGTTACAAGCCAGGGACATACTGGTGGGCCCTGCTTCTAGGGTCTGGCCTGGCCTGCTTAATAACCGAATCCCATGGGTCAGAGACACTAGCTTAGGTCTCCAAGATTTCACATCGGAGCATGGATCTTAGGCAGATAATAGTGCCTCCTTGTTTCAATAATCCAGGATTTTTACACCAATACCCTGGGAGGAACAATTCAGCCACACTGCTTAGACCAGAGGGTGCGACAGGTGTTGAACACTGGCTGTGATAAAGCTCCGTGCTTCCCACCTGAGAGGCCTGTGAGCTCCTCGGTATATTTCTTGATTTGAAATCTTATTTTTTAGGAATAGGAGTAGGAGAAGGGGCATGCCAGCCATGACCCTGACCTGTAAGTCCCTTGAAGGAACTGTAGGCAGCTAGAAGGCTGAGGCAATGATTAAAGGTTTAATCATTAAAAAGTTGTAAACTTTTAAAAAAGATTTTAAATTAAAGATTTGAAAGAGGACCTTAGAGAGAAGCTGCATGGGGAGAGCCAAGAGAGCCCAGCTCTGTCCCATTGACAAGCTAGCTGATATGGAGCAAGTCCCTCCCCTCCCCCACCCCTCAGTTTTCTTAATATAAAGGGTTAGTGGATAGATAGGATTCCCAGTCAGGGAAGTGGATCCCGGCTCTGCCTCTTACTAACTGGATTAAGCACCTTCGCCTCTTCTGGTCCAGCTCTACATCTATAATCAATCAACTAACACTCGACAAGCATTTATAAAGCACCCACTGTGTGCCAGGCACTGTTGTTGGGCAATTGTGTCTAGCTCTGCACGACCCCAAAGTCCATGGGGTTTTCTTGGCAAAGATACTGAAGTGGTCTGCCATTTCCTTTCCCAGTGTGTCCCTATCTTATAGTTAAGGAACTGAGGCAAATAGGGGTTAAGTGACTTGCCCAGGGTCACAAAGCTAGTAAATCTCTGAAGTCGGATTTGAACTCAGATCTTTCTGACCAGTTTAGGGCTCGGTGCTCGATTCACTGTGTCACCTCGCTGCCCCAGGCACTGTAGGTGCCCAACCTACAAAGGAGAAATGGAAACAGGCCCTGCCCTCAAGGAGCTTCCATTCTTGGGAGGGGAGGGGAATACACCAAATAGAAGTGGGTTAATGGAGAAGGCAGGCGGAGGGATGGAACTGGCAGCTGCAGTACCCTAAAAGGCTTTTTGTGGTACAGGGATAGAGGTTTGAAAGAAGTACATGATTCTAAGAGAGGGAGGGAAGGTGGGATGATGCCACACTCCTCTGACCCGGGGGACGCTGCCATCCCTAAGGTCCGGGCCAGCTCTCGAGCTAGGATCCTACGTCTCTAAGGTCCGATACCTTCCCGGTAACCGGCTGACCTGCGTCTGGAGAGCGGGGCAATCGATGGCTGCAGCGTACCTGTTATCCTCTCCAGCTACAGATTTTGTAGTCGTCAATGAGGTCCCTTTGATGGTCTCCCAGGGAATTCCGCATAGTCGCCAGCGCAGTGTCGCCCTGGGAGTCACCACATCCCTCTGCGGTGGTGTCTACCACGGAGTGGGCCCCCAACTGCTGCTGCCTAGCTGCGTGTCTGTCTCGCAGACGAGGGAAGGAGACACCTTCGGGCCACGGGGATGGTCCCCCCAAGCTCCCTCACCCCCCACTACCTTTCCAGACGGCACCGCTTCCTGCTGGTCTTCCGACGGGAATCTATCCATTCCTGAAGGAATAATGAGACTTGGTGACCACATGGCTCTGCCTCCCGAGGCAGGTATCTCCTTCATCTTTACCACATCCCAGGGTGATGGGGAGAGAACAAGAAGAAGGCCTGACTATCCTTGTCTCAGGGGAGGGAGGGTGGCTCAGTGGAAAGGAAACCCGCTCTCTGAAATCCAAGGACCAGGGTTCAAATCCCACCTGGGATGCTCACTCCCTGCGAAACCCCAAGCAAGTAACTCTGGTCTATGCTCCTGAAGTAAACCTCCCTGGACCTCTGTCTCCTTATCCGTAAAGTAAGGCGGTCGAGCTAGTTGGTCTCTGAGACACTTTCCAACAGTCCCAGGGGGCACAGGCACCCTCTGTCCTGTCCTTTGGTTCCTGGGCACATCCCTGAGGCTGAGCAGGAGGGGAGGCTTCCTGACCCAGTACAGTCTCAAGCTCATAAGCAGATCCCACCCCCACCCCACCCCCACAGTTTCCTCTTCAGCCCAGGTTTCTCTGACAGGGGCAAGAGGGTTCAAAGGAGGCCCGGCTGTCCTTCTGGGCAAGTCCCAGTGAATCAGCTTTCAACTGGTGTGGCCCCAGTCCCAGGTTAGTGTAGCTGTGAAGCAAGCATTGATCCTAGAACCCAAAGTCTTGTGTTCAAATCCTCCTTGGGCTCTGTCTGCCACAGGGGGCTAGGATGGGGACCTTGCCTTGGAATTTCTCTAGACCTCAGTTTCCTCTCCTGTAAATGGCCTTGACCTCCGAGGCCTTTTCTAGCTCTGTTGGGGGAGGGCGGGGAAGGGACCAGATGCAATCATAATTCCTTCTAGGTTTGGAGAACAATGAAAAGAGATCGAGATGTGAAGGCAAGAAGATCTCCAACCAAACTGATACTTCCAAGCTGCGTAACCCTGGGTTCAAATCCTGCGTCATGTTTACTTAATCTCTATGCCTTAGTTTCCTCATCTGTAAAATGAGGATAAAAATAACCATAGTGAGAGGGCAAGTGGACAGAGAGTTGTACTCTGAGTCTTGGGTTCGAGTCCAGCTTCTGAGACTGATCCTGACAGCCTCAGACTTACTGGATGGGTGAGGACCCTGGGCAAGTCACGTGACCTCTGAATACCCCAGGCAATTCTAAAGGAATAGAAGCTACAGGTGTCTGCCTTGATAGACTGTTTGCTAAACTAAAGAAATCACAAGGTCAACGACGACAAAAGAAACCTTTGCTTGGGAATGATGGCAAAAATATGTGACAATAAATAAAAACGAAAAACCTTACTTAATAATAACAGCTGATATTCGAAAGTAAGCTAACAGGATGGGCACTTAAATCTTTGTTGTTTGAAAGGTTGATTGGGAGGATTAAATGTGACATACAAAGATGACATATAAAGCACTTTGCAACCCATATAAGCCAATCAAGCAACCAAAAAGCATTTATTAGTCACCTACTAGGCGCCAGGCACAGGGCTGGGCTGGGATATCAATGCAAGGGACCCTGCCCTCCAGCAGCTTACATTCAATGGGCCTGGAGGTAGGTAGAACAATCCTTTCCATTTTACAGATAAAAATGCTGAGGCTCCTTCTCAGGGGCTTGCCCATCTTTACACCGCCTATATGGCTCAGAAGCTGGGGTCCCAACCCGGGACTCCTCCATCCCACATGAAGAAGACAGAGAATTCAGGGACTGGCTTCGGGGCCTAAGGGAAGGAAAAAGAGCCCGAGGTCTTAGAAGCAAGGGCCCATCAGCTAGAATGGCTGCAGCCAGAAAGGGAGAGGGAGGGAGTGGAGAGTTGGTGTAGACGCTGGCGGTTACCTGATTCAGGCCAGAGGAGGCTTCCCTTTTTGTCTGTGCCTGCCTTCAGGGAGGAAGCATCCAAAATCAGTGTCTGCCCAGTTGGTTTTCAAAGCCGGGCTACGTCCAGGCCTTGCCAGGCTGGAGAGCAGTGACAACATTTAACCAGAGCAGATGTTTACATAGCATTTTAAAGCTCATGAGATGCTTCCCGAGTAACTCCGTGAAACCATCAGTACAAATGTTATTCTGCCCATTTTGTGGATGAAGACTGAGGCTCAGTGCGACCTGTGAAACATTAACAGCTTTGGGACTTGGCTCCTCGGATCATCAATCTAGACCCTGAAGGAATCTCAGAGGCCACAGAGTCCAACCATTTCATTTTACATTCTTGGAAACTGAGTCTCAGTTAAGCAGTTAAGTGAATTATTGCCCGAGGCCACACAGACACTTAAACTTGCAGACCCGTGCTTGCTCTTTCAACACTGCCTGTCCCCAGTCTGTCAAGCACCAAGAACATAGGTGGTGATCCTGGTTGAGTCACCTGTAGCATGCCTGAGTGGTTAACAGCCATATTAATAAGAATAGCTCACATTATTATCATGCTTTAAGACTTAAAATGTGCTCTCTTTATGAGAACCCTATGAGGCGTGAAGAGGTTAATAATCCCCATTTTACAGATGAGAATACCCATGGTCCTATAGATGGTCAAGATTTGAACTCAGGTCTCCTGTCTTCCCTTCCAGCTGTTCGGGAATCATGAAGGACCCAACTGGTCCTAGAAGTTGTAGAACTGTTAAAGTTGCGGAAATGTTAAAGAAATTCTCTAAGAGGTCATCACCAAAGGCTCTCTTCTCTCTCAAAGGGGCACACAACCCAGGCGACGGCTCTTGAGAATGGATTCTACCTCCACATTCCTGTTTTGCCTCTGGGCTCTCCTGATGACCTTGAGCAAATTGCTTAGCCTCCCTGTGTCTCAGCTTTCTCATCTGTAAAATGGGAATGGCGATACTTCCCTACCTCATAGTCGAGTTATGAGAATTAATTAATGTTTATAAAAGGACTTGGAGATCCACAGATGAAAGGCACTATAGAAGCACAAAGTATCATTATTATAATTACATTACATTATTATATCTTGGGCCAAGTGCTTTCTGCAGCTCTCCTTATTACTGGGAGTGGGCGATGGGGGGTAAGATAAAGGAAAAATCACCATCAACCGTCACTCAAAGCTTCATCCCAACTCCAACCAAATCTAAAGTTTGGAAGATGCAATCGGGCTTGGGAGACCGACAAACAAGCCTCTTCAACCCCAGATTTCCCCCAGGGGCAGAAAGACAATGGGAAAGATTGTCTTTTCCTGTGACCACCGAAACCCAGCACTCTGGAAACCATGGGTAGTTCTGGAAAGAGCAGTAGGTCAGTCTCATAACACCCTGTCTGGTCCTCATCCCCTCAGACCTTGATGGAGACAGCCAAGGAGACCTGGGAATGAATACCAGAGCCCCACTCCTCCCTCAGACACCTGAGGGACTTCCAGCCCACCCTCTGAAGCCACCATCCAGGAGAGCTCCCCCTATGGATATGTGACTTGGTAACCCGGACCTCCTCAGCAAACCAGAAAGACCCAGGAAAGGAACGTTATGGACACCAAAGTCCTTGGCATTAGAAATCAGTCAACATCCACCATGGTTATGGCCTAATCACTGGAAAAGACATGAGAGAAGATGCCCAACCATGTGCTTTGCCGATGCACCTTCAGGACCTCAGAACCTCTCCATCTGACTTGCAGCTGAAGCCTACCAAGCGTGTGGCTCTCTGCATTGGAATATGAGCTTCTCAAGAGTGGGAACCAGCTTGCTTTTCTATTTCTATCCCCAGCACCCAGAAAAGTGCTGTGCACACCGTAATCCCTCTGAGAGTGACCTCCCATATACACTCCAGATATATTGTACATACATAGCTGTTTACTTATTGTCTCTCCCAATGGAATATGAGTTCTTGAGGTCAGAGTCCATGGTTTTTGTTGTTTGTTTTCTGTTTTTGCTAGGTTTGGGGTTTTTTGGCCACTCTTATATTAGAGCTTAGTATAGTACCTGACACACAGTAGGCATTTCATTCCTGTGGACTGATTAATAAATGTTTTTTCATTCTTTCATCCATAAAGTTGGGGCTCTCTAATCAGGGTTCTTGCTTTGGCAGGCTCTGTCTCTGGGGGCCCCTTTTGTGTTAAGCCGGGCCCCTCTGGTTAGATTTCACTGTCGAGTTCCTTCCTATGATTGCAAGTCAGACCCTGTTTCTAAAGTACAACAACAACAACAAAAAAAATCAGCCAAGCTTCAGATATGAAAGCTAACACCCTCAGTGTTTATTGAACCTCTGATAATTCTGGAGTTTGCCTATCAACACTTATTTCACAATTCTCCAATCTGACTGGGTAGGCAAAAGTTAGATCAGAAAGAAATATAATTACCTTTTTTATGAGCTTATGACATGGTTCCACCCATCTATCCTGCCAGCTTGTCCAGTCACTCACAAATTATGATATACATACTATAAATTATATAATTATCAACCTATAATTATGGCAACATATATATTAATCCCCCTGGAGGAGATCGGGCCCCCAAGATTACGTGTCCATGCCCCTCAATCCCTAGGGAAAATGCCCACTGTGAGGGGAGAGGTTGTACATTTCCAAATATCATAGACATTAGGTTAAAACAACAAAGACATCCCTCCCATCTCGGAACATATGCTTACCACCCTATCCTGCTCCCCTCCACCCCCCCACCCCCGCCACCTCCCCAACATCTCATCTCCTTTCCTTGTAAAATCTGAAACCTCCAACTTTGACGTGAACAAATCTGGACATGCGTGTACAAACCTGAAAAGGGGGGAGTGAAAAAAAATGAGGTTTCTCAATCTAGGAAAAGTGTTGTTGCCACAAAGGCAGGAGGGGAGGTGTCGGCAGAAAGAGACGAGGAAGGAGAGAGGGAAAATACCCAGACTTTCCCAACATGGCTAATGCAAGAGCCAGGAGAGCTGGGCTTCTCCTCCTTCCCTCACCCAGGATCTTATTTAGACCCCAGAATGAAGAGACTTTGAATCCACATCCTCCAAGAACCCAAGCCCTAGTGGCTAGAGTGGAGACCCAGGTTCAAATTCTGCTCTGATACATCATGTCTGTGTGACCCTGAACACTTCACTTCTCTGCTCAGTTTCCTCACCTATAAAAATAAAAGGGTTGAATTCAGTTATTTCTATGGTTGCTTGCAGCTCTAGATTTATAATCCTGTAACCAGACAAGCCTGGTGACCGCTCCTCAGTCTCATTCCCAATGACTTATCCCAGCATTTGTGCTTGGACATACTTCCTCAATTGTCTCACCGTCCTCCAGAGGTGACCCTGGCTTTTTGAACCCCCTACACCAGTGGGGTTCAAGTTCTGACAACTGTCACTATGAAGTCTGAATTACTTTGAGTGCAGATTCAGGGACAGATCAGCATCTCTCACCCAAGGATCAGCCTGGCCAAACCTGAAGAGGTTTATCCCCAATCTGACCACAGAGGGATGAATTTTCCAGCCATAGGAATTCTGGACGACTATTTACAAAGTCCAAGAGGGCTAGTAGGCCATGTCAGAGGAGCAAGATTGCTCACCCTCATGACACTAGGCTCCGAGGTCCAGAGCTGGAAGGAACCTCAAAGGCTCACCATCTCCTTTTACAGATGGGGAAACGGAGGCACTTTGATGCCTTGCTGGATTTGTGAACTACACGTTGTGGATACTCCCTCTTCCCATACAGTCTAACCCACTTATCTGTTCATCTGGGGTGACTCTGATCCATGTCCTCCCATAAACCTTCCACAAGGGCAGGGAGGGAGCCCACACAATGTACAGGAATCTCCCTCTATATGTAGCCACTGTGTGTGGGTGCCAGCAGAGCACACAGCCCTCCTCACTCTCCAGAGCCATCCCTCATTTTTTTCCAGTCACACACATCTCTGGTGACCTTCTTCAGGTGTCTTTTTCTGGGCAATTCCTCATTTCCAACATACCGTAACTCCTCATGCCATCTTCAGGTTGTATTCCATAACTGACAGACACGCAAAGTCACTGGAAGAATATTATGATTAAAAAGATGGGCCTTTGACTCAGAGGCCTCAGAGCCATTAGAAACAGAATTATTTTCTTTTTATCTTATTGGTATCTTTTGTTTTTATTTCAGCTATATGTCAATGTATCCATCAGACCTCCCCTTTCCAGAGAGCCAACCCTTATATCAAAGAATAAAGAAGGGGGAAATCCAGTCAGGAAAACAGAACTAATGTAGTATGAAGAATTCCATACCCACAGACCTTTGCAAATAAGGAAAGGAGTTACATTCCCATGCTTTTCTTTGGGGTCCAACTTGGTCATTGAAATCTCACAGTGTTCACTTTTAATTGTTTTGAGTTGTCATTTTTTCTATTTGCATTGCTGTAGTCCCTGTGTGTATGTTTTCTTGTTTCTGCTCCCTTCCCGTCGTATCTCTTCCTACTAATCTTCTCATGCCTCTCTGAACCCTTATTATTTATTCATCATTCCTGACGGCACAGTAACATCTTCTCATATTCATGTATCCCAGTTTGTTTAGTCATTTCTCAATCAATGAAGCTATATTCTCTTAATAGGTTCTCAAAATACTGACATATTTTACTTGGAGGCTGGGAACGGCTTCAGAAGTGATCCCATAAGGCCTTGCTATCAGAAGATCAAGGAGGGTATCTAATCCTCTGCCAAGATCATATCAGGTAAAGCCTTGCTGGGTCCATGTGAGAACAGAGTACAAGTGACGTTGAGAGCCAATACATTGAACCTGCCCCAGAAAATGGTCATAGACTCTTGCCAAGTATGAGCTTTAAACCATTTACAGCATATAATAAACCATCTTCCTTCCTGCTTGGCACTTCAGTGGATGCCACGGTATCTGTCACACCCTGCTGAATCACAGCAGTCCCCTCACGAGGTTGCTATGCACCAGGAGCAAGGAAAAGGAAAGACAAGCATGAGAAAAATCAAAGCGTCTGATACACCTTTTCATTTTCCTGGTTTCATTGCTAGCATCACATGGACCAGACTCTTCACTATCCATGATTTGTCCTTATGACATCACCTTTCCCTGATCTCCTATTTAAATCCTCAGTTCCAGCTAAAGTGGACCCTTACTGTCCTGTGAACATGCCTTGTCGACCATGACTCAAGGCACCCAGACCCCTGGAATGCCCTCGTTCCTTTCCCCCCCATTTCCCCCACCACCATCACCATTAGCACCACCTCTGCCACTCTGCTGTTCTTCTCTGTAAATCCTAGTTCTACTTCCAGGTTCCACTTGTTTCACCTACTCTATGAAGTTCTTTGTACGAAGACCTTTCTCTCTGCTGATCCAAATGAGCTTCCCTTCTGGTTCAGAATATGTGCCATTCATTTGACACGTATACACTGCCTTGTGTCGTACCCCTAGGACCAAATATAAACTCCAGTGCTAGGCATTTAGAACCCTTCACAATCTGGCCCTTCCTAACCATCCAGATTTATTTCCTGACTCCTCAGTCCAACCCAACAGCTGCCACGCTGTTTCTCACCTCTGACATTCCATCTCCCATACTTGGGCTGGGACCTCTGATTTCATTGGCATAGGGAACTCCCAATGAGGAAACTCTCTCGACTGAAGCAGATTGGTATCTATTCTGCAATGTACAGACTTTGTCAATCACATGCAGAAGCCTCCTATACATACATACCTTTCTGAATGCCTAGAACACAGACTGGCTCAGGGTCACACAGCCAGGATCTGTCAGAGGTGATATTTAAACCCAGATCTCCCCAGCTCCGAAGTTAGCTCCTTATCTGCCATGCCACGCTGCCTCTCAGGAGGTCAATATTACTACCTGAGTTTTTTAGGTGAAGAAGCTAAAACTCAGGGTACAAGATTCCAACTCTTGTCTTCCTGACTCTAAGACCAGCTGCCTATCCCGTATGTTGTGCTGATTCACACCTCGTATAGAGCATTGCTTAATAAATATTTTTTGAATAAATAGTAGATTCTCAATAAACATTATCACCATTATCATCACCACTGGGCAGGAAGGTAAAGGAAATTGACTCCATCAGCATCTATATTTTGTCCAAAAAGATGAGCTTGAAGCCTCAAGCTGCCAATGTCTGTCTCCATCTGGATGGCAGGTGACCCCTCTCCCCAAACACTGGACTGTCCTTTAATCACATTTTGTAAAAAGCCATTTGCACATTCAGATTTAAAGCCCCTTGAAATGGTACCAACGTTGCTGTTTCCATTACCATAAAAGACACATTGAGCATTTATGGAAACTCAAACATGTGTACTGACATATGGCAAAATTTTCACTTACTGTATCTTTTTAGCATTGGGCTGACGAGGGAGGCATCTGTGCTGAAATCACTGGGATCGAAGCTACAACAATAAGCCAAGCTAGAAAAAAAAGATAACTTTCAAGGCTGGGACAGGGCATTACCTACCCCCCGCCCCGGAGATTATGTCCAAGATCAATGAGGTCAGCCTCCAAAAGATAAAAAGAGAGTGTTCTGAGATGGAAAGCCAACTGGACACATGTTACCCTTGGAATGAATGAGTCTCTGCAGAGTTGTGACTAGGGATTCTGACACCTAGGGCAAACTCATGGGTGGGGGCAGGGAGGAGCATGCTGCAGATGGTGACATGAGGCGCAGTTTCTGGGACCATTGGTCTTCCCAAGATGACAGGGAGCTGTATTGCCTTCCCCTAAGGACTGAACATGGCATAGAGAGGCACACCACAATGGATAAGATGGGGTCCTGTTCCCAGGAGGCTGGGGATCCTCAAATGCCCCTCTTTGGGGGTAGAAAAGGTCCTGAGAAATATACAGACCCTTTCCTGAAGCCCCTGAAGGGTCCCTTCTCTGCAGGTGGAAGGTAGGCTGAGAGATGACAGTCCTGACCATCACTCATCCCTAGCCTGTGCTGCTTGAGAAAGGAAACATGCCCCTGGGGGCGCCAGTAACTGAGTCAAAACCCCAGTGGCCTCAACCCTGTCTCTGCGTCTCAAGGTGAGCTAGAGGCCATGCCGAGGTGGGGGCATCGGGATGTGTGGGAAGAAGAGAATGCTTAAGTGTGCCCACAGATTTTATGGTCCCTTCCATCCCATCCCACCAAGGCTCCCAGAATCCTCTTCCTCTTTGCTTCTCCTTTTAAGTGTTCTTATTTACTCATCTTTCCTCTTTCCCCTTTTCTCCTATTTCCCTCCCCATCCGATCTGCACCCATTTTCTCTTCTTCCCAGTCACCACCTCCAGAACATTCTGCCCACCCTCGGCCATCATCTCCATCTCCTCCCCTCACCCTAACACCAGAGCCTTGGACTCTGCCCCTAGGACCCTGGGCTCTGAACCAACTCAAAGATATCACTTTCTAGCCTCCATATCCACACAATACTGCCTCTTTCCCCTTCACTCCTCACCAGATGCCTTTAATGTGTGGCCTTCCCCCATTAGAACATAAATGCCTGCTCATAGTTCACAAAGAGACATCTATTTTTTGGACTTAGCCAGTGGGAAAATTTTTAAATGTGTCTGTCTTGACTATGCATACTTGTTACAAGGGTAATGTTTTCCTTTTCTTTTCCCCCAGTAGTGGGGAGGTTGGGTCACGGGGAGAGAAAATAGATTTTTACTCGTTGAAAAAAATTTAATTTAAAGAAAACGAAAAAAGAATGTAAGTTTCTGAAACACAGGGACTTCTTGCTCACTCATATTTGTCTCCAGAGCCTAGAGCAGTGCTTAGCATATAGTAATTCTTCAACAGAGGTTTTATGCAGAGTGCCCCAAAATTCTCAATGCAGATTTAAATTTTCATAGCTATTAAAGCTTTGTAAAAGCTTAAGACTTGACTAGGACTTTTGGGACACCCTATCCCTACATCTCTCTCTCTTTCTTTCTCTCTCTCTCTCTCTCTCTCTCTCTCTCTCTCTCTCACTCTCGCTCTCACTCTCTCTCTTTCTCTCTGTATAATATTAAATATCCATCCATCCACCCATCCATTTATCCATCCATCCATCCATCCATCCATCCATCCATCCATCCATCTATCTATCTATCTCTCTGTCTAATGCGTAAAATGATAGACCTGGACCAGAGACTCTCTGTGGTTTCCTTCTTCTCTTCTTTCCTTCTCCCTGTATTTTCCTCTCTTCTCTCCTTTTCTTTTCCCTTCCTCTTCCTGGCTTCTTCCCCAATTCTCCTACTTCTCATCTCCTTTCTGGATTCTCTTCACTCCCCCAGCTTCTAGTGCCACACCCTCCCCCCCATGTTGTTCATCCTTTGAACTAGAAGAGGACCAATGACATCACCACCTTGCCCTGACTAGGGCATCTAGGTGGCGCCATAGTGCACAGAGCACCAGGCTTCATCTTCCTGAGTTTAAATCCAGCCTCAGACACATACTAGTTGTGTGACCCTGGGCAAGTCATTGAACCTTGTTTGCCTCAGTTTCCATATCTGTCAAATGAGCTGGAGAAGGAAATGACAAACCACTCTAGGATCTCTGCCAAGAAAACCCTAAATGGGGTCCCAGAGAGTCAGATACGACTGAGAAGTGACTGGAGAACAGCTCCCTGCCTCCAGGCCCAGAACTCTAACCACTGCATCACTTTGCAGCCTCATTTTACTAGCTAGGAAGCTAAGAGACCAAACCCTTTGCCCAAAGTCACACACCTAGTCTATGGCAGAGCTAGGTCCTGGTCCCAGGCCAGGGAGTCTTTCCTCTTGTACTCTAGGCCATAGGCCTCCTTATCATGAGTACACATGACCATCATAACCTGACATCAGGACAAAATAGTAACTAACTTTCCTCACTGTGATTAAAATCAAAGCCTTTAAGATAAAACCAAGGGCCCTAAGATAAATCTCTGGGTTTACAGATGGAGAAAGCTAAAGGAGTCCCAAAAGGGGGTCCTTGGGTAGAGAAATCAGAGATTGCTTCCTGCTGGATTCACTTGGGACTTTTCTCCTCTTCCCTTGCTACTCTGGAGAAAGGAGTGTGGTGCCCGGAGCAAACACAGGTTGCAAGGAGATGAGAAGATACCCTCCTGTCATTAAAAGTGTATTTCTGACTTTTGGAGATTGCAGCTGAATTCCCAGATTGGCAAAGAAATCTGGGTAATTGATCTGGTGGCAACATCCAACAAAGTGTGCCCCTCCCTGACTTCATTTCAGCCCCCAGCTTCTGGGAAGCCCTAGGCTCTCTGCTGAAATCAAGAGGAAGAGAAGGGAAAAAAGTACTGGATTAGAGGTCAGAGGACTGGGTTCAAATCTCACATCTGATGCAGTTTTGGCACGTCACTTCATCTCTCCCAGACTCAGTTTCCCCATCCTTCTCGACCTCACTCCAGCGCTGGGCACCACTGATCCCCTTCTCCTTTTGGGCACTCTCTCCTCTCTGGGTTTTGATAACATGAGTCTCTCTTGGTGTTCCTCCTACACATCTGACCATACCTTCTCATACCATACCACCTTTGCTTCATTTTTAGCCAGGTCTTATCCACTAGCCATGGGTGTCTCTCAGGCTCTGTCCTGGGCCCTTTCCTCTGCACTTTCTCTTTACTCTCAAGGATCTCACCGGTTCCCTGCGGGCTCATTTAGCCCATCTACGCAGAAGATGCCTAGATCGATCTATTCTGTCCTAGGCTCTCTCCTTGAACTCAGTTCTATGCCAATAGCCACCCAAAGGTCATTTGAACTCCATGATTTGTGGTCTCTCAAACTCAATGTGTCCCAAGCTCCAGTTGCTTCCCCTCCTCCGATTTTCCCTTCCAGTCGCTCAAGTTCACAGGCTCAGGATCTTCCTTGACTCCACATCCCTCAGCTAGGTCCACCAGCCTCTCGTCATCTAGGCCCAGTTACAACAACCTCCTCTTTGGTCTCCCAGTTTTGGGTCTCTCCCCACCCCCGCATCCTTTACACTCCTGGCAACGTCAGCTTCCTAAAGCGTAGATTTGACCACATCCCTCATAAATATCCTCAGCTCCCTATTTCCTCCAGGATCAAATACAACACCCCCCCCTTTGGCATTTAAAAAGAACTTAGTCCCTTCCCATATTTCTAGTCTTCTTGCTTATTGCTCCTCTGCATGTGCTGTTCAATCCAGACATGCTTGCCTATTTGCTGTCACTCACACACAACACTCCATTTCCCATCTCCTTACCTTTGCCCAGGCTGTCCCTTATGCCTGGAAGGCTCTCCCTCATCACCTCCACCTCTTGGAATCCTAGTATCCTTTGAGTGCCATCTTTTGTATAAGGCCTTTTCCAACTTCCCCCAGCTGTCAGGACTTATTACAACAACAACAACAGTAATGATAATAACAAGAAGGAGGAAGAGGAGGAGGAGGAGGAGGAAAAGAAGAATGAAGAGTGGAAGGAGAAGAAGAAGAATATGAAGGAAGAGGAGGAGGAAGAGGAGGAGGAGGAGAAGGAAAGAAGGAGAAGAAGAAAGAAAGAAGGAGGAGGAAAAAAAGAACAAGGAGAAGGAGGAGGAGAAGGAAGAGGAGGAAGAGAAGGACAAGGAGAAGAAGAAAAAGGAGGAGGAAGAAGAAAAGGAGGAAGAGAAAGAGGAGGAGAAGAAGGAGGAGGAGGAGGAAGAGGAGGAGGAGGAGGAGGAGAAGAAGAAGAAGAAGAAGAAGAAGAAGAAGAAGAAGAAGAAGGACAAGGAGAAAGAGGAGGAGGAGAAGAGGAGGAGGAGAAGGACAAGGAGAAGAAGAAAAAGCAGGAAGAGGAGGAAGAAAAGGAAGAGGAGGAGGAGGAAGAAAAGGAGGAGGAGGAGGAAGAAATAGCTAACATTTGCATAGCACTTACTACGTGTCAGGCACTGTGCTAATTATAATCTCGTCTAGTCCTCACAACAATCCTGGGAGGTACTATTATAATTCCCATTTTACATATGAGGAAACTGAGGCAAATCGAGGTTAAGTGGCTAGCCCAATGTCACACAGCTAGTAAGTGTCTGAAGTTAGTTGTGAACTCAAGTCTTCCTGACTCCAAGATCAGTGCTCTATCCACTGTCCCACCTCCTTGCCCTGCTAAGGCGACCTTGTATCTATATGTGTAACTTGCCTGTACCTGTTGACATATTATCCCTTTCTGTTAGAATGTGAGCTCCTTGAGGGCAGGACCTGTTTTTGCCCCTTTAAGTATGTATTGCTAACCATTAACCCTTTTCTAATGTAAAATCTCATTTTCTAACAATACTGTTTATCTAGAATTCTGACTGTACCATCTATCTAATATCATATTTTTATTGAAGTAATTTGTATTGATATATTTTCTTTTTATAGCCCCTAAATTTCTCCTAGTATCTATCCCCTTCTCACTCCCAGAGAGCTAGCCTGTATCACAAAGAATATTTAAAAAAATAGAGGAAGAAGAGAAAAAGTCAACAAAACCAAGTCTCCAATTTTTCTAACATCCCACTAGCAGTGCTCTAACTCTAGCCCAATGCTTACTGGCTCCATATTTGGTACACGGCAGTTGCTTAATAAATGTTTGTTGATTGAGGAATTAATTGATCTATAAAAGTAGGAGCTGGACTCCACAGCCTCTGGGACCTCTCCTGGCCCCGGACCCATGAGCCTTTGGCTCTCAGTATGCCCCCCCCTCCCACCCCCAGCTTTGTGTCGCAATCTCTGATTTTGTTCAGAAATTCCACTTCCATCTGGGATGCTCTTCTCTCCTTCCATCTTGGGATGGGAGGTGTCCAGGCATGGCATGACCTCACCTTCGAGCCAACAGCAAGGGAAGACACATATCGTGATTTTAAATGATCATCCAGGATGGAAAATGCTCTGGATTCAGGGCAATCTCTTTCCGTCAGCTCTCAGGTCCTCCCAGGTCCTCTCTTGTGCTAGATGAAAAGATTTCCCATCCCATCCCATCCCTCCTAGGACTTTGGATCGCAGTCTAGGCTGTCCATCCATCCCATTTTTGTCAGGAGCTCTGACACAGGCTGGAGCAGGACTGGGGGGTGAGGAGCCCAAAGCATGGGCAGGAAGGAGAGGAGATCTTTTTTTTTTTTTTCCCCAGGAAAGCTGTTAATTAGTTCCCTTCTTGGAGGAGCATAAGATACTCTCATACTTATACAAGGACCAAGGAAACACTAAGGTTTGAAGTTTGGACCATCCAGCCGATTAAATGCCTAACTCTATAATCCCAACTGAAATATGAGCTCAGCCTCCAAAAAAAATGTTTTGTTGTTGTCTTTAGTTTGCACAAAAGGCATTTCCACATTTCCCCTTTATGCACACACTTCCCTCCACCAGTAATACTGAAGGAAAATGACTCAGTAGAGTCTAAGGACAGAGCCACAACGTGGGACAGGCAGTATAGACTGGACCCCATATGCACAGTCCCCACCTCTCCAGTGAGAGGACAAGGTGTATTTCCCTCTCATTTCTCCAGGGGCATAGGATTAGTTCATTACAATCCATCGTTTTGCCTACTTTTCCTGTTGCTGTCGTTGATGTGGTTGGAGTCATTACTCATAATGTTCTCTTGGTTCTGCTTTCTTCACTCTGAATCACTTCCTACAAGTTTTCCCATGTTTCTCTGAATGACTCATATTTGTCATTTCTTAACAGAACGCTGGTTTTCAAAAATTAGATTCATGATTTCATCTCTGTAGAGAACTCCTGGTGAGGAGATTCCCTTCGCTGGAGACAGAGCTCCACCTCTCTATAATCAATCAGTGGCCTTGGTCATTGAGAGGAAAAGTGACTTGCCCAGAGTCACAGAGTTGGTGTGTGTCAGAGGAGGCAGGACTTGAACCCAAGTTTTCTTGATTCCTAAGCAGACTCTCTTTCTCCCATGCCACCATGGGCACTATTGTTCCATCTCTTTCATATGCTCTAGTTTGTCCAGCCATTTCCCAATGAATGGGCCACCATTTTTTATCAAACTCATTCCCAGTAATGGCGCAAGGATCCTTCCATTCCATAGACTTGTAGCCATGTAGAATGGTAGCATTAGAGAACATCAAATTTCCCCATTCTAAAAATGAGAATACAGTGGCTCAGACGTAGGAAATGGGGTGAGTCAGGGGTAAATTCAGGGCCAGGACCAGGGCTCTGGCCTTTACAACATGCAATGGATTGAACCTTAGCAAGGAATGTTAAAACTTCTATTTTGCCTATTTTCATTAATTGCAGCACCTTTTTTCATACATTGTGCATCATTCTCACAACACAAAAAGGAAACAGTTCCTGCCCTCATGGAGCTCATTTTCTATTGGATATACAGACCCATGTGTGTATAAGTAAAGACTAATCAATCGACAAGCTTTTGTTAAGTTCCTACTATGTGCTAGGCATTGTCCTAAGTGCCAGGGTACAAAGACAAATATTAGACAGTTCCTACCCTCAAAATGCTTACAATCTACTAGCTGGATTTTGGGGGGGAGGTGTGTAGGAAGTATGGTATGGAAAGACCATATTGGACTGAGAATCATAAAGCTGTAGTCTTTCTGTTCAGTTTTGTTTTGTTTTTTCATTCATGCCTGACTCCCCTGTTTGGCATTTAAAGCTCTTTGCCATCTGGCAGACAATTAGTAAATACTTGTTAATCGATAGATGATGGATAGATGGATGAGGAAACTGAGTCTCTGAGAGGTCATAGATCATACAAGGGGTGCAGCAGACAGAGCACTGGGCTTGGAATCAGGAAGACTCACCCCAAAACGGGGGAGTTTACAGCTGGTCTAAAGTTAACAGGGAGTCACTGGAGTTTATTGAGTAGGACTGCCACATGGTCAGAACTGAGTTGAATCCTGGCTCAGCATAGCGTAGGCGCTAGGCGCTTAATAAATGCTTTTCGGTTGATTGATTGATGAGGAAACTAAGGCCGAAAGAGGATTTAAAATCATAGGATCATTAACAGTCAGAAACTATCCAATCTAAACGTCCCATATTACAGATGAGGGAACTGAGTCCTGGAAGCAAGTGACTTACCCAAAGTCCCTTGGCTAGCAATTGACACATCTGAGACCTGTCTCCAAATCCAGCTACATTCCATAGCCCTTTGGTCCCTCTCTACAAATTTTGGGCCACTCTTAGTGAAGAGTCATGGCCTTTTTGGGGAAGGGGAGTTGGCCCACTCTGTCTTGTCCTGGTTTGCAGTGTCTTAAATTCTGGGATGGCCCCAAGCAAGCTCTGACATCTGGTAACCCCACTGTATCTTCTCTAGAGGGGAGGGAAGTGATAGACGCAAGGGGCAGATGGAGTTTGCTTAATGTGTCTGCTCTTTTCCCACATTGCCTTTTCTACCCAACTCGGGAATACAGCAACATAGCAGCTGCTCATAATTTCATGAATAAAGAGCGATGTAAATTTCAGCGATGAAAATGTGTTGCCTCCCTTAGCGTGGAGAGGTGGTAGATCCCCTTTGCCCGGCCCTGTTTCCATCTCAGAGTTGAGCTAAACTCCTTCCACATTCCTGTATGACTGCTTAATTTGAGAACCAGGTCCGTGAACCTGTGACTCCATTATTCTGCTTGAATAATGATTGACCTAGGCTGGTTGGAGCAAGGTTCTGGGAGTCAGGGCTTTGACTCGAGCCCCAAATTATCTCAGACAAGGCCTTTAACCTCCCTGTGCTTCTTTTTACTGGTCTGTAAAATTGGCACAAGATGACTTCCCTATTTCATAAAGTATTATGCCCCATAATTAGGTGTTTATGTACAAAGCACTCAGAAGCTCTTACGTGAAAAGGCCAAGTATGTTTAGGAATTTCCTCTACACTAAGCAAAATGTCAGCCTGGAGAACTGAGGCCACGTCTGGCCCAACCACAACATCTGGGTTGGGGTAAAAAAAAAATAATAAAAAAAAACTTTTCAAAGGCTGTTACGTAGGTAGTGGTCCTATTTCTCCAAGAACCCTTTCTCCCTAAGGGCATATACGTTCATAACTAATACAAACTCCAACTAAGTCTTCAGAATGTTCAAGAGGTTTCCACTGCTAAAGATCAGGAGCTCTGATATGCAGAGCGAAAGTGGAAAAGGCGAGTGTGATGAGGTGCTCTTAGTCATTCTCCCAGAGCTAAGCTTGCTGTATTGCCCCCTTGGTCTTGGAGTGGACACTTTCTTTACTGCTGTTGCCTCTGAACCCCCATCTACTATTGGCTCTGAGTCCCCACCTGCTATTGGCTCTGAGTGCCCACCTGTTATTGGCTCTGAGCCCCCACCTGCTATTGGCTCTGAGCCCCCACCTGCTATGTTCCCTCCACTAGTGAGTAGTGCCTTAGTTCCCTTTTTACCACTTAACATCAATTAGCTTTTAAAAAGTGATGCTTACTTTAAAGATATAGCAAGAGCAAATGTACATTCTCCTTCCCCCAACACCTTGGGTACACTCTCTTCTACCTCAGTCTCTGGGAGGAATGGTCTCATTCTTAACACAGGCTTCTGGGGAGAGTGGGCCTCTTCATGGTACAGTTCCTACGTAAAACCCATCCCACCAAATTCATATCTAGACATGACTGTTGGATGAATCTTTGTCTCATCTACCCCGAGCTAAGTCCCAAAGGTCACTCCACAAAGTCACTTATGAAGGTCACCCTTTGATCCTCAAGGCATCTATGCTAAAATCAGATGGGGGGACACTGCTCCCCCTTAAACACCAAGTTAGACAAAGAACCAAGGACTGTAATCATAGGGACCACATGGAAGCCTTGGTGAAGAGGAGCTGACAACCTCCCCCATCATAATGTTCTCTAAACCTATAATCCTGACTGAAAATGCCAGAATCGTGACTCTTCCTAGGAGTACCTGCAAAGTAACAATGGTCACAGTTTTAAAGTAAAGAAATAGAGATTTTCATCCCAGACTTCCAGGCATCAGCCCTTAAAGTGGAGGAACCCCTCAAAACCATAGCAAGTAAGTATTCTTATCCATTTGGAGGAATTGAGGCTCTCAGGGATCATGACTTTCTCCAAGTCATATTGCCAAATAAGTATCTGATCCAAGGTCTCCCTGGGTCACTCCTCCTGCAGTGAAAACCTACCAACCCACCCCTCCTAAGGCCAGCCCAGACTTTTATGACTGAATCCAAAAGCTGCAAGGGGTTTTGTGCTTTCTCTCTGTCCTCCTGGCAACAGACAGAACTACTTTAACAACAGTGCTACTTGCTGCTACTGTGGCTGTGTAAGACCAACAACACCGGCACACAGGAGGGCTGCTAGCACAGGTTCTTTGATCTTCTTTTCTACGGAAAGCAACTTTAAGGAGTTAGCAATCTTAGTTTAACTAAACATACACTTAGTTCAGGGGGAAAAGCCAGTACCCTGAACTTCAGAGAAAACACAAACAGAAATTATACAAACAGCAAAATAACACAAATCAGCAGACAGGTTTCTATCTGTCTGTTCAAGCAGTACATAAACAGTTACCAGAGAGAGAAGCACCAACACGTGGGTTTTCAAAGCCAGGGAGTGGGGGGCTCCTTAATGGCTACCCAGAGTCTCCACACCAACATTCTTCCAATGAGTGAGCCCCAAACAAAATGCTAACCTCAGAGTATATATACACTTCTTCAAGATCAGAATACTTCACCCCTCTCTTGACCTAATTAGCAAAAGGGTGTGGGCCTTCCTACAAACAAAGACAAGACTCAATCAAAGGCACTTGATTGCCTTGGTGCTGAGAAGCACTCCAAAAGAAAAAATAGTAAAAAGTCCTACTTTGCTTGCCCTTACAACTACATTGAAACCATCTACCACCAGCAGTCAACCAGCGAGCCAATGGATGCCATGGGAAGGATACAGCATTTGGAGTTAGAGGGCCTGGGTTCGAATCCTGATTTTGCCACTTGCTACCTATGTGACTTGAGGCAGATGGCTCCAGCTCTCTGGGCCTCAGTTTCTTCGTTTGTAAAAAGGAGAGGGTGGTGGTGTGATTTCTAAGGTCCATTCAAGCTCTAAGTCAATGAATCCATGACCCTACCTACTGAATGTGGATCCCAAACTAAGGGGAAAAGAGTGAGAGGTGATCTCTGCCCTCTGGGACCAGATAGTCTTATTGGGAAAGTAAATGAGTCTTTAAAATAACCAAATAACTGCATTTGGGATGATGAAGGCCACCCTCGTGCTGCATATAGTCTGTGCCCAAGAGATCAAAGAAAGAAAATTATCACTGTGGGCTGGGCTAGTGCAGGAGAGCTTTGTGGAGGAGGTAAGACAAGAACCAGGCCTTGAAGGATGAAAGATTTAATCCAGAGAAGAGGTAAGGAAGGGACGACAACTGAATTCTTCGGGGGGGGGGGGGGGGGAAGGTGGATTTTGAAAGACAAAGCACAGAAGCAGGAACACTAATGGGTATGTGGTCATGGGGAAGGGACTCAGTCAAAAATCTTGTCCTCAGAGCTCTGGAAGAAATGAAGTATCCCTTGCCTTTTGGCATCCTGGTCTATTCTATCTCATCTCTTTATGGTATGGCAGAAAGTGTCAAATCCCAGGTTCAAATCCAACCTCTGACACTTGGTGCCTGTGGGACCCTGGACAAATCCCATCACTTCCCCTGGCCTCAGTTTCCTTTTCTGTAAAATGAGGAGGTTGGATGAGAAAATCTCTGAGGTCCCTTCCAACTCTAGACCTCAAACTTTTTAAAGTTTTTAATATTTTATTTTTTATTAATAACATGTAAGAGCAATTTTTAGCTTTTGTTTTTTACAATTTTGAGTTCCAAACGCTCTCCCAGCCCTCATTGAGAAGACAAGCCATTTGATAAAGAAACTTTATTTCCAACACTCCCTGACTGCTTCAGAATATTTTAATTCTGCCCAGTATCATTTTCTTTTCGGTTAGTTCTGGGAACAGGGCTCCTTTTGGGGCAACCTGTTGCAGAGATGCAACATAAGATGATAGATCTGAGGCTGGAAGGAGGAATTTAGAAGCCATCAAAGGCAACTCCCTCATTTTACAGATAAGGAAACAAGCCCAGAGAGTCAAAGAAACTGTGACTTCCCCAAACTCACACAGATCATAAGTGCCGGAGGTGGAATTTGAACCCAGACCCTGTGGCACCAGAGCCTATCTTCTTTCTCTTATACATCCTAAGGTAGAGACAATTGTATTATATGGAGTCTGAATGACCAAAATGGAAATATTTTTTCAACTAGCTCCATAGAATTGATGAAAGGATCATAGATTTAGAGCTGGAAGGGAACTTGGAGAACATTGGGTCCAAGCCCCTCATTTTATAGATGAGGAAACTGAGGCCTGGAAAAGTAGATGACTTGCCCAAAGTCACATAGATAAGTAAATAGCAGGGCCAGAATTCAAGCCCAGATCTTCTCATCTCAAAACCAGCAGTCATTGCATTGTACTACATTACCTCCTCAGATCTATGTATATATCTTGTAGATGTGTGACCTTAATGATAGTGGTCCCATGACTTGAATTATCTCCCATTTCCTCCTGGAAAAAATACTGGGCCAAGACTCAGCAAAGCAGAGGTATAAGCTTTGCCACTAATTTACTGTGTAACCTTGAACAAGTCAATCAGCTTCCTTTGGGACTCAGTTTCCTCATCTGGAAAATGGAAGAATTGGACTCAGAGGCCTCTCGGTGACTTGGAATCCTAGAATCCTTGACTCTATGGGTTAGAAAGGACTTCAGAGATCATCTAGTCCAACCCTTTCTTGAAGGATGGATCAATCCTACCACCGCTTTCCCCAACCCCCACTATCCCCTCTAGCCATCATCTTCTATCTCGCCCCATTCTCCTCCTTCTATAGCTAACTTTCAGAAATCTAGGTCCAAGCTCACATCCTCTTTAAACACTGAATCGGGAAGCCCTGTCTTCCCCACTCTACAGAAACTGTTCTCTCCATAGTCGCCAATGGCCCTTGAATCCCTCCCATCCAATAGTCTTTCCTGAGCCTCCATCCTCCTTGACCTCGCCCTTGCCTCTCCTTCAGAAGAGGCTCATCTCCCTTGGTTTCCAGGATGTTGTTCTCTCCTGCCACTGCTTGGACCTGTCCAACTTTCCCAGCGTTACGCTGGGTGGCAGTGTCAGAGACCGCACAGGCCGAGAGGGCCTCTGTACTTCCCATCCAGCCTTTATGAACAATTATAGGATTTAACGCTGGAAGGGATCTCAGAGATCTTCTAGTCTATCCTCCATGTTTTATAGATGGGGAAACCAAGGCCTGAGATGTCAAAATATAATAGGTAACAGATCCAACTTCTCCAACTCCAAACTCATTATCTATTACATTATACTATGACATAACCATAAAATCGTGGATTTTTTATCTCGATTTCATGCCATCTTTATATAAAGTTGCTAGGGTCATATGTTTAGAGCTGGAAGGGACCCTAGCAGCCACCTAGTCCAGCCCCCTCATTTACAAATGAGGAGACTGAGGCTCACAGAGGTCAAGGTCACACAGCTAATCAATGTCTGGGTGAGGACTGATTCAACCATAGGTCTTTCAGATTCCAAAGCTCAGAGCTCTATCCCTAACTACACCATCTCACGGTGCAGCAGCAGCAGCTCTGAGAGTGGCAAAACAAAGATCAATGGCTAGTTCAAATATGGTCATCATAGAAAGGATGATGAGCTATGCTGTCACTTATGTGGGGTGAGGTCATCCTTTATTTGAAGCAATGGAATTCTCAGCAGTGAAGTCATATGTTGTCTGTTTGTTACACACGTTGCATGTTAACTACTGAGAAACTAGATGGGAACTAGAGAGTGTCAGGCTCTTTGGACTCTTGTTTCAATGGAAAAGGGAAAATTTGGATTTCAGGGAAGTTGAAAAACAGCTGTTCTAAAAGCCCATGATCTTCTGGTCCCCAGATAAACCAAAGAAAATCGTAGCCGTGAACTGGCCATATCTCTGGTGGTGCCACCCATTCGTGCCACCTCCCAGTACTTGGCATTCTTATCTCCAGATTAAACTAAGAAGAAAAAAACAAGCAGAAAAAAATCATAAGTAATTATAGAGGCAGGCAGAAGGGTTTTTTTCCCCCTTCTGGTGATCAAAATGCTTGATAATGTTTGTATAAGGAGTGAAAAACATCTCATATAAAAATTTAATCTAAATGTTTTTGTTGTTAAAAATCTCGTGTGAATCATGAATTATGGAAAACATGACCCGCTAAAGCTGTGAACAAGTTTATTCAAGTATCTCAGGCATCTGATGATATCACACCCCACTCAAGCTTGGCTCCTAGGACTGCCATGATTTTATCAGACTCAAAAGCCATTGATGGCTTAATATTGGCTGGAGACTTCCCATGGTTCCCGTCACACAGGTGCTAGGTGCTTATAAAAATGACTGGCAAAATGCTATGAATTCATGTTATTTCAATCATCCAGATTTTACCTCCAAGAATAAAATGGAGGTTTTTATAAGTAGAAAACTGAGGCTCTTAGAAATTAAGACACTAAGTAATCCAAGGTCGAGGCATCCATTGAGCTAAGTCACCAGTTCAGAGCTAGAAGGGACCAGAAAGATTGCCTGCTCCAGCCCCCTCATTTTATAGATAGAGGAAATGAGAACCAGAAAGGCTAAGTGCCTTGTCCAAAATTCTATTGGGACAGCTGGAATCCAGCACACATTCCACTATATCATACTGTCTTTCTTAATGGCAAAACTGGACTCATATTTAATAGTGGCTGCGTTTCACACCAGCTCCAAAGATCCCAGAATGTCAGCTGTTGGGAGAGCCCAGCTGTTGTAGAGAAAGCCAGATTGGAGTTTACTCCTTGACAAAAGTGCACAAACACTGATGCTGAAGCAAGACGGTGAAATCCAAAGACAGAGGGAATGTGGCTTGTCTTTCTAAATTGGTTCAAGGGAGTCTCTTCCCTGTAGTCAAATATGATGGAGCCATAGACTGTTAGAACTGGGAGGGGTCTTAGATATCTAACCTCCTCATTTTATAGAGAAGAGAAATGAGACTCAGAGAAATGGTCTGCACAAGGTAACCCTGCAAAGTAGCAGAGTAGGCTTCCAGGACTCTGACACTAACTCCAATGAGACAGAACCTTCCAGGATTAACCTGAAGAATATAATTTGGGAGCTAGGCTGGGCAGAAATATTTCCGAGTCATCTCTGCTTCCTCCTTGACCCCAGTTACCATGTAAGCTGGGAATAATCCACACTTGCTATGCTTTCTTCTTTTTTGGAAAAAATGAGGTTTTTATTGACGCCTTTATTTTTCCATTAACATCACAGCTGTTTCCAAGTATGCCAGCCTTGTAACAAAGAAAAATAGTTAAGCAAAACCAGCTGACATCGAGACAGGATTTGACAGTATGTGTGATGGAGCACACCTGTGATAATACCTCCTTTCTCCTCCGGAAGAAGAGAAGCTAATTTTAACATACATTTTCTGGGACCAAGATGGGTCATTACACACATTTTCACATGGTCTTGCTTCCTCCTGATGTTTTTTGATGCTATTACTTGTGTTATTATCTATATTTTCTCTTGATTCTGCTAACTTAGTCTTTCATCAGTTCATACAAGTCTTCCTTGGTTTCTCTGATTTCCTCAAATTCCTCAATACTACGAGTCTACAATTGCCTGTGACTGCCTTTCTATGATATAGAAAAAAAACAAATGGCATTACGGTAACTATATCGATGTGCAAAATGTTCCAGCATATCCATATGATACGATTAGTATCCCTAACTGATCGGCATCTACTTTGTTTCTACTTTTTTTTGGCTGCCACTAAGAAGCGTTGTTATTAATATTTTTAAGATTTTCTTTCAGTTTAGTACTTTCTTGGAGGTATATGCCTAAGACGGAACCGGTGGTTAAAGGGTATTCACAAGTGAGTGACTTTCGTGCATAATTCCAAATTAATTCCAGAATGTTTGGATCAGTTTCCAGTTCCGCCAACAGTATATTTCTAGGCCTTGCCTTTCCACAGCCTCTCCAACATGGACTAGTTCTATCTTTTTTCATCTTTGAGCCCTATGAGTGTGAGGTGAAACTTCAAGGTTGTTTTTATTTGTATCCTCACGATTTGTTTCAGAACATTTTCCCTCATATGATTATCAATAGAGTGACAATCCTGTTTGTACGTCTCCTTTGATCACTCATTGCTTGCTATGCTTTCTGCAGAGCTGTGCCTATAAGAATTTGGGAAATCTCTTCCTTTAGGTCTTTTGGTGACATCCCTTAAGTCTCAGTTTCTTCATCCATAAAATGGTTATAATTATACTTGATCTGTCTACTTCCCAGGAGGTCATGAGCAAAGGGCTTTGTAAATCAGACAGTCTTACAGAAGCAGAAGCTCACATTATTCTGAATCATAGAAGGGCTTTATTTTTTCTTTCCTCCCTAAGGAGGTAAAGCCATAATGAGATGCTGAAGAGGACCAGCCTTGTTTGGAATGGAGAAAGAAGCACTTGCTAGCCCTTGTGACCACCTCCCTGGCCTGGAAAACTGTCCTGGCCAATCTGAACACACATACAGAAATGGTATCTTGCTTCACTCTAAAGAACAGAGATTCCTACAAGGTTTTCTGGTGCCCCATGGGTCATCCAAGCTATTATTAACCTCTGATTAACACTTGTACAAGAATGAGAGATTCTTTACCTGCAGCCACACTGCATTGATAAAAGGTATGAAACTTTTCCAGCCTTTGATAACATCAGAGAAATTGATTCTCGTCTTATCTGCCTGAGGAGACGTCCATGAATTCGACCTTTGATGGCAAATGTTTCAGCCCAGTCAGAAATACTGCAAGGAGAATAAGATCTGATGTACAGCTAAATGATGACTATATTAACCAGAAAAAGACAAAGTCCCAGTTGTGATGCACAATGTTGATCCCTTTTCTGGATTTCTTTCCCACTAATTAGCTGTATGACCCTGGGATTTTTATTTTTCTGCTTAAAGATAAGGGAATTGTATTAGAAAGTTTCTAAGTCCCTGTCCCAGCTTTAAAATGACATCAATGAATCAATTCTAGCCCACAAATTATATTCATGTGTACACTTGACATTAAAAACCCGGAATACATATACTATGACTTTGGTGTTTTAAGGATGTGCAATTTCATCAAGTAGAGAAACTAAAAATCCAGACTCCAAGTAAGGAAGATTGAAGACCTGGGTTCAATTCCCGCCCCTGGCCCATCCTGGCTCTGTGTGTGTATATGTATGCATTTGTATACACACACACACACACACACACACACACACACACATAATTACCTAGTGGCCAGCTCTCTGGCAGTCTGCCTGTGGAAATTGACCCATATCTTGGGATGACAGATGCACCAGTCACTGCTTCCCTACTTGAAGTTTTTCCAGGCTGGTGATAACTGATGCTTGGCACAGTGCCTGGCACATAGTAGGTACTTAATAAATATTTTGGGGCTGACTCACTCTATGTAATTCTTTAAGGTTTGCAAAGAACTTTGCATACTTCATCTCACTGGGGTCTCACTATAGCACTAAACAGTAGGTAATAGAATTGTTATTGCCTTCATTTTGCAGATGAAGAAACTGAGGCTCAAGGTGTCATGTGACTTGGCCACACAGCCAGCGAGTATCAGAACTGGGATCTGAACCCAGGTCTTGCTGATGCTAAACCTAACATTGTCTCCTACGGAATTTATTTTTCACTAGAGAACTCGGAATCACACACGTGCTATTCAAGCAAATGTAATCAACAAACATCTATCGAGCACCTATCATTTGCCAGGCACAGCACCAGGTGCTCGATATATGGGGTCAGAAATGAAAATCTTTGCCCTCAAGGGGCTTACCTTCTGTCAGAAGAGAAGATGTATATGTATATATGTATTGTGTACATATATGTATACATATATATACACATACGAGTATATATACACATATGTGTGTCTATGTCTATGTGTAACAATGTATATGTAAACACACATATATATTTGTGTATCTATAGATGAGGGCATAAGTAGAGGGGTTGAGGCAGGTAGGCAAAGAAAAAGGCCAGGCAGGTGGTACAGTGCATAGAGTGCCCAGCCTGGAGTCAGGAAGACTCATCTTCCTGAGTTCAAGTCCACCCTCAGACACTGCCTAGCTCTGTGACCCTGGGCCAGTCACTTAACCCTGTTTGCCTCAGTTTTCTCATCTGTAAAATGAGCTGGAGAAGGAAATGGCAAAACATTCCAGTATCTTTGCCAAGAAAATCCCAAATGGGGTCAGGAAGAATGGGACATGACTGAAACAACTCAATGACAACAACAATCTATAAGCATACAAAATACAAGATCATTGGTGGCATTAATAGCTGGGGGGATTAGGAAAGGCCTCATTTGGAAGGTGGCACTGGGGCTGAGCCTCAGGGTCCTAAGGTGATGAGGAAGGACATTCTAGACATGGTCTGGTGCATTGGCAATGCAGAAAGGCATGGAGTTAGAAGATGAAGCATTGTATGTGAGGAATAATATGGCAATTTTGGCTGGATTGTAGAGTCAACAGGACCTACTATGTGCCAGGCTAGGATTTAAAGACTAGAGTGAGAAGGTCCTCTGCCCTCAAGGAGTTTACAATCTACGGGGTCATCTGGTGAGGACTGATATCACGCCAGCACGGTTATAGTGAACTAGAATGTTGTCTCCCCTGATGGACTATAAGCTCTATGAGGGCAGGGACAGTCTCCCTTTGGTCTCTGTATCTGCAGGGCCAGTTAGTCCATCATGAACCAGGACAGTTAGGCCAGCTAGTCCAATCCCCTCCTTCTACAGACAGGGAAGCTAATGGAGGCAAAGAGATAGAATCATAGACCGAAAGCTAGAAGAGACCCCGGGGACCTGTTGATGCCATTCCTTGGCATACAGTAAGCATTTAATAAATGCGTGTTGATTGAGTGATTAATTGGCTAAAGCTGGAGCAAAGTTAGTAATGATCTAAATTACCAGGGACAGTAAAAACAGACAAAATGCATGATTTAGCCCCAAAAAACAATGTACTTGGGGCTTTCATGGTGAGGCTTAGCTGTCTACATTGATCAAATAAGCCAGATAAAGACCAGCTGTCCTCCTTTCTCTTTGCCTTGCATAGACGTAGTCACACTGTTTGCATCTGGCAGCCAAATGACATGATTGTTCAGCGTGAGGAATGTTCTTGGGGGTGGGGCAGGACAGGGAATGGACAAATTATTACATTAAAGCAATCTGATCTTCGGTAATCGACAGCTGGTGATTCAGAACTCTCACTCTCTGTTATTTTGTCTAAGGCGGAGGAGCTAAGTCTGGTGTTTTGGCTATATTATATATTGATTTCTGAGATGACAAAGAAAATCTCCAAAGATGTCAGACAAACATTTGCAAAAATGAAATTACATTTCATTGCAATTTCTGCTTTCTTCCTCATCTATTATAGATATTTCATTAGCTATTAGTCCCCAACTCGTTGACGCCAGCTGCAGAGTTTCTAGCTGGGAGTTTTCCCATCCATTTCCTGAGAAACATAAGGACCAGAATTCCTATAAATAAAGGCAGCGGCAGAGGACGAAGCCCAGGGAGGCAGCCGTACCATCTAAACACAGAAGGCAGGCCTTGCTTCATATTAGGTTCCCAACTGTACATTTCATGTAAGCTTAATGAAATATCACTTGTGTGGCAGAAACACCACTTAATTATTAAAATCCTATCCGACCTGATTAATAATGACGGGGAAAGATGCTCATCTACATTTTAGGCTTCTCTCCCACTCAGCAGTCGCTCATTATGAAGCCCATTCCTCATTTTAGACTTCATTTCTGCCTGCCCGGCACAGACCTGCTGTTATCTCATTTCGATCACTGTAAATTATTTACATCAGAAACTCCGAAATTCAAAACTGATTCTGGAGGCAAGGTCTGGGCTGCTCCTCTCAGTATGTCTACTGTCAAAGGATCATAGGACCATAAATTTAGAACGGAATGGCCTCTCAAAGGCAGTCCCATCCGACCCCCTCATTTTAGAGACGAGGAAACTGAGGGGGGCGACCCAACTTAGAATCCTGAAGGGTCTTCAGAAGCCACCAAGGCCATTTTACAGATGGAGAATCTAGGAAATCAGGTGACTCACTCATGCTCAAATAGAAAGGGTCATGTCCCTTACTAACCACATGACTTTGGGCAATCAAAGTTTGGGCTTCAGTTACCCAATCTGTAAAGTGAAGGGGTTGAAGCCAATGGCCTTTGAGAGGTCCTTTGCAGCTCTCTGTCTGTGACTCTCAGACTCCAACTCAAACGGTTTTTCCATCACACCACATAAATCATAACTGTGTTTTTTAAAAAATAGTAAAACTTCACTTGAATGTATGTTAATTATCTTAGTCAATTAATCAATCCACCAACAAGCAGTGCCAGCCACCTTAGGTCACTTATCCTGTCTGAGCCTCAGTTTCTTCATCTATAAAATGGGCCTCTTAAGTCCCTTTGCACTCTAGAGATAGAAGCCTGTGATCTTATTAGTAGAGAGATTTTTCTCGCTTGGTTCTCCTTACACAGATGATAAAATCATGGGTCTTTTTTTTTTTTTGGGTGTGACTAAGACTATGTCTGCTCATAGTTAGCTAGTAAGCCCTGATTGACCCCAGTTCCACAGACTTAGGCCCTTCTACTCCTTTTTTTTTTTTTTTTTGGTCTGGATTCATGATTTCATTGGTACAGGGAATTCTGGGAGAGGAGCTCCCTCTACTAATGTTCAGACCACGTTAATATGCAATACCTTTTCTGCAGTTGAAGCAGCATACTGAGGGTGTGAGGTGCTCTACACCCAGGACCAGAGTCACTACGTATCAGAAGAGGGACTTGAACCCAGGTCTTCTCGACCGCCAGGTCCTGCTCTCTAACTCTGCCTATCCCTATCCTTTTTCGTCCATTACAATCCCTAAGGGTTGGAGAATGGAGCCTCTAAAAATAGCTACAGATAATTGTTTTGATCACCAATAACACGTCATTGACATAGTCATCTGGGGATTCAGATTTGATTGGGAGCCAGACAGGATGTGCTGGAGGAAGAGTCGGTTCTCTGTCTATGTCTAAAATATGTTTTTGAAGTTTCTCGGTCCTTTTGTGGTTTCCCTCTACTCTTTGGTTATTTTAATCTTGGCCTCAGGGTACCAACCAATAAAACCTCGGTTGTTCAGTGGGATTTGGGCAGAGTCAGATGCTAGCCTTGCTTCCCCCAACAGTCATTTCTCCCCAGTTTGTTTAGGCTGCCAACCCATTGATAGGGGAGGTAGTGTGATAAAGGCAGAAACAGTGTTGGGTTTGGAGTGAGAGACCCTGGGCTCAAATCCTACCTCAGAGTCTGTGTGATCTTAGGGCAATTTCTTGGACCGGAGTCCTCTGGACTTTAGCTTTCCTTACTTGTCAAATGGTAAGACTGGGGTGAAAAGGATGGATGAGATGTTGTTCACTTGTTTTATTCAACTCTTTGTGACCCCATTTAGGGTTCTGTGGGTAGAGATACAGGAGTGGTTCGCCGCCATTTCCAGCTCCGAACTCCTAGATCCAGACCTGGCTGGGACCTCCCAGTCGTCAAGGACTCTTCACCATCTCCGTCAGTCTTCTTGGCTCTACCATCATGCCGTCTCTAGTATCCACCCCCCTCCCCCACTTTCTGCACTCACAAGGCCGCTCCTTACTTCAAGCTCTCATCACCTCTCCCGGGTTATCGCTATGGCCCCTTAGCTGGTCCTTAGCTGGGTTCTCAGTATCTCTTCTCCTTGTGTTCCGCCCTGCTGCCCAAATCTTCCAAAGGCAAAGGTCTGAACGTGTCACTCTCTTTCTCAAAAACATTCAGTGGCTCCCTATTTCCTTGATTTGCCATTTTATGAAGGTCTTCATGGTTTGAATCAAGTACCCTGACTCCAAAGCCAGAACTCTGTCTACTGTGCAACAGAATATAATTAAATTAAACCCTTTTAAAATAGCTTAAACTCCATAGGCCTTTTTCTCCTTAAATTAATTGAGCAAGTTTTAAAAGGAAAACCCCAAGGAGGGGGGTGGGGGGAGGGGAGGAAGAACAGTTTAAAAAACAAAACAAAACAAAACAAAACGCCCGCACCTGGTTTGACTCGGGCCGGTAATAAAATGCTATCGGACAAGGAGAGCTTGTGTAAACTAATCCCACCTCCCACTCACAGGTAAGTGTTAAGTTTAAGTATGAGACAGGCCAGGAGACTCAATGTTACGAGGAGCCAGACTTTTGAGCTGTGCACAACTGCGTTATTAACCTCCAACTCTGCTGGCTTCAATAGGATGGATAGATGGGGCCCCACACTTACTCACTGCCATCCTTAAAGCCAGAGTTTGATCGTTAACCAGATATTGCCCCCAGACAATCCATTAAAACCAAACTCCCCTCCAGTGAAGGAGTCAGAAAACGGAGTAATTAGCAAGCTGATTCCGATGACTAGCCAAACACACCCACTCCAGCGCCTTAGATTGCCAAACTCTCAGTCTCCCTGCATTGAAGGGGTACTTGGGCATCTTCTCCCCATCTCTCTTTCCCAATCAATTTCTCATCCAAGGCTGAGGTCAGCTTATCAATCTTCATTATAGATGCACTGTATCAGGGCGCCTGGAGCCTGGATTCCTACAGATATAAGATGTCTGGAGATGAAACCACATCAGGGAAGGATCACTGGAGCCCGGGATGCTGTAAGGTAGGCTGAATTGATCTGATCTCTCTGACTTGTACTCTCTCCTAGGCAGGGGAAATCCAGGACATCTGCAGGCAATCAGAAATTCCATTTAGGAAATTCCAAGTAGGTCCTGAGAGAGTGTCCCAAGGTCAGATTGCTGGGGTTTACAGGCAGAGGTGACCCTGCAAAAAGCTGATCCTCCTCCTGGGAGGAGGGAGGCTCTAGCAGGACTACATGACCCACTTTCTTGCCACAAATGATCCAGAATGCAACCCCAGCTTCTCTGGATTGGGAATCAGAGGACCAGGTTTAAAATATTGGTGGCTCTGTGACTTCCTAGTGCTTAGACCCTGGGCAAATCCCTACAATGTTCTGGGCTGTGCTCGTCTTGTCTCTAAAATGACAGGCTTGGCCTGAATGATCTCAGACAGTTAGCTAGCGGTGCGACCCTGAACAAGTCACTCCCCATCTTTCTGGGCTTCATCTGTAAAACGACAGGGTTGGACTAGACGATCTCTGAGTTCCCTTCCGGCTCTGGGTCCATCATCCTGTGATTTTCGACCTCTCTGGGCCAACCTTTCTTCAACTGTCCAATGAGGAGACTGGACCAGACAGACCTCAAAGGTCCCTTCCTCGCTGGATCTATTATGTTCTTTTGTTCATAAAAATACCGGCTGACTTCTCTCCAACCCTTTACATATGTTATCTCTTTTAAGTCTCACTACAGCCCTGTCTGAGGTCGACACTAGAAACATTATTATCTCTGCTTCACAGACTGGAGAGAGATGAGGTGGCTGGATCCATTGCTAAGGGCATGCCAGGGGCAGGATCTGAAGCTAGATCTTGGGGACTTGAGGTCCGGGTCTCTCTCCAAGCTCTGCCAAGCTGTCTGAAAATGTATCATAGAACAAGTAGTGACAGTGTGTGTGTGTGTGTGTGTGTGTGTGTGTGTGTGTGTGTGTGTGTGTGTTTGTAAGAGATCTGCATTCAAGTTTTGACAGACCTGGATTGGCATACGTCTGTGGCAGGAGAAGGAGCCGAAGTGGTTCATAAATCACGAGATTTCTCATTGGGAGTTGGGAGGGTAGAGGTCCACCAATAGTACCCCTCATTGGTGTGTGTGTGTGTGTGTGTGTGTGTGTGTGTGTGTGTGTGTGTGTGTTGGGATGGATGGGGGTGGATATCATTATGTTTGATTGTGGAGAAGTCTCTATCTCCACCTGGCAGGGTCACTGGAAGACCTGGAGTCTCTGGATTCAACCCGATCCAACTCCACTTTGTGACTCACGGTAAAATAACTAATAATTTGTCATTTGTTGCCAGCCAATGTTCTATCTCCCCAACCAAGCTGGGGGTTTCTAGAAGGCACCGAGGGTGGCTCATTCATCTCCATTTCCCCTCTATGCCGAGGTCTTTGTGAGAGCTCATTAGCTGCTCATGGCTATGAACAACTATTTCTTTATGGCACATACAGGGAAGAAAAAAATGGGGGTGGTGAGGGACATTGATTTCAAACATTTTGTTGGGACCTCGGCCCCTGTGGCTGAAATCCAATGCATAGGACCCAAAGTCCACTGAGTTTCAGTAAAGCAGTGGATGCCAGAGCCAGACCCCCAGAGAGACAAGTTGATGATTATAATAAGTGGTTAAAGTTGCCAAGTTTTCAAACCTCCAGGCAGTCGGACTGTGATGCTCAGCGGCATGGGCTGGGGGGAAAAGGAAGAGTTGCTTTCCCTCAAGCAGTGACAAGCAAGAAGTGAAAAAACAGCTAGTAATGGGCCTGTCACTTTCCTGAGAAGTCACACCCTCAAGGAGAGGGAGGTCACATGTGCAGGGAGGCTTCGGGGAGCAGAATCATCTTGGGGATTCCAGCCAATCCGAGGCCGAGCACAAGGAAGCTTGTGGGCCCTTCGGAAGGATGCAGATGAGGGGCAAGCAGACTGCTGGGAATGGAGCTGCCTGTGGGTCTTTAGCAATTGGCTAGTGGACTGAGCAAGAGGTCAGAAGTCAGAAGCTCAAGATTTGTCACTGCCCAATGATCAACCCATCTGACCCAGTGAGAGTACTGATACTCACCATTTTTTCTCTCTCCTTTCTAATCCTGATCCAAACTGGTTTTCATAATCCTGCCAAAATCAATTCACAAGCAGTTCTTGTGTGTTAAGTACATAACACTCCTTGTCCCTCAGGGAACTTACAGTCTAATGGGGTAGGACATGAGCATGAACCAGGAGCCTTCCTCCTACCCTCCATGGAAGGTGCTCAGAATCACCATGGGTGCTTCCTGGCCATGCTTTCCATCACAGCTGAGGGGATTGCATGGTGAGATGATGGGTCCTCTCATTGGCTGTAGAGCAGAAGAGCTTATGGCTCGTTAGATGTTCAGAAGAGAGATGTCTGCCCCCCTGCCCTCTAAATAGTTGAAAGCAAGCAGTACACTTTGAGCTTTGACTCTTCCATGCATGGAGGCCCTCTTTCTGACATCCTGGTGTTTCTACTTGGTCACCAGGAAAGAGCAGGCCACTGTGGGGCTGGAGGTAGTTGGCCCCTGCTGCATGGACACATACAGGTACATTAACAGTGAGAGGAAGCTAAGAGGTCACTGGCCACTGGAGAGTCAGGAAAGGCATAATGTAGAAGGTGATGGCCTTGAAGGGAACCAGGAATTCTAAGAGGTTGTGAAGAGTGGGTGTCTTCCAAGGATGGGAAGCATCCTGTGCAAAGTCACAGACATGGAAGATGAAATGTCATGTATGAGCAACAGAGAGTTTGGCTGGACAATCTTTCTTGTTCAAAGACCCGGTCACGTCATTCCTTTGCTCAAAAAACCTTCAATGGCTCCCTCTTACCCACTGAGTAAAGTGAAACACCCACTTACTTGTAGTCAAACCTCTCCACAACCCTGGGCCAGTCTTGTCTCATATTTCCATACTTTGTGTACTTCATGCTCCACTTAAAGTACTCTTTAGACCCCTGAACCTGCTATGTCCTCCCCTGCCTATGAGCCTTTGCTTACTCTATTCCTCCCAGGTACAGTGTCTTCTCTTGTTGGATTTCTATCCATCTCCTCCCAGAAGCCTTCCCCGATTGCCTTTGTCAATAATGGCTTTCCTTATCAGACCTCACATGTATCAGCCCTTTAATCTACAGCTAAGCACTTGTCAGACACTATGTGGTATCTTACAGATATCTTTGAAAGAAGGGGGCATCTTATCCCTCAATAGACTATAAGCGCTTTGAGGATGTGGATCTTATCTTGTCTAAAATTGGTATCTTTCCAGCACCTAACTCTGGTCTGCACATGCATAGGTCAAAACATCGCAAGATTTCTTGAAACAACAACTGACAGAGGAAACTTTGACAATGCTCTTACTATAAATATCAAAGCATAAACCAGGGAGAGACGGTTGCCAGCGTGCTTGGCAACATCATGGAACATGTCTGCACCAGAGTTCTAGTGGAAGAGGGATTCCCCATGAAGGGTGAGGTCTTCCCCTGATTCCCATTTACAAAGAACATTGGGCTGATTGCCTCAAGCCCTTGAAAGACTGTGCAAAACTGATGCACTTAGACAGACAACTCGTTTAGGGCACATATAGACTCATACAGGGTATGTATATATCTAGTACATGTTCATGTGTATGTAGGTGTGTGTACATATATACACACGTGTGCATGTGTGTACAGCCCAAAGGGATGGCTGATTAGTATGTATACACATCTACATGTACGTACATATGGGGGTGTGTGCAATGCACATGTGTATAAATATGCATACATCTATATAACCCGCAGGGCCAGTTACTCAGTATGTGTATATGTGTGTGTTCATGTATATATATGTGTGTGTGTGTGCACACATGTGTGTGTATATCAATGTGCATTTATGTGTATATGTGTATGCATATACAGGTGTGTGTATGTGCATGCATATGTAGAGGGACATGTGTGTATGTATACATATGCGTCTACATGTGTGGGGGTGTGCATACATGTATGTGCTTATGCATATTTAGAGTGTGACTATGCGTCTGTGTGTCTATACATACATATATATTTAATATATAAGATAGGCACTGTATGTGGATAGTGATCTAGTCGGATGAGTCCTTTTGCTTCTCGGCTCATAGCTCTAGAGTTGGAATAGCCCTCAGAAGCAACCTGGTGCCTCTCTCTCATTTTCCAGGTGATGAAATCCAGAAAGGGGAATGACTTGCCCAAGGTCACCCAGGTAGAGTGCAGCAGAGTCAGAATTTGAATCCAGGTCCTCTGCCTTCACGTCTGACACTGTTCACTGCACTTCAGTCCCTCAGATGAGGCTCGGCTCCATCGTTAATTAGCTGTGTGAGCTTGGTCAAGTCACATGCCTCTTGCCCCCATTCCTCTTCTTCAAAACCAAGGTGCTGGTGTCCGGGTCCCTTCCGTGTTCGGTGGCCTGTGCTCCGAGATCCTGCCATAATGACACCTTTGGGCTCCCCCCAGGTGGGTGGCCACGAGCCATTCCCATTCCAGACCCATTTGTTGCTCCCCCTTCCCTGCCCCTCTCTGTAAGTTCTGCCTTATCTAATCAGTCACTGGACCCAGGGATTTCTTCCTTCCTAATATCTCTTATCTTTTCTCTTTCCTTCCTTTTCAGTTCCCAGGTCAGGTCCCCATCACCTTATTCATTTCCCTGCCCTCACTACCCACCAGCCTCCCAGCAGTCTCAGGCGCTGCCACCAGACTCATTTGGGTTTTGTTTTGGGTTTTTTTTTTTTTTGCCAAACTAATTTTACTAAAATGCCGGGTGATTGTGTCACTTCCCTGCTCAAAATTTTCAGTGACGGCCCCTCCATGTGATCACAATAGTAGCCTGGCATTCCAAGCCTTTCACATCCTGACCCCAATGGACTTTTCCAAATCCCACCTAAACTCTCTGCTGCAGACAAACTACAGCCCTGCTTCCTTAACACTGGGTTCATATTCAGTTTCTTCACAAAAACCCTGTGAGATAGAGGATGCCAGTATTATTGCTCCCATCACTCTGGAAAATGCTCTAGTTCGCCCCTCCTCCTTCCTTTCTTTTGCAGATGATGTAGCTGAAGTGGGCATAGGGGTGAAGAGATTAGCTGGAAGTCCTACTAGGAGGGATTAGCGTAGGTGAGATTTGACTCGAGTCGGTGTTCTGCCTCTGCCGATAACCAGGCTAGTAAGTGTAGGAGTGGGGTTCCAAGCCCAGCCAGCTGCCGTTGCCCGGGGTCTATCCTCCAGAAGAAAGGCTGTAAATTCCCCACCTCAGTGCCTTTGTTCCTCTCATTCCTCCTCCCTGGAATGCCTGCTGTCTTTTTTTCTGTCTATTCAAATTCTACTCAAAGTCTTACCTTCTCAACCCCGCTCCATGAAATATTCCTAGACATAAGAGTAACACATCATGATGATGCTGTAAGAGAGATATTGAGTCCAGTCACTATCTCTTTAGTTTACAGATGGGGAAACTGAGGCCCTAGAGAAGTTAAATGGCTTTCCCAAGTTCATACTGTTAGTGAGAGTTGAAATTCAGACCTAACTACTTTACTGTACACCCACCTTTCTCTCCACTGCACAATTCTGTTTCCCCAAGATACTCTCCTTTTACTGAACTAGGAAGGAAGGAAAAAAGGAGGAAAGAAGCATTTATTAAGCACCAGCTATGTGCCAGGCACTGTGTTAAGTGCTTTACAAATATTATCTCATTTGATCCTCAATAACAATAACCCTTGGAGATAGACATTATTAATTAATTATCACCATTTTAATATCAATTTAACTCCTTTATTAATTAACCTATTATTAATATTCTCAAATAATTAACCCTGTCTCATATCAGTTAAACTGATTTATTAATTATTAATTAACCCTATTATTAAATAATAACTAACTCTGTTTGCCTCAGTTTCCTTATCTGCAAAATAAGCTGGAGAAGGAAATGGTAAACCCCTCCAGTATCTTTGCCAAGAAAACCCCAGATGGGGTCCTGAAGATTCGGATTCGACTGAAACAACTGGACAACAACAATAATTAGGATAATAATAATTACAATTCATAATATTATTACATTGAAGAAATGGGGGTTGAATGACTTGTTCAGGGTAACAACATTAGTAAGTGTCCGAGGTGCAATTTGAACTCAGGTCTTCTGACTCCAAGCTCAGACCTCTATCTAGCAATTAAGTATGAATTAGTCTAGCAATTAACCATGGGCAATTTGGGTCGTTTCCCTATTGTTTAGCTTTTCGTATGCTATTGTTTTATTTCCCACCTGTAGGCTTAGTTCCTGGGTCCCCCGGGGCAAGGCCCTTGCTTATTAAGTCTATATCCTCCTCAGTGCCTCCTGCCAGTCTTACACAGAGCAAATAAGTCTATCTTCCTAGTTTGTTTTGTCTCCAGCAGGAGGTATTCACATCCTGATTGTCTTCCTTGGAAAAAAAAGGCATTTGGGGATTTAAGGATCCCCCAGTAACCATGGTGGGGGGTGCAGCTGCTAGGACCCCTTAGCACCTTCCCGCCTCCAATTCCTTGGTCTTTTCTATCCAGCTCCATTAACATGAGCCCAGTAATTTTGTGGCATCTTTCATCCAATCCTCTCAAAGCATTTTATAAGAAAGAATTAGTTAATCCCATTTTACAGGTGGGGAACCCAAGGCACAAATAAAGATGACTCGCCCCAAGCCCCAAAGTGACAACACAGTGGCAAAATTGGGAACAGGAACCTCCCTGCCCTCCTTTCAATCACTCGTTAGAGATCGGGAGTTCTTAAGTCTTTTTTTTTAATGTCATGGACTCCTTCAGCAGTTTATGGACTCCTCAGAGTCACGTTCTCAAATGCTTATATAAAATAAAATACAGAGGAAGTCAATTATATTGATGTACAATTATCTATCTCTAGATCCATCCATCCATCTATCATCTATCCACCTCTCCATCCATCTGTCCATCCATCCATCCATCATCTATCAATCTTTCTGTCTACTTCTCTAAAAGTTCACAGACACAAAATCGAGAACCTCTCTCGTCATTGATCATTAGCTATGCTTAGTCTTCTAGCAGAGGCTAAAGAAATAAGATGTTAGGTTTTAATGATATGGGGGGAGTAGATGGGGCTAAAGTTTTCCTGCTAACTTTAATTTTTAACCTCATGGTCATTTCTCCTTAGTCCCCCTACCCACATTTATACCTTTCTTTGTTTTTTTTAAACCACAATGAATTCTTTTTCAATTATCAAGTGTTTATTTTCTTTCTCTTACCCTCCCCAAAAAAGAGGAAAAAAAACCCTTTATAACAAATATGCCTAGTTAAGGAAAATAGCTGCCCACATTAACTATTTCCAAAATTGTACGTCTTAATCTATATATGGAGTGTGTTCGTCACTTCTCTGTCAGGTGGCAGCTAGCATGATTCATCACTGGAAACTCTCCTCTAGGCAGCGAGGTGGTACAAGGGAAGGAATGTCAGGCCTGGGGTCAGGAATACCTTGGTTCAAATCCTGCCCCAGATACTCACTTAGCTGTGCAACCCTGGGCAAGTCATTCAACCTGTCTGCCTTAGAGGCCTCATCTAAAAAACAGGGTGGTTGAACAGATAAAAATGAGGTAATATTTGTAAGGCACTTTGCAAACCCGTAAGTGCTATACAAATACCAGTTATTGTTAGCTAATTCTTCATAACAAAAACATTTAAGCAAATCCAACAGATAAAGTATATGTGACGTTTCCCATCCATTGTCCCCCACCTCTCTACTGAGGGGTAGCTGTCTTTTTTTATCCAGTTTTTTGAAACCAAGATTGGTTGTTAGTGTGAATAACTTTTGATAAGAAAAAAAATGTTGTCAGATCCCAGTCCAGAGTGGATTGGAAGAATAGGATATTAAGGACCACCAGAGGGCAGTTGTCAGATGATGCCTGTAGCCGACCTTGAAGACTGGCCTCCAGAAAGAGCCCATCTTAAGCCACCCTACTGGCCAGTCCCTCTCCAGGAAACTCAGAAAGTTTTCTTCAGGAACTGGATCTGAGAGTCAGACATAGAAAGCTCAAACCCCATGGGAATGAGCTGGAACAAGTTGGCTGAATTCATCCATTCAGGGTATGATGGTCAATTACCTGTTCTAAGAAACAGGTGCCTCCCTCCTGTTCCCTCCCTTGTGGTCATACTCACGGAGGCAAAGCCCTTTTCTCTTCTCTGCACATACACACACACACACACATACACACACACACACACACAAATTGCTGTCCTCTGAGATTCTACCCAATTTAAACCGAGCTCCTTAAACCCACTACAGATGTTAACACATAGCCTTTTAAAAAGCAACCCTAGATAAAATATTTAATGTGACTGGAAGTTGAGTTAATGAAAGACATTTTCTATACAGTGCTAGAAATACCAACTTCCCTCTTTTTTTCCTAGAGCCGTTGTGTGTGTGTGTTTTTAAATCTTGCAAGCCATAGTTCTTCAGGGAAATATCTATACACACACACACACACACACACACACACACACACACACACACACACAACCTGACAGTGCTTATGACAAAGGAAAATCTAATTACAGTACATTTCCTGAAAACAAATCCTCATTCAGGTCCTACTGTAGGACTGCAGAGAATATGTGTCAGGAAGGCTAGAAACAATACAATGGCTCTCTCCTTATCGCATCTACAATCCAGCTTTTTACTCTGTCTATGCCCAGTGGGGACTAGCACCAGGAATATAGTTGTACACTTGAAATATTGGATTGGGGAGCTGATATTACAGGATCCTTTAAACTCACAACAATATTAATAATGAAAATGCAATATAAATAGATTCCATTTGGTTCCCCACTCCCCACGCCCCAGGAGGGAAGGGAAAGAATCCGCATAAGGTCGTCAAACAGAGGCCATTCTTTAAAGGAAGGAGGATTCTCCAAAGTGCCGATGATGATTTTACATGAATCATGGCTTGCAATAAGAGGACAGAACCATAGATTTAAAGCTGGAAGGAATGTCTGGAGATTACCTAGTCGGACTCCCTGGTGTCACTCTCTTGCTCAAGATGTCGCCACGGCTCACTATTCCTTCTATGATAAAATGCAAACTCCTCTGTCTGATATTTACCGTCTTTCTTCGGGTGGCTCTGACTTGTCTTTCCAGACTGATTTCATATTCTTTTACTTACTATATATTCCTAAAATGACGGATCTGGAACTAGAAAGAGCCTTAAAGGTCATCTACGTCTAGCCTAATCCCACTCATTTTATAGTAGACAAAAATAAGGTCCATAGGTGTTAAGGGACTTGGCCAAGGTCACACAGCTGAGACGCAGCAGAGCCGCACTAGAACTCAGGTCTCATGACTTCCAGTTCCTCACTTTCTCCACTGTTCCATACTGTTTCTACTGTAGGGGTTCTTATCATGGGGTCCTCAAAGTTGCTGTTGTTTAATATCTTGACAAGTGGGGTTTTAAAAAATGTAATTCATTTCCGTCATGATTCTACATATTTTATCTATTTGAGAACATTACTTGGAGAAGGGCTTCGGGGATCCAGGAAATCAGACGGTCTAGACTTACTCTTGCTCTCCCAGTGCCTGAACCAGGGTCCTTTTGGTCCAAACCCTGTGGTCTTTCAGACAAGTCCCAAGTTTTCTGAGGCGAGAAGCAGTTAAGTTACTTTTCTGGGATCACACGGTATGTCACAGAGATAGGGTTTTAACCCCTTGCTTTCCTGACTCCAAGCCCATCATTCTCTATCCATTATGGCACACTGCCTCTGTAAGAATTTCAATCACATTTAAAAAAAAATGCAGAAAATTTTCAAGGCTTAGAACCATGGCACTTTAACTTGACTGAGGCTCACCCTGGGTATTATCTTACTTTTATCAAGCTTTCTAGTAGCAGGTAAACAGAGTGGATACAATTCCTCAGAGGTGAGGAAAGATCATTCTAGACAACAAAATGTCATTAACACATGTCAGCCAGAAGGAGAAGGTAGAATTAGGTAGACGACCAGAAATTAATCCTTTAAAAAATATCCAAAAATGGTCATGGAGACAGAAAAGATTCTTTTGCCAGGAAAAGTGAGAGGAAGAGGTGGAGGGGATGGGCGCCCTAAGTATTTAGAAATCATTAGGGTTTGCTCTTACTAGTTTGGCAGGTTCTAGGCCCAATTATATAACTACACATACGTTTGGCATATAACGATTGCTTATGTACCCTACATGTAATTACATGTAACGTAATGTATACTTCAGCTTGGTGGGTATTTACACAGTCCTAACATTGTGAATACGGCCTACTTAGAAATGATTAACATAAAGCATTACCCACACACACACACACACACACACACACACACAATCCCAAACGATTAAAAGTAGTTGGGTTTATTTGAGCATATAAAAAACTTGGACTCTCTTCTGTTTTTCTTGTCCTCTGATGAACCACCTGAGAAGGCAATGGTCTGGGAAGAAAGCAGAGTTCACTCAATGATGCACATTCTTTGGAAAGAAATTCGTTTTTTCAATCATTTCAATCATGTCTGATGCTTTGTGACCCCATTTAGGGTATTCTTGACAAAGATCCTGGAGTGGTTTGCCATTTCCTTCTTCAGCTCATTTTACAGATGAGGAAACTGAGGCAGATGTTCAGTGACTTGCCCAGGGTCACAGAGATAGTAAGTGTCTGAGGCCAGATTTGAACTCAGATCTTCCTGACTCCATGCCTGGCTTTCTATCTACTGTGCCACCTAACTGCCTTCTTGGAAAGAAAAGGGACATTTAATATTGTAAGTGTAATCCTAAGTAATAGTAATAATACCTAAAGTAAAAGAACTAATACCTAAGCAATAGAATGTTTTTGTATACAGCCTCTTTTTGGGTCCCTATCTATGTTATCTGAATAGGGAACTCCCCGTGAGGAGAGTCCAACTACCCGTGCAGATCAGCACCACCCTGTATCTGCAGTCTTAGAATTTGCTGGGAGTGGTAAGAGATTAAGTGACTTGCCCAGAGTTACAGAACCAGCATGGGCCAGAGGGAAGACTGGAACCAAGAAGCCTGCTCTCCATTCATTGGACCATACTATTTCTTCTGGCTAGTCTCTTAAATGTTACTCTGTGAAAGGCATTTTTAAATCCAGGTTTCTGCAGGAATGGATATTTGGAAGTTGTTTGGGACTGATTGGTTAGCAAACTTAAGAAAGAGTAAGGTCAAACATATGGCTGGTGTTTTTGCCAAATGGGGAAATAAACCATGATTGAAAATTACCTTATTTCTGAAAAAAAAAAGTGTGTAACGTCCCAAAGAAATGTTGTGTATTCTTCCAGATTATCAGGATCAACACACTCAGTTCTGCCGAACATATTTATAGAAGCTAGGAAGGGCATTAATTGCCCAATGGAGGAATCTGTATTTGATCCTAGAAGTAATAGGTTTTCAGGAAACCAGCTCTAAGACCCTCTAATACTTCATGCTCTAATGGGATTAGGGCTAACTCTAAAGAAAGAGGGCTTGAAATGCCGATTCTGACACTTACTACTTTAGTGACCTTAGACAAGTCATTTAACTGTCTATTCCTCAGTTTCCTGACCTGTAAGGTGAAGAGGCTGGATTAGATGGCTTCTACCATTCTATTTGTATTTCTCATGCTTAGTACATACTGGTTAATAAATGCATCATTCATAGGTTTATTTCAGCTCTGAATTCCAATGGAGATATGGAGTTGGTACAAAGATTTAGAGCAGGAGGGCACTTTAGCGTGGATCCCTTCAGTGGTGTGGTGAAGCCTTTGAAGGCCCCTTTTCCAAAACGATTTTAAAATAATAGAAAATATAGCGGATTACAGAGGAAACCAATTTTATTGAAATACAGAAATCAAAATATTTTAAAAACCAAATATACACGTTCCCTGAAATCCATGGATCCCAGGCTAAGAACTCCTGATTGAATCTAATCTTATTTAACAGATGAGGAAACTTTGCCCTTAAGAGGGGCATTTGGCAACTAGGGTCACAGACCCTCTAATGACAATTCTAGGATTCTTGCTACTGTACCATATCACCTCAGAATTTCCTGAGTGCTCAAAGATTAGACCAAAGGGGCATAAATAGGTTCTCTCAAGCTGGAAAGACTCTGAGTATTGGTATAGCAGTGGCCTGTATGTTTTGCCCAAAGACATGCCTAACTAAGCTTGGAATGGCTCATCATTGGAAGGCTAGCCACAAGTGGATGGCTTTCTTTTTTTTGGGCAACAATGACTCATGGAACCATCTGTGTCTTCATGGAGGTTTGTGATCTATGTCAGTGAACGCACAATGCCAACATCAGAACTTACAGATCTTTTGAAATACTTAGAAATTAGAAAACCAAATAGCCAAGTGATTTGAAAACGGGGTAGTTCAGAGTGGTAGAAAATGACTGGGAACTGAAGTCAGGAGAGATCTGGGTTTGAATCTTACCTCTGATGTTTGTGAGGCATGTGACTTCGGGAATGTCAATTAACCTTTCTTGATCTGAGTTTTATCATCCATAAAATGGAGAGGGGGAAAAATCAAACACAGGACTTACCTCCTAGGGTTCTTGTGAAGTCTGGATGAGATAACATACATTAAAAACTTGGCAAATTGTAAAGTGCTATGTAAACGTCATTTATTATTACCAGAGAAAACCCAGGCTTGGAATATTTTTTTTTCCTCTTCTAAGCCAAGTATATTGAACAGATTTTTGAATCCTTCACCATTCTTTGAGATTTGCTTTATCTCACAGAATTAAAAAATATAGTATTTTGGAGAACTTGATTGGGTTTCTTTTTCCTTCATTTGCTTACTGACTAATGTAGATGGGGATAGCAACCGAACTTGTGATTTCATTTGGTACAGGGAATTCACAGGTAAAGAAACTCCCCTCAACATGAGCCCGTCCCTACTTTCTCTGAAACTTACAGTCTTAGAGAGGTAGCTTTTTAAAAAGATATGGATATTGATAATTTATGCCCAGTCCAATAAACCTCTAGGAGGAACAAAACACCCAAAAACAAAACCAACATTTATAAGTTGTCCAAATAGAGCAAGGAGCCCTGCTGGTTAGGAGTTCAAAGCCGTTGCTTATGTTTCTCCACTGTTACTAAGCCTCGAATGGATGAGAGGTTTGGGGATTTGCCCAGGGTCCCACAGCCAGTATACGTCAGAGGGAGGACTTGAACCTAGGACTTCTTGTCTTTGAGGCCAGCTCTCTCTCCCCACAGACTATAAAGACTCTGCTCTCCTGATGTCATTGGTCCTCTTCGAGAATGAAGGACAAACAGCACTATAAAGACGCTATCAAAGGGAAGATATGGCCAGAAATGGACAAAGAGATAAAAACACATTAAAAAAAACCTTCTCAGAGTAGGCAAATAAGTCTTGTCATATTCTTGTAATATATGGGACACAGAATTTTAATTAAGGAAAAGAAAATGGGACTGTGGTGGAAGAAACTGGTTTTTATAAACCCCTGCTTGTCTGGCCATCTTGCTGGAGCCTGCTTTGGTTGGTATAGAGAAATACTCTATAAGAGGTTTGCAGGCAAGATGTTTTACACATACTATAGTCCTTTTTGGTTACTAGGGGATGATTTTGAAAATTTGGAGATGCCAGATTGGTCAGGAAATTGGGTAGGATATGACAAGTCTGGATTCAGTCAAAGGGCTGCACTTGAGGACCTAGAGGGCCACATGTGGTCTCAAACCGAAGGTTCCCCACCCCTGGTCTAGGCAATAACAGAATCACAGATTGTGAGAGCTGGATAGGGAGGCAGTGGCCATCCAGTCCAACCCACAGAGAAAAGAAATGCCCATTTAGGGTTAGATGACCAATGAGCGCTTACCCAGCCTCTTCTCAAATACCTCCTCCAAGGAGGAGGAACTCACTATTTTGTAAGACATCAGTCCGATAGGAAAATATCTAAAATTATACAGCATGATCACTTTCACACATAAAAATAACAATAATATAATGCCACATAGCTTTACATGTGTTATTTCATTTACTCCTTACAACAACTTTGTGAGGTAGATTCTATTATTATGATTTCCACTTTACAGATGAGGAAACTGAGGCCGATGGAGGTCTAGTGACTTGTCCTGGGTCAAACAGCTAAGTGTCTGATGAAGGGTTCAAATTCAGGCCTTCTTGATTGCAAACCTAGCACTCTGGACGCCATGACATCTACCTAACCCTTAAACACATGTTTACGTCCACCTTTATCAGAAACAAAGATTTTTTGTCCCCCATGAACAAGACAGGAAAAGTTGTCATAGTTTATAAGATAAATGAGATAATATTTGTAAAGCGCTTATCACAGTAAATGGCACATAGTGGGCATTTAAATGTTTGTGTATATGGTATTTTGCATCCTTTATCTTCTCTGATTCCCTGAGGCAGGGAGGTAGTATCCCAGATGAGCAAAGGGCCCAGAGAAGGAAATGACTTGACCAGGGCCACAGAGCCAACAAGAAGCAAACCTGGGACACCAATAGATACCTTTAAAAAGTGACCAAAAGGCATCATGTGAATACAGAGCTGGCCTCAGGCTCATGAAGTCCCACCCCCCCAAAAGACAAATATGTGGCCTGCATCAAATGTGTGAAAAGTGCCTATGAAATAATAAGTACAAAAAGGAAGAACTCAAAATCTGTACCCTTACATCTATTACAAGCAGGTGAAAATAAATGTATTCACATTAATGAGAGCTGGACGAGTATCTGGAAGTGGGAAAATTGTTTTTCCATTTATTATTCAGTACTTTTTTCTAAAGCTGCTGCAGTCCACAAACTTAAAAAAAAAGTTTTATTTACTTTATGCTGAGTTCTTCTCTCAGATCTTCTAAGGTCTTGACTAGGAGATGTTTGGGTTTCTGACTCCTTTTTAACTCTCGTGGTTCAGGGTAGCTCACTCTGAACTTTTTCTTTTTTTTTTTTTTTAAGGTATGGCTAGTAATAATTCATGCCCAACACAATAAACCTCTAGGAGGAAAAAAAAATCCCCCCAAACCCAAACCAACATTTAAAAGTTGTCCAGATAGAACAAGGAGACGTACTGGTTAGCAGTTCAAAGCCGTGTCTTGTATTTCTTCACTGCTACTAATCGTGGAGAACATGTGAATAATATAAATACCACCAGAAATATATTGTGAGTCTTTAATACTCATCGCGTTCATTTCTAAAATATCGCCCCAGATTGAAGACCCTGAATTCCAACCAGATGTAGTTCTAGAGTTTTACATAGGTCAGATATATTTCACTTTTGTGTTTGGTTCAAGCCCAAGGGACTGACTTGATAATTAGATTGAGAACATCTGCCCCAAATCTAAACCATTTCCCTGGTCCTTCCTTAACCTTCTTCCTCTAGGAGACTTTTTTTTAAAAAAAAGCTTTTGCACATTAAAACAACAAAACAAAAACGACGACTTTCGTTTGGTCACCTAAAGCCGCTAAAGAAGTTCGTCTTTTAGAGTAAAAATCACTCGGTTGATCAACGTGCTAGCCCCCAGAGATACAAAGACAAAAGCTGTTCTTGCCCTCAGGACTCTTACATTCTACAGGGGAAAAAAAACAAAAAACAAAAAACAAAACCAGTATGTATATAAGTACCTTGGATCAATCAAATATTCCGCAAGTAAAGAGTCCTGGCCCCCGAAGGAGTTTACATTTTATCAAGGGAGACAAGGATCACACAAAAGTGCATAAAAGATGTGTACAAGTATAGACCAAGGTAATTTCAAAGAAGAGGAACTAGGAAAGGCCTCATGGAATAGATTCTAGGAGGCTGAGAGGAAGAGGGAGGGCATTCCAGGCATGGGGGACTGGAAAGGAACAGCCAGAAGGACGCTTGGCTGGATCAGGGTGCCTCAAACGGTGTAATGCATAATAAGCCTGGAAAGATAGGTTAGAGACAGGTCCAAAGACTTTAAAAGACAGAGGGGTTTGTATTTGCTCCTGAGACCATGGGATTTTAGAAGTTGGGATTGGGAGAGAGATCCACTTTGTTTGGGGCCACCAGGGAAGAGTGGAGCTCACCCAAGAACCCAGAGAGACAAGCCTAATAAAAAAAAAATCGCTAGCACATTTCAAATAATGAATCGGACTATGTCATTTCAAAAGGCGTTTATTATGAAGTGCCTACGTTCCAGGCGCTGCACTGGAGAGGGTGTTGAAGACAAAGGTGAAAACAGTTCCGGACCTCAAGGAGCATGCAGTCGGGAGGGCGGCAGGAGGCAGGACGGGCATATCTCCAAGTATACACAAAACAGATCCAAGATGATGGGGCGGTGGAGATGCGCCAGCAGCTGCAGGGAGCGGAAAGGAAGGCTTGAACCCAAGTCACGGATTCTCTGAGGCTAAGGGGAGCAGGGGAGTACTTTCCCTCTAATGTCACTGCCCAGGGATGCGTGATAGGCTGCGGAGAGCGGCGGCTTCCTGGAGAGCGCATCACCTGGCTGAGACGTCCTAGGTCGCCTACCTGCAGCCTGGCCACGGGTGGTCCAGCCAGTGGGCGAGTGGTTTTTGTGTTTGCTTGTATTGGGGAGCCGCTGCCCTCTACTGGATAGAATATCTCAAGCCCGCTTGGTCTGTCGGGGACCTTCCCCAGAGCCCCGTTCCATCTACTCATTAAACTGCAAGGGTAGCTTCCTGGGCAACTTAGACAAAATATGGCTGTTTCTGTATCTCAAGGTCATGAATCCAGGGCCCGGTTGTAGTCAGATGACAACTTTTGTGTCAACGCGTTTGGGGCCACGGACATCGCGTTTACACGCTGTCTCTCTCATCCCGGCAACCACCGGCCACCCTGACTTTCTTGGGGTCAGCCCTAACAGACGAGTCTCTGACTAAGCGGGCTGGAAGGACCGAGCATCCTCTCCATGTTAGGGGTGGTCCTTTTCGAATACGTGGCCGCGTCCAAAATCCCTAAATACGGGGACTTTCATTTTCAGCAATTCACCCTTTTCAAACAAGCACTAACTTAACGCGAATGATTAGGAAGAGCCCTAAGATCAAGGTTTCTATAAGGAGCCCCTTTCCAGTAGGGCTCCCATTAACAGAGATTTTACTTATACTTTTCAGAATAAAGGAATTCGGGGGTGCTTTAAATCAATTCACACCGAACAAAATGCTGGAGATGTCAATGTACGTTAGCAAGCCAGTTTAACCCCAGAGCCACACATATGCGTAATCAATTAAAGCTGACTTCCTCAAAAATGCCCTCTGACCATTTTTGCATGGAAAATAGAAAGGAAAAAATGTTTGTTTTTTTTTCTAAAACGCTAAGTATTATCATTTCTGTAAACTTCACGTTATTTGAAATCAACGCATCCCTACGGGTTCATGGGAAAGCCTGTTTTTTTTTTCTGTTGTTTTTTTCTTTTAGCTAGAGAGGAAATAAAGTTTTAGAACAAAAATAGAGGGGCTTGAGGATCCTGCAGTTTCTGAAGTCTTCCTTGGGGCATCGAAGGGCTAACGAAAAAATCCTAGGGTAGAGCCGTTTTCACTCAGCCGGCTGTGCAGATGCTGCTTATCTCCCCCTCCTCTTGAAGCCTCCCAGGCTGGCGGTCTATACCTCCCGGGGCCGCGCGGGAGTGTAGGGTCCCGGTCGCACCTAGCTGCGACAATCAATGCAAGGTTGTTTCTCTCTTAAAAGGAAATCGATCACTGCCACCAAGTCCGCTCTCCCAAACAATAAACTAGGGGTGGGGGGCCCGCGGGGCCAGAAGCAAACAGTCGTTTTCTTCCTAAGCCTGCGGGAGCTGGCCGGCTCGGGAAGATACCCATCTGTCCGTCTGTCCACCGCGTCGGTCAGACGTGCCAGGCCTGGCTCTTGTCGGGGAGCCCAGCGGCCGTGGTTCGTTTGGCTGGGGGAGGGGGCGGTGAAGTGGCTCACAGAACCCCGCTCCTCTAAAGAATCGTTTAAAACTTGTGTTTTACGGTTACGGAGACCCAAGAGATGGGTTCTCTTTTCGGACGCGGGGCGCCCCCCGCCACGGGCAGCTTCCCCGGGTGCCCCGCGTGGGGGGGTGTGACCAGGCAGGGGGCCCGCCGGGGGCGTGGGGGTGGGGGGTGTGCGCGCAGGACCCAAGCTGGGGGGGTGGGGGAGCGCGCGAGCTCTTGGCGGGCGGGGGGGCACGAGGCCGGCCTCAGAGTGGGGTGGAGGGGGGCGACGAGGCGGGAGCAGCAGCAGCAGGACTAACGGGAGGGCTCGCGAGCGGACCCACGCACAGACGGACAGACAGACAGACAGACAGACAGACAGAGGGGGCCGGCCAGCCGCCCCCGCCCCTCCCCTCTCCTCCCCTCCCCTGCTCGGCCCTCCCCTCTGGCGCCGCTTTCAGCGCCCGGGACTGAACCAGGCGGCGGCGGAGGCGAGGCCGACCGTGACCCTGACCTTGACCCCGAGCCTGAGACTGACCCCGGGCGGGCCGCGCGGCAGGGGGGCGGCCGAGTGTGCGGCGGCGGCGGCGGCGGCGGCGGCTCGGCGCTGAGCGCGTCCGTGGGCCGCTCGGGGCGTGGGCCGGCCGGCTGCTCGGGGAGTGGGTCGGCGTGGGCCCGCCCGCCTGCCCGCCCGCCCGCTCCGTCGCTCGCCCGCCCGCCCGCTCGCTCCAGGCCGGGTTTTGAAGCCGCCCGCCGCTGCCTCCTGGCGGCTCCTGAACTCCAGCCCCCTCTCGATCAGCCGCTCACTCCGTCTCAATATGTCTCAAGATGGCGGCCAATGTGGGATCGATGTTTCAATATTGGAAGCGCTTTGATTTACCGCAGCTGCAGGTCAGGCTTCCCCCCGCGCCGCCGTCGCCGCCGCCGCCGCCCGCCGCCCGCCCGGCCCCGGCCCGGCCCCGCCGCCCGCCTCCCGCCCGGCCCGGGGCCGCCGCCGGAGCCTCCTCGGGGCCGCCTCCGGAGCCGCGGGCGGCGGGCGGGCGGGGGGCGGCCGGGCCGGGCCGGGCCGGGGGGCGGCGGGGCCGGGCGGGCCAGGGCCGGGGGCCGGGCCGGGGGCGGCCCCGCGGCGCCTTCGGAAATTGATCCTCTTTGTTCAATTCATCGATCAGCCCAAGATGGCGCCGGGAGCCGCCGCCGCCGCCGCCGCCGCCGCTGCCCCGGGGTCCCCGGCCGCCGGGACCCGGCCCCGAGAGGGGCGCGGGCGGGCCGGAGGGGGGGGCCCGGGGCGGCGAGCGGGGACCCCCCGGGGCGGCGGCGGGGGGACGGGGCCCGGCGCGGAGCGCGGAGCCCGCAGCTGAGCGCCCCCCGCCCGGGCCCGGAGCCCCCCGCGGCCCCAAAGCCCCCGGCCCGCCGCCGCGCGTCCTCCCCGGCAAAGTTTGCGGGGAGTTGGTGAGGGGCCGGCGGCGGCCGCGAGGCCGGGCGGGGGGCGCTGTGGGGCCGCCCGGGCGCGCCGGGAGCCCGCTCCCAGGGCGGCCGTGGCCGTGGCCGTGACCGCCGGCGCCCCCGCCCCCCGGCCTCCGCCTGTCACCGCGGTCCGGGCCTCCCGGGGACCCCCGGGCCCCGCGCGCTCTTTGTGTGCGACCCCGGCCCGGGGGGGGGACCTGTGGGGGCGCCCAGCCCGCTACTCGGGCAACTTTGCCGGAGGGAAGCAGCGCCGGGCCCCGGGCCCCGGGGGGCCAGCCGGGGCGGAGGGTGACTGCCGGGTGCCTTGTCTGGACCGTCTGGGCGGGGGAGAGCCACTGCCCCCCAACCCCTCAGGACCCTGGTACTGGCTGGACTCTGGGGACTGCCGGGTTCGCGTCCTTTACCCCTCAACCCCCCCCCCCCCCCGCCCCGTGGCCACCTCGCGCTTGTGCCCCTGACGCCCCCTCCCCAGCGGACGGATCTGCAGTAGAGGAGGGGACGGCCCCGAGGGTGCCGGGTCCCTGCCGGGGCGGGGGGCTGGCTGGGGAAATGGTGTCCTGCCCCTTTAAGTGGTTAAGCGCCCCTCTTGGCCGAAAAGCCCTGGGCCCGGGTCTGGGCGGTGCTGCCCCCTCCCCCGCCCCTCCACCTGGAGCCCGGGCGGGGGCTCCGGGAGCGGCCACGACGGGCTCGGCCATCTCCATGTCGGGCATAGCCGGAGCCACGGTCAAGGTGAGGGGGCTCTTTGCGAAAGTCTCGGAGGCTGGGAGGGTGGGTGAGGGTGGGGGGGTTGCGAGCAGACGGGACAGTCAGGCTGGGGCGGGGGAAGCTGCCCTTTGGGGGCCCCCCAAGGGGTCTGCGGGCGGGGGGCGCTCAGGTGCGCCGGGCCCGGCCGGTGCTGCCCTAGCCGTCCTGCTGTGATTTGAAGGGCTTGGATTAAGCTGAACTTCCCCCAACTTGAAAGAATTCTTAATAGTGACCCATAATACCTCCAGGAATAAGGCAAACGAGATCCAGATGCAGAGCGGTATAAAATAAAGTGGATTAGATTAAATATATATTGAAATGGAGTCTGACAACGCGAATTTGGAGCGGCTTGCTCTCTGCCCCAGCGTTCGCTGGGGAGTGATTAAGCAGCCACATGGTCCCCGCGAAATCCCCCGGCTCCCCCTGAACTGGGGAGCAGAGTGTGAGCTGTTTGTATTTCTGATAAGATGGAAAGTTAGAGGAGCGGGTTTGACTCCAGCGCGCTGCTCCCCACAGGTCTGCCCGGTACACCAGACTCCTGGATGTAGTGAACGCAGACGAATGGCACTTGGGAGAAATTGTTCTATCTGCTTTTAACAAAAAAGAACTTAAAATTAACAAAACGCTGCCACAATTTCATTTCTGTAGCTTCTGTGAAACTGGCAGTGGGTCTAAGAAATAAACTTTAATCCCTCCTCTTTATTGATTATAAAACTGAATCAATCCTATAGTCAGAACTGGAAGAGACCCCAGAGGTCATCCCGGCCTGACTTTATTTGTATTAAATTTCTTTTCTAAGCATCTTGGCCAAACTGCTTAGGAATTGTATTTATTTATAGAGACTGTATTAATTATTAGATTTCTGAACTCAGCGGACCTCCCCTCCTCCCCCCCCCCCCATCTGCTTTGGCAGGCAATCGGTGACATTTAGGTTTGACTTTGGGAATATGATTAGGAGGCCACCAGGAAGAGAATCGTTTATCTGAATGGGTTCTAGGATATATGGGGGGGGGGCGCTCCGCATTTAGACACAAAAGTAATCCACATTTGGGTTTTGAACTTGCTCCTGGACGTTATTTTGTGTTTATGGTTCCTTGCCTTCTCCCAGGTGATGGGGTCTTAAAAACCTTTTTTTCAAAAGCAGTTATTGGACTTGTCCTGTATGTTCTAAAGCTTTTAATTGGGTAGAGGAAGGCAGTGTTTGCGTGACCCTTCATTTGCTCCGACCTCAGTTTCTGAGAGCCCTCTTCAGTTCATACCTCTCTTAGTTTCCTCTTTAATGCCGTCAATAATAGTTTAGCTGCTGAGGCTGTATTTTAAAAGGGATTTCACTTGGGGGACCCCACTTTAGCCTTCGGTGAAAACCATACTCAAGTCAAGTTGACCGGGTAAGTAGGGCTGGAGATTCTGTCCTTGCTAGAGGGCAGGGACAAGACAGTCACTGTACCAGTGAGTTTCTCCATTGAAACATGGTGGATTTGAAGAGGTCAGTACAGTCTCTCCAGGTAGCTAAGTTTTCTGAAACTCCTCCATCTCCCTGAGTTGGGGTCACTACTCTTGTTCTAACCTTGGTCCATCTTGGACTAGGCCTATCTGGGGCCCCAACGGGGGTTGCCCAGGAAGAGAGAATTATTATTGAAAATTAACCCTATCTCATTTCCTTTTTCGTTTTGAAGGCCAGTGGGGTGAGAGTGGCCCTTCTCTGGGGCTCCAGGTTTCCCTCTGGATGGACATTCCTTGGCTAAGGCAAAGGGCACTGTCGGCTAACTCCGAGGTTCAGTGTTTCATGTCCATGAGAAAATCCTAAAAGGAATTCCACGCTACCTTTCAGCTTACTAGTTGTCTCATAGGGTTTCTGTGAGCAGACAGTTTGGTTAAATTGCAAGGTGCTGTTATAAACTGTAGTTACATATCTGCCGGATCGTCTGTGAAGCTCAGCCTAGGAATTTTTCTCTTTTAAACCAGAATTCATTTGGCCAATAAGAGCTTTGTATGGCTTCTGTTTTGTTCCCCACCCTGTTATGGAAATTGACAAGTTCCATTGGGGTAGATTATCCTCTGAAAGAGAAAATATTACAGTTGTTAACGTCTCTCTTTTTTAAGTGTCCCATTCGGATTCTTTTTTGAAACAAAGAAGAAACTCAAGTTAACCAAATGCTAGGCTCCTATAGCAGCTATTTCATTCTATTTTTATTTTTTGGTCCCGTCCCCCTTCCCTCCTCCCCCCACTGTTTAATCTTTGGGATATATAGAAAGGCATAGCTATCTATTTAATTTATTTTTGGGGGAGGGGATATCTGTGTGGCCTTATTTTTTTTTAGCTGCAAGTTAATGAAAAGAATTTAGTAATGAAACAGTTTCTGAGAATACAACTCCATAGACCTGCTGTTTTGTGACTGATGTTCATAATGAAGTAAATGAGAAAGATGGAAAGGGAAAGGTCTGGATAAACTGCCAGTCTGTCACTCCCCTGAGGCCGGGTATCCTTTCATGATCTACTAAGCCAGCTACCATTAAAATACTCTTAGGTTAATGTCCTTAGGATTTTAAATGGCTTCTTTTTAAAAAAGTCTTCTGCCCCGTTCCTGCGAAATTAAACCAAAGCCATTGCTGTGTTTAGGTGGGAGGAGATATGCAGAAATAATTTGTGTGTGTGCGCCCGCGCTCTTGTGATCCCCTTCCGGGTCTGCCTGTAGCAGTTAACAATCAAAACTATTCCTGAGGCTGTCCTGACATTCAGAAGCTTGGTGGAAATACAAAGATTGAAGTAAAAAAAAAAATCTATATTCATTTCAGATTGCATTTAGAAAGCACAAGAAACAGCAGCCAGGAAGGGAGGAAAGAACCAATTCCGTAGGGAAAGCCCTTGTGGATTTTAAAAAGCAGAATTTTCATTCTGTCAGAGATCTTTGGAAACAGCTTAAGTCCCTATTTAGTGTTCAATTTGTCTTTGTACCTCCAGTGCCCGGCATGTAGTAGGCACTTAATAAATGCCTACTGGATTGACTAGAGTAAGAATTCGGCCTATGCAGATTCCAAAGTATTATTAAAAGACAGGCTCAGCTTATCTGATGGACTTTAAATGAAGCCAGTAAATCAGTATTAACATAGATGTTGCTACTTACCTGATAACTGACAATTGATTTAAAAGTTATCTTAATCAAGGCTTGTGGAAGTCTATTTTAGAAACTCTCTTTCTCACTTTTTCTTTCTTGCCCCCATGTGTTTTCAAGTATTTAAATGGTAAGTTTATTCTCAATGTTCTTTCCTTATAAAAAGCCTGCTTTCAGCAACAACAACAAAAAAACCCACCTATGTCAACCTAACTTTGAATCTTGTCTATCTCACCATGTGTCTATGGTAGCTCAAGGATAGAATTTTGGCTTTAACTGAAAATTTCCTACCCCTGATTGTTTAAGCCAGATCCTTAATCTTATTTTAACATATTTAAAATGTACAAAAAAAACCCGGAAGAATTGTCTCATGTAAGTAGCAAGTGAACACAGCTTAAACACTCATGCAGTTCTAGTATCTAATTGGAAACAGGTGGAATTCTTGGAGGCCTTTATTTGAATCTTATTATAGCCAAACATAAGGCCACTTTTTACTTATGGCTATTCATTTTGTTCGAGCTATTTTGAGAGTAGAGCGATAGTCTTTCATTAAGGCTTGTTCATGAACATTTTTCTGTAAATTCCGCCACGGGGAAATTTTGGGAACAGAGAAATTGGGGGGAAAGGAAGGATGTTGGGTTTTATTCCTTTACACCCAAGTGAATTCTGCTTATATAGAGCATATATTGAGGCATCAAAAAAAGGTGCAGTAATGGCATAATTAGGCCAGCATTCCTATATTGTGTAACTTTTATAGCAGACATGGAAGTGGTGAATTAATAGTGACTTCATAGTTTCACTTTTGAGTTACCAAATATTCATTGACTTGAACAGGCAGGTAATTTTCTTAAGTGTTCTGTGATACTGACCGATGCAAAGGATTTTTTTTTTTTAAGAGAAAAGCTTTGACCATTGCTGAAGCCTGGCTAACTTGGTTAGAGTAGCATTTTAATGCAAAGCTGATGGAAAGCATAGGAGTTGTACGTAGGTAGAGTGGGCCTGGGCGCTTTGGGCAGGCTTCTTCATAATGAATCTGTATGTCTGTTTTGTCATGTGGTTGAAAACCACAGGGACTGGAAACTATATTTTGGAGTGTGTGCGTGTGTGTGTGCATGTGTGCGCTCGTGTGCGCGTGCGTGCTCAAGCACTCCCACACTTCACCAGCTTGCAAAAATGGCTAATTTTGTTTGTTTTTGCCGGGTTTTAGGCAGGGGGTCGACCTGCCTTGTCCTAAGCTGTTCAGTTGTCATGGTTAGATTTATGCTGAGCCATACCTAGTTCTTATTGAAGGGGGTGCCCTGCTGGCTTCTTGGGATGACTGGGGGTAGGTCCTTAGTCAGGCCAAGGAAGAGCCTTCTTTGGGAGGCAGAAGCCTTGAATGTTGTCTTCATTAGCGGAGGATAGAAAGGCCTGGCCTGCTATGGTGAGTGGGATCATGGACACGAGGACTCAACTGAACAACAACAGCAAAGCCTATGCCTGTGCACGTTTTAATGTCCCGACCTGCTCACGTTTGTGCTACATACTGTGTGGACCTCATGCAAATAGAGGAGTTCAAATCCGTGTGTATGTGGGCTGGGCTGGGACCTGTGACTTCCTTGTCAGGGAGATCTCCCAGGAAAATGCCCTTTACCAGTGGAATTGGCACCATCTCTTCAGCTTGAGGGGCTCCGTTGGGGGCTAGGCAGAAAAGCCTGAGTTTGGCCAAACCCCATTAAAATGTGATTGGGAACTGTTTAACACGAGAAAGAAAACTAGAACATAAATAATGTAAATTTATGATTTTCTAAGTCAATATGTGGACTTCAGGAGTCATTTCTATTTGACGTTAGCCTGTCTGGCCTAGAACCCTGAGAGGTGACCCCCTTAAAGTCACACAACCAATATGCCTCCTGGTTAGAAACTGGACCCACCTGTCCCTGAGGCTCCCTGAGGGCAGCTCTCAGTTCCCTAGGCCATACCGTCTTTGTTTGTGTCTATACATAGATGTGGATTGTATGTATATTCTATGTACACATCTTGTAGAAGTACATGTACAAATGTGTACTTAGATGAAGTATAATACCCACGTAATACGGATATCGTATGTGTTTAATAACCATATACTACGAATGTATGATAAAATGTATACATATGATGTGTATATAAAATATTTGTGCATATAATATAAATATATGTGTATAGATATTCACAATAACAATAGCTTACAGTTATATAGTATACGAAGGTTTGCAAAGCACGCACATATTATTTCATTTTAGATCTATGTATTCTTGTGTGTGTGTGTATATTATATGTACACACACGCACATGCACAGATCTGTGCCCACATTCTAGGTGTTTATGTACACACATGTGTAGTGTAAGAGGCAGAATATCATAATAGATGGAATCCTGGATTTAGGGACTGGAAGATCAGGATTCAAATCTCACCCCTAGTGCTACTTCACTGTTTGATCATGCTCAGGGGCCTCAGGCTTCCCCTCTGGTTCTCTTCAGCTGCAGTCTGATTCAGTAAAGGGAGTTTCCACCCCAGAGTTAAAAATCACTACATGGGAGAAATTTCATTTCCTTAAACATTTAATTCGCTGGGGAAAATTCCATAGCCCATCCTTTAAAATGGGACATTTTAATTCTGCAGGCTTAATTTTGGTCCTTCACTATTATCCCGATGTGTGATTATTTGTTGGTGTCCCGTCCCCCCCCCCAAACCCCCCCACTCTTTGTAGAAAAGGACACATAATAGGTCAGGTGTTTTGTAGGCCATTTAAAAAATTTGGTGGACCTTCAATTTAAAAATTACATTTTAAAAAATCAGTTTTTATTAATATCTTCTTTATATCATCATAGTTTCCCCAAGTATCCTCTCTTCCTTCCCCTCCCAGAGAGGTGATTTACTTTTTAGATAGAAAGAGACCTTCCAGGTGTGGACACATTATCCAGTGAAATTAGTCAGAATTGAGTCAGTTTCTTTAGTACAGATTTCCTAATAGATATAACTGAGAAATTCAGCTTTTCTTCTTTCCTTTTTAATTGTGTAACAGTGCTCTGTAAAATGGGGAAGCCCCCTGCATAGCAGTCCTCATGGCCAAGTCCCTTTCCAACCGTGATTATATATTGTTCCTTCATCGCAATTGTCAGAGATTTATTTTTCCTCAGGTACCAAATTCGACCAAACTCAGTCACAGAGGAGCAGGCATGTGGTGAGGGGTTCGGATCCTAGCTGATAAAATGACCAGGAGCCTTAGCAAAGCAGCTGATTATGCAATGTAAGGGGAAGCCTGCTGAGCCCAGTGTCCTGTACACAGCAGATGCCCCATAAATATTTCTGGATTAATTGAAATGCTGGTTACTTTTCATCCTTGGGAATTTGGGGAGGTAAGTGCTTTGTGATGGTAATAAAAGCGTTCATTTTGAGAAGCCGGACTGGGGAGTCTGTGGAGCGGCAGTCAGATCAGACACTTACTGGGTGCGTGAGCCTAGGCAAATTACTAAAACCCCTTAGACCTCAATCTCTTCATCTGTAAAATATAATGTCACTAATAATTGTGCCATCCTCACAACAGGGCTGTTACAAGGAAAGGACTTTTCATACCTTAGAGTGATGTAAATCTATAGGAAGGAGGTGCTCTCATGGGATTCCTCAGGGGCCCTGTGGTCCAGCACTGGACAGATGGTTCAGGGAGGAGGTCTGGGGCAGAGATGTCAAACTCAAATAGAAAAGGAGCATACAGACTTAGAAAACCACAAATTAACATGATCTGTGTTGTATTGCATTTTTATTTATTTGGTTAAACATTTTCCAGTTACATTTTAATCTGGTTCCTCTGGTCTAAGGGGCCCTAGACAATGAATTGTCTGAGGTCACAAGGGCAGTAGGTATTAGAGATAGAATTTGAACCCAGGACTTCTGACTCCAAAGAAAAGCTTTGTTTATTCAATAAATAGCCAGCAGTTAACATTTGTTTTAAAGGCTCATATTAAAGTTTCAAGGTATTCTTAGTTTTGGTTAAAATAAATGTTACCTGATGAATTAGCTGTAATTTAGTTGAATGTTGCCAAATTGTTTGAAATAGAATGCTGTAATTATTAAGGAGTAATTTGGTAATTCATTTCAGGAAGGGAGAAAGAGGGAAAGAGAAGAGAAGAGGGGAGAGAGAGAATAGAAGAGAGAGGGAAGAGAGAAGGGGAAAAGAGAGAGGAAAGAGAGTGGAAGAGAAGGAGGGAGGGAGGAGAAGCATGGATTTTGCCCACATTGTTTTGTCGGGAGAAGAAAAAGCTAATAAATGTAATCGATCTTGAGTCTTCCCAAAAGAGGTAGAGGGTTCAGGACGCGGGAGGTGCCAGCCCCGTTTTCTTCATTTGTGTTGAGCATCCCGTGTGAAAGACATTGGTAAATCAGAGTGAAGGATGGTTGGATGGTCCTGAGACCATTCCACAGGAAGATAGGTAAAGGCTGAATTGATCAGTCAGCAAGTATTTATTAAGCACCTGCTGCGTGCTAGCTCCTGGGGAAGCAGAATAAAAAAAAAAAATAGTCGCTGCTCTAAGGGAGGAAGTGGACCTGGGATGGTTTATTCTGAAGAAGACAAGACTTTGAGGAGACTTGGTAACCAGACGGCAGCCTCAGGTACTCGAAGGGCCTGGTCCCTGCAGGCAGAAGCCAAAGCCAGTGGCAGAAGTTGCAGAGGGGCAGATTTGGGTTTGACTGAAGGAGAAACTCGTTGGTGATTAGAGCTCTCCAAAGTCCATGTGGGCTGCTTTGGGAGTTAGGGCTCTCCCCTCCTTGTCTCTAAAGCTGGGCATAGCAAGACATAGCATTCTTGGTCAGTTATGGTTTGGACTAGATGGCTTCTGAGGTGCCTCCCAACATGGTAATTCTGTGAGGTAATCACAATAATAAATGCATTTAGATAGCACTGTACGTGTGCTATTTCATTTAATGCTCACAACAACCGTGGGAGGTAGGTGCTGTTATTATCCCCAATTTACAGATGAGGAAAGTGAGGCAGACAGAGGTTCAGTGGCTTGCCCAGGGTCACACAGCTAGGAGTGTCTGAGGCCTTCCTGGCTTCCAAAGTCTCAATATCTTTCAGAACTTTCTCCTCAGTTTTCTAGGAAAGTTGTGTGCGGTCTTCTATAGCCCATAAAAGATTTTTCAAGAAAATGTTAGAGAAGTGATTTCCTAATATGGCATGTAACTGGAAGCCTCAAAGGATCAGAAAATAGGTAGGCAGATCTTTGGAATGTGAATCTGGATGTTGGGTGATGGTTTGCTCCTAGTTTCTCGGGTGCGGGAGGAGGGTATTTCCATAGAATGGGAGCCATTCAGCGTAGAGCAGCTGAGGCCACTTTTGCCCTCCAAGCCGATCACTGGCTACTTGATCATGTAGATATATCGTATGTTATTGGCTCTGTTCTCCCCGCCCCCATCAGAATGGGAGCTCCTTGAGGGCAGGAGTCACATGTTTGCCTTTCTTTGTGACCCTGGCACCTAGCATAGGACCTGGTTCCTAGAAGCCATTTAATCGTCAGACAAGAGACCTCAAAAAAGCATCTAGTCCAACTCCTTCATTTTAAAGGTGAAGAAACTGAGGCCCAGAGGGGCTAAGTGAGCTATGGGATTGTAGCACCAGAGCTGGAAGGGACCTCGGAGGCCAGTTCATCTCTGTGCCCCACCCCACCCCCCTTTTACAGATGAGGAGACTGAGGCCCAGAGAAGTGCAGTGGTTTGGCCACAGTCACACAGGAAATACCTGGAAAAGCCAGAATGATGGGCTCTTTTGGCTCCGGCCTGGTAGCTTCCCTGTCGGGAGCAAAATAGCATTTTCCACCTCTCATTTGCATGCTAATATATGTGATGTCACACTATTTTGAAACTAAATTGTGGCTGTAGGTGCATGTGTAGGAAATCTGCTCGGATTGCTTCATGGCGATGAACTTGGGCAATGGTGAGCCACTGCCTCCTCCAGCCAAGTGGGGGACAGGCTCAGGCCGGGCTCGGTCCAGGCAGCCTAACCAGGAGCTGGCAGCTTCTTCAGGTGCTGGAAGGTTGGGGGAAAGTCCTTTGAATCCCCTGCAAGGCGGTGGGGTTCGTATGGATTTTGGAAAAAGTATTAGTGGCTTATCGGCTGTCCCCAAAAGACTAAGGAATGTCTCTCTTCCCCACCCTGTCTCCAGTCTCATCACAGTAATTTGTCAGCATCGATCCAAGACTGAAATAGCATAGGTATTGTCCATTGTGATTGACTTTTCTTGTCAGGACTGTCATCTGGAAAAGGCTTGGGTGTTTGCGGTCTCCTGTCTTGGCCGATATAATCGTATAGTCATTTTCACAGACCCTGATAAATACACTTTAATGAATTTTTGTTTGTATCATACATGGTATAAAATATACATGTGGCAATGTACATATGTATAATTACATATGTAGTAAGTGATATATAGGTGTACATAGGAGAGAGAATTGGCCTCAAAACTAGGAAGACTAGAGTTGCAGTTCTATTTGACACACTAGCTTTGTGACCCTGGGCAAGTCATTTTTCTCAGTCTTCTAGGAAACTCTTTTAAAACTATAGGTAGTAGAGAAGATGCCAACCTGCATTGGTAAAGTGAATTTCCACACCTGGGAGTTCCCTTTTCCACTGCGGTCACAGGCCCTATCAAAATATAGTGGGAACAGTGCTAGTCTGAAAGACGTGGTTTTAAATCTTACCACATCCTAGCTGTGTGATGCTGGGCTCCCTGTGCCTCACTTGCCTGATCTATGAAATGAGAAAGCTGGGCTTGCTGGCCTCCCAGATCCCTTCTGGCTCAACGTCAGTGAGTCTGTGATCCTGATCTCCAATGTGTGGGTGACAGACCTTTCTAAAACCATGGTTGACGTTTTCCATGTTTGCTACAGCCTTGTCTCAACATGGCTGAGTAGGCAGTCCTGGATGCTAGTGCCAGATGAGAAAGGCAGGGAGAGAACATGCCTGAGTCAGAGGACCAGAATTCAGATCCTGCATGCGTAATCTCAAGTAAATCACTGTACCTCTCCAGGTCTCAGTTTCTTCATCTGAAAAATGAGCAGATTGGCCCATTTTCCCTCCACGTGTTAGAAACCAGCCTTAAAACCTGGATTTCTCATGTTGGTCCTGTTCTCTGGAAGCTGGTCTTCAGGGATTCCCCACTGATGACAGGGTGAAAAACCCAGACCACCAGCCAATGTGTGGACATTCCCACGGTTTCATGGAAAGAATGCTCAGCTTAGGTTTGGAGGACACAAGTGGGGAAGCTGGCTGTGCCCGGCCTCGCTTGATCATGGGTGAATTAGGGGTCCTCTTCCTCTGTACGCTCAGTTAGGCCCCCGTGTTTGCTTAGTGGTAGAGTGCTGAATTCTGTGAAGACCAATGCAAAAATGAAACAATCCCTGCCCTCCAGGAGTTTACATTCTTTTGGCAGGAAACAATACGACTCCTAAGAAAACAATGTATTTAGCTCCAAAGTAATTTCTGGAATAAGGGGCTACAAGGGAGGATCAGAAGGCTAGACGACCATCTGACATTTGGAAACTAGGGATTCTAATGGTCAAGAGGTCAGAGTGAGTACCAGACAAAGTCGGAGTAAGTGCTTGACTTAAAATTGCCTAATTGAACTGAATTGCTTAGATGTCTTTTAAGCATGGTACAGTGGAAGAACCCTGGCTCTGGAGTTGGGGACCAGCTTCTAATCCTGCTAAGGACAGTCCTTCGTGACCTTCGTGACCTTTGTACCGGCCTCAGCTGGAGCGCATCCCATGGGATGTTGTGTCGAGGGCAGGTCAGTGTGACCAGACTGCAGTCCTGATGAGTGTGTAATAAGCTTAGGAGACAGACCAGGAAAAGCTTGAGATGGCCCCAAATCAAGGAAGGGAGTTCCAGGGTCCACTAGCATATGACCTTTAGCATGTGACTGATGAAATGGACAGGGCAGAGACTGGAGGCAGGGAATTGGCCAAGGAGCACTGGATGACCCTCAAGGAAGGAAGAAACAAGCATTAATTAAGCTTGTTGTATATCAGGTACTGGGCTAAGACCTTATAAATATGATCTCATTTGATCCTCAAAACCACCTAGGGAAGTAGGTGCTATTACTGTTTTGCAGTTGAGCAAACCAAGGCAGAAAAGTGAAGTGACTTGTCTAGGTTCACACAGCAAGTGTCTGAGGCTGGATTTGAACTCCAGTCTTTCTGACTGGACTGCAAGATCCATATGTTGATAAGTTTATTTCAACATTGTTGGTTTCTTTTGTCATCCTATGTATTTTAGTTTATGCGTTTGTAAACACGATTCTGAGAAGGGGGTCCAAGAGGCTTCACCAGCCCACTGAAGGGCTCCAGGACACAAAAAGGTTGAGAACCTCTGCTATGAGAGGGACTTTAGACTCCAAGATCCCTTCCATGTTGAAACCCGGTGCCCACCCAGATTTGGCACTTTGGCTCCCTCCTCCCATCTTCTGAAGCCTCGGCTTGTGGTTCTTGTCTGCTGAGTCAGAACGGACCTGCCCTTCTTCCACCATCACCCCAGGCCACGTTGTCTCCCTTTCTTCTCTCAACTCTCAGACCTCTTCTCATTTGTACCTGGTTTTGTGTGGCTCGTGAACTCGGGAGGTCTGGGACACCATGATCTCTCTTTTTCTTTCAATATTTAGTGTTTTCACTCATTCGACAAATGCTTTTGCCTTTATCATGTGCGACAAACCTTCCTAAAGTGTGTCTCAAGTTGTGTGTGTCACAGTGACTGGTCTCCCCATAGATTAGCCCATTTGAAGTAATGGAGTGTCAGATTGTTGAATGAGTCAAAGGCATTTGTTTAACAGGGAAGTAGAGCCTGGTTTGTAGAACGTTATTCTGTATCTTCTGTAGCATTCAGTTGGTTATTGATTTTGTCTAGCCAGTGTGGCTTAGAAAGCTCACTGAATCAAGAGTCAGGAGGGAATGAAAAGTCCCCCCTCAACAGGCTTTTATTAAGGGCCGCCTCTGGGCCAGGCCTTGTACAAGGGGCTGGAGGATTACAGAGACAGAAATGCAGGTCTCCAATGGGCACAGCTCTTACTACCGTAGTAGTGGAGCAGGTCACTTACTCTGCCTCAGTTTCTGCATCTGTTTTAAAATGAAGGGCTTGGGCTAAATGTCCTCAAAGGTCCCTTCCAGCACCAAATCTGTGAGCCTAATAGTAACTCACGTTGACGCGGCGCTCCGAGGGGTACAAAGCACTTTCCTCATGAAATTTGAGGGTTGGGAGGGAGGGACTCTTAGTCTGCCACTGAAAGGAATCCTGAGTCCAATTAGATACGTCCAAAGTGGTCATCCAGCCTTGGCCCAAAGACCTCCAAGGACGGGGAACCCATTAATATTATTAACGCCCTTTCTGCAGGCTCAGCTGATGAGAGTCTGAGACAGTCTCCTGGCCCCCTTAGATGGAAATCTCCTTGAGGACAAGGATAGTCTTTTGCCTCTTTCCAATCCCTAGTGCTTAGCACAACTCCTGGCATAAAGTAGGAGCTTAATAAATGCTTATTGACAACTGACTAGTCTGTCTTAAGGCTAGGGCTCTTCTCCCTCCATTCTCCCTCCTTTAAAAATCATTTTACATTTCCCTCTCATAGCAGAGGTTCTCGACCTTTTTGTGCCCTGGAATCCGTCAGTGGGCTGGTGAAGCCTCTTGGACCCCCTTCTCAGAATCGTGTTTACAAATGCATAAACTGAAATACATAGGATATATATTTCACAAAAGAAACCAACGATGTTGAAATAAATTTATCAACATATGGGAAAAAAAAATGTTTCCAGCCCCGGTTAAGAACCACAGAGGCTAATGAGGCAGGAGAGGTAAGGTATACATCCTAAGAAAGTTCTTTTCGGTAAGCCACTTGAAGACAAATTCAAGGGGCTAGAGACTTTTACTTTTTTTTAAGAGTGTTATTTTTTGTTATTCTGACCTTGACAAACATCCCATAAACATTTCCATAGATGAAGAAGAACCCAAAAAGAAGAATGCATGAGAAACTGATTCCATGCAGTTTATGTTAAAAAAAACCATAAAATAAATTCATTGTGTCAATTTCAAAGTGGGCACCAGTGTTACTTAGGACTTTTGCTCAGTGGAACCACACGTGTCATCTGATGTACACGTCCTATAATGAGTATGAAACAGACGTAATTTTTATTTGTCAGAAGACATCCGTCTTTGTCCCCAGAAGGAAGAGGGGAAAGTCTTCCTTTGACTGGAGTATTCTTGAACTCTCCATTTATACACTGAATGGGAGGTAATGTTTTTCCAAACATGCATAGTTCTCCAGGCTGTACAAAGAAATGAGAATGTGAAGAGCAGACAGCATTTGAGTTTTGTTATCAGTGTGGCAGAAATGTCACACTCACGTGGATTTTTTTTCTGGAAAAGTACCCAGAAGATTGGGTGAGTCCCCAGGTTGCCCTTGGGGTTTTGCCTGCACCAGGGCTTGAGAGCCCTTGCCCCTTAGGGAGCTAATCGGTGGTTTTCTTCCCTTCACTTATTCAAATAGAGCGCTGAAGTGGTTTTTGTTTGTTTGTTTGTTTTTAATAGCTTCTCTGTTTCTCTAGAAGCAGTTTTTGCTTGCTCAGGAAACCCTTTCTGGAGACCACACATATCCAGGTCAAATTCTGTAACTCTTCACCCCACTGAAGCCAATGGCCGTCCACATGTAGTTTTTGTTGTGGTGGTAATAGAATTTTGTTCTAATGATAGATAGAAATCACATTCCTGGTCTACGGAGGGAGGAAGCATGTGAGAAGAAGGCACTGAACACTGAAGGGCAGAAGGCAGTGGTCTTGGACACCTTCCTCCTCTGAGCTCCTGGATCTGTGTTGTCTTCTGATTCCAGTGATTGGCTTGGGAGCTTAGGAGGGTGGAGCCGGTGGGAACTGAAGTATACTTACTGACCACACTATCTTTCTTAGTAAATTAACAAATCCCCTTTTAAGTAGCATCTAAGTATCCTAAACTAAAGGGAGGAAATGGAGAAGGCCGTTATTGGGCTGAATCAGGAGTGGGGAACCTATGGCTTCAGGGCCACACATGGCCCTCTAGGTCCTCAAGTGCAACCCTTTGACTGAATCCCAAACTTCACAGAACAAATCCCCTTCATATCAGGATTTGTTCTTTAAAACCTGGACTCATTCAAGAGGCCTCAGCTAGAAGGCCCCAGGTTCCCTATCCCTGGCTCTGGATTATTCACCAGCTCCAGTTTTATATCAGTCTCACTATTTGTTATATAGAAATAGTCCCCGTTGTTGTCGTCCTTCCACCCTGACTCCAACACTCACTGTCTCTGTGACTTTCGGGGTTGTCGCTTCAGTGCCCTGGGCTCTGGTGTGTTCCCTTGTGGAATGAAGGGGTTGTGCTGGTTGGATCCTGAGGTCCCTCTTAGTTCTAAAGCTCTGATCTGATGATCCTCTGGTCCGATATGTGGAGATTTTAAAAATCTTGCTTTTCTGAATCCAGGGACTAGATAGTGTAGTGGTCCCAGAAGTCGGGCGGGAGGGGGCTGGGGGGAGTCTTTGAAGGGCCGGGCCAGTCTGGTAACTCCAAGGTCCATCGGTGTAATCATTCTGATGGGTTTGTGGGCCACCTCACTGCCTGGTGATATTCTCTCGAGAACATCGTTTACGTTTGTCGGGTGTGATCAGGCTCAGACCTTCTGCTAAAATTGCCTGCCACACAGTTTGCCCTCACTAGATCCCAGCTTGTCTTGGTGCTCCATGTGAGGAAGGAATAGTACTAATAACCAGCATTTATAGAGCTTTAAAGTTCATCAAGTGATTTGTGAGCATCTCATTGGATCTCATGACAGCCCTGCTTGGAAGTAGGGGAAGGGAAGGGGACTAGCCTCACCCACCAAGCTCCAGGTGCTGTGAAGCGCTTTACAAAATTTATCTTGTTTAATCCTCACAATAACCCTGAGAGGGAGGTGCTGTTATTATCCCTATTTTACAGATGAGGAAACTGAGGCAGACGACTCAGTGACTTGCTCAGGGTCGTGGAGCAGGATTTGAACTCAAGACTTCCTGATTCCAGCTTCCCACCCCCAGCTCTATGTCACCCCCTTGCTGCTCTTAATAAATAATTATGGCAGGTATTTGGTACATTAAGGTTTACAAAGAATGCTGCATACTTTGCTATTTGTGGCAGTGATAATGAGGTCTGCATCACAGGTATTATTGTCCCGTAGTACAGATGAGAAAATTGAAGCCGAGAGAGATTAATTGGTTTGTCCATGCTCATACAGATACCAAGTGTCTGGTACAATTTGAACCCAGGGCTTTGGACTCTAAATCCAGCACACTCTCGGTACCGGTAGCTAACAACAATGACCGCAATGATATTAGTAAGTGTCATTTTTATGATACTGAAGGTTTGCAAGGCGCTGGGTCACATCCATGGAGGCAGATCACGACAATGAAGAGGGCTCTGGACTCCTAACTCGGAGGATCTGGGGTTGGGGGTGTTTATCCTGGGATGGGTTGTTGATGGAGAGCAGTCATGTCCCCAGAGCTCAGGGCCTGCCCCCAGATGGAATGGTCTGCCTTGGGAAGTGATGGGCCCTCACTCTGGAGGCCGGGGCGGGGGTGCTCTGTGGGATGGGCTGGCTTTGGGGCAGCCTGTTTTCAGTCCCTGGTTGGCTACTTCTCACCCTGAGATTCGGTGATTTGAGGGCCTCTGTGTTTGGCTATGCATGGATAGACATAGCGCAATGCGGCGCCCCCCCCCCCCGCCAAAGGGCTACGTCACTGGCTAGTGTGTTCTTCCTGGAGTAGAAGGTCCTTGAGGGCAGAGACTGTTTCATAGGCTTTAGACTTCAGAGGACATCTAGTCTAAGCTCCTCATTTTGTAGCCAAGGACCCTGAGGCCCAGAGAGGTCAAGTGATTTGCTGAAGGTCACACAGCTGGTAGGTATCTCAGGGCTGGATTAGAACCCAAGTGTTCTGACTCTAAGACCAGCCCTCTCCCACTATACTGTGTTGCCTTTGCATCTCCAGCGCCTGGCACATTGTAGGCTTTTAATAAAGGCCAATTGATTAATCAGTGTACCAATAGTAAATCCATTTAAGTTTTAAATTTAATAATAAAAATGATAAAGAAGTGAGGTGAACCCATACTAGCATAGTGGGGATGGGTTTCTAGGTTAAAGGTGAAAGCAGGGTTCTTTCCTGCATCATACACAGCCTGTCCACAGAAATTTTCCATTTTTTTTGCATTGTGCTTTGTAGTAAAAGATTTGGAGAGGGACTGAGACAGGCTGTCTCCATTGAAGCTGCAGTGTCCCTGACAGCAGAGACAGCGTGGACCACCCATGCATGGTGTAGAGGCCAGCCAGGGATCAGAATGTTGGTTGCAACTGGAATTTGTCTGGCCCTTCAGATGCTGCATGTTGGCTATGTAATCACACGATCAGGAGCCCCTCCTTGGGAGAGGCCTGCTGGCCAACAGGCCTTGCAGCCATGGCCGAGATCAGGGCAGCAGGGGCCTGTTTATGGGGGGGCCTCCTCCTCTCCTCTTCCCAACCTCAGTATCCCATTTCTTGCCGAATCCTTGGTTTGGAATCTCACCAGAGGGCCGAGCTTTGAACTTTGGATCCCTGCTGGAACAGCTTCCTCAGTACATTTCCTTGACTCTCACCTTGACCCCAGCTCCTCCTTATTGGACCACCTTTCTTCCCTAACCGAGCACCTGTTAACTAGTCAATCATTTCCAGACCCCGCCCCCCCCATTGTTGGGAGTGGCCCTTGAGAAATCCAAACTCAGGTCCACTGAAGCAGGTTCCTGGAAACTGACTAGGCAGTGGATTGTGGCACCATTTACAACTGCCCGGCCATCCTCAGGGGGTGTCTGTGTGGGGAGTTGGGGTGTTGTGTCAGTGGAAGCATGGTAGGATACGTTGAGGGGAGTGATGGGTAAGAAGGCAGGGGAGGAAGGAAAGGCCGGACATTGCCTCTGGAGTTTACTTTGGGGCTGGATGGAGTAGGGCCTGGTCAGACTTATACTCTAGGAGAATCAATATGGCAGCTGAGCAGAGGAGAATGAACTGAGCAGTGGAGGTTGATGTGAGGACTTGGGAGAGAGCCTGGACAATTAGCAGACAGAAGCTGTAATTAAAAAAAAAATAACGAACTTAGAGATCAAATGTGACTGTTTCACGTTACCAAGAACCAAGCAAGATAAGGTTTGAGACCATGGGTTGGTTTGTGTTTGGCTCTTCTTAAAAAAAGAAAGTATGCCAGATTGAACAGAATGGTAATGAAATTGCCCATTTTGTGTTCCCTTCCCAACTCTGTTTCACCAAGAATCTTTAGTAGCAATTAGGGCAGTGGCTTTGATAGTATTTTAATTTGGGTTGTCTCTTAGGCTTGTACTACTTGGCCAGAGGGTCCTTTTATACTTTGACTGGAGAGTTTGTAGTTTTTTTTTGGTTTGCATCCATCCGTCCATCCGTCCATCTATTTTTTTATTTGTTTGGGGCACAAATCTCTCACCTTCCTGAGAACAATGTCCTAAAGCTTGTGTTTGGGTCTTTCACCTAATTTAGTTCAATTCACATGCTTTGTGCCAGTGCACTGCCCTGGGTGGGTGCCAGGGATCCACAAGCCCTGCCTCCGAGGAGCTTACGCTCTCGTTGGGAGTTAGGACGTGCATCTAAGCGACAAGAATAATGGCAGCTAGAATTTATTTCTGTTCTAAGGCTAGCAAAGCCCTTTACAAATCTAGTTTGATCCTCTCCGTGGCCCTGTTATTATGTGCATTTTATAGATGGGAACACCGAGGCACACAGAGCTTAAGTGACTCGCCCAAGTCGTCTGCTGCAGATTTTGAACTAGGTTTTCCTGACTCCAGGCCCAGGTAGCTGCCTTAAAGTGATGAGTGCCGGGGAGAAGCAGTTCAGAAAGGAGTGAGGGCTTGGCTGAGGTCACTCACTTAGAATGAATCGTAGGCCCTAAAGGCATTCCTGCTGAGAGATGGGAGTGGGGGGGGGAAGCATTGGAGCCACTTCTGCATTCACTTGGCAGCAGCTGGAAAGCTAGACTGTGGGCAGCAAGGGGGCAGCACAGTAGAGATAGAGCGTAAGACCCAAAGGCAGGAAGACCTGAGTTAGAATCCAGCCTCAGACACTTAACTAGCTGTGGGAGCATGGGAAAGCCCCTCACCCTCTCTCAGCCTCAGTTCCCAACCAAAGTAAAACAGGACTAATAAATAGTAGCCCCGACCTCCCAGGGTTGTGAGGCCCAAATGAGATGCTGTTTGGGAAATGCTTCGACGTCTTTAAAGAGCTCTAGAAATCTAATCGCCGATCCAGCTAGTGGAGAGGCCAGACCGGAAGCAGGTAGTCCAATTAGGAGGCAATTAGATTAGTCCCAGCTGGTGGTAATGAGGCTCTGAATGAGATGGGAGTGAAGTGGGGAAGGGTGGAGACTGTGGAGGCCTAGGCAGGGGATTGGATGGAGGGGTAAGGGAGAGGAATGGAGTCCAAGTGCCTCCAAGGGGTCAAGACAGAGGAGACCAGCCAGAGACAGGCAGGTGGAGAAGAGGAGGGGGAGCCTTAGGAGAGAAAGATTATGAATGGGATGGTCTATTTAGATCTGGAAGGGTCAGCCTCCTCATTTTGCAGATGAAGAAACTGAGGCCTAGACCTCGAGCTCGAAGGAGGAGGACTCAGAGGCCGTCTGCTCTGGCCCTCTGATTTTACTGAAGAGGACAGTGAGGGACAGGGAAGCGGAGGGACCACCTCAGAGCCACACAGGTAATGAGAGTGACTGAGGAGGGATTTGAACTCAGGCCTCCCTGATTCCAAAGCTAGGGCCTTATCCACTGTTCTACTTTGTTTCTCCAAGGGGATGGGTTGAGATTGGGACATGGCCTTCAGGTGTGACTAGGATGCCTGGGTGGAGATACCGAACAGGCAACTGGAGATGGAAGTGCTTATCTGCACAGAAGGAGGTAATAAACGATCGAAGGCATGTAAGTGGATGATATGACCATGGAAAGGACTGTGTCTGTATTGTAGGATAGGAGAAGCCTGTTCAACAGAAGACATTTCAGCCAGTTAACTAACTTTGGGGTTTTTTTGCCTCTTTTTAAAAATTAAATAATTTCCTTATTTTTTCTCCATCCCCTCCAAAAAAGATGCAATAATCGCATTTTGAATTTAGTGTTTTAAAACAACGCAGACACCGTGAGACCAAATGTGATGCCAGAGTTTGTGCAGGGTTCCTTTTCAAGGTTTACACAAAATCTACTCTCATTTGAGTGGCTTGTGATTATTTCTCCACAAAACTTAGTTCCCCTTTATGGTCTCCTGCTAATTAATTGTTTTTAATGTATTTCTCCAGGGTTTTCTAGACTCATTTGAACTCATTTTTTTTAAAAAAAATGTGAGAAATATATTGCACTGGTTAAATAGTCATTTGTCTTGAGTGTTGCAACTGCAAAAAATATTTTGAGTTAGGGCTGTTGAGATGCCTAAACATTTTGTAAATATTTCCAATCATCATTTCTAAAGGCAAAGTGCTGCCTGATGGGAACATTGGCACAACATGTTCTGGTGACGCAATACTTTTGAAACATTTTCTTTGCAATAATATAGAGCAACTTTGCAAAAAAAAAAAATGTTTTTTCCCCTTCACTCACTCAGTTGCTCTTGTGTGTTGCCAGAGGTGACCTTCCTGTCAGTGCCCCCGGGTCTCTTCTCTTTTACTTTCAGACCTCAGGTCTGCATAAATAGCTGTTTAATCCCTCTCTTGTCCCAGTCCTGGTTTTAGTTTTACAAACACTAGGGTTATAGCTCTAAGGCTGCAAATGACCTCAGAGGCCATAAAGTCCACCCTCTCCCATTTTACAGATGGGGGAACTGAGGCAAAGAGAAATTAAAGTGATGTAGGCTTATAGAGCTAGGGTTGGAAGGAGTCTCAGGCTATTCTAGTTTTACAGATGAGGAAACAGAGGCCCAGCTGCACCTTGTAGCTCCCCAGCTTCCCCTCTCTTGTCTAGCGCTGGTCAGCTTCTGTGCTTCAGTACCTTGCTTTGAGAATTCCTGGTATAAAGACATGGTATGCTAAATTAAAATAAAAACTGAAACGCAGTTCAGTTGGAAATGGCCTTTGAGCAGTTTAGGATGTTAATTAAGGACTGAAATTCAGTGGAAATTTCTCTTGATGACTCGGTCTAGAATTGAAAGTGAAGCTTTGCAGCAACAGAGAAGAGGTTCTTGGTGAAGCCAGAGTTAAGAGGATTCAAGGAGAGAATTTATGCTCCAAGCATCCATTTCTAATGGGAAGCATACATTGTCTGGATAATGCAATTCCAAATGCCAAACCAGATGTCCCTCAATACTTTAAGGCCAATAAAGCATTAAGTAATGAGAATATTTAGTTTTTAGTTAAGTACAATTAGGACTCTGTAAATTCTGAATGAAGTTGACAGGTTTTTAGAGGTAGGTCATGGCAAAAATATAAAATCTTTTTTTAGTTTTTTATGTTAATTGAGAAAGAGGGAAGGAGGGGGAAAGAGAGAGAGAGGGTTTGAGAAGAGGTATCATCTTACCATTTCAGAATAGAGCTGAGAGGGTCATTGTTGACCTCAATTCACTATGTTAAACTTGAAAGTTGCGTAAAATATTGCTAGTTGTTTCATTCCCTTAAATTGTATTTCATTTAGGACAGATTTTTAAAAGCTCATTAGTTTTATATTGAAGAGGTTTAAGCATGTGGTGAAAACGGAAGTCAGCTTCGTATTTCCAAATACCTATTAAGACATTACTTGGTCATCTGCATTTTTAATTGCCCAGCATTCTAACTCACTATGTCTAATGTCTGAACTTAGACCTTTTCCCCCTTTTAGAGACAACCAGGAAGCATTAAAAAATTATCCTATCCCAGGGGTTCTTAACCTGGGGTCTATGAACTTAAATTTGCTTTTCTAAATATATTTTAATAGAAATGATTTCCTTCGTAATCCTATGTATTTTATTTTATGAATTTAAAACTCTTTGGACAGGGAGACCATACGCTTCCCCAGACTGCCGTGACACAAAAAAGTTAAGAGCCCCTGGCCTGGTCCGAAGCCTTTGGGATTCACCTGAAAGAGAAGCCTTTTCAGTTTTTTAAGCTATTGATCCCAGGACAATGCCATGCTCTCCTCTCTCCAGGTCATCCCAAGAGGGACTTCTCCCTGTGGTGACCAGACAGGGCCAGCCCACGGCCTGGAGTCATTGAATCAGAGTAATGATCAGCCATCTTTGATTTAATGGAAGCGTCTCTTGAGTTCACCTTTGACCAGCCAGACAGAAGACTCCTTAAGAGGAATGGTCAGGGGGGTTAGTGAATGGTTTTAGGAAAATGATTCTCCAAGGCTTAAGCAAAATGTTGACTGACCTTTACCCCGAAAGCTGAAACTGTTATCTCTCTGTGGAGTTGTGACCATTGTCCAGGAATGCTATGACTGCAGAGCCTGAAAGGCTTGGTTTAGAGAGAGGTTTCCTGAGTCCTGGCAGACTTCTGCCCCTTCTTGGCTGTCTCTCATAGCATTAATGCATAGAATAAAATGATCTAAATTAATAAAGCTCATTTCTGTCAGAGTACATACTTCCACAATTTTCAGGACCACTTAGAGTAGGCTCAGGGAACCCCAATGAGACCCCCTGGGCAAGCCCTGGCATTGTAAATTGCACCATGCATGGGAGCTGCTGTCTTTGGCAGGTGTTTGAGTAAATGAGTGAAGAAAATATTGTGTTAAGAGAGTGGCACTGACTACATTTGGAGACCCAAGCCCTGGGATCCATCCTCTCTGGGGGCCATGGGTAGTCATGCAACCTCTCTGTCTCAGTTTCTCATCTAGGATTGGCTTAGATGACCTCCAACCCCTTCCCACTCTATGTCTGTGACCCTAGAACTTCTGCCTGGTACGTTCTGTTTGAGAAGGCAAGCTAACATGTGGCTCAGTAAGATTCCCACTGGAAGCGACTTGTCTTGGTGCAAAAGGGGGAGCTTTGTTTTGAACAGAATGTAAAGCTGAGGGGATGATCCCTCATTTTATCGATGAGGAAACCGAGGCAAAAGGAGGTTAAGTCAAGACCACCAGCAGCAGATGACTTCTTGACTAGGAGGGGCCCTGTGTTAGGGGCTGGGGATTCTGGTGCAAAGTCCCAGAGCTTCCCTGGTCTGAGGTCTTGGAGGTCCCCCAAGTCTAGTAGGGCCTCTGGCTCTGTCCAGTGTTCTTTCCCACTATCCCTTGCAGCTTCTTGTGGGGCTTCTCATTTCCTGATGGCGCTGTATAAGTGAGGCATTTCTATACTTTACACCTTAGGAGGCAGCACCATTTACTGGGTAGCCAAAAACTGGAAACCTCTAAAATGAAATAGCTGAGCACTGGGCCTGGAAGCAGGAAGACCCAAGTTCAGGATAATGTACCCCTGACACCAGCTGGGCGCATAGTCACTTTCTGCCTTGGTTTCTCCACTTGTGAAATGGGGATCAGGGTTATCGGGAGGATTAAATGAGATGATATTTATAAAGTGCTTGCTCAGCACAGTGCCTGGCACACACAGTAGGAACTATGTAAATGCTAGCTTTCCTTATTTCTCAGTTATTCTAGATAAATAGAGTTTTAATGTCTGTGGGAGTGACCATGAGTTGCTAATTCTTTCCACATAATTAAGTGAACACAGTGCAAATGGTAGAGTCCATGGAGTGAAAAAACCACGACAAATGAAATCATTGTAGTAGGAGAAAGCCCCCTAACAGAGTCGCCAGTGTGCCAGTGTCCGCGCTCAGTGCCTGAGCCCAGTGGTTCTCTTTCTCTTCCCATGTTGAACTTGCGTTCCTCCCCCCTGCCAGTGATACCTTTTCTGCCCGTGTGATTTCTTGATTTTTGAAATAAAATTAGCATGGCAACTTTAAAATCCTCCATGTTTTGCTCACTATCTTTTAAGGAACATTATGGACCATCTGCCTGCATCCCGGACTTGGGGGAGCTGTAAGTTGCAATATTAAGACCCACGTTCATTCCAAGGTCGATATGTTCTCAGATGAAAAATGCCAGTAACGCAACACATGCCTCCTCTTGGCTTTTAATATTCTGTGGGCAGCCTTCCCACCAAAAAAGAGCAAAGGAGACAACTGAAAGTTCTTTCAAATCCAGAGAGGGAGAGGATTATGCAGATGAATCTAATTGATTCCCTGAGCTAATTGAGATTTGTAACCATGTTCGGTTCAGATAACAGCTTTTGAATTTTCTTTCTTTCTGGACCTGTTTACTTCACAGTCCCAGGCTGGGGAGCGGCCACTGGAACTGGCATCAGAGAACCTGGGTTTAAATCCAGCCTCTGCCTCTTAAAGGCTTTGTGGCCCAGGGCAAGTGGCTTTACTCCCCCGGACCTCACTCGTCAAATGAGGAGGGTGGGCCCTTCCTGCTGTAGACCCAGCACCCAATGACTAGCCACAAACCCCAAATTTACTTTGAGATACTGGTTGGTTGGTTGTTGGCCTTAGTTCTCGAAGAGGACCAAAATGACGTCACTATGCTAGAGTCGAGCTCCAGTGTGTCTGACTGTGGCTGACCAGACCAATAGGAGCTCAGGATGCTCTACCACAGGTCGGGGACGAATGGTGCGTGTGGACGTTTGGGGTGGATTCTCTAAACTTGCACATCTTGCATTTCTTTTGAGCTATTTCAATTCTGCTTTGCTCATAAAACATGAAAGCCCATTTTGTGAAGCTCGACTGCTTATTCCTTATCTCTGGGCAATGATAATTTCTAGCTATTTTTAAGCTTCATGCAGAGAAAAAAATAATCCTTTTAGACTTAGTATGGGACACTTCCTCCAAGGGAACTCCTTTTTTCAGTTATTCTAAGAGGTTAATGGATGATCTGTGGTCATTCCTTTGACATACGTGGATGACCAGTGGCCAAGCAGGTTGGTGTGGGGAGCACCAGCGGGTATGAATTGGACAAGGTGGCAGCTCCCAGCTCTCCATTTCTGGCCTTCAGTGATAAATATTAGACTCTGATTTTTGCCTTCCTGGCTTGAATCGCGAGACTTTCCGAGTTGGTATTTTGCACTTGGCAGCAGATAATTGGGTTAGTAGGCAGGCAGCTGGATTCCTTTTTTTGGTCTGACATCAGGTTTACTGTCAGAGGTGATGTCCTAGAACGGGCTGAGAACAAGAGACAACGAAAGAATCCAAAGTCATTTGGATTCTCTGCAAAAATTTCTTCTCAGCAGATTTCGATTCTAATTGGAAAGAAGTGGGCTTTTCAAGACTGTTAGGTGAAGTGTCCATGTTTTAACGGACCTGCAGGAGCTTCCTGGGTTCCTCTTTTAAAAATCAGTCCTCTTCCCACAGGGGCAATTTGCATGATCTCCAGTCTTTATTGACATCTTGTTTTAATCACTTAAATTTCCAAATGAGATGCAGCTGGGGTAGGGGAGAAGCAGAGGCTTCAGTCAGGAAGGCCTGAGTTTGAATCCTTCTCTGGTGCACATTTGCTGTGTGACACCAGACCAGTCGCTGAGCCTCTCTGTGCTCTAGCAGTGCTCGGAAACTGCAGAGGAGGGGCTGACCTGCATTGGTAAAGGGAGCTTCCTCATCTGGGAGTTCCCTACGGCACGGAAATCCCAGGTTGTCTGTATCTGTATCGCATGTCCTGTTTCCAAGTATATCCCTTTTTCCCACCCAGTGAGTCATCTATTATGAGACAGAGAGGGGAAGGGGGAGAGAGAGGGGGTGTAGAGAAAGGAGAGGGAAAAGAGAGGAGGAGGGAAGGCCAAAAGCTTTCTGGCTATCTTGGGGGCAAAGACAGGATTCCCACCCAGTGAATCATTCCTTGTGTGATGGGGTGGGGGGAGGAAGATACACATGTATACACCTTTCAGTAAAACTAACAAAAGTGAATTTATGTCTGAAAGTATATACTGTTGTACACCCAGAGCTTCCCACTTGTGTGAAGGTGGGAGTTGCATTTTCTCTCTTTTTTTTTTCCACAGCCAAGTTTGTTCATTATAATTACACAATCTCTCTTCCTTTTCTCCCTCTTCCCTTTCTTCCTTCCATCCTTCCTTCATTTATTCCTTCTCTCCCTCCCTTTTTCCTCTTCCTTCCTTTCTTCCTTCCATCCTTCCTTCCTTCATTTATTCCTTTTCTCCCTCCCTTTTCCCCCTTCCTTCCTTCCTTTTTTCCTTCCTTCCTTCCATTTCCTTTGTTATCATTGTGTATATTATTTTTCTGGCCCTGCTTACTTTACCCTTCCTCAAGTTCACTTAAAAGCTTCCCATGCTTTTCCAAATTCTTCGGAATATGAAATACCAGGGTAAAGAAAATGTGAATCATTGGCTTAGTGGCACATTATTCATTATTTGAAGCTGTTTTGCAGAACAGCAGGCACAAAGAAGAAGGCTTCAGTAAGGAATCTCTGATAATTAGGAAGCAAAAACAATCTCCAGTAAACTCATTAAATGCATTTATTACGATCCTGTTGTGTGCTTGACTTTAGGGATTCAAAGGCAGAAGTGAAACTGCACCTGCCTTACCCTCAAGAAGCTAACATCCTTGTGGGCTGGACGTCACACAGATAAAAAGATAGACTCAAACATACCCTGGTGCTTAGTAATCCCTTAATAAATGCTTTTGCATTCCTTCCTTCTTTCTCCTGGACAATTCTTCAAGCTGAGGATAGCTTGAAACAGTAGACCTATTCTTCTTGAAAAGTTGTTTATAAATTGAATAGTACATACAGGAGAACTCACTCTTTAAATAGTGTCGTTCTAACCCCACTTTTCTACTTTCAAAACATTTTTATTGATATATTTTGTTTTTATATCCCCCCAGATTTCCATTCTTCCTGCTAGAGGAATTATTTTAAATTTTATTTTATATAAATTTATTTTATAAATTTTAAAATTTCTCAATTGGCTCCTGTGGCCAATCTGATGGACACCATGGAACCTTTCTCAGAATAGTATTTTAAAATGCAAAAGACACATAGGATTATGGAGGAGCCCAATTATATTGAAATAGTTATAAAGATATACTTTTTAAAGTTCAGTTAGTAACCCTTGCCTTAGAATAAGAAAAGAAAAAGATTAAAAAAAATAGTTTAACAAAACGGAACACGTTAGTCATCTGACATTATATACTGCTTGTACGCCTCTTCAAAGAAGTAGGTTGGGGGTTGGGGGATGGGGGCTGGACTTGATCATTAGAACTTTGCCACGTTCTGTTGACTGCTGTGTTCTTTTTGCTACCTTGTTGTTATTGTGGGCCTTAGTTTGCTGGTTCTGCTGGCTTCTCCTTGCACCTTGGATAGGCCATTTGGCAAAGCTTTCAATGAAGTGAATTACCACCTCCAATACAGCTGTGAGTTTCTAGCTGGTGACACTTTCATTTTTGTCTTTGGGTCTCCTGCCCCGTGCACATAATGGTTAACCTGTTAAATGAATTAAAACAATTGAGTTAACATGTAGAGTGCTTCGCAAACCTTGCTGTATAAATGCTAGAAAGTCTTATGTACAGTTATCCCTTCCACATGGGGGAGGAGTACGCGGGGTAAGGGTACCGCGCCCCCTTGATTTGGAAAATCTACGTAAAATGTTTTGGCCTTCCCTTTGTACCAGAGAAGTGTGCATTTTTTTTTCCTTTTTCTTTTACTGGGTCTTTTTACCTTAATGTAAAATTTGGGTCAAGTATTTGGCCGTGGGCTCTGTCATCTGTAGCTTCTGCAAAACTCCCCCCCCAAATTCCCATTTAATTTATTATGCTAACCCACGCTATATGGAACTGGGATGGGGAAAGTCACAATGTAGAAGGGCTAACTGTACTTGCTTGGCTTGGGTTGGCCATGCGTGCTCCCCATCTCTAAAGAGCTTTAGGAGGAGTAGGAGAGTCGTGTTCTGTGCTTCCCTTGCTGGTCTCACCTTCCCGCAAGGCTTTGGTTAGAGCTTGGAAGCCATTGGCCCAGGAGCCCCAGGGTCTCTCTCCCCAGAGCTCTCCCAGGATGTTGCTGTTATCCCGTCTCCTTTTAGGCCTGAATCAGGTACAGAACGTCTCCAAAGTCTTGCTGGTATTTAAGCTCTCCAGATGAGCAGACTACTGCTTTGCCTTATGTACTGCAAGTGCAAGCCTCATGCTCCTTACAGATGTGTGCTGCCATCTTAGGCCAGTGGAATCTGTTCCATCCATACTAACTCCAGAGTTCTCGCTTGGCTTAAGGGTCCAAAGTCATCTTGGATTGGTCTCGCAACCAGGGAGCAGGATGCTTTGGGCTTCCAATATGGATCAGTTATGGTCTGATACAGTCTTCCACTGCATAGCCCAAACTTCTGGCCCTCTCAATAGCAGGGCTTGCTCTGTGGAGCGAGGCTTGAATCTCCAAGGGTCATGGGTTCTGCCTTGGCCTAGATCACATCACATGACCTCATGTCACACTGTTGTTTTCACTGTCGCTCATCCAGCTTGTTGGTTCTATGGTCTGGCTCCACCGGGGGTGCCTTTCCTCCTTTCCCCTTGCCAGCCTACTTCCTAAAAGGTCCTATCCAAGCTCTCTGACTCTTTTCCAGGCTTGGATGAGACAGGAGTTACCACATCTGGGGAGATGTGGCCCCCAGGCCTTACTGTCTGCCATGCTGCGGTACGCTCAGATCCTCCAGGCTGTACTACCTCTCCTGCTTTCTAGGCCCATCAGACCCTGGGCCTTGGCATCTGACCCAACATCTTGGCCCAAGAACTCCTTTGGACTTGGAGTTTTCCTCTACCTTGCAGCTATACGTTCTCTTGTGACTTGTATTCCTTATTAGAGGGTGAGGTCCTTGAAGCTGAGACTACTAGAAAAAAATATGCAGTATTTCCTGAGTGCCCTCCTCTCCCTATGTGAGAGGGCTGACATTGGATCTCCATGTGTTTTTCCTATCTTAACAAATTTTCATCTAGACATGTGTAGCAGTTGCTAATAATGGCTGAAACTGGTAAAGCCTTTCTTAAACAAAACAACAAAAGAACCTTTCCAAGCAGTTTTGGCATCCGAGGGGCAGGGAGAGCAGGCCACATCCTCATGTACAAATGGGGACAGTCAGCCTTCGTCGGCCCAGCTCGATCCCGTCTCCTTCACCAGCCCTTCCTTAACTGTCTGAGCCCTCATGAATCTTCTTGTGTAGACTACAACGGCACTCCTGTTGTACCATGCTTCCGAGTGTGTGTGCATGCATGTGTGCCCGTGTGTGTATGTGCGTGAACGTCTGACGTGGGCTCTAAACCCAGCTGCTCTGATTCTGGAGCACATGTTCTTTGCATCATATCACACAGCTGCTCAGTGTACTGATGTCGGGTGTTGTTTAACAATAATAATACTAACAATGATAGCTGGCCTGCATCTAGCCCAGTAAGGTTTTCAAGCCCTTTACATATATGACCTCATTTCTTCCTCATAGACAAGTAGGTTCTATTATTAGTCCATCTTATGAATGTGTAAACTGAGGCTGATAGGGGTTTGCTCTGTTTTCCCTCACCTTTGTTTTCATCTAAATTTGATTATGTATGCAATTACATCCCAACTATTTCCCATAAAGATAGTGATTTTTTGTTGATGATATTTACTATTCCCTAATTAAGAGCTTAAAATTATGATCACAGTGGTTAGAAAGTTAAATTCTCATCTAAGAGGTGCCGGTAAGGCTAGTATTCCATGGGATCTGGGAGGCTTTGATAAAGGCTCCAGTGGGTGTCCTTTAAATTTGGAAATGACCCCTAGATCACTGTCCTCTTGTGAGCCAGGACTGAAGTGAGTCCAGTGACACAATCGGCTTCCTGCAGGCTCCAAGGGCACCCTTCCTCTCTGTGGTCAGTGAGCTCAGCTGTTTCTCCAGCTAAACCGAGTTACTTGGTTGGGGATGGTTGCGGTCCATGACAGGGACAGTTTGTGCTGCCTTGTGGATTTCTGTCTGCATGAGAATCTCTTTTAGGCTCAAGCTCGTATAGCCTTCCCCTCCTTAAAGAATAGCTGTGCCTGCATATAGGTGTTTATGCAGAAACCTGAAGCAGACTTCTTTCCCTTGGAATCCAGATGCCCACCGGTGGACCACCAGGCTCTTGTCTTTCTTGTCTGGACCACTCGCATAGCCTCGTCATTGAACTTCTGGCTCTGATCTCTCCGCCTCTGATTCCCTTCCACTTAGATACACAAGTGACTTTTCCTAAAGAGGAGGTCTGACCATGCCCTTACTGGAGTCAGTAAACTCCAGTGGTTCCCACTGAGTTCAAACAGATGCTTTCACCTTTAGAGCTCTTCTGAAGGTAGGCCCCAGCCCACTTTGCTGATCTTATGCCATATTTTTGGTCCAGCCAAAGTAGCCTTCTGTACCATTCCTTATTCATAACATTCTGCCCCCCTAGCCTCCCTAGTACACTCGGGACCCAACTGGGACGCTGCCTTCTACATGAACCCTTCCCTGCTACACCCCACTGCTCAGGACCTCTCCTCAAGATTGCCTCAGGTCTATATTTATTGGTTCCAATATTTGTACACGTTGCTTCTTCCAGTTAGATTGGGATCTTCCTGAGGGCGGTCTTCTGTTTTGTGTCCTTCTATGTCGTCGAGTCATTTCAGTCGCGCCTGACTTTTCATGACCTCCTTTGGGGTTTCCTTGGCAAAGATACTGCAGTGGTTTGCCATTTGCTTCTCCAGTTCATTTGACAGATGAAGAAACTGAGGCAAACAGGGTGAAGTGACTTACCTTGGACCACACAGTAAGTGTGTGAGGTCAGATTTGAACTTGGGTCTTCCTGACTCCAGGCCCGGTACTCTGTCCAGCAGCTCTAACTGCTCTTTTTGTGTCTTTAGAGCCTATCATAGCCCTGGCAAACAATCGGTGCTTAATAAATGCTTGTTGGCTGATGAGCTTTGTGGCATTGTTGGCTGTCTGTAAGCATCTGACTCAGTTGCCTTTTGAAGTGATAGCCTATGAACCACCATGGGAAATATTGGGTGGGAGGGGCTTTTTGGCAGAGGAGAAAAGATCAAACAAAGGCTGTAACAGATGAGCAGATCAGGACTGGTTTGGGGAGGAGTGAATAGTTAAAGCCAAGATTAATAATGATTTTGACAAGTTATTGGCGTTAACGTTCCTAAAACAAAAATAAGCACTTATTCGACATATATCGTATATAGAACTCTGTACTTGTCATCGGGAGAGAGAAGACGGTTTAGAAAAGACCCCGTCCGGGCTGCCACATCGCTGTAGTCAGTCACGCACCTTTCAGTGCTTGCTGTGTGCCCGGCCTTGTGCCAGCTGGTAAAGACACAAGGACAAGAGGGTAGGATTTGCACCCTGGAGGATGTTCTCCAGCTGAGGGAGAGAATATGCACATTTGTAGGTATCTGCGAATATGAACAAAAGAACTCCTACAGATGACGGATACAATAAGCATTTATTAGCGCCTACTGTGTGCTCAGTGCTATGGTAGCTAACAGCACAAAGACAAAAAAAATGAAGTGGCTTCTGCCCCCGTGGAGCATATGCTAAACTGTCTGGACTTGGAGGACCTGGGTTCAAATTGTGGCTTTTCATCTTGCTGCCTGAATCACCCTAGGCTAGTCGTCTTACTTTCAGCCTCAGCTTCCTCATTTTTACAATGTGGGGACTGGATTCAGTGGTCCTAAGGGCTCTCATTGCACAACGCTCTGTTATAGTTGGTTAAGTCAGCACCGGTCTGTGGAGTAGAGAGGGTAATTCAGGGGTGTGGGAGAGCACTGAGTGAGCAGAAAAGGCCTGGGGAGGAAGGGAAGGCAGAGCAAGCTGCCCCAGGGCTGGGGGGTGGAGGGGCCTGGGGAGCCAGGCCAGGGAGCTGGAATTCCCAGCCTTTCCCTGGAAGGCTGTCAGCCACCTTAGGGCGTTTAGCCCTGCAGGACAGCCACTCCACGCCTGGAATACCTGCAAGGAGTTTTGCTGCGATGTTTAAAAATGCTTCCGAGTGACTCTTCATGATGTCTTGTGAAGACCTTCATCCTTCCATTCGTTTAACTGCTAAATCAAATGAGGTACAAGGCCTATGCTGCCTGGAGCATTTGGCCTGTGTGAAAAATGCAAATAGAGGGGCCGGATTTAGGCATTTGATGGGCCGCGTCTGGTGGCCTGAGCTCACTTCTTTAGGATTTTAGCTTTAGAGATGGCAGGGACCTCGGAGGGACGTCCGACCCCACCCCCACATTTTACAGATGAGGACCTCTGTAGGATCCATCCCAGGTACTAGAGCTGCAGGGACCTGACAGCCTCTCCCTCATTTTACAGAGGAGGAGGAGAGGTCGAAGGTCACCCTCTAAATTCCGAGCTCTTTTCACGGCCCGATGTCTCGTGGTATCTCATAGTTGAGCCTGCTGGAATAAATGAGTGGATATCCCACACCTCCCTGCGACCCACTTACTGAACAGCAGCTGAGTTCACTGTACGGCTTTATGCAGGGGAAATGTCTTCAGTCACCCCTACACACACTGATCGATGGAACTAAATAGGAAACAAACCTCGGGAAGCCTCCACGGTGCACTTCACCACCATCTGTTTCGTGTGGCCAAGGGGCCCGCAGGTTGGTCTGTGGAGGTGGCCGTGGTTGTTTTCTTTGCTGGCGAATGAGGTCAGCACATCTCAGTAATCATCTGCAGCAACGTTTCAGGATCCTGTTCCACTTGGTGGAGGGGGAAGGAGCCCACGGCCGGCGTTCGGTCTCTTGACCGGCTGACTGCCGGCCGGCCGGGGCTGTCAGCCCCTCTCGGGTCACGTGCTTTCTGATGGCTTTCGTCGTAACTTGGTGGCCATTTTGTTGTGCCCAATAGAGCTGGGGGAAGGAAACCACGCGGCCCCCAGTGAAGGGAGGCTAGCGGTGGCTGGCTTCAAGTAATTAACTGCCCGGACTCGCGGGGCTCAGCTTGGCCTCCTCCCACCTCCCTTTTCCCCTCTTTGTTCTTGCTTTGAAAACAACTGCTCCCTCCTCATCTGCTCTAGCAGGCGCTAGCACATCCATTCCTCCCTTTGGTTCAGGGCAAGGCCGGCGTCTCGGCCTTTCCCAGATTCGGTGTCAACAGAAACATTTGCTCGTAACCTCGCAGCTCCTTGTCGTAGGGCCTTCTCTTAACACTTCCATGTAAATCAAGCTGCAAAAGACTGAGTTCTCCAGTGTCAGAACGACGAGCATTCAGAAAACGAAGGGCAGGGTTTTCAGATGCGATTTGACGGAGGAGTACCTGGCGAGGCCTTCCAGGTTCTAACACGAATAAAGCTACTTTATTGAGACGGAAGTGCTTCGTAACCTAGCCAGAGAAAGCCTTGCAGAAGCAGTGTTACTTTTTGTTGGAAGAAGTATCTTGGGGGTCTGCCTTGGGGTCACTTAGACCTTTTCCTCCGGAAGAATCCAGCCCTAGAGGTGCCCAGCATAGATTTGGCTCTGTCTAAATATGGCTTAACCCCTGGGTGAGGAAAAAGCAAGTGAAAAAGCCTTCTTAAATCATTGAGATGACTAAATTCTCTTTCAGAAGTAGCCTGGGAAAGTCTGCCCTGGGAAACGTGAATGGCTCTAGTGGGCAAATGATTGAAAAGTGAACCGACTGTGCCAGTGTGTCTGTAGGAAATTCAAAGCAAACATTTTGCTCGGCCTTTCAGTGTGTGGACGATCTTGTCGTGCGCACTGAGAGCAGACACACGTGAGCTGAACCTGAGGTCAAAAAGAGGAGAGAGAGCAGTGTGAGACTGAAGCAAGGAATGTGCCTTGGAATGAAGGGCTCGAGTGGCCAGAGAGGTAGGTTCCTGACTTGCTGAGGCTCAGCACAGTTTCACTTGAACGGATTGGACACTGGGGGAAAAAAATCATTAATTCAGGAGTGTTTCTGAATTAGCGGTTGGCTCTTGCCTGACCGAACTTTAGCCCCTCTGAAACCTGCATGAGCCAATTCCCCTTTTAAAATAATCTTTTCTCGACAAATTGCTTCCTTAGCATTTTAATTTGTTGATTGTAAAGGAAGCTTGCCAAATATTAGCTGTTCTTTTCCATTTCCTCCATCCTTGGAGTTCTCCTTACTGGGTTTATTTCAGTGGGAACTTTAAGGTCACTCCCTATTTTTACCCCCCCCCCCCCCCCCCAAATACCTATTTCGTTACTGTCAAGTATTGGCAGATGGGATCCTGCTGTCACCAGGACATTTTGAAATACTGAGTTTTTGGTTTGGCTTTGTTTTGCCAGGATGATAATTTAGTGACTTAATACTAACATGGGCTGTTTTTAGTGATCTGAGTGCATTCACATTGCAATGTAATTCTGCTCTGTCTTGATAATTCGTGTCTCTCAAGAACAGCCGATAGCTCAAAGATACTAGACGTCCATTTCCCCAACTTTTCAGCAGTTTGAGCCATGAGACCCGATGAGCCCCACATCTCTTTAAACAATGTTTCTTTCTTTTCTTTTTTTTGAAAAATATTGAAAATAGTGGCCTTCCATAAAGGGCATAGTATTAATTCTAGTTGAATATTTTAAAGACTTGTTTGTATCATCTCTCCAACAGCGAAGGAATCTTTGTGAGTAGCATCAGGTCTGGATTTGCCGTATGATTTTGTAGTAGATAAAGCTCTGCAGAAGATCTGAGTTTGAATCCTGCCGGTGTGACATTAGGCAGGTCACTTTCCTCAGTTTCCTCATCTGTAAAAAGAACATAACAGTGGACATGCCACCTAGGATCGTTGTGATGAGTGAATGAGAGAGAGGTGTATAGCCCTCTGCAAAACTTGAAGTGCTTTTATAATATTCTCATCGTAGCTATTGCTATTAGTCAGTGTTCAGTTTTTTTAGATAAGGAGATGTTGAGACTTCATTTCTCTTGGATGTGACGGTTGCCACAAATCTGTCTTTTTTTTTTTTCCTAAATAAAACTGTGTATCTTGTCTCTGACTCTGTTGACCTTAAATGTTTAACATTATACTGTATCTGCTTTGGCTTAAGACACATTCCTCTGTTTTGGGGGAGTTCATATGTTATAGAATAAGATTTTGGAGGGTTCCTGGTTTCTGGCAGTCACCCCAAGCATCGCTTAATCTTTTTTTGGGGGGGGATAAAATCATCCTTGTCAAAATGTGCCCTAAAATATAAATAGCCTCCCAAGTCTAGTTGTTTTCACATTGAGTCAGATGTTAAAATGGCAAAACAGGTTTGAAACTGTAAGACGCTTTCACCCGACTTTGTGGGGACCTGAAGTGTTTGACTCGTGATCCTGCACTGCCGTCTTCAGAGGGGGGTGCCAGCAGGTTGCATGCATACCCCACTGATGGAAGGTGATTTTTGTTCTATGGCTGTAGCCACTGTAGGCACATGCTATCTGGATAATCTAATGAAAGTGGGTTAGAACAGAAAGAGTGCCAGGCTTGGAGGAGAGGCCCTGGGTTCAAATGTGCCCTCTGCCACTTAGTACCAACATGACCATGGCCATTCTCTCTGGGCCTCCATCCCCTTCCTTGTCTGTAAACGAAGGGGTTGGACTAGATGACCTCTAATGTAAGGCCCCATCCAAGTCCCAAGGCCATGACCTTATCATCCTGTGACCTTTTGGCAGCAACCCTGCCCCCTCACCCGGCATCTGCTGCTCTGAGAGCTTTGACTTCAGAAAGTCCATCCCGTGCCCCACGGCCGGGAGAGCTTGGCTGTGCCGCTTGTTTCCGAGAAGGCCGGGGCTGCACCTCATTATTTTAAGCTCTATTCTTCTGCCCTTCCCTCCCAGTGGCTGTCCCAGCAGCTTGTCACACAGCTGCTGTTTGTAACATTATCCCTGATTTTCCAACTACACAGGTACAGTAGGTCCTTAAAATATCGTGGCTCGGCTTACGTTGATCTCGGCTCATTCAGATTCTCCCACAGCTTGGAGCTTTTCCTCTCTGTGGCCTATCCGAGGTGGCTTTTAAAAAATGATCAGTTATCCTTAGCCAATCTGCTTTGTGAGGATGACCCCCTAAGTCATACTCAAGAGAATTGGTCAGCGTCCTTGATTCTGTGAACAGACTGGGAGGTGCCGAGAATCGCTGAAATTGTTCTCCTTTGCTCTTCGGAGCACTGTCCCGGCATCTCCTGGGAGCTCAGGACTTGTTTGTCTGTGGTATTTTTACCAAAGAGATTTGCTTTGGATGATATGGGCTCAATGATTCCTGGTTCGTGCTCTCTTCAGCTTAGTTTGCCCTCAGAAATTTGGTCCCAAATATTTTCTTCTATAGTCAAGATTTCTACTCTCTACTTAAACACTTCACAATACCACTCTACTGAGACTGGAGGGTTTTTTGCTATTTAATTTGCTGTTTCCAGAATTCTTAAGTTGAGAATGCCGCATGCTTTGCTGCTAAAAATCCACATTCCATTGAAGCTGGAATCTTTAGTATTTTTGTCTTTGACCCGTTTGACTGACTTTGTGATAATATTTTGAGGACACATTTATTTCCTAGCAGCACTCAAGCCAGGTATTCAGATAAAAAGGGATATCAATTTTCTAAGACAAAAGAAAATTAAAAACTGCATTCAGTTACAAAATGATCCTTTTAGCCATACTTGTCTAGAACCGGCAAATTTCCAACGAGCCATCTTAATTACAGTTTGGGAGCAGCCTTCTGCTATTTTCACTGAAGTATTTTCCCAGGGAATATTAATTATGCATAGCATATTATTTGTAATATTTCATGCAACTTTAGGAATTAATTCAGTGCTCTTCCCAAGCCCCTCCCAACTTTTTTGGAACCTTGTATCCTTTGGCTTTGAGTAAACCTCCCCCTTCTTCTCCCCCATGAATGGAAATAAATCCTAGCATTTGCCGTGCAATGCACATAAAAATAAAATAAAGAGATTAATTTTTCATAATGAGCACTTTATTTGGTATATAACAGCCTTGTTTCTCAAATTCCTCCTTACCCCCTGCCCCCAGCCCGAGGGTGGGGGGCATGCCTACCCTCGCCTTAGGCCTAGAGAGATTCATGATTTGTTCAGGCCTCTTGCTTGGAAATCCAGCTTCTTTCCAGGCCTCTGTGCCTCCCTGCTAACTCACTGTGGCCTTTACTTGCTAATCCTTGGTCATGGAGCCAGGTGACCAAATGAGCTGTGTGCCCACTGACTCTTGCTAACAGTTGTTTACATTTTAGAGGAGTTGCCCTTTTTGGAGACATCCATATAACTATTTTTAAAAATTGTTTTACATTTGATGCTTATGCATCTGACCTTTTTGGCCCTCTGACTGCCCAGAAGACATCGATATTGTTGCTCGTTGCAGCGTCCTTTTGGGCCAAAATTAGAAAGAAGTCCCTTTAAAAAAGATTTCCCTTTAAATAAATTTCCACTTGTAGACTTGGGTGTATGCATCTCTTAACAATGTGTCTCCTGTAACTATAATACATTGGGAGACAGGGTGGTGTAGTGGGTAGAGAGCTGGCCTTTGTGCCTGGGCGATTCTGATTCAAGTCCATTCCACACGTACAGGTTGCTAAGAATGTCAATTTCAGAGACCTGCCTTGGAAAAGGGATCTTCCTGCGCCCGAGAGATCACAGGTCCACTCAGCTCCTCTCCCTCAAATACTTTGTTTTTACTGTATTTGTTCCCAATTCCTTTCAAATTGTACAGCAACAACTCGTCCGAGCAGGGTTTAAAGGTCAGACCCGGTCAGTGACACTGTGTTTCTATAATACTGTGTAACTATAATAGCTTATGATTTACCAATTTCTGCCCAGTCCTTTTCAAATGGGAAAGCAACCTCATAGCAGAGAGAGGTCTGGAAGCTGAACTCAGTCAGTAGCCAGCATCTTGCTGTTTTGCTTATATAAGAAGCCTCAGAGAAGGGGCTGTTCTGGACGCCATGGGCAGTCGGTTTTGGGAAGCCTCCTTTGACCCATTCTCAGGATGATGTTTTTTGATGAATAAAATAAAATACATAGGATTACAAAGGCAACCAATTATATTGAAACTCAGTTATCAAAATACTAAAAAAATCAAAACACATCTGTGATATTGTAATATGTGTCCTTAACACATTAAATAAAAAAAAGATATACTTAAGTCATGTTCCAGTTAGATTTTATTTAAAGACACATCCGTGTGAAGGCTGTTATTGCTCTCATCCGTAATTGAAGGACATGCTAAATTTAAATTAGACATTAGTAAAAATAAAGATGTGAATCTCCCCCTCTCCCCCCCCCATCAAGGTCAGGGACCCCCTGAAATCTACTCATTATCCATGGAACCTTAGTTAAGAAGCCCTGCCTTAGACTATTGTGTATCTCTTTAACGAATGAATGGATTGTGATGGGAGCATGCGTTTGGATAGTCTGGCCGATGCAAGGTTAGTACATCTGTTACTTTTAAAATTAAGTTTACTTTATGAAACATCCAATGAGTTGCCTAATAAACCCCAATTTATTATTAATCTCCACATGGTCTCCCAAGCATGTTGACTGTGAACATTTGATGTGAGCTACATTTAGAGACCAGTGTATATGCCACTCTGACGTTGGAGCAGTTCATTTTAGTGGGGCTTAATGTACCCAGTGTGGCTTAGAGGGAAAAGTTCACAGATAATTCAAAGTTTGAGGAACTGGGGGATGAAACTGGGGGAGACCTAAGCATCCGCCTGTGGAATAAATATTTGGAATGCCTGCTTGTTTTGATGGCTCGGCAACAAAGGGCTTCTGGTATCTGGCCCTTGTAAGAGATATTAGCATTTATTTCAAGGACCCAAATTCAACTGCAAGCCCAGCTGCTGGGCGATCAGTCACTATTGATACAATGAACAACTGACAAAAACGATAGTGTTGGCGAGTCACAGATAACCAGGGCAGCCCAAACAATGGAAACCGCAAGTCTGTAGCTGGGACCTGAAGGTTTGCTCTCCCGGGTGTTTTTGTTTGTTTGTTCTTTTACTGTCATCTTAAAGTTTTTCAAGGGAAAGAACTGGAGATGGGGCAGCTGAGCCATTTGCAAAGATTGCATTACAAGCATGAAGAAAGTTCTTTTGAACGTTCCACATAAGCCCTTTGAGAAAGTTTCGGAATGCGAGCGTTTGGGTTTTGTGTGATTCTCACCAATTCAGAAAAAGGCCTAGCAGAAATTTAATTTTTGCTTTCAGGATAGATTTTGTAAAGTGATCTCACCTGCACTAGAAGCAACATGGCACAGGCCAGGGCAGGAATGGGGAACCTGCAGCCTCGAGGCCACAACTGGCCCTCTAGGTCTTCAAGTGCGGCTCTTTGACTGAATACAAATTTCACAGAACACACTTGGATTCAGTCAAGAGTGCCCCTTGTGGCCTGGAGGCTGCAAATTCTGAACCCTTGGGCCAGGGAGTCAGGGAGGCCTGGGTTCAAGACCCACCTATGTTGGAACCTAGCTGGGTAATTGTGGACAAATCACCCTGCCCCCACACCAGGCCACTCTGAGACTGAGCAAATATTGGATGGAGTTTGCCGACTGGGAGTTTGTATCAATGATAAGGATTGGTCAGGTCCAAAAAACAGGAAATTTCTTGCAGAATGGGATACTTTGTAGTAGAGACAGCTTTGTTATATTGAAAAATTTTATAGGCATGTACTAGCTACTAGAGATACCTGATCGATCGATCGATCTATCTGTTGGAAAACTGCTGCAGGGATCAACACTTTTGTCACTTGGAGAAATGTATCTGGCCTCGTTTCATTCAATAGCCAGGCTTTTACTGAACAAACCTGCCCCTCACTAACACCTCCCTACCTGGCTGAGCACTGAGTGGTCACTCCTAACAGTTGGAGCCAAAAGCGCCTATCACTCAATCAACCGACACTTTTTAAGTGCCAGTTGTGTGCCAGGCACTGGGGATCCAAAGATCCAGGCCCTTGAGCTTTGGGGGGGGGTGCATACCAATCCAAAGATCACCGATTGGCAAACATTATCATTATCTTGCTGTGTGCCAGTCACTCTGGACACTAAGACAAAAAAGCCTGTGCCTGCCTATGAAGAGCTTACTGTCTAGCTGGGAGAGACCTGTGCACGTCTGTCTGTCTGTCCTTCTCTCTCGCTCTTTCTTTTCATTTTTAGTCCTCACCATTCACTTGTATAAGGTTTTGAGTTCTAAATTCCCCCCCTCCCCAAGACAGCATGCAGTCTGATACAGGGTATACGTACATGGTTGTATTCAGCATATTTGTCCATTAGTCATGTTGTGAAAGGAGAATCAGAACGAAAGGGAAAAACCAGGAGAAAGAAAAAGCAGCAAAAAAGAGAAAATAGTATGTTTCGATATGCATTCAGACTCCACTCTTTCTCTTCTCTCTCTCCCTCCTTTCTCTCCCCCTCTCCTTTTTCCTTTCCTCCATCCTTCCTTCTCCTCCTCCCCCTCCCCCTCCCTCTCTCTTCCTTTTTCTTTTTCTCTCTCTCAAAACTGGGCGGAGACATACCACCAGCCTGGTTTTCCATCTCTTGTCTGCCACATGCCTGGGACCTGGACATACTGGTTTGGCAGCTTTTGGTGTCACGGTGATCTGCGGGGAAGTGGGGGTGACAGCTTTTACAATCCTCTTCCAGTTTGTTGGCTTCAGTGTATGGGTGTATCCTGCTTTGAGCCTCAGCCACGCTAAAAAGAGGGGAGAGAACACATTGCTACGGTTCACAGTGATGTTCTGGGCCCTCTCTCCACTCTCCACCCCCCTCTCCCCCAATTGTCCATTGTTCTGTAAGAATAGTGGACCCTGGAGGACCTGGGGCTATGGGAGGTGTCCACCTGACAACCTATAAACCTGCTTTGTGAGGCCTTGGGAAGATCAGGTTGACGTTAGAGCCAGTTTTTATCTGTCGTCCCTTTCTTCGTTTTTTCTTCCCTTCTCGCCCTTCATCTCTCTGGGTTTTTGTTCCTCGGCGTCTTTGTTCCTAAGGTGACCTAGAGAAGGCCATGGCAGGTGTCCCGTTTCTTACATTTCTTAAATGGTTCAGCTGGAGCCAGGAATGCGAGTGGCCAGGGCCCTTTGGAGAGCCAGCCCACATTCACTTCTTGCCACTGACCTGTGGGGTTCAAGGCACCCTCCAATGCCTTGATCTGTTCAGACACCACTGCCAAAAGCTTTCTGGCTGTCTTGGGGCAGAGACAGGATCTGTGGTAAACAGCAGGTGAAGGTGACGTGACACCTTTTCCTATTTCGTAGAAATGGAGGGCCTGGTAACAGATGACCTCTCCTCCTACTTCGCTGAGTTAACCTACGAGCATTTATTAAGCACCCGGTGTGCCAGGCACTGCGATAGGCCTTTTCGATACAAAAACAAAAGAAAACAGCCCTGCTGTCCCAGAGCTCACAACCCAGCCAGGGTGACACATACACATGGAAGAGTGTATAGCAATAATGATGATAACAGTACTATTTATATAGTTTTCCAAGATGCTGTACAAGTAGTAACCCATTTTATCCTGACAGCTACCTTGGGGGTAGGCTCTTCTCATCTCAGTGTACAAAATGCATACAAAATGGTAGAGAAGGCACTGGGGGATTGGCACACCTGGTAGAATGCAGTTCTGGAGCCTCATCTGGAAGGAAGCCAAGATTGCTAAGGGGCAGAGGTGAGAAGGCACAGTCCAGTGGGTGCCATGGTCAGACTTGGCCTTAGAAAAGATGAAACGCTAACCGTGTGATTCTTTCTCTCTCTTGGGCAGCTGGGTAGCGCCATAGAGCACAGAGCACTGGGCCTTACCTTCCTGAGTCCAGATCAGACACTTCCTAGCTGTGCGACCCTGGGCAAGTCACCTTACCTTGTTTGCCTCAGTTTCCTCATCTGTCAAATGAGCTAGGACATGGCAAACCTTCCAGTGTCTTTGCCAAGAAAACCCCAAATGGGGGCACCAAGAGTCGGATGTGACAAAAATGACCAAACAGAGACAAGCAGCGATGATAAGCGCTCACTGATTTATTTCCGCTATGGTCCTCTCCCCGCTTTTCCAGTTTTCCTGGGTCTTCAGTAGCCAGGCTCTCAAGCTTGGGGGCCTTCAAGACACGGGATCTTAGACCTAGAGCTGGAAGCCTCCTCTGAGGGCATCTCTTCTAAGCCCTTCACTGCTCCAAGTCCACATACAGTATGAGACAGTGGCAGATTTTACCCTGGGTTCCCTGGCCTCCAGAGCCCCTGCCCCTTGGACCCTGTCCCCAGAACTGCCCCAGCTTGACTCTAGGCAGTCAGCAAGGCTTGTTTCCCTTCCCTTGGAGTGTCTCTGTCTCTCCAGTTTATTCCTGCCTCTCAGCAGCTGGTGCCGCCACCCTGGTACAGGCCCTCATTACCTCACACCTGGATTACGGTAATTGCCTCCTAGCTGGGCTTCCTGGCTTCATTCTCTTTCCCCTCTAATCCCTCCTACATGCTTTGGACAGATTCACCTGTCAGTCAGCGGATGCTCGGTGCTGATGCATTTCCAACCCCCAGTGAGACAGCGGAAGGTGGGATATGTGACCTCTTTTCTCCAAGAATTTCCAGTGAAGTGACATTGTACTGCCTCTCCAGTCATCCCCTCCTTGGAATGCTCTCCCTCCTCAGCTCGGTTTATTAGAATCCCTAGTTCCCCTTCTACCTGCTTGAAAGCCTTTCTTCGTTGTCCGCCCCCCCCCCCCCCGCCTCCACCCCCCCTTTCCCTCAAAGCTACTTTCTATCTATTTTCTGTTTACCTGCATTTTACTTACATACATTTCTCCCAGCCTGATTGTAAACTCCTGGAGACTTTTATTTTTAGCTTTGTATCTCAAATGCTTAGCAAATAATAAGTGCTTAATAAATGCTTCTCAATGGATGGATGGATGGATTAGGGAGTTGAGGTGTAAATGAAAAGATTAATATGATGCAGTTTTAACACTTTGGAAGCGTAAGCCCACTAGTGTGTGTGCGCGCACACACACACACACACACACACACACACACACACACACACACACACACACACACACACACACACACCCCATCCTGCACTGTTCTTGTTGAACACAGGCTCAGTAATACAGGAGTCAAATAACAACATTAGACAAATATGCGAAGACAGCCTCGTACATGCAGAACACATGTCTCCAGGCAGCATGGGATGTGCCTGATGAGTTGTAGAGTCGGGCTCCTTGGAGTTCAGAAGAGGGAGACATTGCACTGGGCTGGGTGGGACGACCAGGGAAGGTGCCTGAGGAGGAAGGGAAAGCCTAGAAGGGGACGAGGAGGGAGGCCGAGCAAAAACTCAGCGGCAGAAACGCAAGTTCCATGTTTGGGGGACAGGGAGGCCCGCCCTGCTGGAAGGCAGGATTTGGTAGAGTAATGGGCGATCATGTTGGAAGCATGAACTGGAATCTGCGAAGAGCCTTGGAGCTCAGGATTTTAGGTCGAGAGTAGAAGGGGACCTTGGAGGCCATGGAGTTCAACCTCTCGTTTTACCCATGAGAAAGAGAGCTCAGCAGTCGCGAATGAACCCTTGGAATTTTGGGAGCAGGGAAGCCACATAGCGGTGATGTTTTCTAAAAGCTGGTAACAGCATTCAGGGTAGATTAGAAAGGGGGAAGCTTGGGAGCAGAGAGAGATATTAGGCTGTTATAATGGTATATAATATGCATGCATGGGTACACAAACACGCATCTATACATATATGCACATGTATGTATATGGTGCGATATAAATGCGTGATGGAAGGGCGATGGCTTTGGAAATGGAAACTAATCCATCAAACATTTATATGGCACCTTCTTCGTGCCAGACCCTCTGCTAGGTGCTGGGGATACAAAAACAAAAGTGACAAAGTCCCTTCCCTCAGGGATCTTACATTTCATCAAAGGAGACTTACTCCTCAGGGTCTGAACTCTGTGAAGAATGAGACATCTTTTTTTTTTGGACTTGGCCAGTCAGTCGTTCATTAAACGCCTACAAGCCCTGTGCCAAGGGCTGATGATACCAGTATGGGAATTTGTTTTTCTCAACTCTGGGTATTTGGTAAAAGAGTTTTGATTTTCTTTTTTTGGAGACAAAGGGAGAACAAACAAACGCTTCTTAATTGAAAAAAAAATTAAGCATCTACAAAATTTGTACCAAATAAAGAAGGCAAATTTATAGGATGGCGATGGCACTGGGGATCAGAAAAGGCCCTCGTGTAGAAAGATGCCGGATGTCCCCCAAAGTCTTGTAGGCTTTTTTTTTTAGTCAAGTGAAAGTATCCTAAGACTTTTGAAAGATCTCTTGTTAGCTTTCGTTACCATCCCTAACGTCAGCCTAGTTTTCTTATCAGGCTTTGTTTTTATCTGCTCCACTCAGGCTGGTGTCTTTCCTTCCCTGACACCGTCACATAAGTCACATAACTCACATAGTGTACTCTACCTGGAATACACCCTCAGGGCTCTTCGCTTGTCTGAATCCTTCAGTGCCCAGCTGGAACCAGGCCACTAGTTTCTTTTTCCTCTATAGCAAAGGTGAGGAACCTGTGGCCAATCCAAAGTGGACTCAAAGGGCCACGTGTGGCCTCAAGGCCGCAGGTTAAAGCATTTCTTGATATCTCCAGCCCATCCTGTGCTTCCCCAATACCTTTTATACTTATCTTTACCACATATTTTGCTTTTTTGTGCCTCAATATGTGTGGAATATTATATTATCAGCTAATTATTCCCCAGTGACCATGTCTTAGCCTTCCAGTTAGATTGTTGGCTTATTGTAGGTGGACCCGCATCTTTTACTTTTTTGTACGTTGTCTAGAATGATGTTTAGTAATACTTTGATGAATAAAAAAAAAGGATATTTTATAAAAATTACTGTCTCTTGTGGATTTTTATACATTATAAGATGCTCCCAAATGAGTGGGGGGAAAATTCTCATTTCAATATCTGTGGTAGCTTTCAAAAAAGCTGTCCTTTGTATAGTTTTTTTTTTGAGAGGGGAAGGGAAGGGATGCTAGGTCTAAATTTCATAGATGAGGGAACTACCCCATTATTGCAGAGGGCATCTGTTTTGGGATTAAGTGACTTGCCAAAGGTCACACGGCTAGTATGTGTTAGAGACAGGATTTGAACTCAGCTCTTCCTATCCGATTTCTATTCAGTATATTACACAGCCTCTCTTTGTGGAGTTTTGGCTAAACATGAGAGCTATGAAGATTATAGGGGACTGGGTTGAGCTGGTTTTTTTGAAGTAGTCATGAATCTGGGGAGAAGCACGGCATGGTGGAACGTGGGCGGGAGTGGGAGTCTGAAGACCCACATTTGAATCCTGGCCCTGCCTTTTAACCACCTCTGTGACCTCGTACTATCACTTCACTTTTCCGGGCCTCAGTTTCCCTACATGTAAAATGAAGAGATTGTACCAGATGGCCTCTAAGGGTCCCTTAAATCTGTGGAAATATTCTTTTTAGTTTGACATGGCTGATTTGGGTCTTAAGTGGGGTAGCTGGTTAGCCACATCTCACCCCCTTGATCGGTTTTGTTTTGTTTGTTGGCGGGGGCGCAACTTTGTCTTTTGTTTCCCGCTTTTTATTCTTCTGGTGAGGGTGGGAGGAAGGCTAACTTAAATAAAATGGTTACAATTTCAGTATAGAGTTTTGATAGTAAGACATGCCTTGGAATAGTTGGCAAATTCTTAAAAAAATTATCCACGGTACCATCTGTCAATCGCTCAAAAATCATGCTGAATTTCTCTGAATGTCCTTCCCAGGAAGATGCTCCTATAGCAAACTGGATCATCTTCTTTTCCTCATATGGCTTAAATCACTCCTGAGGATCCAGCATTGCTGAGTAGGTCCAGTTCACTTTTTCTTTTAAAATCTCCAGGGCATTATGCCAGGAGTCACCAAGCACCCTTCCTTCCTTCCTTCCTTCCTTCCTTCTCCCTTCCTCTCTCTCTTTCTCTCTCTCTCTCTCTCTTCATTGAATGTGACGCCTTGTTTCAGGAAATAATGGTATGTGCCTTTAGGTTGCCTCTCTTTTAAATCAGAATTAGGGCCAGATTCAAGCCTTGGCTTAATTTCACGGAATCCAAGATGCAACCTCATCAGATCTACACCTGCCGAAGTGCGGCAGTGGTGTTTCAGTGCTGCACAAGATGAGGATGTTACTACCAAAGGATACCTCAGTGTGTGTCTATGTTTCTCTTCTGCTTATCCCTCCCCTCTATTTCTCACCTTTAACAATGAATTGAAAGAGCTATTTAATTTTATTATTTATTGATTAGTCTTCTTTGTTCCTTCTTTCTAATTAAAAAAAATAGCAAATGGGTGAAATGCCTCGTGGGTCTGCTCACCCCATGGGGGAGAACCTTGGCCTCAGAATTAGGTGGCCTCCGTTCAGTTCTTGGTCTAGATTGGGCAAGGCACTCTCAAAGTCTCTTCTCCAAACTGGGACTTGTCTACCTTACGGGGGTAGTGCTAGAATCAAACGGGATAATGTATGTAAAACATGCTGTAAACCATAAAATACTGTAACTATTATTATAATTTTCTTTGGATCGAATCTGTGATTTCACCTGTGCAGGAAAGAGGCCCTATGAGGAAACTCCGCCTACCGATACTCATTGGCATCCTCTCTGCAACTTAAGAGTTAGAGAATTGTGTGGGGGCTCTGAAAATTAACCTGCCTGGGGCTGCTCAGTTGGGTGTGTGTGTGTGTGTGTCTGTGTGTGTGACCAACACCCTGATTTTATAGATGAAGAATACAAGGCCTGGAGAGAAGTTAGGGGACCTGCTCACGTCATATGGCTGGTAGGTACCAGGGATGAGGCTTGAACCTCCGGTCTTCTGTGTCCAGGGCTGCCTCAGTCTACCACCTCAGAACTGTTTCTCTCCACTACATCTATGTTTCCAAGTTGGCCTTTACTAACGAGCTACCCCTATCCCACCCTCCTCCTCACTCCTCTCTCCCCATTTTTGGTTTCATCATTGGCCCTTAGAGGAAGAAGTTTTCTTTCTACCTGAAATCAGAAGCAGAGAATTATCCATAGGAATATGGGGGCCAGAACACGGCCACCATAATCTGAACGCACACAGAGAACACAGAAGAATTCAGAACGTCCCTCCAAAAGGAATCCGTATTAAATGGTAACATCATCCAGGCAATAGATTTTGAATTGTTTCTTACCGTTCCTGAAATAAGAAGCTTCCCTGGTCTGCTTGAATTAGGGTTATTGACACAAGGGTGGAGGTGAGAATGGTCCACATTCTTTTGGTGCCTAAGGCAGAGGATGGACTTAAAGTAGGTCCTTGATATAATAACAGTAATCGGACCCTGTAGCTGCCTGGCATCTCTGTCTGAGGAAGTGAGAGCTTAGCACGCACCCGCCTGTCGATCCTCACAACGTCTTTGAGGGTGGGCGGAGGGCAGATAGGATTATCCGCGTTTCACTGACCAGGAGGTCGAAACCCAGAAAGCTGCTCCTGGTTCCTGATACCCTGACGGTGGTCTGGGTGTTTTCTTTCAGTGACTGGGGAGAATGTCAACTACCTTCCAAGAGAAAACAAAGGGGACTGAGACCTAAGGGTGGACTTATTTCTAGCAAGCATCTTTTAGAAATAATGGGCCGAGTGTTAGGCATCAGAGCTGAACCTGTGATTTCATTGGCACTTTAGGGAACTCCCAGAAGAGGAAATTTGCCCCACTGATGCAGGTTGGCCCCTTCTCAGCAATTTATTGTCTTCAGAGAGTTGCCTAGAGCGTGAGGCTCTTTTATTTGAAGCGAAGGCAGCGTCTGTTCAGTTATGGTGCTCCTGTGCGATGACAACTGACTGCGCTTTTTATCCGCTTGGGTTTATAAATATTAAAGACGTTTTTAAACAAATGACGTCATGGAGGAACATTTTGGAGAAGTTGGAAGCCCTCTTCCCTTCCTGCTGACAGAGCTGCCTCTCCTAAGCCATCCCAAGCGGGCTCTTTCCTAACGGCCTTTCAGTAGATTATCTGAGTGTCTAAAACTCGAGTTGATAAATGGCGGAAAGCTGGACCCACTGGGCAGGGAAAGGCAAAAAAAGGAAGAGGGAGATAATCAGGATTATTCCAGGCACAAGCAAAAAGGCCATTATTGATTTGGGTTGGCGGGAGAAAAAGAGAAATAACGCATATTTTTGGACAATTGCTTTTTACTCTTAAGTAGGAATTAGGTCTTAGATCTCGGCTACTTTAAGGAAGGCAATAATCCTCATAACAGAAGAGCTTTTTCATTACCCTAGAAAGACTTGGCTGCCGAACGTGTTGTTTAATTGACGTTAGAATGTATTTTTGTCACGCTGCCCTGTGATAATCAGTAAGAGAATATACGGAAGGGAAAGATGAAAGCTTCCGTCCCAGAAATTCTTCAGTCGGCTCCATGTTTGTGGGTTATGTTTTCTGATTGGACCCAAAACAAATGACGGATGAATGTGTCCAGGGTAAAGGGAGTGAAGGGAAAGGCTGGGCTGCTGGGCTTCACTTCTCCTCTCAGTGACCCACATTTGGCTTTGTTGGTGTTTTCCCCACTCTCAGTTTACTCCCCATCTTCATCGTCACCATCCGGCACCTTCCTAATCATCTTAGCCTTGCAAACATAAGGAATGTGGAAGGAACTGAATTGTAGAGCTTGTGAGTGGCCAGTGAGAGCAATGGATTAAGGCAAATAGGGAAATTGAACTAGTTAATGTTGTGTTATCAAAGGATTGCAGGACCTAGTACATGGTGTGTTGCTTGATCAGCCATGTCTGACTCTTTGTGACCCTGTGGACCAAAGATACTGGCGTGGCTTGCCATTTCCTTTCTCCAGTGGATCGTTTTGTCAGGCAATGAGAGGTTAAGTGGCTTGCTCAGGGTCACACAACTAGGAGGTTTCTGAGGCTAGATTTGAACTCGGGTCTTTTGGCTCCATACCCTGTCCTCTATCCACTGAGCCACCACCACCTGTTTCTGTACATAGGAGACATTTAACAAATAAATGCTTCTTAACAGATTAGCCACTCAAACTTCCCCATTTGTCTTCTAGGATTGGCCCATTTCATGGAATAGATTCTCATACCTTCATACATTCAGAGCTGGAAAGGAGCCTAGAAATCATCAAATCCAAGGGATTCTTAAACACTTTTGTGTCATGTCTTGGACACTCAGTTTAGTGAACCCTATGAATTCCTTTACAGAATCATGTTTTTAAATGCATAAAATAAAATACATAGGATTGTAAAGGAAATCAATTATTGAGGGAAAAAAAGATGTAATTTTTCCCCCTTAACTAAGTTTATAACCCTCCCCCACCCTCTCCCGCATATATCCCCATGTGCCTAGGTTAAGAACCCATGATGTACATAGTCCAACCTTCTGAAATCTATGGCGTCACTATGTAAATATATTCTGGTTCTAAGAATCAAGTGTAGTGTGGTAGAAATACCATTAAATATGAAGGCCAGCTTCTGCTACTTATCACCTTGTGTGGCCTTAGTCAAGTCAGCTTTCTTGGCCTTCATTGTCTTCATCTATAAAATGGGTGGGTGGGTGGGGGTTGCGATGCTGGAGCAGTGTGCTACTAAGCCGTGTCTGAGGGCCCTTCTAGCTCCAACTCTGTGCACCTAGTGCAAAGGGTCTTGGATTACTTACATATGTAAATGTACAGTGAAATGAAATGAAGTGTGCAGTGTATTTTGGTAGGGAGAAGTAGACTAGATCTATGATAATATTGGTAAAAGAAGCTTCCAGTGGGCAGCAAAATAGAGACGTTCTAAGGACCTTAATGAAACAACCGAAGGCAGCCAGTAGTTCCCAAATGTGACTTAGGAACGTCTGGTAACGTTTAAGATACCCAGCTGAAAAGTTGTCCCCTTTGGGGTTTCAGAGTATTCCCTAACATCCCATTTTTGTGAAGTCTAGTTTTAAAAACAAATGCTCACCTATAAAATCAAAGCGATTTTTTTTTGAGATGAGAAATGTGATTTTTTAAAAAATGGAGCTTTTTGTGTCTTCTAACAAATAAAGTGAGAAAGGCCAAATGCAACGAGGTTCATCTCTGATCACCTCAAAGAAAGCATTTTCATCAATAACATTTTTATGGTCAATTGCCATTTTTATGGCGTGGGACTGTCCCCAGCCATTCAGTAAATTACTATTTTCCTCTATTAAAGAGATCTAAGGAGTGTCGACTTCTATGGCATCTCTGTCGTGGCACTTTGCCTTTCCAAAGTCCCTTCCAGCCCCTTAATTGGTGGTACTGTGACAAGTCTCCTGCCTCAGCTGTCCAAGATTCCTCCGATGCTGTTGTGTGCCGCAGAGCTGGCGAACAAGGCCGTCAGAGGACCTTCGAAGAACAGATTTTTGGACTGTCAGATGCTGGGGCTCCCTCCCCTTGGGTTTCAGTTTTAATCTAATTGTTAGAAATTTGAGGATCTTACATTTGGATGGAGGGGATCGCCAAGGTCTTTAGATCCTCTTTGTGTCGAGTCTCCTTACTTTATTAATTCGAAAATCCTGATTCGAAGCTACTTTATTCACATGTCCTATCCCTCTTTGTTTTTCTCTTTTACTGTCTTTCTTGCTAACTTTTATTGTGGTTGTTCAGTCATGCCCTATGCTGTGTGACCCTGTGGGTCGGACTGTTCATGGAGTTTTCTTGGTAAAGACACTGCGGCAGTTGGCCATTTCCCTCTTTAGCGAATTAAGGCACACAGAGGTTAAATGATTTGTCCAGGCTCACACAGCTAGTAAGTGTCTGAGACTGGATTGGAACTCGGGTCTTCATGACTCCAGGCCCAGCACTTTATCTAGTGAGCTACCCAGCTGCCTTTTCTTACTAAATAAATACCCTTTATAACCACAGATATTACGGGATGCTGGTTCCTCCCAGGGACTGCCAGCCTCCTCTGTCTGGTGATGGTCTTATAAGTATTTAAATGGTCTTAAACAGTCCTGTTTAGACTTGTTCCCTGCCTACCTTTGGAGGTCTCTTCCTTGCATTGCTTCAGGCTTAACCGGGTTAAGAAACCAAAAAAAAAAACCACCTTGTTCTCTGCAGTCAGACCCCCCACCACTTCAGGGTTGATACAGATGTGTGGCGGCTGGCATTCCTGGCCTAGGTAGCCCCCCACCTGGTAGGACTCACAGTCTGCCTGTCTGGCAGCTGCCATCTTGTTATTTACTTGAGTTTCACCGGGTAAGTGTGCCAGGGCCTAGAGATGGCTGCCCAGCCTTGATGACGACTTGAATGCTAGTTTGCCGGGCAGCTCGATGTGTTGTTTGAAAAGACCCTCGGTGGGATTCCAGGTCTACTCATGGATTCAACCCATGGTTCCAGTGTCTGTCCAGGAGGCAGCAGAGCAGAACCAGGACCTGTGGCCAAGCCCAGGGGCTGCAGTCACAGTTGTTAACCAGAGGACAGACTGCTTCTGAAATCGGTCTAAAGAAGGCTGCAAGGTCACGCTTGGGTTGTTTCAGGCTTCCTTGGGAGCCTTGCTGGTGGGATGGGAGCATTGTCACCCGGGACCCAGGCAGAAATGGGAGCTTTCCTTTGAATTCCCTTCCATCTTGTCCATAAATCTATAAACACCTCGGGGAAAGAGGGCAAGAAAATTCTTGATATGTTGAAAAACTGCTCAGAAAACATGTGAAACAACCTGGGAAAACATATGTATAAAAATACAAGAATGTATAGAAATGTATGTTCCAGATGCTCTCCTGGGAATAGGGGCAAGACGTCCTTTGGGAACTTGCCTTTAGTAAGTTTTCTTGTAGCGTGTTGAATATTTATTGTGGCTGTTTCGGAACATTCAGGAATACATATTCTTTTGAAATGGCTATTCTAGGAATTGTCATACATCTGACACATCGAAGAACGTGGGCCCTCCATGCTTTCTGTGCTGGTGATGAGTTTTGTGGGCCCTTGGTCTCCCTTATCTCTGATCTCCCAGACCTCTAGCCAGCCTCACAAACAAGCAGATGGCACACCCACAGTAGTTCACAAATCACCCTGACTCCGGCCTGCTGAGAAAGAGAGATGGTGGGCACTCCCTGGAAGGGGGAGAATCTCCCAAAGAAGAAAGGAGCAGCAGGAAGGGCCATCCTCCAGAAAATAGCAGGAGCCCAGATTCAGGTGAAGTTGAGAGGTTTTGCCTCTCTGAGAGCTGTTAGTTAGGCACAACTAATAAAAGAGGTCTAGTATATAAAAGCAATCCGGATTACTTTTGGTCTTCCTGATTTAAGGTTTTAATGCAAAAAAAGGTCACATGGTTCCAGAGCTCATTTAGAGAGGAGTAGGCTTCCTGTAGATGTAGAGTCTCTGGGAGGGAAGAGATAGGTGAGTAAGCCAAGGTGCTTTTGGTTTCCATGGCCCCTGCCAACCTAGGAAGAAGCACTGAGGAAGGAGGAGAAATCCTTGGTTCCAGAGTCAGAGGACTTAGCTTTCTGCCCCTGTGCTACCCTGGTCGAGTTCTACTTTTACTTCTCTGGGCCTCAGTTTCCCTGTCTGGACTAGACAGCTTGCGAGGCCCTTTCCAGCTCGAGTCTGTCTGGGATCCCTGGGCTTCAGCTTCCTCATCCTCAGAGAATGAGCCCTTCCTTGGTGTGTGCTCTTAGGAAATCCTCTCAAAACTAATATTTCCATGGAGTCCTTTTCATATATCCACTGCCTTCTCCATGTGAGACTGTAGATAGACATTACAAAAGGCTATCAGATAAGATCTTTCCCCAGTTTATTCTGGGGGAGGGGGAGCCCCAGCAGTTAAATGCCTGGTGTGGAGGGAGGAAAGCCTTGCCTTGAGTTACATGTATCTGCCTGTAGGAATAAACAATTCTTTTGAAAAGGCGATAGGAAAAAAAAAGGCAGCTTAAGATTTATCTGAAAAGGAAGTGGAAAGTTGAAGTTGCTGGCGATCTCATTACTGTCTGTCTCGCTAACCATAATTAAAAAATGCCTGAATGATCTTAATAACACATGATTCAGCTGACAAGCACTAATTGCTCTGTATCAGGCCAAGGGAAGATGAATGTTGTCAAGAAAACCACAAGTCAGACAAGCTGATTCTCTCTTAGTCTGACACCATGTTCCCATGTACAGACCAGTTTTCACTGGCGCCCTTCCAGCATCCAAAGAAACTCTTTGCCTTCCCATTAATGTTCACTGCTGGCAGGCCCGAGTTGTTTGTGAGATCTGCTTTCATTGCTCCAGCCTGAGCCCGACTGGGGCTGCCGAGCAGACGTCATCAAAATGCATTTCTCCACCTATCTGTCTCTTTTTAAGAGAAATCCTCTTTTGGTTCAGCCCTAATGCTTTAGTGGGCCCTGATTGATTTTTCTGGCTCCAGATTCATCCGGGAATCCCTGCCTTTTCACGGATTTGACAGAACTCACGGGGCCCCAAGAAAGCAGCTCATTCTAGAGTTTGCCCCCGTGGACTGGAGGGTCCGAGGATGGCATTCAACCCAAAGGGCCACTCTGTGTGTGTGTGGCAGGGGGAGAGGATAAAGGCAGACCTTTGTTCCCACAACGTCACGGGATGGAGCAGTCAAACTGATTCATAGTCTGAACTCCTTAGTTAGCTGTCTTCTTTCCCTTTTAATGCGGGTGGGTCTTGTCTTTTTTTATGGTATCACCCCTGGAAAGCTGCCAGCTTAAGGGATAGCCCACTTTTTAAACAAGGTCACTGGGATTCAAAGGTAGATGTTTTCTCAGATCTTGTCTAAATAATAGGGATGGAGATAGGGATGGGGCCCAGACCTGTAATTTCTTTGGTGTAGGGAACTCCCAGAGGAGAAAACTCCCTCTACAATGCAGGTTGCTACCTGATGGTCTGAGCTCTTAAAGTCATTATTAAACAATGACAGCATTAAAGACATAGCCAGAAACACAATGGCGAAGTTTGGAAGGAGAGCCCGATGTTCCTAGTAATGGCAGAAGCTCTGTGATCATTTGTGAGCTTGGGATCCTTGTATTTGGGGACCTTATGGTCAAGCCCACAAGACACAGGAACAGAAAAGGGACCGAAAGGGAGAGAAAGGAGAATCCTTCCATTTTCAAGGAACTTCCTCTGGTTCAGCAGCATACCAGCATTGTCCGGCTGGGGTGGCGATGAAGTAAGACACCTAAGAAAAGTCGTGTGTAAATCACACACGCGTATGTGGGATACACACGTACCTATAAGCAACAAAATCTATGTAGCAATTTTATGGTTTCTTAGTTCTTTTTTTTTGTTTTTTTTCCTTGTTGATTAAGTTGACAATTTTTTTTTGGAGGGGGGAGGCAAGGCAATTGGGGTTAAATGACTTGCCCAAGGTCACACAGCTAGTAGGTGTTTCCAGTGTCTGAGGCCGGATTTGAACTGAGATCCTCCTGACCCTAGCTGCCCCAAGTTGACAATTTTTTAATAATAGGTAAGGGAATTACAAACTAGAAGTAAGACCCTTAGCACACCCAAATCCTTTCTATCAAAGTAGTGGATACTAATATATTATTTTTAAAAGTAACCCTGTGATTTCATTGGTGTAGGGGACCCCCTCTCCACCAAATGAAGCTCCCGTGGTGTTAAAGAGCTGCCTACGATCCTGAAAGTGGCAGTGAGTTGCCAGAATGAGTCAAAGGCTGGACTTGAACCCAGGCCTTCTTGACTGAGTTTGAGCTTGTATCTGTTAGGGCATCTGCCTCTCAAACATGACTCGTTCCTGGTAAATTTGTTAAAAAATCCAAAAGATCTTTCTTGGGAAACATACTGAATGGAGCAAGTTGCCATTTATTTCTCTAGCTCATTTTACAGATGAGGAAACTGAGGGAGACAGAGTTAAGTGACTCACCCAGGGTCTGAGGCCGGATTTGAACTCAGGAAGATGAGTCCTCCAGGCCTGGTGCTCTGTGCACTCTGGCGCCCCCTAGCGCCCCAAGAGTGTAGAACACATACTACTAAAGTCAGTCTATCGCCTTCTCTTCTACCCCCAGGACTGAATTTCTATCCAGAAAACTCGAGTTCCAATCCTTGTTCTTTCATATGAACCTGAGTAAGTCACTTCACCTCCATGGAGGTGCCTGAGTCATCTCCTACCCCACAGGATCGTTGTTTCCTTAAATGTGCCGAATGAGCCGTGGCAGGCACAATGATCTGTGGAGGGCAAGACCCCGCCTGCTGGTCCATTCAGATCCTTCTCTAAGATATCTAGAGCGTAGAGCGTATTGTACATAGCTGCCTAATAAATCTTTTGAATTTAATTGTAAGCATTTTAATCTATGCCCAGGCAAATGGAAGTATCTGATTTCTAAAAAGTGAAATATTTTATTAAAAATTTAACATTACACATCAGTACAACCAATGTCTTGCTTAATCATCATTCTCACTTAAATTAATACCAGTGTATCAAGTGTCATGGGGAGGCGGCTTGGTGCCTAAAGTGCTGACCTGAGAATCAAGAAGGTCCTGGGTTCAAATTCTAACTTTGACTCCAGCTGTGTGACCATAGCTAGTCATTTAATCTCTCAGGGGCCTAAGGAACCCCAAGAGTAGAGGGAGTTTCCATACTGGGAGTCCCCTATACTAGTGAACTCACCGGGTGGGAGTGGCCTCCCCTTTCCCAGAAAATGACAATGAATGATCAAAGAATTCCAGTGGAGGCTAGAAGAAACGGAAAAATTATTTGTAATACCTAGCTTTTATATAAGGCTTGAAGAGAGCTTATGTATCATCTCAGATCCTCTCAACAACCTGGGAGATAGATTCATTATTATCCCCATTTTTAAGATGACGCACCTGAGGCTGAGAGTAGGGACTCACCCAGGGTCACACGGCTTGTAAATGTCAGAGGTGGAATTGACATAAATTTAGGCACTTCTGACTCCAAGCCCTCCTCTCTGTGCAGCTCACCACACGGCTGCCTTCTCCAGAACATCTCACGCTCCCTTGTTGGGGGTATCTCTCTGCCAGTTCACTTAAGGACTCCTCCAGAATGCCTCATCTGGGGGTTTCTCGGGGCACTGGGGCCAAGACAATTCATCACCTGTTGGTTCTCCTTTCTAAATCACAGCAGGCTTTTGCGCAATTAATTGTCGTGTAGGTTTATTTGTTGCTTCCTTTTTGGGGAGAATTGCTCTAATTTTCAGGAGGGAGGGTCAGGAGCATGGAGACAGACTGTTGTCACTGCAGTACTGAAACAGTGTTGATGTTTTGATTTTCTCGCTCCCTGGTCCAGACAGGTAACGGCAGCACCAATTTGCTCCGCCGTTGATGTCCTCGTCAACGCTTCTCCCCCTCTCGAGTTGAGCTTCTCACTCTGAATCAAAGCAGAGACAATTTGGTTCTATTGCAGAGCCGTCTAGCACAGCCTGGGTACAGAATGTCACCTTCGTTTTAATTAGAATTCTGTCAGTAATTTCTGTTTACAAGTGAGGCGTTTAAATTATACTGGGATGAAAGTGGTACGGTGTAGGGATTGTTAGCTTGTGGGGGATTTTTATACATATGCATATAAGAAAGAAATTGGATTTTGCCAATAAAGCTATTTCTGTTTATTGTGGTGGTTTTATTACCCCGTGGTAGAGCGTGCCTTCACTGTGTCAATTGTTGTTAAAAATGGAGTTGAGAGAGGGCCCAGTGTGTGGGGCTCCCAGTCTTTCTCCCCGCCACCCGCAGGCAGTTCTTAGAGCTATCGATTGGGCGTTCTTGGATGAGTCTCTCCCCGTTAGATGCACGATCCTTCTAGCTTCTGATTGTGGCCGTGTTCACTCTCAGAATGAGGCCAGGGAGACTGCGTGAGTGCTTTATGCCAATACTGTCTCTGTGTGGCGGGTGGAGGATGCCCGTGCTGTCTCAGCCTCCCGGGGTGGTGGATGGCTAATATGGGCACTCCAAGCTGCACCGGAACCACTGAGACCGCTGTAGGGTGAGTGTACCTGACCCAGTTACCGTCTGGGTGAATTCGGGTGGGTCACACAGGCTTCCCGTGCCTCAGTTTCTTCATCTGAAAAACAGGGAAGAGAGTGCACTAGATCAGGGATGTCAGACTCAAAGAGAGGATGCTGGCCTCTGACCTCATCCACAAGGGTTCCCATGGGCCAGATATTGACTTAGTTTGAAAACATCGTGTTATCTGTGGTTTGCTGTATTTTTATTTGGTAAACGGTTTTCCAGTTACGTGCCGATCAGCTTGGGCAGCACTAGGGCGGAGAGTGTTGGGGGGCCCCGGTGACGCCTGGACTGCGTGGCGCTGGAGCAGTCACTGGCCACTTTGATGGTTCACACTCAGCCTGGCCTTGCCAAGGTCCCTGGATTCTACAGTAGAGGCGCCCATGTAGAAGTTGTGCACAAGCCTACACGTGATGGGGTGGTTTCCCGGCGACACAATTAGACAACAACAGATTTTTTTCGGTAGCATCTGGAGTTGCCCAGTTGGTTGTTTGAAACGTTCTTTCCTGCTGCCTTTTCTGTCTTCCTCTGCCCCCCTCAGCTCTGCTCAGGTCTGACAGGGCAAGATGGAGAGTTAGCAGCAAGGCTGAACTGGTGTGGATTCCAAGGAGAATTCTCCGCCCCGCCTCGTCTTAACGATGAGGGAAAGACACGGGTGGGAGTCAGGAAATGCTGGGCTGTGGAATCAGACGCCATGCAGCTTCGAGGTCACCTCCATCACCCTTCATGTCCCCTGCTCTTGTGCTTTTGTACGAGACAGTTCAGAGGCTCGGCCCTGGCCCTCCTGGAGCCTCCAATCCCCACGGATGGGGACTCTGTTACTGGAGAGGAGAAGCTCAGAACTGTGGGGTGCCCATCACCCCAAGGACCCACCACATAGGAGGTGCTCGATAAATGCTTGTTGACCAATCCTCACATCAACCCTGTATGATGGAAAGAGCCTGGACAGAGCTGGGCCTAGGTCACCTCTCTGGGCCTCAGTGGCATGCCAGCAGGTAGAGAACCAGGCCTGGAGTCAGGAAGACCTGAATTCAAATCCTGATTCAGATACTCGTGTGACCCAGGCAAGTCATTTCACCTCTGCCTCAGTTTTCTCAACTGTAAAATGGGGAAATTACTAATAGTCCTTACCCGGGTTTGTGAGGATCCAATGAGATATTTGTAAAAAGCACTTGGCACGGTGCCTGGCACGTACGTGGCTGATGCTATGGAATGGTTATTCCTTTTCCTTCCACTCTGTGGGCCAGAGTTTTCTCATCTGTAAAATAAGGGTGTTGGATCAGATGGCCTCTAAGGCCCCTTTGAAATCCAATTTCTGTGATCCTCCAAGTAAACTTACATTGCAATCTCCACACGACCATCTCCTGATTATTTTGTGAAAGTGGAATTTCTTTCCCAGGAAATGTGACAGCCTCAGGCAGAAGTGGAACCCAGGATTCCTGATACCAAGGCAGGCTGTCTGAGAATAGAATGAGAGTGTGAGAGTATCTGTACAGTAAGGAGCGGCTGTCTAAGGCCTTTCATCAGAGGTGATGGCATCAGCCGATCCATGCCAAGCCCCAAAGCATCATTCATCCTTTCCCACTGGAGATTGTGGCTTAGGCCTCTCACTCTCACTTGTCTGGAATTCTCCCGTGGTTCTTCTGGGCCTGCCGTAGTCAGAGACCACTTCTTTCTCTAAACTCTGAAAGGCCTTACTAGCCACATCAGCACTTAAGTCTGAAAGTTATCTGTGCAGTTCAATTCAGCATTCATTCATTTATTTGATAGCATTTTATTTTTTCCAATTATGTGTAAAGGCAATTTTTAACATTCATTTTTACAAAATTTTGAGTTCTGAAATTTTCTCCTTCCCTCCCTCTCTCTACTCTTCTTAAAACAGTAAGCAATTTGATGTCGTTTATATATGTACAATTATGTAAAGCATATTTCCTCATCAGTCTTGTTAAAGGAAAAACACATGCATGCACACATACACGGAAAGTGAAAATAGTCTGCCTCGATCTGTGTTCAGACTCCATCAGTTCTTGCTCTGGAGGTGGATAGCATTTTCTATCATGAGTCCTTTGGGATTGTCTTGGATCGTTGTATCGCTGAGAAGAGCCAAGTCATTCCTAGGATCATCACACAGTGTTGCAGTTACTGTCTGCCGTGTTCTGCTCATTTCACTCAGCATCAGTTCACCTAAGTCTTTCCAGGTTTTTCTGAAGGCCCCCTGCTCATCATTTCTCATCCCACAGTAGTATTCCACTACCTTCATATACCACAGCTTGTTCAGCCATTTCCCAGTGGATGGCCCTTGCTTCAAGTTCCACTTCTTTGCCACCACAAAAAGAGCTGGTATAAATATTTTTGCACAAGTGGGTCCTTTTCCCTTTTTTATAATTTCTTTGGGATACAGACCTAGTAGTGGTATTGCTGGATCAAAGGGTATGCAGTTTAGTTACCCTTTGGGCATAGTTCCAAATTTCAGCAAGCCTTTATTAAGCAACCTACTGTGTGTTAGACACTGTGCTAGGGCCAGGGATACCAAGATAAAAAGGAACTGGCTAGCCTTTGCCTTCAAGGAGCTTCCATTCCTTTGTCTTGCCAGATTATCTTTTTAGGTCCGTGTCTGCAGCTACATTGGAGAAGAAGCTCATTGGAAGCAGGGAAAGTCTTCAATTTCTTTATCTCCTCTCCAGTTCCTAGTGAAGTACATTGGGCTTTAGAGAGTTGATGTAAGGATCAGCAAGCTTTTATCGAGCACCTACCTACGATGTGCCAGGAACAGTGCTGGGGGCTTTGGAGGCAAGATAAAATGAAGCAGTCCCTGCCTGCCCTCAAGGAGCTTCCATTCTATGAGAAGAACAGCCCCTACCTCTGACAAGCCTCTATCAAAGTACATATAGATCATCTTTCAGAGGAGGGGGACGGGGAGGAGAGAAGGTAGCTGCCTGTATGACCTCCGACTCATCTTCGTGGGCCTCATTTTCCTGATCCGTAAGATGAACATTTGTGTGTGGACCTAGATGGTCTCCAAGGGCCTTTTCCTCAGTTGATCTGTGTTCCTGTAATTCTGTATGACATAGGGGGTTTTGAGCTGAGCAGGTGTATACAAACCTAGGTCTAAATGCCAGCGTGTACCCCATCCCAAGAAACACTCCGATTTTTAACTCTCCACTTGTTGGCAGTGGCCCTTCTAACCCTGAATCTGTGGTGTACTTCTGATGTTCAGAATAAATCTTATTAAACGAGTGGCTTATTAACCTTCCATATTCCCCAGTTCTGTTTACTCATAGCATAATGAAGGAATCTTAAGATGAACTCTGGAATACTAAAAACAAGATTGCTTTAAAAAAAAGAGAGAGACTTCCCATGCATTTTGCATTTTTGCATATCCCATACCATTTTCCTGTAAGAAGAAAGCACTGATTATAGGAAGAGGCTAAAACAAAATAGGGGTATGTTGCACGCCTTTATTACTGGCCTGGATGCTCATTGCTGAGATTCTCTGCAAATCAGAATTACACGTGGTACAAATCAGAATTACACGTGGTACGGCCTCGTAAGGACGGCCGATGGCGTTCCCTTTGAGTCGTCATTCTTGAGAAGCGGTGGGATGCAGAACCCTGGACTTTGCACGTTGTTGATTTTATTGCACAGTGACATCTGCATAGCGCTTGCTATGTTCCAGGCACTGTGCTAAGTGCTTTCCGATTATCTCATTTGAGTCTCACAGTACCCATGTTACAGCTGAGGAAACTGAGGCAGAGGTTGCTTGCCCAGAGTCGCACAGCAAGTGTCTTGAGGCCAGATTTGAATTCAGGCCCCTAGCTCCCTAGCTGCCCCCCAAAACAAAATGTCCAAGTTGGGTTCCTGGTCCTAGCAAAGTTTATCAGATGATAGAAAATATCATAGTTTGCATTGAAGTGCTTTTCAACGGTGAAGATCATCCTAGAGGAAACCGGGATGAGAGAGAAGTGAGTCAACATAGGCTCGACTGGGGGTTGGGGGGAGAGGGAGGGCTTGTTATGCTTTGGGCTGAAATCAAGTAAGTTAAATGTCAGTAGTTACTAAGCAAGTTTAATTGGGTGCATTGGCGGTTAATGTTAACCTTTTAATAAAAGAAATTTTAAAAGATGAATAGTAGCTTCTCTGTTTTCCCTGCTGTCCTTAGCTATCTGTATCTCCCTCCTCCCCTCCTTCTGCTCCCCCTCCTCCTTCACTCTTTCCCTCCCTTTCTCCCCCCTCCCTTTCTCCCTATCTCTCCCTTTCCTTCTCCATCCCCCCTTCCTCTCCTCCCTCCCTCCCCTTTAATGCAATAGACAGGTTAGCCTGGAACATTTTTATAGCCTTCCCATTACTTCCTGACTTTTTGAAGGCTGCAAGATCTGTCTTAACCCCACTGTAGAGTGGCAGAGCCCCTGCCCCATCTGGCAGCACCAGTGCTGCCCTCTCAGCGTGTGGGGCAGATTGTCACGAGGTCCATTTCCTGACTTGGAATCGAAGGCCTGCTCTCTAGCCACCAGGCCGCTGTCTACCACCACCTTTTCTGGCGCTGCCAGTCTGTGTTCAGGCACTGTGCTAAGTGCTAGGGCAAGGCAGAAGAAAGGCCAAAAGCAGGCCCTGCCCCCGAGAGGGCGCAGTCTAATGGGGGAACTCAGCCAGCTCAATCATTTTTGTCATTTTATCCCCCTGTGCCATGAGCAGAGCAGGTGCTCAATAAATGCTTCTCAGAACCATCTCAGTTGTTTTCTTAAAAGGGTAGAATCAATTCTTTGCATTGTTACCCATTTCTCTGTAGTTGGAGGTGTAGACACCAGTAACAGATGCCTGCCCTCACTCAACAGTTTGCTTCTTAGTTAGATAAAGCATCCAGCTGTAGAATTGAGTTCTCCTTAAACCCTTGGTTTTGTTGTGACTTTGGCCTTGAGCCGACTGGTGTTGATGGCACAATTCCGGAGGGTTTGACTCGGTAAAGGAAGGAGTTTGTAGGTCCCATTATCTGCTCTAGCCCTGAGTTTAGGATGGCTGCTTTCCCCATTTGGTGCAACAGTGAAAAGCTTTAACACATTTTAAATAACATTGCACAAGCTGCTGTGAGTTGGCATGATGTGTCTTTGAAGCTGGAGAGAGCGGTACCTCTCTCAGTTCCAGAGCGAGGTTTCTGGCATCGGATCCCCTGCATGGCTTCTGCTGGTTCAGTTGTTCAGAACTCACTATGGGCTCCTAATTACCCTCATTTAGACATCCAGGACAGAAATTGCCACTTCGATGAGAAATTTTGGTAATGAGGCTGAGAAATGGGCTCATTGTTACAGTGTTGTACATAGCCATGAATCTGGGTAGGTTTTTACTCAAATGAAAATGTGACTTTTTAATTGAAAAAATGTTGTCGAAGGTCCCTTTCTGTCTCATCAGTCTGTTGTTAGAACTCATCTGGGTAAACTTGCATCCGTTAAAATTGGTGCCCACTTGCCACCGTGCCCTCCCTCCTCCCAATTTTTATCTCAGATTTTGTGATGCAAGATGTATTTTTATTTAATTAGGCCCTAAAAGAAAATGAAGGAGAATTGTACTTAAAATTTTAGGACGTTAAAAAGCCTTGAGTGGAAATTCTTAGATGAAAGGCATGAAGTATTTCTTTTATTTTTTAATAAAACCAGTGGGAGGAGAATTTCAAGAATTCTGTCTTCTGTTTCATAGAGAGATGGCTGTAAGTTAGGGATCTGAAAGCAGACGTGTTCTGCCAACTTTTTATTGTTCCATCCATCAGTGCTTAAAACCCACAAAGAGAAACTAGAAACGTCCAGTCTTCATTTTCTTTCGGCTTTATTATTTTTTTTCAGCTCGCTGGGATAGAAAGGTTTGTTGGTATTATTTTTTCTCTGCTGTCAAATGTTCTGTAATCCTGTGACCTTTGATTAATGAGTAATTAGCACCTCCTATGTGCCTGGCGCTGTGCTGAATGCAGGGATGACAAAGGCTGACAGGAGAACAGTCCTCACTCTCAAAGAAGCAAGCCATGGCAATCTTCTCAGTGAGGCAGGTGCATGGCCTAGTTGATAGACCACTAGACTTGGAGTGAGGAAGACCTGAGTTCAAATACTAACTCAGATGCTTGGTAAGCTATTTGACCGTGGATCAGCCACTTCCCTGCCCCGCCCCTCAGGGATAATAGTAGCAGCTCCTCCATGGGGTTATTGTATAACCCAAATGAGATAATGGTGTGAAAGGCAGTTTGCAAACTTTGAAGCACTATGTAAATGTTACCTTTATCGTTTTTATTAATTAATTCCTCAGAAGCATGGTGGGAGAAGGGAACTTAGACCATTTAGTTCACCTTCCCCACATTGTCGATCAGACCCAGATGCGACTGAGGCAAAGCTAGAACCCAAGTTCTAACCTGGTCAGCTGATGCCCTTCTTGGGGGGGGGAGGGGTGCTTAGAAGCCCTCCCGCTTGCTCTAGACCATTCTCTAAATCACCAGTTCTGGAATGATAGACTAAGACTAGTTTGACAGTCTCATTCCCCAGAGCGAGTGAGTCTGCCAGAGAAGGGAAAAGAGGTGAAGATCTTGGGATCAGAGATGGCAGGCTCACCCACTTCAGCCGTCGCTCTAATTTTGCAGGTCATCAGATCCTAGATCCCAGGGCTAATAGAGACCTCAGAGGTCAGAGAATTATAGAATCACAGAACTGGAGAGCTGAAGAGAGTTGTAGTCTAATCCTAGATTTCGATGCTGGAATCTTCAACATCATTTAATCCAGCATCCTCACTTCGAAGATGAGAAACTGAGGTCCAGAGAAATTAAGTGACCTGCCCAGGGGCACATAGTAGGTAGTAAATGGCAGAACCAGCATTTGAACCCAGGCTCCCTGACATCAGGTCTAACCCTTCTACTGATACCACACAGGAGAGATCTGAGTTCAAATGAATTCCACTTGACTTCCCCAAGCCTTAGTTTCCCATCTGTGAAATGGGAATATTGATGATACACATAGTAGGGGATAAACATTTATATAGTGCCTAATGCTAAGCGCTTTATAAACATTTATATAGCACCTACTGTGTGCTAGGTATCATGCTAAGCGCTTTATAAACATTTATATAGCACCTACTATGTGCTAGGTCCTATGCTAGGTGCTTTTACAAACTTGATCCTCCCAACAATGCTTCTAGGCAGGGGCTGTTACTATTCCCATTTTATAGTTGAGGAAACTGAGGCACACAGAGTTAAGTGACTTGCCCAGGGTCATATAGCTAGTAAGTGTGTGAGGCCAGATTTGAGCTCAGATCTTCCTGACTCCAGGCCCAGCACTATCCACTGTGCCACCTGTGGCCTCTAGGAGCAGGAAATGGACCTCTTGGGTCTGTACTTTATAGATGAGGAAAGCTGAGGCTCGGATTTCAAGTGACTTGCTCATGGTTTCACAGACATTATGTGTCAGAGGCAGGATGTGAACTTGTTCTCCTGCCCTCTGATTCCAGTACCGACCTCCTTTCTGGTGCCAGATGAAATACCGTGCTGTGTGCAACTTGTAGTAGCCACACAAATGTGAGCGGTCTCCCCTTTGTAGATTGACCCCAGCACTTCCTGAAGCATCTGAACGAGGCAGAGCAGTAGGCCCAGAGAGAACTCGAGTGAGGATCCCCAACCACTACCCTCTCCTGCTGGTCGCTCCTTGGCCGTGGTTGGTGCCGGACCCGTTTGAATCCGCCATTGTGATTGAAAAGATTGTCAGCTCTATGCAGATGAAGCGAGGTGAAAATACATCTCATGCAGATAATTTCTATGTAGATAATTTGCCATAAAAATTTATATTGCAGTCCTTAAAACCTTCAGAGATTTATTCTGTCTAGGGAAAGGTGATTTATGTGGTATTAAAACACTTTTTATGTTCCAGTCCTTTAGATTTAATGTTTATTGCCTATAAAAATGAAATCTTCCCGTGGATATTTAAAAGTTTGGGTCTCGTATGAAATATACATCCAGCTTGGAGGCTGAAATGCTTCAGGGAGGTAGTAAATAAGGGGTAGATTTGGAATGTGGCCTCCAAACTTCAGAGTCCACCGTGGAGTCCCAGCATGACTGGCTGGCTCTTAGAGGCCCATGGTGGCCCAGAGAAGAAATGGCACCAGGTGTTGGGAACCTCAGGAACTGAGCCTTCTAAAGCTGTTTTCTAGAGGGTTTTTCCCATAAGGGTTGCATCTGTTTTTGTTTTAAATTAACCAGCTGACTACAGAACAAATAGAATCTAACAGACGACGGACACAAGTTGTGCCCGGATTTTTATTCAAATCCGTAGTTCTGCATGCCATCAAATTATGGCCCAGACATTAAAGGATGGTTTTTATTTGCTTTAGAGATGCATTGTCAAATGAAAGCATTTTTGGAACTTTCGCAGTCCCTCAGGTTCGTAAATAACGCCATGTTTGCATGTCAGTCTTAAATAATCCTAATGGTGTAAATCACATGGGGTGGGGGCCACCTCATTCGGATGAATTTAGTGCTTGTGAAAGAGTCTAGACTGCCTACTCTGGAATCTACGTTTGAGCAATAAAACAGCCCTAATCTGGATGGCACAGTGCGAACTGGGTTTCACTTTATCCTGCGCTTGCCTCCGTGGGTAAGAACGCTGTGACCTGGGGAAGAAAAAGCTGCAAGTCAGATGTTTAAGACCTTGTTCCTTGGTGGGCCAGACAGCAAGCCCAAGTCCAAGCCTGAAACTCCAGGCAGAATTTCCCAGACCCATTGTATGGAAGTCACTGGGGCAATAGACTTACCCAATGTGTCTTTCCTCCTTTAAATCAGGAAATGATTCCTTGCTTAGACCCTCCCATTTTTATGTGCATTAGAGTCTGGGCCTGGAGATGGGGAGATCTGAGTTCAAATGAGGCCTCTGACAATTATTAACCATGTGACCCTGGTCAATTCACTTACCTTGTGTCTTCCTCAGTTTCCTCAGCTGTATAGTGCGGTTACATAATAATAACACCTATTTCCCACGGTTGTGGAGAAGATCAAGTGTCTGGCACATAGTAGGCACTTAATAAATGCTTGTGCCTACTCTCCTTCCCCTTGGTTTGCTCACCAGAAAATCTTCATTCCAAGGGATAGCAGGTGGATAGATGTATATTACTACTGCTCCCCCCCCACCCCCAGCACAATGGCTTGGGGCTGAATTTCCAGAGTGGTGGAGGATTGACTTGGAACTCAGGCCCCTTTCTCTAGAATTTGGCCATCTGGGGAGAAGGAAGGACTCCCAGGTAATGCCTTTAGCTGCGTGGGTCTGCCGCCTGTCTACTGCCTTTCTTCTTGGAGAGTTTCCTAAGGTTACCTTGGTGAGATAAAATTAACCTTAAATGAACTCAGAGATTCTGAAATCAGCTTCCCTTTGCTTTGACCAGTAGGTCCTACCTTCACCTTTGGAGCTGTTTGTGAAAATGCAGGTACACAGGGACAGCCTCTCCCTCAGCTGCACAGAGTCTAGCTTCGGGTTGAAAGGGCTCTTCACAGAAAATAGGATCCCAACAGATGAGATGTCTCCTTGCTATAATAGCAGAAGCCCTCGAAGAAGCAGGGGAGAGAGGAAATGTGGGCTCAGGTTGGTTGTGGACCATGGGGCAATCATTGGGGTGTTGGGCCGGCCCCTTCAACTCTGACTCATCACAACTCTTCTCTGACTTCCCTTTCCAGCCTTGTGTTACCCATGGTGCCCCTACCCCCTTCCTTCCCTCCCAAAACGATGAAGGGGCTTGTTAGTGCCTTCCTTTATATCCCTTGGGATTCATTTGCTATAGACTTGTGTATGTATGAGTGGGTTTCCTCATTAGATTGAAAACTCCTTGAGGGTAGGGGCTACTTCACTTTTGTCTTTGCAACTCCAGCCCTTAGCACCATCCTTAGCACCTGGGAAGAACTTGATAAATGAATGATTGTTAATTGACAGGCATAGTGAAATAACTGACAAAATATAGAGTATATAAGAGAGATATTTGTTGTTGAATTGTGTGTGACTCTGTGACCCCATTTGGGATTTTCTTGGCAAAGATATGGGTGTGGTTTGCCTTTCCTTCTCCATCTCATTTGACAGATGAAGAAACAGAGGCAAAGAGGGTTAAGTGACTTGCCCAGGGTCACACAACTAGTAAGTGTATAAGGTCATATTTGAACTTGGTCCTCCTGACTCTAGAGCTGACACTGTCCACTGCCTCTAGCCAGCCCTAAGAGAGAGATGACACAAATGAATCAGATTCTTCTGTACTGCCTCTGGAGTCAGAGGGCCTGGGTTCAAATCTCACAGCTTGACACTTCCTGTGTCACCTTGGGCAAATGCCTTTCACAACTGTGGTCCTCAGTTTCTTCCTCTCTAAAATGAGAGCTTTGAAGTTGATGGATCCTGAGGTCCCTCCCTCCCATCTCTGCTTCTAGGAGCCTTGTCTCCCAAGCACGAGGAAGCAAAATTCCCAGAGCTCTTTCCATTGTAAAGAAGGCTCTTTCTCATTACAGTTTTGATGACCTCTCATGGCCAGCTGTGGCCACAGAGAAGGAACTTGGGGGAATGTGCATGAAGAAATGCTGGAGGTATCATCCAAACATAAATCTTAGAGCTGGGGGGAACCTGAAATACCGTGTTGCCTAAGTTCCTCCTAGTACAGATGGGGAAAATTAGAAGGAGGTCTGTGTAATTGGTCCAAAGTCACATAGCCAAGCTCCGGGAAGAGTGAAATTAGAATGGGGGAGCCTAATCCCTCAAAAAGAAATGCTCCCTGGGACCCAAACACCTGTAATTGAGGGAGGAGGGGGAAGTGGCTTTTCTTTTGCATTTTTGTTTGTTTTTTCCTCCAGAAACATTTTTTCTTTTTTATAAGGAACTTACAGAAGGGGCCTCTTTTCCATTAGGCTGTAGAAGGAAACTAACTAGTTAACAGATTGTTAACTTTGCTTTAGACAGACAGCGACATTCCTTAGTAAGAAAATTGTGAGCTCACTAACTTTAGAATCCTCTTTTTTGCCACTTTCTCCTAAAGAATTTGAAATGGGTGCCAAACTGAGACTTTTTAGTGACAGTGTGTTAAGCCTACTGGTATTTTTCTTGTAAATCAGTTACTAAAATTCACTCCAGTCTGAAACTTGACAAATTCTCAGTCAAGAAATTAACAGGTTTTCGTTGAAAAGGTTTGGCTCTGTGTGTGTTTTTTTTTTTAAATATTGGCACTTTGGGAGGATATCAGCCTCTAATGTGGAAATCATCTCTTAAAGTTGAAATGAATTTCACATTTTTTTTTTAAATTTAGAGGATGTGATTGCCTAATATGGTTATGGAAAAATTAACTTATTCCTGTGAGAAGTTCTCATGTTATTAGAACTTGAGTTGTTAGCTTCATAACAATTGATTTCTTGTGCGATCTGTGCTGTCCTTAAGAAACACGGGAAAGCGATCCACCCACAATAAGAATATGGCAAACAGATTCTGTCATAGCTTTTTCGAGAAGAGATTCTTTCCCATTTGTGTGGCCTGGACCCCTTCTTAGAATCATGCTGTTAAGTCCATGAAATAGATAGGATTATGAAGGGAACCTTCATATGTGTATCAAAACTTTTTTAAAAAAATCACAGATATTTGGTTAAGAATTCTTATAGCATTAGGATATTTTAATATCTGATACCTTATCTTTGGTATGCACTGATGCCATGCATTAGAACAAGGTACTTAATCTGGGGTCTGAGATTCCCCAAAGGGTCTGGGGATATTTGGGGAAAGATATGAACCTGAATAGGTCAAAAATTCCATCTCTAGTTTAACTATGCTATAATTGGAATCGAACCTTTCCTTCAGTTATTTCAACAGACAGCTGCCCGAGGGGTCCCCCACCTAAAAGTGGGGAAGAGCCCTTGCATTAGGATAGCTTGGGAGGACCAGCTTACTGGAAGCCCCTTAGCCCAGTTTGTGTGTCTGTTTGATCATTGCATCATAATGCCAAGTGGTAGAAGGACCATGAGGGCCATCAGGTGCATGCTCTTCCTTGAATGAAAAGGGGAAACCGAGGCCCAGAGAGATTAAAGTGCCTTTCACAGAGCCAGTAACTCATTGCATCACACCACACTTATTGGATAAAATGCTTCCCTTAATTCACAAATGACTGCAGCATATTACTGCAGAAAAAAGCAGTGGCTTTGGAGAGGTTTGGCAGAGGTTCTCCATCTTGGTTCACACCCTGGCTCTGACATTAGCTTGCCTGTATGACCTTAGGTAGGTCATTTCTCTGCACCTCAATGTTCTTATTTATAAAATAAAAGAGTTGAACTCTCAACCTAGGATATTATGGGTAAAGGGAAATTTCATTTAAAAAAGACACACACTCCCCCCAATACACTAATAATTCTAATAGCTGCTGCCCTCTTCCCGTTAATGACACCGGTTTTGCATTTGCTTTTGTTTTATGCCTTGCCTGAAGTTAATGAGCTCAGTTGAACAGTATTCTCTCTTGTTACATCAAGGGATCTCGTGAGATTTTAACACCTGTACAGGAGGCTCCTTGAAGGAGGCGTTTTGCTGCGCCCATGCCAAGTCAAATCCTTTTTCAAACAGCCAAGGATTAATACATGCATGGGGTAAGATGGTGTTTTCTCCCTGCGACGTTCAGCCAGTTAGTTGCGTGACTTGAAAGCTGTAGTCTGCTGTGGGATGTGGTTGGTAAAAGCCGGCCTGCTCCCAATGCATATGTTGATTGGGGATGACTTTGCTGTGCGCACAGCTTTTTCTTATACAGAATCTGTAGTTGGAGAAGAGGCTGAGACAGCTGCAGCTAGAACAGGAAAGGAGACATAATAGAAAGGACGCTGGAGATCTCTCCAGGGAAGGACACGGCCCTATCATGGCGGGAGAGCAGAGGAGGGCAGCCCAGGCCTTGAGTTCAGGCCAACCATCTGAGCATTGGCTGAAGAAACTGGGCCCTTTTAGCCTAGGAAAGAGAAGACTGGGCCTGGGATTTGAGGTGAAGAGGGAGTGGGAGGTGATGGTTGACTTGAGGTGGCGGAAGACTAGGAAGGGGGGAGGGAGATAGAGCCCTTCTACTAGGAACAGGAGCCAGAAGTTCCAGAGAGGCACATTTGGTCCTGATGTTAGCATGTGAGCTGTTTGAAGGCAAGGGATGAATTCCTTTTGAATTTATATTGATTGCTAGACACGAGTAAAAATTTGCTGACATTTAGAGGTGGCCCAAAGCAAGTGCCTGGCTAAAGGTGGGACTGGTGGGGTTCCCACCCCCCACTGGAGGTCTTTACCTCACTTCCACAAGTATTACTCTAAGCCTAGCATCGGGGATCCAGAGACAAAACAAAAGTGCCCTTGCCTTCAGTTGTCAGGGTGATTCTTCTCCTTTGTCATGTTTTTGTCAGGGATACCCTTCAAATGTGTTTGAATCACTCTTACTTGTCTTGATAAATGCGATGAAGTAGGCATGTATGGGTCAATTATTATTGAACCTTCCAGCCCTTAGAAATGCCTGTGATCTACTTTTTTAAATGGCCCGACTCTCCCAGCTACCTAGTGCCTGTAACTTATATTAACTGGCTCCACTGTGCACCCCCGGCACCAGGCGATGTACTTGAGCAGTTTAAGATTGAATAATCCGGTCCACTGTTGAAGCTTATCATCTGTTCCATTTTTGTGTGATTGTTAAATATCCTGTTTAGAAGTAGGGTGTGGTTTTAGGACCACCTCTGCCCTGGTTTTTCTCAGTCTCCTCACCGGTCCTCCTGCCCCATTTCTTTCCACTCCATTCCGTTGGACACACGACCACCGCCTTAAAGCACACACAGGTCTAACCATGTTGTTCCTGGAGTTGATAATCTCCAATGGGTCCCTATTGCTTCTGGGAGCAAAGTAACCCCCCCAATTTGACATTTGAAGCTTTTCTTACATTTCTAGTCTTTTACCACATTACTCTCTTCCTCGGACTCTCTGGTTTAGTGGGACTGACCCACAGGGTGCTCTGTCTTGTCACTGTGCTGTGTGTTAGGGTCTCTCATGCCTAGAATGTGACCCTTACCTCCATCATTTGAATTCTGTTTTCCTTCTAGGCTTAGCTTACATAACACCTTCTTCTTGAGTCTTTCTCTGATCCCCTGAGCTGCCTCGTGGCTTCCCTTCAGAGTTACCGTGTGAATGCTTACATTGTACATGGTGTGTTCCACCTCTATCCCCCAGGAGAATGTTAAACCCTTTGAGGGCAGAGAGCGATTGGCTTTTCTTTGCACCTCCAGGGCATAGCACAATGCTTGGCCCATAGTAGGAACTTTAATAAGTGTTCCTTGGCTGAGAAATAGATCATTCAGTTGAGGTTTAGTTAAGCCATTTCTCCCATTGGGAGTACTTAAATTTTCAGTTTTGAAGGCAGGGCTGTCTAGCAGAAGGTATGCTGGATTAGATTTTGGAGGGCCTGGGTTTAGCTCCCTCTCTGACACTGCCTGTGCAACCCCAGACAAGTGATTTAATCTCCCTGAGCCTCAGTTTCCTCATCTGTACAAGGAGGGACTTGGGCTCGCTGGCTCCTGGGTCCCTTGAAGCTCTCCACGAACCCTTGACTCTTTTCCCTTTTTATCAGTGGCCTCATACTTTGGAATATAAGCCACCTTCCTCTGCAGCCCTGGTCTGACCAGCATAATCCAGTAGCAAGCCCCGAATGCGATTGCTATCAGGACTCTGCTGGCGACCTCACTGGGCCTGGGATCCAACAGCATGACTTCACTGGAGGAAGGGCCCTGACTAGCTTGGAGAGAGCTGAGCCTTGGGTTGGAACCACAACCGTCTTTTGATAACTAGTAAAAATTGGCAGGCGAAATGATTGAAAACATGTGAGAGGCAACTGGATCTAAGCTTGCAGCAGGACGTAGTCAGAAGTTTTCCCCAATGTCAAAGTTGCTCTTGAAGAGCCTTAAACTAATAAAAACAAGGAAATTCCATGTTACGGCTGCCACTCCATCTTTGCATTCAGCCAACAACGGCATGATTTGACAGGTCAGATGCTGATTTGCTTTGGGACTCCTGTTAACATGTTAAAAGGGGAAGACAGAGAGCGAAAGCTGGCAAGCGCTCGAATTTAGAAATTCCTTGCAGTTGTGTCTTGCCAAACTCTTGATTTCATTTTTTGTGTAGGCTGCTTCCTCTCCAAAATGCTGCTGCTTATATTGCTTTGAGTCTCCGAAGTGAATTCAGGATATTCTCAGCGAACAGTTGAACTTTCTTTATTTTCCCTTATATTATCTTAATCTAGATTTTGACGTGGGGTTTTTTGTTACAGATGCTTGCTATGTGGGTGGGGTGAGCGCTTCTGTATCATAAGATCAATCTGTCTACCATCAAACATTTTATCGAATGCCAAGCACTGTGTTGGAGGATACAAATAAATAACAGAAACGATCCTTACCCTCAAGGAGTTTACATTAAAAAGATTTTTTAAAAATTTTATTAGACATAAATATTTTATCTCTCTTCCTGCTCCCCCACCCTCAATGGAAAAAGACAATGAAAACCCCTGGAACAAATATGGAGAGTGAAGCAAAACAAATTTCTGCATTTGCCAAGAAAACTCCAGATGGGGTCACAGAGACTGAAAAAAGACTAAACAACAAAGTCCACCCCACTCTTTCTTCTGCTAAATTCTGGGTTCATCTTGTAATGTCTGAACCAGTTACCATTCCAGGTTCATCTTGTAATGTCTCTACCAGATACCATACCAGATACCATTTGTAATGTCCGTCCCAGATATCATATTTACGTATTAGCTTTGTGGACCAGCCATTTTAGCAGTATATCTTAGTCAACATAAAGGGTTGCTTTTTTTTTCATCCTTTTAAGTTTTTTTTTCTTTCTTTCTTTTTGTTTGGGTTTTTTTGGTATAGATTGTTAGGGTCATCTCTTTTGACTCATCCTGGGTCTCACTGAAGAGGCTCTAGTGCTTGCTGGGGCTTGATGCATCTAACATGAGACCATTCTTTAGCTGTTGGTGCCTTCTCTGCCTAGATTTCCATGTATGAATTATTTTTTATATAGTTTACATATATTTACACAAGTTATCTTCCCCCAAAATAATGCCAGCTTGTTAAGAACAGACAGGGGTTGTATCATTCTTGTCTTTGTATAACACAGTGTGTGGCACACAATAAGCACTTAGTAAATCCTTGTCGATTTGTCTAGAAAAGATTTAGAAGACCAATGTTGTTGGTCTTGGTTCAGAGAACCCAGGTTCAGGTCTCACCTTTGACACTCAGTCCCTGTGTCATCTTGGGCCAGTCCCTTAGCCCCCTTAATTTCTTCATCTGGACCATGAGGGAGCTGTGACCTCACCATCTCTAGGGAATTTCTCTTCCTCTCAGACCTTGCCTTGATAGCTCTGACCATTTCTGTTGAGCAAACATCTCTGCCCTGCTTCCTGTTTCATCACTTAGTGTTTGCATTTGTCGAGGAGTCTTGTATGAGCCTGACATCCACACACAAACCTCCTAGTTAGAGGAGACCCTTTAAGACTGACTTGCTAGACTGAGTCAACTTTGTGGTAATCAGCAAACAAACACAGCAGGAGTGTCTTCTTTTCTCCTCAATCATTTGTTTGACCGTAAAGATGTCACCTTCACTGGAGAACTATTTGTGTTTTCCTCCAGGGTGCATCTCACATGTGTGTGGATCTTTCTCATAAAAAATTCTTATAAAAATAAGAAAGTAGGCATGTGGGTATGACTTTTGGGATGTTGTTTTGAATGCCCTTTTGGGTGGGGGCATTAATGACATTAAAGTTTTTTTTTCCTTCCATTCCTTTGGACTCTTCCTTTTCTGGAGGGAGAAGGCAATATTTAAACCACTCTTAAAAATTTTTTAAATCATGTCTCTGCTCTTGGCATGCAGGGTCCCTCATGGAGTGTAACCTGTTGGTGCCCAGCCTCCAGATTTCCTGATAACAGCATGTAGCAGTAGTGCCAGAAATTAGTGAAGAAATCATACACAACATTCAGATTCTCTGCCATCTGAGGGCCATTCTGCTGAACCATCTGCTTGACAGCAGCTACCAACCAGTATCAGTGTGCTGGAAAGCCTGGTCCCTGAACATGCCTCAGAGAATGCAGGACAGTTATAGTGGAAACAGCAATTGAAGCCAATTTCAAGGCATTTCCAAAGGGGGTGGTGTTGCTGACTGGCCATCCAAGTGATCCATGAAGTGTTTTTAATTGGTCGTTTTCCTGTTTCCCAGGTATTTGCTTAGTTTCCCATCTACTTCTTAGCTTAGCCAGTACGGAGGCTGCTTTCAACTTTTAATTACCAAGCAAGCGAAAAAACAGTTTGGGAGCTTTTTGGAGAAAAGTCTTCATTTGCTAATTAAAATGTGAAAAGCTATAGGTAGATTTCTAAGTGCAAGGCACAACTGTGACTTAAAAAACACACATACAACAACCAGAAAACAAAGCTTAGACAATTTAAAAAAATGTAAATATTGACTCTTTCTCTGGAACCCTTGTATCTTTGAGGATCAATTTTTTTTTTTTAAGTTTCACCACCACCCTCTGCCTTCCCCATGGTTATTCTTTTCAGAGGCACCATCCTAGATCTTGGGCTACAAGGGACCTCAGAGACCATCTACGGGTTCTTACCCTTTTGTTATGCCCTGTGATGGCAGTGGGAGAAAGCCTAGGGACTCCTCAGAATCAGTGCATAAAATAAGATACCTAATTTGCCAAAGGAACCAATTATAATGCAATAGTTATCATTTTTTTCTTAAAAAAACAAGTTCACCGTGCCCCAGGTTAAAAGCCCTTGAATGTAGTCCACATCCCCTCATATCACAGCTGAATTAAATTAAGTGAGAACCGTACAAAGGGACCTAGATCCAGGGGTGAATGAATGCTTGGTTTTTCACAGGACTGAGAGGGCCACCTTGACATTCCCAAACTCAGATGGACCAACTGAAGAGCATGCAGTTCCCTCCATCTCCCACCAGCAAAAGAATTCCAGGGAGGGAAGCCACCCCTGTAATCTTTGAACTCTTAATTACTAATAATCAAAGCCAAGTTCTGTTACTAATAAACTCCCATCCTATCTGTCCTGGCACATAGGCATTGTATGGTTTGTTTTGATTCACAGATTGTGTCTGCACTGGCAGATGTTTGTGGCTGGGATAGCCCAAACATTTGCAAAAAATAAAAAAAAAAATTTGCGGGGTTGAAAATAGTTCTCCCAGCCAAGGCTTTCCCAGGGAAGTGGGTGGAAACCTTTGCCAAAGTGTTTGGTGCCCTAGCGAAGTGATTTCTGCCAAACAATGGAAACAAATACTTTGAAGAGACACAAACATCTTGGCTCCTAAGACTTTCAAATTAAAGCCTTATTTATGAAACAAATGCTTTATTAGGAAAAACATTGGCTAGTGTGGATAAGATCAGAGATATTTCTGTTGGCAGCCAATAACTCTCCCTCATCAGGCATCTCCTTAATAAAGGACATCGGCGTTAGTGTAATTACCGGTTCACAGTCTCCGTGGATGCTTTTTGTCTTAAAAAGGCACAGGTTGATTTTTAGGCGTGTTCGTGGGAGCGCTCGCTGGCGCGGCTCTCTCCGCCCCTTCATCGGCCGTGCTCTGGCCACTTGCCTTTGGACGGTGCGTCCGATGCGTGAGGCCGGCTGCGGGGCGCACGTGCGTGGCCATGGCGAGCGGCAGCGGGCGTTCCGAAGAGGCGCCGAGTGCTTTCAGAGCCCGGCAGCCGCCCCGCGTGGCCCCGGCCTTCTAAGAAGAGGGTCGCCGTTTGCAGGGCGGGGATTGGGGGAGACGGGGAGCCGGCAGACGGGGCCACGGAGGAAGCGGGGGAGAAGCGGCTTTATTTGTTAAGTGTCTGCGCTGTGCACAGTGCTGGACCGAGCGCCTTCTGATGATCTCGTCGGATCCTCGGCACCAACCTAGGACGCGGGTGTGATTATCCCCATTTTACGGTGGAGAAGACGGAGGCAGACCGAGATAGAGCGACTTGTCCGGAGCCACTCAGCCAGTAGGTGTCTGAAGTTGGATTTGAACTCAGGGCTTTCCATCTCTCGACTGTCGAAGGCAGAATTGTCACGCACACACACGTTTACATACATGTGTGCACGCGCACGGAGGCCGTCTACCTTCTTAAGCAATAGCTCTCTCACGCACCAAATGTGAGTTTTCCTGGGTTTAGAGCCGTGACTTAGCAGACCTGGAGTCCAGCTCCGTCATTTTGTAGAGAAGGAGCCCGGCGCCCCGAGAGGTTGGTTTGTCAGCCAGGAAGAGCAGGAGCCGTGTCTGACGTCAACTCCAGGCCCGGCCCTCGGTGCCAGACTACCTTGACAGCTCCTAGACCGGAAGCTGGTGGGTACTTCAGAGGCCGCGTCGTCCAACGCGTCCTTTTCCGGGTGAGGAAGAGTCGCACCCGTGACTTTGTCGTTCATTGCCTTCCCTCCCAGACACGGCTCTGTTGGCACCCAGGCCAGAGAGCCATCCCCGAGCCCCTCCCTCTTGCTCCTACCACGGAGGTGTGACAGGAGCCTGGAGAGAAGCAGACCTAGGAGGTGCTTGGTTGCCCGGAGGTGCCGCAGCTGGCATTTGGGCCCAGGCTTCCCGACTCCTCCTTTGCTTGGAACCAGGAGGGCTAGCCAGTCCAGGTAGATCAAAACCAGCCCACCCACCAAGTCTGACTTCGTGTAGACCTCGGCCTGTGACCGTCACCTGAATCTGTCAGCGAAAGACAAAAAGAAGCAAATACCTCACCGTAGCTCAGGATGAAAGTGACCCATCTCCTCCTGTTTTGTGGGGGGTGTGGAGCTAGCTGCCTCTTATGAGAGCTGTAAAGTGAGCAAGACCCCTCCCTCACTTCAGGGAGCTGCCAGGCGGCAGTGGAGGAGGCCTGGGCATAGGAGAGTCGCTGAGAGAGGCTCCAAGGAGCCCTCAGCGGGGTTCAGACTTTGGACAGCTGAGCAGGGGGTCACGTGGGAGGCTTCACCCAGATGGCTGGGCAGGACGGGAGCATAGCCGGGGGACGTGAAGGAGGATCCTGGGAGGGGACCAGGATCGAGGTCTCAGGAGCTGGCGTGCAGAATGCACTTTACAATTGTTCGATGAGGCAGCTGCTGTGATTATCCCCACTTTACAGAGGAGCAAGCTGAGGCCCGCTGAGGTTAAGTCACTGAGCTAGGTCTTGCTGGTCCATCTTCTCTGCGCCGTGCCCAAACCCTTTCCTGCTGCAGGCATTGTCCGGATTGCGCTTTGTTAGGGACTTGGCTCTTAGGTGCTTGGAAATAGGAAGGTGTGCTGTAGTGTTTTTAAGGCAGAGAAGCAGTGTGATCAGAGCTGTCCTTCCTGAATACCTGGGAGCTCACTCCTATCTCGGTGGGTAAGAAACTGTCACGATGGCTGAGGCGAAAAGTCGTGAGACCGGAGCCCAAACTTGGTGGGTGACCAGTGGGAATATTATGAATGAGAAGGGACAGATTAGAGTGATGGGGGCCAGGCGGTAACTGCTAGGATGAGCTTGGGAGGTGTGGGTACAGGGAGAAGGCAGAATTGGGAGGCATGGTGAGATGGTCCTTGGAGTCTGCAAGGCTTGTGTTCACATCCTGCCTCGGACGCTTGTCAGCTGTGGCGATCCGAGCCCAGCCTCTTTGGGCTCCATGTGTAAAATGAGGGCTTTGGAGAGGGCAAGCTCAGAGGGCCCGTCTAGCTCTCGGCCTGGGATCTGGCACAGTGATTCATGCTCCTTGAACAGAAAGAGGGAGTGAGCAAGGTGGAGCGGAGTCTGGCACTGCCCAGACCCAGGCACATATTAATTACTCCGGCTCCTTGTGTCTTGCCAGCTGCCACAGGGAAGGGAGGAGGCAGAGGGAGGGGGTCGCTGGGCCACCAGCAGAAACCAAGGTGAGCCTGAGCCCCTGAAGCGGCCCCTCGCCGAGGGCTCCCTGAGACACTGGCAGGCACGGGATCCGAGGACAATGGCAACACGAAGGTATTTAAATCAGAATCATTTGTTAAAGGTGAAATGACATCCCTTTCTCACCCCCTCTGCTCCTAAGGAAGTGGCTCGAGGCCACGTGCTCCTACTGCTCGCACCCTTGCTGTCTGGTTTGCTTTGTGCCTTATTATGTGGCAGAGCCAGGCTTAATGAAACCCAGTCTCTCACATCTGACTGCTTAGACGACTGTCTGTCTCGCAGATATTCTATGGAGCACGCTGCTCCACGGGGACTCGGCGGTTTTTCCCCCTTAGAACACACTCCAGAGGCTTCCTTGAAACGTTTCCCCCCATCCAATATCGATGCTTCTCAATCAGCTCCTGACTCGGTGATGCTTCGCAGTTGCTGGTATGGAAGCCGTGTGTGGCTGCAGGTAGCTTTCGGGAGCCGGACTTGGTCGTTCGTGCTCCCGACTGAAGAGTCAGAATTGTTCAATTAGGATTCCTTGTGACTTTGGGCAAACCACTTAGCTCGTACGGGTTTAAGTGATTCGGGCTTAAGTCACCTCTGTGCATTAACAAATGCCAAGTGCTTATTGTGGTATGACCCTGCCTTAGGGTTTGTGGGTACAGGAAGACCACTTGACCTTGACCCTCCAGTGGTTTTCAGCCTAGCAGATGACTGAAGGAAAAATACTATCTCTTTCTCTCTCTCTCTCTCTCTCTCTCTCTCTCTCTCTCTCTCTCTCTCTCTCTCTCACACACACACACACACACACTCTCACACACACATTCTATATAGAAAGTAGAGTTAGCATAAAGATCTCTCTAAAGAGAGATTTATATAATTTGTGTGTGTGTGTTTGTGTGTGTTTTTTTAGAGAAGAACTTGTTAACCTGTATTCTAAGCACCTAGAGCGCTGTCAGATTTCGTTTTTTCTCTGGTATTCAGTGCTGAGGACAAAGAGGCAAAAATAATAGAGAACGAGTTAAGGAAAGTGGCCTTAGAAATCTGTTGGTCAAGTCTCCGAGCTGGCCCCATCCCAGATCCCAGCGTCCGGCCCCCCTGCACTGTGGGCATTTGGGGTAGTGGCCCCGCACCCCCATGAGCCGTGGGAGGGGAAGGATGAAGGTTTGCCGGCATCTCAGGAGTTTTTGGGGCAGAGGGGATGGCTGTGGCCCGAGGCCGCTGGCACAGTCCCTGTAGTGTGGCCTGCGTTGCTATGGAGGTGGGAAGGCGTGTCCAAAGACAGCGCTGGACCTGGCTTCAGAGACTGGCTCCTCTGCTGGTCCCCTTCATGCCAGCGCCTGCCTTTGGGGGCCGTGCGCTCCCAGCCTGGATGGTCTACGTCTTGTTTGCATGTGATCTCCCCCATTAGGCAGCTAGCTGCTTGTGAGCACGGGGCCTGGCACAAACCCTTTAGCCTTTCTGTACCTCAGTTTCCTCATTGGTAAAGTAAGGGGAGTGGCCTCCGAGACCCCCTCCGGCTCCTTACAGGGCGTTGGAAGCCAGAAGCCAGAAGAACAGGTTTAAGCTCCGTCCCTGGCACTGAGTAGCTGTGTGATCGTGGACAAGTCACATGTCCACCTCTGTCTTCTGAAGTGAAGGGGCTGGTCTGGATGGCTCTCGGGCTCCTTTTCTGCCCTGCTTAAGAGCCTGCCATCCCAAGTAACTTGGCCTCTTTGGTCCTGGGTTTTCTAATCTGTAAAAACGAGAGCTCAGGAGTCCATTCCAGCTCTAAATCTATGGTCATCTGGCCCAGCTCTGCCATTTTGCAGATGAGGAAACTGAGGCCCATGAGATGAAAAGACTTGCCCAAAGTCACTTAGGTAATACACAACTATAATTCGAACCCAGCTTTTCCCTGGACACCCCATTGTACTTAGCCAATGTAATGTCATAGATGACCTCTGGAAATGGTGCAAGGGTCTCCCATGGATGAGCCAGGCCTTGGGGAGCTGGCCTCCAGATGGAGAAGCACTTGAGGGCATTATTTCTCTCTTCCATTCAATGACTTTAGAGCTGCCCTTTGGCTGCCCACTCCCAAGGACTTAATTAATCCTGGGCATGACTCAGTGTGGCTGTTGGTGTTGTTTTCCTTGTGGAGGGATGGAGATGGGCGGCCCTGGCAGACTATGTGTAGGCTGGAGCTCTGCCTCCGAAAGGGGAGTAGATGAAGACAGAGGCAGGGACTTGGAGGTACAGCCTAGGTGCTTTTTCCTTCTCCACCTTCTTGCAGACACATAGAGGCTTCTTCTCCCTGACCGGTGCCTTTATCCCTTGGCATCTGGGGTAGAGCCAGATACTTGGAAGCAACACCATCCTGAGCTATCAGCCACGTCAGGCATTAGCCAATAGCTTCAGTGTAGCAAGAGCAGTAATTAGGGAAAAACCTTTATGCAATGTTTACTCTTTGCAAAGCTTTGTACCCCACCGAGCACAAAGCGGGGCCCAGTGTTCCTTAGGGTCGAGGTGTGAGTACAGGGAGCCTGCAGGACACCTGCCCATCATCACTAGGAAGGGCCAGGAATGGGAGGGAGCATTGTCTGACTGGGAGAGAGAAGAAGAATGAGGTTAATAACACTTATTTCTTGCTTTAGATTTGCGAAGTGCTTTGCTGACATTGGGTCCTCACTGCTATCCTGTGAGGTAGGGACGGTATAGATATAATGATGCCCCTTTTACAGAGAGAAAACAGAGGCTGGGTGGTCACCCCCACCCCACTGCACCCTCTGATGAAATGATGTGCTCTCTGCCGTAAAACTCAGGCTAGGGAGATCTGAGACACAGGAGCCGATTGTGGTCAGAGACAGGTCAGGATTATTCAGAGGGGGAAGCTGTGTAGGATATGTCTGGCAAATGTGGGATCACACTTAGGGTTTGTTACTTGGTTTTGATTTTCAATAATGTGAATAAAACTTGAAAGATTATAGATTGTTTAGCTGAATATTCCCCGCTTAGGTCAGTGTGACTCCATTTCCCCAAGGGAGTGTGGGCATCATGCTGTAACTGAGGGGGCGTGAACTGTAGATTTGGAGCTGGAAGGGGCGTCTGAGGCCATCTGGTTCAACCCCCTCATTCTACAGATGGGGAAACTGAGGCCCACGGAGACGTGGCCTGCCCCAGTCAGCCAGGTAGTGAGCCCCAGTGCAGGAAGTCAGCGGGAGGGCCAGCCTGTGCCCTCCGACGCCAGAGCCAGCACTCCCTGCTCTGCTCTACGCTGCTGTCTCTGACGTTCAGATGTCGATGAGAAAACCAGAGTCTGTCGAGAGGCTATGTTTCCTATCTGACTGTTAGAGTCAGGCAGCATCTATTAAGCACCTCATTATGTGCCAGGCAGAATACAGGCTGAATGAGCCCAGCCCTGCCCTCCCTTACAGAAGGGAACTAAGACGTAGTGGGGTGGGAGAGGGAGAAGAAGGCACTGTGGCACGTGTCACCGTATAGGTGTAATCCACAATCCCAATCACTGGTAACTGGCTATCCGATCTGTCATTGCATCTAAGGTAGGAATTCTCCCAGAATGCTGGAGCTGGGGCCCTTTTAATAGGGACGTTTGTCATGTCACCACCAGGTACGGATTTGGAAATCTCACTTTGTCAAAACAGTCATTTTCTTCAGAGATGGAGGCGCCAACTTTTTGGGTTGGGAAAAGCTGAGACCCACAAGCTTGCCAGTGCCCCTCTATGGGTAGTGGGGACGTCAGTGTTCGAGGCCCTTGGAGGAGGAGTGTCTCTGGCTCCGTGAGCTAACTGTGACTCATCTTTACCATTAGCTGGAACAACCAAGTTCGGCTGTTAGTCAGCGTGCGTTTATTAAGCTGACTATGTGCCTGGTGGGACGTGAGGTTCCGTGCCAGGCAGGGGAGCTAGAGTCAGGAAGACCTGAGTTTGAATGCTGCCCCAGACATTCCCTAGCCGTATAACCCAAGGGAAACCACCGAGCCTCACTGTGCCTTTGTTTCCTCATCTGTAAAAAGGAAACGAACATTTATTAAGCGCCTCCTTTTTGCCAGACCCGGTGCCGAATGCTTTACAAATATTATTTCATTTGATTCTTGTAACAACCCTGGGAGCCAGGTGCCGGGTGCTATTATTAGCCCAATTTACAGTTGAGATAATAATAGCACCCAGCTTAGTCAACGTGTGCTTATTAAATGCCTACTGTGTGCCAGGCATTGTTGTAAACCTTCATCAAGGTTGTTGGAAGGATCTGACGAGAGCCACAAAGATGCCAGCAGTCGTGATTAAGGACGGTGGTGTTAGGGACTCAAATGGGAAGAGGAAAGAAAGCCTCTGGTGTCGTGGAACTTAGGCCCTCCCTATTTATCTGCATGGAAAGATTCAAAATTATATATAGACTCTTTTGGAGGGGTGGGGCTTTGATGGTCAAGGGGTGTGGAAAAGAGGTCTGAGAAGGCTGAGCTGAGAAGGGAGCTAGGGCATCTGGGAGGTCCAGGGGAGGTGGGAGTGAGCATTAAGGGAAGGAGGAAACAAGGGCCTACTGTGTGCTGAGCCTGAGCAGAGACAAAGTACTGTGTATGAAGAACCGCGAGAAGCCAGTTTGCCCTTTAGTGGTGGAACCAAATAATAACTCTGAATAAAAATTGAGGTTTTCAAAGTGCTTACCCTCATAACACCCTTGGGAGGCAGGCGGGACTGTTCTACCCATTGTAGAGATGAGGAAACTAAGAGAGTGGTGGCTTAAGAGTGGGATTTTCAGGTTTTCCTGAGTTAAGGTCCAGCGCTCCATCCACTGCACCGCATAGCCGCCTCAGTCTGAGGGAATGTTGGTCAGTTTACTGCAGTTGACCTAGGATCCATATCCATGGACCCTAACGGACTTTGGGGTCATCTAGGCCAGCCCTCTGCCTGTAGCACTCGGTGCTGATGGCTCTGTTTTGTTTCGTTTTAAATCTCCAAGGTTAGAGAGCCTGAGACTCCCTCTGAGGTCTTTACAAGTTCCATGTACCAAGTGCCTGAATCCAGTCCCCTGGGTAGCGATGGGAAATCGTATTTGTCAGTTCCAGTATAGCCAGGATTAGTAGATAATGAACCAGCACTCAGCCGGCAATTTTGTCTTCTCCTTGAGCTATCTCGATAACTTACTGTCCTTGAGAAGTGTCTGCTGCTTATTTGGAGGGTCCCTGCCAAGGCTAGGGAGCATGAGATGGAGTGGCGGAAGGTCGCCCTTCTCATCGAAGCCTGGATCTGTCCTAGCTAGTGCGGGGCATTCGCATCAGAGAGTCTCCTTGGTGTGAGAGGTTCCCTTCATTAATCAGTTAACAGACCGCTCCACTCATCTATCTACCTTCCAAGGTGAAAAGCAAGTTGGCCGGTTAATGAAGGAGTCCGGCCTGTCCGGTGTCCAGTGGGCTTTGACCCTTCAGGGCAGAGTCATTATGGGGCAAAAGGAAAAAGGACTCGTGGGAGACTTTCTGTCTTCAGAGAAGTCGTCTTGCCCTCCATTTCCAGGACTCTTCATCACCGAGCCGATCCTTCTAGAACTCTGCCTGTCACCTGTGATCTCAATTACTTGTGACCGCCATTGTTGTTAGAGATGGAATTAACTTGGAATGCTCGTCCCATGAGTGTAGACTTCTGTCCTCTCCCCATCAGATGGATCGTTTTAGAAAATATTTCTAAATTTGTCTGATAGAACAAACCAATTCTGTCTTCTCTTGATCGATTTTTTGGATGGGAATGAACCGTCAGTTTGGTTTTGTTCAGGAAGATTTCCCGGGTTTTTTTTTTTTGTTTTGTTTTTGTTTTTTTAGAGTGGGGAGGGCAGGGCAATTAGGGTTAAGTGACTTTCCCAAGGTCACACAGCTAGTAAGTGTCAAGCGTCCCAGGCCGGGTTTGAACTGAGGTCCTCCTGACTCCAGGGCTGGTGCTCTACTCACTGCGCCCCCTAGCTGCCCCCCTGTATCTTGTCAGCGTTTTGTTGGTTTTTTTTTTTTTAAGCCAAATTGAAGTAATTTCTCGTTTTGACGATGAGGTTTTCTTCTGGAAGACTCCATTTTTAACTTGGGCTCTGGCTTCTCAAATCGAGGCGTCCAAGTCCTCCTCCTCAGCAGATTGTTTATATTTTTGAAGAGCCTTCTGCTTATCTGTTATTGCTTTTTCTATCCCGACGTAACCACACTGCTTTCTGCTGCTCTTTTTACACGCCTTTGCTTCACTGGGACGAGTTTCAAATGTGGTCTTGCCAAACTGTTCAATGTTTCCCTCTTTTTCTGCAATATCTTTGACATCTGTTAGTGAATTCTGGCCTGTCCCAGCCGATTGGGCTCGTCAGCCCGATACCTATCCAGTTGATAAGGCAGGCGTGGCCTGGCGGTGATGCAGGTCTGCACCCCTGCTGCCCTTGCCCCAAGCTCCTGCCCCGACCCTCTGTTCACGGCACATTATCGGCTGATGGCAGCCGAGGCCCTTGCGTGCACTGACGTCCCTGGCTTAGCTGCTTTCGTAGACAGAGATTGGCCCCGCAGTGGTGCCGTGGCTGTGCAGACCGCTTACGTGGCATTTTAATTTAAAAAAGAACACGTAGGGCCCTCTCTCTTGGGGTGATAACATCCTTTCTCAGTACAGACTTAGAGATGGAAGGAGTCCAAGAGACCACCTAGTCTACTCTCCTCATTGTACAGGTGAGGAAACTGAGGCCCAGAGAGATTCATAGGATCACAGAATTAGAGCTGGAAGGAGCCAAAGACACCATCTGGTCTTGGGCTTATACTGATTTAGAGCTGGAAGGGAACTCCTTCATTTTACAGATGAGGAAGCCGAGCCCCAGGCCAGTTAAATAACTTGCCCAGAGTTACCCAGGTATCAGAGGCAGAACTTGAACCCATGTCCTGTGTGTGACTGGACCCACGTCCAGCTCTCTGCTGCACCTCTTAGAGATCAAATGATTTACTTGGCGTCATTTGAATGCAGGTCCTTTCCTGCCAGAGTCAGAGCTCTTTCCATTAAGAGATGCCCAGTCTGTCATATTTTTTTCCACCCAAATGTCTTTCTGCCTCGGAAACTTAATTTGATTAGAATGAAATGATTGCCTGGTCAGATGGCATGCTGGTGATAGATTCAGAATCTGGGGGGGCCGCTCCTCAGTGCCTGATGACCAGCTCTTATTCATCCCTTGCAGAATGTGCCCGGGAGTCTCTGAAGTAACCAAAATCACTCGGCAGGAGAATCGGGTGTTCTTGCTCTCCTGCGGTCAGCTTGTAGCCCCACTGCGTATCCATCTGCCGTGGGTGCTGCTGAGGTTGCTGGCAAGTTGGCCTGGTAGAATCAGAGGTCCCCCGGCATCACCAGCTCTGTGGCATTTCTAGGACCTGTGTGCAGAAGCGCCCCGAAGCCTTGTCGCCCGTGTTATTGGAGATCTCCTCAGAATTAGGGCAATTCTCAGCTAGACCAACCCCATCCCCCAAAGCATCTCTGCAGCTTTCTGTACAGGTTTATGTTTGAGTCACTGGAAAAACAAATTCATCTTTGATTCACCTTCTTGGGATTAAATAAATTAATTTTAACTTTTTGAGTTAAATTCAGCCCAAGAGGACCTGGGTTCAAATCCTGCCCTTGGCTCTTATCACCTGTATGGCCTTGGGGTCTTTGGTTTGCTCAGCTGTAATGGATGAGGTGGCCTTAGAGGTCCCTTCCAGCCCAAGGTGAGGGGCTCTTTGTTCTTGTTGTGTTGGACCCCTCTATCAGTCTGGTGAAGTCTGTGGGCCCCTTCTCGGAATTGGCGTGGAGTTTTTAATGCATAAAATAAAATGCATAGGATTATAAAGGTCACAGTTAAGTTAAATAGAGTTGCCACAATTTTAAATAACCAAGTTCCCAAGACCTCAGGTTAAGAACCTCAGCTGTAGATCTAATCTCCTGGGAGCCTAAACACAATGTGAATCACTGGAGAGTGTGGACTTCCTAGATGAGTTTTTTTAAAAACTGGAAACACAGAGAGTTAAGCATCAGTGAGATGCATGTTGACTGCGGCCAAGAGAATCCAAACTTCATGACTTCATTGAGTGACATCATCAGTTTAACTTTGGTTTTCCGTGTTGGTGACGCCATAAAAACTTTATATTTCTGACTTCATTGATGTCCCTTTGACTTGCGAATTTAAGGGAGAAAACCTGCCCAGTGCCACCCCTTTCCCAGGCAGTGGGGGCACGGAATACCCCCTTACCAGGCAGTGGGGACATAGTCCTCCCCCCTGCCCAGCGCCGCCCCCTCCTTACAAGGCAGTGGGGGTATGGTCCTCCCCCCTGCCCAGCGCCACCCCCTCCTTACCAGGAAGTGGGGGGTATGGTCCTCCTCCCTACCCAGCGCCACCTCCTCCTTACCAGGCAGTGGGTGGTATGGTCCTCCCCCCTACCCAGCGCCACCTCCTCCTTACCAGGCAGTGGGTGGTATGGTCCTCCCCCCTACCCAGCGCCACCTCCTCCTTACCAGGGAGTGGGTGGTATGGTCCTCCCCCTGCCCAGCGCTGCCCCCTCCTTACCAGGCAGTAGGGGGGGGGGTCAGATGTAATGTGATGTCTCTGGGGCTCAGCTCCAGCCTCATCTCACTGTGGCCCTTGTTTCTCTTGACAGAGGGAGCTTGATGCTACAGCAACAGTATTGGCCAACCGACAGGATGAGAGCGAGCAGTCTCGGAAGAGGCTCATCGAGCAGAGTCGAGAGTTCAAGAAAAACACTCCAGAGGTGAGGCTGCGTCGGGCCTTGGAGGGGGGGCTTGTCGGTGCCCTGGCTTGGCCGTGGGCCCGCACCTCCCCGCACCCCGCCGCCTCGGGGGTCTAGCAGGCTTGGGTTTGGCCATCGGAGGTCGATCCCCCTGTTTATTCAGAACTCGGATGGGACCGGAGCAGAGCCAGATAGTGGCTCTTAATTGGATTCCGGGCCCGCCCGCCCCTCCGTAATTCTAGGGTTCAGCTGTTTGTTATCTTCAGGAGTCGGGCCTTAAGTCAATTAGCACACGCAGAAGAACAGGCAGGCTTGCAGCCGGATAATGAGAACCTTCTGCCTGTGCGTGGAAGCTAAGCTGGGTGGTTAGCAGGACCTTCCTTGCTGGCCAAGCCCTGGGGAAGCCTATGCGCAGCTAGAACCATCATCACCTCCTTAAAAATACATGTGATTCTAGCATTGACTTGTAAATGGATCCCCCGTCCCCACGTTTTCCTCTGATGTGTGAGTCAGGACAGTGGGGGGGGGGGCCTTCGGGTCCTTGTCACTGTTGTTCTGGGACCTTTGACCCTCCCTTTCTCTCCATGGCTTAGTAAGGGAACAAAAGAGAATGGAGCCATTTCCAGACCAATGGATGGACCTGAGGATTTTGTCCCGTGGCCTCAGATGGTTCTCGTCTGTAGGCCTCATGTCCTCCCTCGGTTCAGGGGCTGGGAGGGCCAGGAGTCACCTTGTCTGACTCTGCAGTCCTTGCTTGGTTCTTCCCATGCCTGGGGGTACATGGGGCTGGGGGTGGTGCAGTTTCTTGTGTGCAGTCGAAAGCAGCAGAGGCAGCAGACTCTGTCCTGGCAGGGCAGTGGGCCCCACCCCCACAGATAGTGAGTCAGACCAAGCACTTGGTATATGCGGGCACTGCGCTAAGCCCATGGGCTGTGAGGAAAAGACAGAACCAGCCCCTGCCTTTAAGGAGCCTACGTACACACAGGACGTCTGCCTAGAGTGAGAAGTGTACGTTGATTCTCCTTCTTAATCCGGTCACTTAAAATGTGCTGCGGGAAGTTTCTGTGTTTGTATGATGTTTTTATTTGTGGTTTTTCATTTCTCTATGTATCACTGTCCTTTACCGCTCTTCATGAGCCTTCCCATGGATCAGAAGAGGGAGCAAAGGAGCCTTTAAGCCAATGCCCTCCTTCCCCCAGGCCTGCTTCTCCAGGCCAAGCCTGGTCGTTATACTGACATAGGGACTAGCTCTGTTGTATTTTATTCTGGTCTGTGTTGTTGTGGTCAGTGTGTTTTGTTTTCCTGGTTCTTCTTTTTCTTTGTGCCTACTGTGTGCCAGGCACTGGGGGTGGGGGGGAGGCTGGATGGTTTTCTCATGTTTCTCTGCATTCCTCATGTTATCCATGTTCTGTGACATTCCCAGGCCTCCGCCGTTTGCCCAGCCCTCTCCTCATCCAATTTCCAGTTCTTTGCCAAAATTAAAGTCTACTGTTTGACTAGTTCCTATGATGAGCCAGGCAGGTTTCAGTGGCTTCCCATTGCCTAGTGAATGCAGTCCAGTACTCCGAGGACGGATGGGGGATAGGAGGTGGGGGTGGGGAGGTCTGACCAAAGCCCAGAGGGAGCTCAGAGGCTGTCTAGGTGACCCTCCTCATTCTGGGAGACGTGCCAGGGTCACAAGTGGCAGAGGCAGGATTCCCTCTCCACTGTACCCCCGAGCAGCCTCTTTATCTCAGCCCAGCCAGACTGGACTCCTGGCCATCCTCAAGCTCACCCCATCATTTGCAGGTCTCCTCTCACCACGCATGGTCCATTCTGCATCTGTGGGGCTCCCCTCCCTTCTGCCACAGCCCACTCCCCATTAAGAGACCTGTGCATGAGAAGGAAGGAGTCAGATGCTGCGTCTGAACTTGTCTCTCGCTGGGATCTCTGCCGGTGGCTCTCTGCTGCTTGGTACTTTGCCGGTGTTTGTTTCTGCGAAGACCTTCCTATGTTCTTCCACCTGGGGTGTCTCATGGCTTCAGCCCCATGCTGACCATGCCCCATTACACTGCCCATTGCCAAATTTTAGCTGCGTTTTAGCTTGGTGCCCATCAAGGTTGGGAAATCTAGGCGAAGACCGACGTCAGTCTGGGTGATGCTGTAACAGCCGGAGATCGGCAAAGCTGGAGCCCACCTCCCCATCCATGTAGCAGGAGAGGCCCCTTTTGAGGGGAGCCTGTGTCTGAGCCATTTCCTGGAGGCCCCAGGCTTCTGCTCAGCTGCCCAAAGCCAGGTGAAAGGAAGCCTGTTAGTATGGGGAAGGAAGTGTCCTCGGGGATTGACTGTGATTCACCCTCAGCTTTTTAAGAATCCTCATGCAGGGTTGTGTGAGCATTGAGGCAGTGCTGGAAGGGACCCAAAGAGACTTCAGACATTGTCGAGTCAACCCCCTCTCACTTTACAAGGGAGAAAACAGTGAGACGCAGGGAAAGGTGAGGGCTTGTCCAAGATCTCAGTGTCAGTGAGAGCCAAAGGCAAGATTAGAACCCAGGACTTGGTGAGGCCAAAGCCAGACCTCTTCACCACGCCATGATACTTCTCAGTGGAAGGTTGACTTTGTGTGTAGGTCAGGATAGTGAATCCCACAGTTGAAGAAAGGGAAACTTGGAATTCTCGTTCCTTAACAGCCCCTATAAATTGTAGACTTGGAACAAGAGGAACTTCTTTAGGAAATGCCTTTTGGGGGGCCCCTTGCCTGGGCTGCTTGGAAAGAAAGCTTCTAGTATGGAGGGGGCAGAGTGGTCCTGCAGCTATGGCCTGCAAGACTGGGAGCTTTCCTCTCTCACTTGACTTTAGAGGCGCGGAGGGATGGGAATTACCCTCCACCAGCTATTACTCAGCGTCAATTGTCAGAGGAACGTAAATAGGCTGGCAGGCTCTTTCCTCGTGCGGCTCCTGCGGCGTCTGCCCCTAGACTAGCCCTGGAGTCTGTAACCAGGGCACGTGGAGCCTCCAGGAGCTCTGTGGCTGAGGGCCCTGGGCCCAGAGAACTGGGAGGTCAGGCCCTGTCAGGAAGGACGCCTCTGCACACACTGAAGGCCAGAACGGGAGGGGAGGGGGCACTCCCTGCCGGCAGCCAGGGCAGTGTTCACAGAGCCTGGTGTTGTGGTGTTTGGGATGAAAGTCTAGTCTGTGGGCAGGGCGCCTGGTCAGTAACCCACCATAAACCTTGATTTCTTTGGGCCAGACTTGGGATTTTGTTGGTATCCCCAGGGAAGAACCTCTCACTTTTAAAATTCACTTTACCAACACCCTCCAACATCTCAGAGTGTTGCTTGGAGTTCTGCAAGGTTAGAGGCTGCCTGGGGTCCCACAGCCAGGATGCCCCCAACATGGGACTTGAACCCGTGTTCCTGTGCTGCAGCCATCTCGCTATCGCTGGGCTACGCCTCCTCTTAGCTCAAGTTTAAACAATCTTTTCCTTAGGAAAATACACATTGTAAAGTAAAATTTGGGGTCCTGGACCTGCCTTTGGTTTCATTGATACAGGGCTTTCTCCCAATGAGGAAACTGCCTTTACCAATGTAGGTTGACTCTGCAGCTTACCCACTGTGAGGATGGGATTGCCTGGGGGCGCTGAGCCTTTCAGCGATTTCCTCAGGGTCACACAGTCAGAGGGATCAGAGGCACATTTTAACCAAGGTGCTCATGCTCTGGAATTATCTTCCATAAATTGTTAAGAAAAAGCCTCTAGGATGGTCCCTAGCTGAACTGGTACTGTTTGAATGGAAGTAATAGAGACCCTGGACCCTCTCTCATGCCCATCCCCATGACCCTGCCCCTTTCCCAGCCTTGCAGAGGTTAGTTGGGTGACCTGCCATTCAGAGGTAACTTAGGGTGGAGCTTGGGTGCTGGGCAGCTGAGGCGGAGCCCCCTCTGGTTGGTAAACAAACAGCTGCCACACCCAGCCAGGCTCCAGGCAGGTGCCATGCATGGCCTGGCAGCTGCCAACGGAAGGTGCAGCCAGCTCTGACGAGTCTGCCCAGACTACTCTTCTAATCTAATCTGCCTTGTTGGACCTAACTTGATTCATTGCCAGTTAATTTTTTTTTTGGCCAGGGCTAATGAAAAATCATGAAAATGGCAGTTTTTAAAGAGCTAAGGAAAAATGAAGCACTCTTGTCCCATAAAGTTAATATCCCGGAAAACGGGGACTTAAACCGGATACTTGCTTTGAGCTTTGGCCTGAGTGGCAGCCTCCAAAATGTTGGCGTTGGGGAGAGACGGGCATTCTGAGGCCCCCAAAGCTTTTCTTCCTGTGATGTCTGCTCCATGCAGCGTGCTAGCGAGGGCCAGGAGGATGGACCCGGGCCTTTCTTTGCCTCCTGCGCAGCCTTGAGGTGCGCTGCGAACAGCTTTGTGCGTCCTGGTGCCGCGGGAAAGCCGTCAGTCAGACAAGCCTGGGTGCTGGCTGTGGAGGAGCTGGGTCCTGGGCGTCTTTGTTTGGCTTGTTAGAGTTCTTATTTAAAAACTATCGACATCGTCCTCATTCCCCAATGGCTGCCTCTTAGATTCCCTTCCCAGAGAACTATTCCTTATAACAGAGAGCAAAGAGATAAACCACACAACATACTTCTAATCTGCATGGCCTTGGGCCCGAGGCTTCACTTAAAGAACCCCCGTCCTCCTCAGTAAAAGGAAGGGGCGTCTAGAGGCCTGCGAGGCCCTTCCAGCCCGAGCTGTGACCCATCCTGTCACTCTGAAGCGTAGTCACCTCTTTCTGCCTAGTCGTCCCCAACATAGGACGTTCTTGAAGCATATTTAAAGCATACACATTAAGGTTCTTTTCCTCCCATTTCCTTCTTCAGCGTGCTGATTGGCTCGGTGGCTGTCTTGCTGGCTCTCAGGTCCATGCTCAGGCACCTTATTTGCTGCAGGTAATTGAAAAATGCAGCCTTGCTTTGTTGCCCTTAGATCTTGCCCTCAAAGCCAGCTCTGGCTCCCACTTACTGTCCCAAATAGAGGGGACACGTGGGTTCCCTTCTAGAAGTTCATTTGCAGGCAGGGTGTTGTCTTGCACTCAGGACCCACGTTTCCATGGAAATAATGTTATAAATGGGGCTAAGGCACTGAAGTCTAGTTAACCCATAATGCTGCTGAACTATAGTTAGCGCCTCGAGAACCCAGGTCCCATTTATAACCATGTTTCTATGGGAACATGAATCCTTAGTGTTACTGGGGCACGTCGGTGACATGCCACCCTGCTGCAGCCTCTGGAGCAGGGACACTGTCACCAGGCCCCTGGCTGGGCTTTTTCAAGTTTGGTGGGGATAAAGTCATTATGCTAGAAGTTCAGGAACAGGTAGAAACGGGGGCCCGATAGAGGGGGCAGGGCAGGTCAGCGGGGTTCAGGCAGGGCTCTCTGCCGTGACGGCAGGGCTGCCAGGTAGCATTGTCCTCCACTGTGACAGGTTTGGCAGCAGTGACCAGCAGCAGCAAGGGACAGGAGAAGGGGCATCTCTAGGGGCACTAGTGCCAGTGAACATCAGAGCAGAGATCTGGAGCTGGAAGGACCTTCAAGACCATCGAACCTGGCCCCCGTATTTTAAAGGCGGGGGAACACAAGCCCAGGGCAGAAAGATCATATGTGAGGTCACACAGGTAGTGATAGCTATGGCATTTGGACCAGGGACCTCTGACCTTATATCCTGCTGCCCTGGAATACGGGAGACCAGCAGAGCAGCACGTGGAAGTGCAGACATGGGTTGGGTGCCCGGAAGAGAAAGGGGCCCTCGAGAGAATCCAGCTTTTGTCCAGAGAATTAATATTTTTTGTGTGATGCTCAGCCGTCAGAAGACAAGGCTTTCACCTCTAGAAACAAACAAACAAAAAAAACCCAAACAGCCACCTTGGTGCTGTCACTTAACTTTTCTTGCTTCAAATGACTTCCAGCAAGTCAGGATCCTCCAGGTGATCAGATTTATGAAGCAAAAGAGAAAGCCGTCCTAGGCCGATCTTTGAAAATCAAAGGGGTCGGCTGACTTCTTTTAGGCTGTTTTGTCTCCTTCCACCCCAGAGACTTGTTCCTTCTTTGTGGGGTCGTTTAATGTTTTGTCTAATAGGAACTATTTATGGAATGGGCTCCATCTCTTCCATTGAGGAGAGGCTTTGCTGGCCAGAGCCCACGTTGCCGGCCAGAGCCCATGTTGCCAGGTGACTTTTTCCTCTTCGGATTGTTGGAGTAAGTGTGTCTTTCCTTTTAATTCCCCAGAAATGAGAACAGTCTGCATTTCTGTCTGTCTCTATCTGTTCATGCATTCATGCATTTTATTGATTGGTGTGTTTATTTATGTATTTTTCCCTGCTCCTCCTTGGGTAGGGAGACACCTTGGCTCAGGGAAACAGCAGGGCCAAGGTCTGAAAGCCTCTGACAAATGCACCTTTTTGTGTGTCTCAAGTACCTGGCAGACAGTGGGCGCTTAGCAAGGCTTAGTGATGCTTACCTTGATGACCTTGGCCAAGTTACTTCCTTCCCTGAGCCTTAGCCCTCATCCCTAAAATGGGGCCTCTCAGGCCCCTTGCAGCTGTAGGACTGTGATCCTGAGTCCCTGAACCTCCCTGAACCTCTCCTTTTCTGTGAAATGAAGAAGTTGGACCAGATGGCCCCTGAGGTCCCTTTCGTGGTTACAGCCCCGACTTCCCCACTTTGGCTGTGAACTCTGAGAGCGTAGACTGGTCTGCGCTGGTTTGCACATAGTAAGTGCTTAATAATGCTTTCTTGCTTACTCATTCTAAATATATATGTAGCTTCCTTCTTTGTCGACATCTCCATCTCTCAGGTTCCCTCCCCACCTTTTTCTCTCCCTCTCTCTGTCTTTCCTTCTCTCCTGACCTCTCTCTTTCCTTCTTCCTCCTCCTCCCCTTCTTCCCCTTTCTACTCTTCCCCTTCCTCCTCCCTACCTTCCTTTTCCTCTCCTTCCCTTTCTCCTCCTCCCTACCTTTCTTTTCCTCCCCTTTCACTTCCTCTTCTTTCTCTCCTTCCCTTTCTCTTCCTCTCCCTCTTCCCTCCCTCCTCCCCTTCTTTTTCTGCACCTTTCTCTTCCTCCTCCTCTTCCCCTTCCCCTTTTTTCACCTCCTCCCCATCCTCCTCCTCCTTGAAGTCAGTACTCAGGATTAAGCCCATCTCCCACCACCAGATGTGTAAGCTGGGTCCATCCTGTCCCGCTGGCACAAGAGCCGGTGCCCGCTTGTCCACTCGAGCCTGGGGATGCCTTGCTTGGCTGGGGGTCTTCTCTCGGGTTGCCCCTAGAGCATCATTCCCTGTCTTTCACGTCCCTTGGGTCAGAGCTTTAATGGTTCTTTCTCCTCATGGTTTTTCAGGCTCACTCTCTTGGGCTGTGAATGCATCAATTTGTCTGTCATGATAATGGGCTGGATTGATGCCTTCTCTTTGTGATCAGTCACGAAGCCTGTTATGTGCAGGCCCTGGGCCAGCAGTCACTGGAGACCAAGGCAAACATGAATGTGCCCCTTCCCTCCAGGAGCTTCTCTTCTGTCAGGGAGGGGCAAAGTCCCACGCAGGAGACTTGGGCTTCTTTTCCACCAAGCAGGATGAGGTGCTCATTGGCTGCGACTCTCGTCACGGCCCATTAGCAGGTCTGGTTCCTGCTCTTCCATCCTGCTGCATGCCAAGGCTCAGGCAGGAGGTGATGTATGTCCTGGGCAGATGCTGCAGACGGATCCTCCCTTTTAGAGACTGGGGGAGGGGGCAGAATCGAGGCTGGGGTCCATTTTTCTAGTCATTACTCCACAGCCTCAAACAGGCAGTGCAGGTAATGAGGCAGCACTGAGTGGGTGCCCTAGTGAGCTCCAGTACATGCACGCACACACGTGTACACATGAGTACACACACACACACACACACACACACACCGGCCACCTGGGATTTTGGAGCTGTAGGGCTCTGGATTGGGGATCCCCTTGGCACCTGCTCTCCAGGAATGTTGCTTGTAGTGTGGAGGTCCTGTTTGTGTCCGAGCAGGGACTTGAGCCCAGACCCCCTTGTGCTGTGGGGTGGCTCCAAGGTCATCTGGTCTGCCCCGTACCTGAATAGGAACCCCTGTGACCACCACTCCCCCAAGGGGCGGCTCCGACCTCTGCCCAAAGAAGAAATGATTAAATTGTGCATGTGTTGGCACTTGACTCCTCAACCTAATGGGTTAGTTATTTGCCCAGGCAGCCAAAGCATCTCTAAGAAAGTAAATCAACCTTCATCTTTGTAGATTCACAGCCAGAGGATCCCAAAGTTAGGTCTTAGGGAGAGGGACTGGACCCATGATTTCACTGGTGGAGATGCTTCCCGGGCCTTGCAGGCCAGCATCTTTTCTGGCGCGTAGAGCCTTAGAGAGCTGCCTGGAAGGGGCATGCCTAGGGTCAAACAATACGACAGACTCAAACCCAAGTCTTCCTGGTTTTGAAGCCAGCTCTGGCCCATTCACTGCAGCCCACTTTCTTTAGTGGCTTAACGGACTTAAAGAAAGACAGGAGATATGGGAAGACAAGGCATCAGAAATGAAATGCCAACAGAGGAGGTCTAGGTCATGGGCATTAGCTATGATGGGAAACTGAGTGGGCCTTAGAAAACCGAGATATCAGCTGGCCAGACTGATGCCAGTAACATCCTATGGTACAGTGACCACCCAATTCTATGGAATTTAGAGCATCGTTAACCTCCCATGTCTGGAACCAGTCCCCATCCAGGAAGAGCACACAGAAAGCTGCCTGTCATGAGATCCTGGTATTAGAAGTCATGTTTGATCATCAGAGCCCTTCAGCTCCTCACTCAGAGACTATTAATTCTTCTTTTAGACACACTTTAAACAAGCCGGTTTTCTGGCTGCTAAGTCCCCAGAACATTAGAAACTAGGAGGTAGTGGGGGGGTAGGGGGCTCTTTTCAGGCAAGTAAGAAATGATCCCTGACAGCATGACATTGTGGGAGGAGGTAGAAAACCCTGTAAACAATAGGATCGTGATGGGTCCGGGACCATATAGCTAGGACCACACCATTCCATGTGCTCCAGTGGCCTTTTCCAGATCAATACAATGGTTAATGTTGATGATGGTAACTCAGGTATAGCAAGAGAAACTTTAAATATGTTTAAATCTGTTTAAGAAGTCAGGGAAATGTGGAATTTGTTTTAGAAAGCTTTCCATTGCAAATGCTTAAAGAAACGTTTGAAGGGGTAACCTCTGACCCCCTGCTTCCGTTTTCTGATTGGCCAAGATTTTATAGCTCCTTACCAATTTTTTAGGGTCCTGTGATCATTCATTTAGATCTGGCAGGAAGCTAAAGAGGCAATTTAATCCAATTCCGTCATTTAAGATGAGGACCAGAGAGTGGAAGAAGCTTCCCAAAAGTCAAGAGTTGGAGTTTGAACCCAGGCCCTTTGACCTCAGAGGCAGAGCTTTCTCTACTGTAGCACTTTATTATTCTAGCAATGCTTACTAGTGAAGTTTCTGAATATTCACAGAATGTCCTTTGGGTAGAAAAAAAAATGAACTAGGTTTTTATTTCTCTTTCTCTGCAGAAGTGGCCACCCAACTGAAAGGGTCCTAGAGATTTTTATTTTTGCCTTGTAAAACATCAGATCCTAGAAAATTTAAGTGGTTTATCATCTACCATTAAATCATAACATGACTTTAACTAGAAACTGTTGGAGAATTAAATGTGAACCTTTAAACTGGTGACAAACTGTTAGCTTAAGTTGCATTACCAGTGAAAGAAATGATTTCCAAGTTTCATTTGTGCCCATAGGGAGCAAAACATGATTTTGTGGGTTATAAGTAATGGATGTAATTAAAAACCCTATGAGGAGCAAGTTTGGTGCCCGATTGGTGGCCTCTTTACTGGATGTCAGGAGACACGGGCTCATCGATCTGGAGGTGGAAGGGCCCTCAGAGACCCTTGCTTTGTAGACGGGTGGAAATGGGAGCCCAGGGAGGTTAAATAATCCCCCCGGAGTTGGAATCTTGCCTCAGATGCTCACTGGCAAATTGTCAAAATCTCTCGGCCTCCATTTTCTCATCTGTACAACGGGAGTAAGAGCGCCCACCTCCCGGGGTTATGAGAAACTAGTAAGATAACTCGCGTAAAGTGTTTTTAAACCCTAAAGCACTGTACAAATATGACGATGAGATGGCAGGAAGTGCCCTGGGTTGGTTTTGAATCCAGGTCTTTTGACTTGAGGACAGTGTTCTTTCTGCTGCCCCCATCAGCAGGATATCGATAGCAAAGGGAAAAGCACGTCCTCGGTGATGAGTCCTGGTTGCAATTTCGAAGATGGCCATTGAAGAGCCAAGCTTGAGAGTTTTTGGCCATCATGCATTGCCCAAGTTACTGACCACATTAGTCGCCGCACACAGTTGTGAGGCCCGTAGGATAGCGGCAACGTCTCAACTTCCTTTGGAATTTAGACATGAATGAAGCTTAAGTAAATAGTAATCCAATCCCAGGCAGGTCCCAATTAGTGCCAATAAGGAATCCCTCAAAGCGGTTGCATTATTTGAATTTGAGCTGCCTGTTTCCGTTGGTCTGGAACCAGTTATCTATTGTCTTTTATGTGATGGTAACTTCAAATTTTGCATAATTAAAACTTCAAATGCATGCAGCTGCCTCATGGGATTCATCTTTCATACTAATAGTGCAGGGTACAGGTAAAAAGACTGCCCAAGGGCTGAGCTGTCTCGTTGGAGATGGAAGGAGTAGAAGCTTAGTGAACCCAGTCAGCACCAGAAAATCAGGGCCTCTGGGCCCTGGCTGCCTACCCTCTTTTATCGGATAGAATGGAAGCTCTTTGGGAGTAGACGTTGTTTCACTTTTAAAATGTGTATTTCCAGTTCCTTGTGCATAGTGGATACTAAATAAATCCTTGTTGATTGATGGATTATTCCGGGAACAGTAAAGGGCATGACGTTGGACTCTGGCTCTGCTTACGCTCTCCCTGGGAGTCCTCACCACTGCTCCTCAGTGTGTCCTGGCTCCCTCCACAGAATGGAAGCTCCCTGAGGCGAGGGACTGACTTGGGCAGGTATTTCTATCCTGTGAGTAGCATAGTGCTTGACACATGCCTAGTTCTTTCACATGTACTCATTCTCTAAGCTACTTTTCCAAAGTCACGTGCCTAGTATTAGATTAGAACGGGATTAGAACTCGGGACTCGTTGCCCTGTCCCTCCTCACTGCTCACGTGCAGTACTGGCTTCAGTTCACATCCAGTTCAGCTGATGCTGACTATGCATGGCTAAGCTTCCTAGCCAATAATGGAATTATGCCTTGCTTGGGAAAGTTGGGCGTGTCTTATTTTCCTCTTCCACCTCTAGGGCTGGACCAGACATTAAGAGGCCTAGATTTAAGAAGGGCTATTTTAAGTGGCGCTAAGTGTAGCAGGTGAAAACGATCCTACAGGTGAATAATTGGCTAATGGAGTTAGAGGAGGATGAAGTGACTAGATAAAAATAGCCTGTGCAGATTTTACCTGCTAGTAAGGGAGATCTGTCCTGGTGTGCCTGATGAGTCTGTAAGTGACAATGTTTAGAATAAAAAACAAACCCGTAACTTTGTTTTCACTGCCAATGCTGATGATAGGTATGAGTTTCTCCTGCAGATTTGTACATGTAAGGTCTAGAACTAAGGATCAGAAGACTTACTCCTTTAAGAACTAATCCAGAAACTCACCCGAATTCTTGTGTGCATCACTTTTTAGATTCATAAAATGAAAGCAGCGGCTTCGTTGGTAAATTGGCCAGTTTCATGCAGGCACAGGAAGTCTTCTCAAAGTGGTGCATGATCACAGATTAGGTCAGAGTTTTCATCCTTTTTTTCTCTTTCCTTTCGTCTCAATGTAAGTGGAGTTTACACTGAGAATGTGGAATTCTGTAGGGCACTGAGAGACAGTTTCCGGGAGTGGATGCAGAACGTAGATCATTTATGTGGGGTGGGGGGGAGGGGAGAGTCCCGGGCTTTCCTCTAACACATACTATCACCCTAGACAAGTGACTGGCACCTCCCAGGGCCCCAGGCCGCTCCCTCAGACCTTCATTGGTAAAGTCTGTTCACATCCCAAGTGCTTGGCCCATAGTAGGTGCCAAAAGATGGAAGCTGTAGTGTCTTGGATGCATGAGAGGGTTTTTGCTTGAGTGAAAGAATGATCCCATGCCTTAATCTGTTGGGGGGAATTGGATGGGGGGGATAATTCAGCTCTGTGTGGTTGCAAGCTTGCCAGTGTGGCAAACTAAATTGCCTGAAAGCACTGATGTTTATCTGGGGGGTGGTGGGCGCGTTGAGGGGAGCCAGCCTGGAAGGCTCCAGGAATGTGAGTTGGCTCAGTTATCACTAGCCCTGTGACAAGGTCCTCCAAGAGACACTAATTAGATGGAGACTGGCCTTAGTAAGTGGGAGAACTCATTGGCCCAGGAAGCTGTGTAGGCCAGGGCAGGCTTAGGTCTAGGACACGCTGAGATTCTTGGAAGCCTGGGCTCCTTGTCAGAATCCTGTTTTTACATGCATACAGTGAGAGATGTACAGGGTTACTTGAGAGGAGGGTGAGGTGGGCCTGTGGCTGGTTGTGGAAAGAGGGAGGCATTAACAAAATAGGGAGCCTTGGGTCTAAATAAGCATTTATTAAATGTCTCCTGTGGTCCAGGCCCATGCTGGGGAGACGGGGACATAAATGAAAGGACTGCCCTCAAGGAGCTTGCGTTCTAGTGTGTGTGTGTGTGTGTGTGTGTGTGCGTGTACACACACACAAACAAGATGGGAAAGGGCACTAGCAGCTAGGGGTATTATCACCAAAGGCTTCACGTAGAAGGGAAGAAACAAGGAATTTTAAGGAACAGGCAAGCAAGGAATGCCTGCATGCATGAGGGACACCCAGTGCAAAGACAAGGAGGTGGGAGATGGAGCAGTGTATGTGTGAGGAACCGCACCAAGGCCACTTTGGCTGAACCGAAGAGTCCAAAAAGGAGAGCACTGTGGAGTGGAGGCCAGCCAATGTCCTTGGTAGTGGGAGGGAAGCTTTTCCTCTTGGCCAGCAGTAGAAAGGCAGTAATAAGGCACCAAGTGAATGGGACTGAGGCCTATAGGCCAGAGGCAGGACAGTAGGGAGATAGGACAGATCAGGGCAAAGTTTGCTGAGTTTGGTGGCCTCGGGGATTGTGTCCCTTCCAGGAAGCTGGGGTGGGAGTAGTCTCCTTGCTGTGCCTAATGAGCCCCAGCTACTGTTTCAGGTGGATAGAAGTCGAGGAATTAGACCTGGATTCTAGTCTTGACTCTGCCTTACCCCACGTGTGGATCATTCATGTAATGTCTCTGTGCCGTGTTCCTCAAATCCAAAACAACCAAGTTGAGGGACTGTGGAAGGTAGAGGATTCTGATTCCTGGTAAACCACATGGCAATTTGTTTTGTGTTAAACTTGTGGATTTCCTGAATAAATGGCAGAAAGCTTGTTATCTCCAATTCATAGACCTCTCTCAATATTTCTTCAGGCATTGTTTTTGAAGATGCCATAGGCTAGATCTTGTTACCACGTTCATACCATTCGTGCAAGATGAATCCAAGGCGATGTCAGCAGTGGCCAGAGACCCAGGGCTCCATCTTGGGGAGAGAGGGGGCTGTGATGGAGTTAGACACAGGACTGTGAACTCTGACCTCTGGAGATGTCAAAGGGCAGGGATCGCTTAGTCCCTTTCTGTGCCTGACGCCACATCCACCTTCAGAACACCTGGACCATTCATAGCTCACCCCCACCCCCAAGATGAGTATGCCTGGCTTCCCAGAGCCTAGGTGCCATTTGTCTTTTTCTTTCTCTTCATTTTCTTGGTATGAGGTATTTTCATTGTGTTTTCAAGCTTTAGCTTAGACTTTGCCTTCCTCTTGCTATCTGTGACTTTGAGTGTGTTTAAATGATTATTTATAGTTTGAAATTCTCCTGAAAACCTTTCCTATTCCCTGACCACATCTAATGGTTCTTAATGTTACATATTTATGCCGATGCCTGTGTATCTTGGTGTTCATATTTTCTCCACTGAATTTGATACAAACATTTTCCCCATTCAGTGTTTCTCTTCCTATTTTCTCTTTACTGATTTTATTTGTGCCAAAGCTTTGTAATTTTATGTCATCAAATTTATCTGTTTTGTCTTTTATGACCTGCTGTATCCTGTGGTTAAGAATTCTTCCCTTAGCCAGAGCCAGTCAATAAGAATATATTAGGTGCCTACTATGTGGAAGGGTCTGCCTTTCTCTTCTCCTTTTTTTATGATGTGATCTTTTATATTCAGGGTGCCTTCCCTTTTGGAGTTTATTGGGGCATATGATGTGAGATGTTCTAAGCTTCAAAGCTGCTGTGCACTTCTCTGAGAAGTTCTCTTAAAAAAGAGCCTTTCCCCAGTCATCTGTCTTCTTGCATTTATAAAAACATACCACACCCAACGGTTATTGCTTTTATTTCTTCCTTATATAATCTGTTCTACTTTTCTACCTGTTTCTTTTTTAACCATTAACAAATCATTTTGATGACTGCTGATATTGTTTGAAGTCTGGTAATGCTGTGCCCCCTTCATACTTTTTTCTTATTTTCCTTGAGCTTCTAAACTTTTTGTTCCTCTAAATTATTATTTTTTTATTGTTTAGCTTACTTCTATAGGTATAGTTTTGGAAATTTTATTGACATTACTGTAGTGCCGAATTTGCAAATTTATCTAGAGAGTATTGTTTGTTTTATAGTGGCATGGCCCAACCATGGACAGTGAATATCTTTCCAATTATTTAGCAAGTTAGTACAACCAGAGTTTTTAGAAGCAATAGATACCTAAATATTTCCTAATTTAATCACTGAACTTACTTAAGCTTAATTGTAAACAGATTTACGCTATCTGTTTCAGATGGGGGTGTTGTGTGTTGAACTGGTTGATGTTAAATATTCAATGCAAAGGAAATAAACAGAAAACCTATTTTCCTTTTGGAGTGTGAAATGTATGGTCAGTCAGCCAAAATGCAGTCAGAAAATTGAAAGTGTACTCCCACCTTTCTATGTTGAACATTAGCCAGTACTTGAGGCTACTGTTGAATATTAACTCTAACTAGAACTAGACTCTACAGTGCACATGCGAGCACGTACACGCACACGCGCACGCACACACAACACGCGCACACACACGCGCACGCACATGCACATGCACACACACGTACACACACACGCGCACACACACACGCGCACGCAGACGCACATGCACATGCACACACATGTATACACACAGCGCACGCACGCACACACACACGCGCACGCACATGCACATGCACACGCACATGCACATGCACACACACTACACACATAGCGCACGCACGCACACACACACGCGCACGCACACACACGTAGGTTCTTGAAAAAGCCACGTGATAGACTTGATTCCCAGTGCTCAATGCAAAGTTCAGTAATTCTCCCAGCTGTGTTTCTGGCTCATGGCTGCAGAAGTAGTTTGCTCTAGTGAGAAAAGTGTTGGTCCAGGAGGTCAGGAGAGGCATGTCCTACTTGTAGCTTTGCCACTGCCCAGAGATGTGACTGTCCACTGAGAGGCCCCTCTGCCCTTGGGTTCACTTGGGCCAGTGAGGAAGGTCTTGGTGGCTATGAAGCTGGACGTTGTGCTGTGCTGCTGGCTCACGTGGAGGAGGTCGGCATGTGCCGTGCCATGTGTCCTGGGCTGCCCTTTCCCTGGGTCTTCCCTCACCGTGGTGGTCTGAATGCCTCTTTAATAAATATTCTGACCAAATTCCCTACTGAGGTGCCAGTGACTTTGTCAGGCACAGTCTCCCCATGTCCCTCCTTCCCGCTCAGTAACCTCACGGGCTCCCTGTCACTGCCAGGATCAAACATAAAATCTTGTTTGGACATTTGGAGCCCTGGACCCTTCCTGCCTTTCCTCCCCTCCCCCAAATCTTGTGAGATCCAGTCACACAGGCCTTCTGAGTTAAAACAAGAGCCTGCGTCTCAACTCTGGATGACCCCCAGGCCTGGACTGCTCTGCCTCCTGTCGTGCTTACTGACCTCCTGGCTACCTTCAAGTCCCTGTTAAAATCCTGCCTACTAGAGAGAAGCCTCTCCTGATCCCTCTTAACTCTAGCACCTTCCCTCTGTTGATTAATTCCAGTTTATCCTGTCTGTAGGTTGTTTGTACATAGTTGTTTACATATTGTTTTCCCTGTTAGACTGAGGCAGGGACTGGCTTTTACCTCTTTTGTATCCCCATTGCTTAGCACAGTGCCAGGCACACAGTGCTTAATAAATGCCCGTTGACTGACTGATAAAGCCCAGTTTTCTGTAACACTTCAGTGGGGAAATTTTTTTTTCGATTTAGAAACCTTAATCATAGCATGCACTTTAAGCCGGACCCGACTTTAGAGCATCCATCTTAAAAGGGGCATATGTACCAAGTCACAATTTCAGCTTACCCGCTTTGCCCAGTTGCCATCCGTGTCTAATGTACCGTACTGTCATAAAAGCCTGAAATCGAATATTAAGTAGACTATCTCAAATGTGCGCAGCTGCTGTTTGTGCTGTGGTTTGTGTGGGCAAATGAGTCCTCGAGTTCTCTACTGAGGTGCCAGGAGCGTCTTCCCCTTTACCCTCCTGGCCCAGGTTGGGTGTGGGGGAGCAGGGCTCAGGCTTCCTTTGCCTGGTTTGGTGACAGAAGCAGCAGCTCCAGCGGGGGCTCTAGCAAGAGGGGACACCGTGGCTAGCAGTGCCGCAGTAGGTAGATTTTTCTGGGGTACCAGGATCTTCCAAATGCTCTACATTTGCTTTAGAGATGAACTGTTTACATTTTAATAAGAAAAGGTATGTTTCTAGGTCAGTTGTTCCCCAGGCATTCTGGTTTGAAGAATGCGTAGAAATGTTGGGGCGGTTTTGCGGGGGGAGCATTATTAAGGCCCTCTCCCCAAGACCTTATTTGCATTTTTACCTATTAGGGCATTTGTAAGTTGAGGACCGACCGCCTTTATATATTTGTTTACTTTTCAGGTTATTGGAATTTTTACTAACAAGAAATTTACGAATGATGAAAATGGAGACATTTTTAGCTTTTGGTGTGCTCGAATGAATTATTTGCTAGCTTGATTGAACACATCCAGGTTGCCATACCCTGGTGTTTAAAACAAAAGGATTTGATGTACTCTTTTAACTGTGGAGATCTAGAGCCACAAATTTGAATGTGTTTATGTAACCATGTACACAAACACCCAAACCAAACAAGCATTTTTTTTCTAGTGATACCTTGGCTTTCATATTTCCATAAATTCTGGGGACTTCAAAGGAATGCGATATTTTGGTCCCCTGCCTGAAAGGAATCTCGAACGCTACATTTGCGAGACTTAGTACTTCATCGTGTGGATAAAAATAGTCAGATTTGAAGGATTAATAATCTTGGTCTGAAGTCATATATAAAAAACCGCTGTGTTATCATAGGTGCCTGTGATTAAGATCAGGAGAAGAGGTCAGCTGTTGGGCCAACTAACACTGACAGTTTCCTTCGAAAGATTAAGTGGCCCTTCATTTTTGACTCGGGTCACTAGTAGCTTAAAGCCATTACTGTCTGTTGGCTGTTTGGTTTGCCTGAAATATGGTGTTGGTCTCAGTCCGTTTCCTTGAGGTCGGGTGTGTTCACATCATCCAACTGACAATAGCCCAAATGGCATGAATTGGCCCTCTCTGGGGAGACATTCTGCGTGGCGAGAATTGACGATGTTCTTTTGGACCATGGCGATTTCAAACATGTGGCCTCTCTGGGCTGAGTATTTTTGAGATCAGCTTATTCTGCCTCGGTTGTGTGTGTGGCCCAGGTTGGGCAGAAGAGCCATGTGTGGCTCTCTTGGCCAAGGCCATTGGGACCAAAAGAAAATGGAAGAAAGAAGAGCCTATGTCTCTTGATGTGTTAGGAGTTTCCTTTAGCCGAAAAGAAACGATCCTAGCCTTTCCCGCCTCTTTTTAAATTTTCTCCCCTTTTTTTTTTTATTGGAAGACCAACAGACTAGTTTTTCCTTTTAAACTTTCTCCCTTTTTTTCTCAGTGGAAGACCAATGGGCTAGTTTTTCCTTTCTTTGTTAAAAATAGAGCTTCCCCCACCCCCTCCAAGCATTAAGAGGTCAAGCAAAAGGGTTTTCCCCCATTAAAATTGTGGTTGCCATTTCTGCCACAAATAATTTCTTTAGGAGCAGCAACTAACAATAGAAACTTCTGAATATTGTAGGATTCAGTGTCAGAAAGGAGGATGGAGAGGATCACTTTAATTGAATTCTCTCATTTCCTAGCCCAGAGAGACTGAGACTTGGCTTTGGCACAAAAAGCAGCCTTCTCGTTTGGATGTCGCGATGCCAGGCAGGTCCTGTGCTTTTTGCTGTGTGGAAAGCCTCCTCCTCCTCCGAGCTCCAAGCGCAAATGAAAATAAAAAGAACGAACTCTGATATATTAGAATAAATAACAGTTGGTGGAGGCACCAGTAAGATGACGTCTAAGTTAGGTGCCGGAGCTGCTAACTTTATTTAGTTTCTGTTTAAAATAAATGGGGAGGGGGTGATTTACAAAATGTATATTCATCTTTTCCTCCATTATGTTTTGAGAAACACTGAAACAACAGCTGTCTGTGTTTAAAAAAAAATCATTTGTAGCTGAAACCGGATTGGGGAAAAAGTTTCTCTAGATAATAATTTTTTTGTAATACTTGTAAGAAACATGTCCCTTGGTAACCTTCTCTTTAAGTAAACGAGCTGATTTGTGTGAGCTAGAGGAGTTGAGAGTAATTTCTATTTTAAAATTCTTTTTGCATTAAGACATCTGCAGTGTTGATGAATATATGGAAAACTGAAATTGTGCGTCTATCCTGCCGTGTCTCCAGCATGACAATAAATCACCTTTTTTTCCCTTTTAAAACGTCTGGCTTTGTAATTTATGTTTGTATAACCCATTACTAAATTCATAGTAGGTGTTTGAGTTGGCAGGCACAATTCCAGGAATTCCAAAGGCCTTTCTAAAAACTTAAAATCTGAAGCTTTTGTTGGTATTTGTAATTAAGTAGAACTTTTCCTTCTTTTTTTGCTCTCATACCAAGTTGGAGTTTGTTTAGAAATTGGAGTCAGTTTTCCTTCTCCAGAACATGAAGCATTAGGTTTATATCTGCAATTGGTTGTACCCTAGCTCCAAGAAATAGATTTTTTTTTAAATGATTAAAATTTGTGTCGGAGACAAGAGGGTAATGTTGTTAAATTCATATAACCCTGTTGTTAAGGTGATAGAAATTTGTGTTTTAGTTCAATAGATTCCAGAGCTTTGGAAATTAGACAATGTTGGCTTTGGAAGGAGCCTCTGAAAGATTAGCAGGCTGCCTTTCCCTCTTCTCCCCCCAATTCAATCTCCATGTAACAGAACGGAGGCCTTGACAGTTCAGATGGCTCATATATACTTTGTATATTAAAAACGTGTTCAGATGTTCTTGTTTCAGGGATTTTTCTCTTCTGCCAACCTATATAATGCCTATGAGCTATTTTAGTTATAAAGTCATTGGGAAAGGATGATTCATAAACAGTATTTTTCCATTACTTGAATTATTTTTCAGAACTAGAAATAAATGACTGAGGTCAGTACAAAGATGCTTACCTTTGACACTTTTTTTAAACTACATAGTTCAAAAATAATTATTTTCCTTGATAAAATAACACCATTTAAAAATTATTTTATGCTGAAGGAGGTATTATTATAATTAGAAAATTCCATCATTGGAAGAGCTGGTAGGATCTCTCATGAATAGAGACTCATTTGGTTATCTGTACTTGTTTAAATGGCTTCTGTCAATAAAGTAATACATTTATTTAGTATTAATTTTGTGGCTCTGGAGCCTGTTGGAAAACAGTTGCACAGAAAATGTGACTTTTGAGAGAGACGAGCAGAGAGAAAACATTTATCGTTATGCGTGGAAGTCTCTCCCCCCATAATCAGCTGACATTTGGATGTTTCTGAGTATCTGAGTGAGAGCTCCTGGGTTCTCAGCAGACGTCTTTTGGCCTCCACGAAGCCGCCTCAGCCTCGACGCTGTAAGAGGCCTGAGAAGCAGTGCACGCGTCCAGCTAGTCCAGACTTGGCTCGCGCTCTGTAGCAAACCCCGCACAGTCATCCCAGATGTTGGGTTGTCTCGGAGAGTAGGACAGCCCAGTATCTGACCGGGGCTCGGACGGCCACAGGCTTAGGACTTGCGTCTCCCAAGCCGTAGGCTCAGAATTCCAAGCGCCGACTGTGTGTGCTTCTGCGGCGATGCCTTCCCTAGGAGCTCACTGTGTGAGATGCGGGCCTGGCTTTCCTCATCAGCACAATCTCACGATAACGATATTAATAATAATGACAATGATGCCTGGCATTTATGCAGCCCTTTCAGGTGTGCGAAGCACTGAAGGCTGACTGTCTCATTTTTCTTTTCACAACAACCCTGGGGGGAGGGGCTGGTTATTATCCCCATTTTACAGATGAGGATACTGAGGCAGGCAGCTGCTAAGTGACTTGCCCCCAGTCACTCAGCTACGAAGCGTCTGACACTGGATTCGAACTCAGGCCTCGCTGCCTCCATCCACAACGCTTCTGTCTCGGGGTGCTCCCTGGGACAGAAAAGTCAAATCACTCTGCCAAGGCCATAGAGCCGGCACATCACAGGCAGATCTCGAACCCTGGTCTTCTCTATTCCCTTCCCAGCCCCCTATCTGCCAGGCCTCGCTCCCTCTAAACACAAATTCATATTATGAGTTCTGAAATTTAGCTTAGAAATGTAATTTTCTTAATGAGCTTATCCCTTTCTGGTCATTCACTAAAGGAGATTACAGGTGTGGCTGCATTTCCACAAGAACACGTGCTAAACTCTCCCTGTGTGCCAGGCACTGCGCTCAGCCCTCAGTGCACAGAAGGAGGCGAATACTCGCAGCCTAAGCCGGGCTGGCCCCCACCCCCCAGCCAAGGCTGCTGGGGAAGGGGGCCTGGATGCCTTCCCTCCAAGCCTGCTCTCTACTTGTTAAAAACCTTTGGCAGATTTAAAGGCTGCATCTTCCTTAAGCAAGCGCCACCCATTGGGGAATTGCCTTTATAAGGTCCCAGACACGCCCGCCCGGTGCCCCTCCCCCACGGCTCGGTTCATTCCCAGGAGTCTGTGATGTGATGGAAGCTGGACAAATGGAGAAGGGCAGGGGGAGACAGCCCAAGTCTTCACCTCCTTGATCTTCTTGGCTTTCTTGGGATCAGACAGCCCTGGGGGCCCTCTTGTCCCTTGGGCCTGTTTACAGCGGAAAGTCTCCAACTTGTTGGGCCTTGTGCAGGGAAAAGGACCAGAGCCCTCTCCCTCTGTGAGAGCTGGAGGGAAGTCCCAGATGTGTGCCAGGTCCCACTTGTCAGCTTCCCCGGGCCCGTGCAGGATTCTGGGCTGGTGCAAAGACATCATCGTTGTGAGGTGGAAGGGCCTCAGAGGCCAGCCCCTTCACTCTACCATGGAAGTGGAGGGACTTGTCCAAGGTCACCTGGGCTCTTAGTAGCCGAGGCAGGATTTGAACCCAAGGCCTCTGGCTCCAGACACCTGCCCTCTCTCTCTTACTGCAATTTTTGTTCTTTAAATAAAAGGAATCCGTCTTTTAATTTAATTCCCTCCTCCCTGTCCTCTGGATTCCAACCACTGAGCAGTCCACATCCAGCCACTTCATAGTAGAGCCATGTTTACTTTGCTTTGTCAGACCCTCTTACTCAGATGATAAAGCTGCCACTGAGTGGAGGTCACACCCAGGCGCACCAAGCCCTCCCTCGCCCTGGAGGGCCTGCTCAGTTTTTAAAGCTGTCCTTGTCCTTTGAGATGGGACCAAGTGACTGGCCCTGGATCCAGGCCTCTGCAGACTCAGGGCTTCCAGCCCAGAAAGGGAAAGCACAGGGCTGAGAGGAGTGGGGGCTTCACACTAACAAGCCAGGCCGGAGTAGAGGGATCAGAGCTTCTGGGCCCCCTAGATGTGAGCCAGCTCAAGCAGAGGATCTCGTTTGGAGTCGTCAATAGGAGTCGATTGTGCCCAGCCCTTCTATGAGGGGTGCAAAAGAAGTGTTATTTTCCCCATCTGTAATGGTGTATGTAATGGTTATGTTCATATCTCTGCTGTAAGAGTGCTGCAGAAGAGAGGGATGATGGAGGCGGGGGGGGGGGGGGGGAGGGAGGGAAGGAGAGAGAGAACGAGGGAAGGAGGGAGACAGAAAGACAGAGAGAGAGGGAGACAGAGGAAGAAAGGGGAGGAAAGAGACAGGGAGAAAAGGGAGAGAGGAGGGAGGTAGGGACAGAAAAGGAGGAGGGGGGAAAGGAGTGGGGGAAGCAAGAGGGAGGGAGGAAGGGGAAAGGGGGGAGGGAAGAAGGGAAAGGGAAGAAAGACTTAGTTCTTACCCTCAAGAAGCTTACAGTGTCTTGAGGTGAACCACATGTACATAAATGAATCAAGACTCATTTATCAATTATTTCTCATGATAACCTCAAGGATTATACCTCGATTGTATTTGCAACCCTTCCCAGTCTCTGGGGACACTTACTATGTTTCCTTCTTGCATTCGTGCCTTCCCTTCCTCACAGGAATCCTGTGCCAGTCAGCTCTGAACAGGAGATTTTAAATAGTGAACCAGATGTTTTTCTTTAGGGTACCATATCTCTGATTATTGAATTGTGTATGAATACAGAGTGCACTTGCAATGGGTGTTTTTCTTCCAGATCAGTGATCTTGGGAAACTCGCAAGATTAATTTTGATTCAATGTCAGGAGGCATCTTTAGTGGAACTTAGAAAGCTCTTTTAAGTGGTGTTGAAAATCAAAGACAGTGTGAGGAAGGCCCAGCTCTGTAGAGAGAACAAGACCACCTGGAGTGGGAAGGGCCTTCAGAGTCCGGGGACCCTGACCCCTTCATTTTAGAGATGAGAACCCTGAGGCGTGTTGAGGGTGCATAGAATGAGGCCCCCAGATGTGTATCTGGAAGCAATCTCAGAGCCCATCTGAGGGCCTTGACCAATGTCCAGCAGGCAGTGCATGGGGATCAGAGAGGACCGGAGCCTGGCTTGTGTGGCGGCTTGGTCCCCGTGACCCCCCTCGACCTGCGTGCCAGAGCTCAGGAGCCTTTGCTCGTTAGACTTGTGGGCTCTCATCACACAGATCTGTTTATTCTAGTCGATTTTCAAAGTCAGAGAAAGGGGGAGCCTCGAATGCTTCATAGAAGCAGGTGACTCTCTTAGCCTTGCCTGTTTTTGCCAGTCTGACCTCGGTTTCCATGGAAGCAGGCAGCATCCCCAGCAGCTTGTTCTTATCAATCGGAACCCTAGCTCCAGCCAGAGCCTCCAGTTCTGACAGCCCTATGGAGCTGGCAGGGTCCTAGAGCCCGGCTCTTCCCTCCAGAGGAGGGAGTGGCGTGGGGCAGGAGCTTGTAACTGCTTCCTTTTCCTTTAATTGGACAGAAAAGGAAAGTGCCCTGGTCCTAACCCACACAGTACAGATGTTTGCCAGGCAGTGAGGACGACTCCTCCGACCCAGGCAGGCCCTCGAGGTATGCAGCAATCTTGGAATAGGTTCCCATCGATCAAGAAGCCTACTGTGTGCCAGGCACTGTGCTGGGCAGCAGGGATACAGAGACCAAAACGAAATGCTTAATTCTCGACCTCACAAAGCTTACAGTTTCTAGGGGAAGTAACATGTACACAAATGAATCAGCAGGCATTTATTAAGCACCTACTATATGCCAGGCACTGTGCTAGCTATGGGGGAGTACAAATAGAGACAAGGAAAACAGGAGAAACTGTAAATGTTCCTCTGTACATCCTGTTCCCTACCAAACACTTCAGAAAATAAAATATTTAAATGGGGCCTACTAATTCAAATTAATTTTATTAGCAGGTTGTTTTCTTTTCTTCCTTGCTGAGCATGCAAATTGGCAATTATTCTTCTGATAATCTGGTCTAGGGGACAGATTCGTCTTTTCCCTCACCCTGTGGCTTCTCTTCTCTGGCATTCCTGATCAGAGGCTGTTTCCATTCACACTGGGATCCCGGCTCGGGCTCGGACGCCTTTATGATATTAACAAGTCAACAGATTATTGGAAAAAACGTTGAGTTCTTAATTACCTCACTTAAGCTTTCAGACACATTGGGGCTGAAGGAAAAATGTACTTAATAAGAGGTCATCATGCCTTGTGAAATCTCAGATAGAAGGAAAGGAGGAATAACTTTAGGAAAGCTTGATCACCTTGCTTTGGAAAAAAATAAAATAGAAACCCTAATCCCAGAGTCAGTCAATTTAGTCAGTGTGAGCGCGGGGTGATTAAGGCTGTCCCTAGTGGACCTGCTTTCCTGGCACTGCTTGTCTCTATCCATTTGGGCTGAAACCTACCCGCTTTTTGTTTCACTAGGTGGAGAAAAAGGTGCTTCCACTGTAGAGGCCCCCCTCACCAGCCTTCTTAGGGGACTGTAGGTCTAATCTTTGGCTGGAGAACTTCCAAAGCTACATGACTCAGGGAGAAAGGGCTACTCCCAAAGCTCACCTGGGTGGAGCATCGTGGCAGATATGGGAAAACTACCAGGGAGGAAAATTGGTGTCTTTCGCTCAGACACTTGAGCCTGAAATGGGCTTTCTTGGAACAAGTGAAATGGAACCAAGAATAAATCCTCATTCCAGGAGGCCCAGTTCAAGCAGGTGTGTCTTAGACTCTCGGTTATTGACATGTCGGTGAATCACATTCCCATTTCTTCTGTAGACGCTTGTCATGAGTGTGACATCTTGTCTCCCCTGATTGAATGTGGGCTCCTTGAGAGTAGGGATTGTTCCATTTGGGGGCTCGTTGTGTCCTCTAGAGCTTGGCAAGCTCTTAGTAGGCTCTTAATAAAGCGCTTGTGTTGGCCGATTGATCAAGGCACTGAACCAAATGATTGGCAGGAGAATCCAGTGCTCAGTGGTGACAGTGTCAACAATTCTATCTCTGGAGTGCTTCCTTACCCTTACCTGCTGTGGGCCTCAGTTTCTTCATCTGTAAAATGAGGCAGTTTGGACGGTCTCCAAAGCTCCTTTCAGCTCTGGGTCTACGAATCCATCGACTAGTACCCGTGGGACCTTGCCACAGGGATTGTGCTGCGGGCTTCGGTTTCTTCCTCAGTAATATGAGAGGGGTCAGACCAGATGCCCTTCCTTGCCCCTCCTCTCCGACCTGATGAGCCTGGTCCCAAGTGCTTATCAGCACGAGATTCGATTCACCTCTCTGCTCATTAGCAGCGTGCCTTTAGGACAGTCTTGTTCTCTCAGAGTCTCAGTTGTCTTACCTATAAAATAATAATACTCATATCACCACCTTCACAGGGTTGATGTGAAGAAAATACTTTATAAACCTTAAAACTCAATGTCAGGCACTCTTAGGTTGACCTTAATTTTAGGGAAGATTTTTATTTTATTTCCAATTAAGAAATATTTTTTTTCTTCTACTTCCCCACCCAATGGGGAAAAATGAAAAACCAAACTTTTATAACAAGCAGGTAGAGTCAAGCAAAACTGGTTTTTCTTTAGCCACGTCCAACGTGTTCCTTGGGTCCATCACTGCAGTGTTGGAAGACGGCTCCTTCAATCATTGCTGCTTCACAGTGGTGGCTCCTCATCACATTGCAGGTAGTCCTTAAGACTTTAAAAGCTGTTTGTTTTTACAAGATCATTGTTACTGTAGAAACTATTTGACCCTCCCCCCTTCTGAAATTACAAAATTAAAATCCTTTTTGGACACTAAAGTACAGCCTTAGTTTTCTTTTAAATAGATCCAGTTGGGTGTTTTAAGGAGGCAGATTAAAATATGTTAAATATAAACATTATGTTATATAGCAAGGAGGCTTGTTAAGGGTTGCTCGTAGAAGCGTGGAATTTAGGACAAAAGCAGTGAATTGGAAAAATTGGGTTAATATTAATCATGTAAATTCTCGGTAGGAGTGATGACTCTTAATTTTCCACATGACTTAAAAATTTTTTTTATTGATGTCTTTTGTTTTTATATTATCTTCTCCCAATATGTCACTGTGTCCCTCCTTCTCCAGAGAATAATCTCCTTGAATAATAAGGGGAAAAAAAGAGAAAACCCAAAGCCTCTTGGCAAAACTGCCCAAAACATCTACAGAGCCTGATGGCATATGTGATGTTCCGCACCCCCGGGGCTCCCACCTCTGCAAGGAATGGCGAGAGCTTGTTTATACCTTTTTGGTTTTTAACATTTACATGGAAATTCTGAAGTTATAATCGAAGTTGCTATAATCATACGGAGCGAGAATGGATTTTTTTTTGAAGCTGTATTGCATGTATACTTTGATGCCTGGCCCAGCTGTAGTGCAATGAGATAACCTGTTAAAAACTAAGCCTTTTCTGATTAGATAGCACGCAAAAAACAACTGTCATGGTCCTCCCCCACACCCCCCAAAACTGCCTTTAATAGCTCTGGTTCAAGGGGATGGAGTTAGCTACAGTGGCCAGGATCCACATATTCCCGAGTTTGAATGTCTCTACGTCATCCTTTTGGGGTTTAGGGCTCAAGAAAATAGGAGAGCCCAGTTCCACCTATGTTGGCCTCCAGATTGGGGCCTGAATTGCATCCTTTGGCTTCTCTGTGGACGTTAAAGACCCACAGAGACAGCATGGTGCAGTAGGTAAACGAGTGGATCCGAGTCATGGTTGTGATCCTGGGACCCTGGAAGCACTGAAGGAAGCGGAGTGCTGAATAGGTTCATAATTGGAGGTTATTGATATTGGACATTCCATTCATTTATTTTCAAGGAATCAGTTAATTTTAGTTCTAGAAGACGGGGGGAAGGAATCACTTTCAACAACGGCCTAACCACGTCTGGATATCGAAAGAGATTGCTTGGAATGGAGCCATCATGTTGGCAAAATGATTAATGTTGTGAAAGTTGGGCAGCTTTGTGGATTTGCTGACATCGTCCGGATAAACGACGGCACTTCCTTCATGGACGTTGCTTAAGAAATTAATTGGGAATAATTCTGTTGTTCCCAATCTCCAGCCACAACATTCCAAGGTTGCTTCATTTCCAGAAACCTGTGCTGAGTTTTATCTCTGCGTCACCACTAAGCATTCCCACTCTGTTAACAGAGCTATAATTAACTTGCAGGACGTTTGCTCGTCAGCCAGATTGGGCCAAATGCCAAGAAATCAACCCCAATTACTATATTCCCATTGTCAGCAATGTCCATTTCACAGTTTCTGCTCATTTGGAATGGCAAGGTCCGACTTTCCATAGTAAAATCATCATTTTGCTCTCTCTCTCCTTCCTGGTGATACTCATCTATAATTGTGATGTTGTGAACTTGGTCTCATAATGTTGGGCTTGAGCTTTTTCTAAATGGACTTTAGTTGTGTTTTTTAAATGGAAAAACCATGTCTGCCATAATGTCCTGAGCAAAGTCTTCCCTCCGAGCCCTAGAGAGATGTCTTATGGCAGGCGTGCTCTTAGAGAATGAGATTTAGAGAAAACTGGAAAAGGGTTTTCTTAGGTAAACATTCTCCTTTTTCTAGATTTTTTTCTTGGACTTTCTTGTCATTGGTTTTGTGGCAATGAAAATAGCATTAACATAGCACTGGAAAGTTGACGAAGCAGCTGTGTGTAGCCCTGAGATCCCGGGGACCTCAGAGATCATCTAATCAGTCCTCTTAGCTCTCATAACCAGAGTAGTTCATTCTCACTGTGTTATTTTAAAGATGAGGAAGCTTCTTCAGAGAGGTTAAATGATCTGCCAGTGGTCACACAGCTAGTGTCTGTTGGAGCCGGCAGATAGCCAACAAGCATTTGTTAATTTAAAATAAGGTTTTAGTCATGTCTTTTGTTTCTCTGACTTGACCAGAATTTCTGCCACCAACCTTTTCTGCCTCTGAGAGCCAACCATATAATACAAATTGTAGCATTTTTAAAGAGAAAAAGCATGAGCATAACATGATGGATAGATTGAAAAAGTCTGAAAGCATGAGCCCTGTACTACACTTGTGAACCTCCCATCTCTGCCAGGAAGAGTCCATTCCCAGCATGCCTTTAGCCAGGGCAGAGCACAGGTGGGAGTGGACATGCCTGGAATGAGGACATTCTGAGTCTTGGGTTTTTGCACTGCCCCACACTAACAGTTTAAAAATTGGCAAAGGAGGCTGTGGATGGATGGGTCATCATTTGTTTGTTGGTTTGTTTTTTGTCCTTTCCTCTTGTCTCCGTCCTGTTCGTCCAAGCTGCGCTTTACAAACCAAACTCCTACGAGGCTTACGAGGGGTTTGTGGTGTGTGGTAACAAACATTCTCTGGGGCAGACCTGCGGATTAACTCCGAGCGATGTCGTAGAGGAGACCTGACTGGCGTGATTGCCCCTTCGGGGTCATGTTGAGTTGGTATGGCTTGTATATTCCCTTCTCTTTGTAGCGGAGGAACAAGTTACTCATTGTTTAATCGGGACTTGCTTGAACTGTCTCCTCAATCATCTTAACTCAGAGGGCTTGAGATTTCCATTTTGCTTCTTTGGCATAATGCTTTGCCGGGCTTAATTGGGATGGAGAGGGCCAGGAGGTGACTGCGGAGGGCCACAGCCTGAGAAGTTTGGGAAGCTCTATTGGGATGGACCAGGGGAGCCTTGTTAGGGCAGTAGCAATAATTGTCGAAGTTCGGCATCGGCAACCTTTGTTTGGCTGATTTCACAACCAATTAATAATTGTAGCCATGAGGAGTTGTTGAAAGACAACTTGACTCTTAAGTTGGGCTGATGCCATTTGGGCAGACCGTGCTTTTTGGTACATGACAAGCCTCTGTGTGAATGGTGTTTCATTGATTAAGCACCAAGGGATTGGGGAAGTTGAGTCAACTGGGTTGGAATTCACATCTGCGGTTCTGGGAGTCACCCTGTCTATTGCTTCTGAACCATTTCCTCTTCTCCCCCACTGTGACTCACTTATTGATGATGTTTGCAAGCTGTGACTCATCCTTAAGAGGAAAAATATAATCTTCTTCTCCCTCCTCCCCTACCCCCTCCAAAAAAAGAAGGCTGCCTGTCCCTTAATGCGGTGCAATGTAAAGCATTAAATACATTTCTGGCTGGCGATTGGTAGCTTCCTGTAAAAAAGAATTGGTTAAAAGGAAAAAGAAATATTTCTTGCATATTTCCTATGTGTTTTCTCATCCAGAAAATCATGAAGTGACTTAGTGCACAAGTTTACCTTCCATACTGTTAAAGGCTCTGATTAGCTTGGGCTCTACTGCAGAGAATTTTCAGTCTCTTTCACTTGGGCATGCCAAGCTCGGTGTCACCATCTCGAGGGTTCTCAAGTCAGTTCACCAGGATGGTAGGAGACAAGGGCCCGCCCATCACAAGTAGAGTCAGAAAGGCCAGGGGCCGTGAGAGACCCCTTGGAATATCTTAAGCCTCGCTAGGATGAGTTGGTTGTACTCTGGTCAGACAACCAAAAGGCCCAGGGGGCTACTGAGCATGGGTCTTCCTTTCCTGTGGGATAGTTTTATTCATGGAAATTGTGGAGTTGAACAGCTCGTGTGACTCTGGCTAAAGTAAACAGACACTGACCAGGTAACTTCTCCGGGTGGGTCACAAGTAACAGTAGTTGGAAGAAGAAACTCAACAGCTAATGAAATGAATGATGATACAGAAATGGAGACTTGCGTCTCTAAGTGGGTTTCTCACGACTCGCGTATGAAGTTTTATAGCGCAGGTATTATCTCCTTCTTAGAGAGAAAGAACTGAGGCCCAGAAAGGCCATAGCTTTCTATAGTTACACAGCTGGTGATTGACTATTGGGCCGGGATTTGAATCCAGGTTTTGGGGACCTGACCATCCCTGACCGCCTCCCCCAAATGCTGGCGCTTGTCTCTCTACCTTGCCGCCTTTTGGGATATTTATTTTATACACACACATACAAGTATGTTGTCTTCCTCAGTAGAAAATAAACTCCTTGAGAGCAGGGATTATTGGATTGGCCAGGTCTAACGCTGGTGCTTTTTGGTAGGAACAGTATCTACCTGGGGTATGAGCTAAACTAATTTTTCCTTAAAAGAGAGTGAAACTAGAAGCTAACTAAACTGGACACTAATTTGGCTTTGGATATTTCCTTAGCTTTCTGGTGGCTTAAGTACAAAAGTCAACCAAGGAAGACTTGAGCTGTTGCTGCTCAGTCTTCTGGCCAGCAGACCAACATGGCCAGTAAGAAGTCTGGGAAGTGTGCTGAATCTATGCCCTCTTCTTGCTAAATCACCTTTCCATGCCATGGCTCAGTCTGTCTATTCGTTAACACTTATGTTGTCTGCAGGGATCTTATTTCTTCTCAGTTTGGAAGCAGGTGTTCCAGACCTGCCTGAAGTCAGGCGTGGCTTGCTCCCACCCTTGCCAAGGTCTCCGTGTTGTCACTGACTGACAGAGAGAGGTCTGTTGCTCTTTTCATCAGTCCATCCTATGTTCTTGTACTGAGGAGAGGAGCATTATTATTTCAACTGTAGTTTGGCTAAACGTTCTGCTTTTTGTCTTTTAGTCTTTTCAGATACTGTATGGAAGTCCAGATTAGTGATGTCTGTATGTCACTAAATAAACAATAAATACTGGGTTACTTTTTAGAGATAGGAACCCAGCAGCTAGAGGGATCTGTGAAGTAGAGTTTGAGCTGAGCTTTGAAATAAAGTGGGCCTATAAAAGGTGATGAGGGAGTGCATTCTATGTAGAGTGTACCGCTTGGGCAAAGGCCTGGGGGTGGGAAAGAGAGTGCTGTGTGTGAGGAGCTGTAGAAAGGCCGACATAGCCAAACCTTAGAGGATGGAGCAGGCAATAATATAAAATAAATCTCATCTCAGCTCCTTCATTTAGAGAAGTAGAAAATGAAACTCAATGTTTGAATTGAAGGGACCGTCCCAGAGTCACTGTCAGATGTCAGAGTCAGTGTCGGAGCTGGGATTTTTGTCACCTCCATCCATGCAGAGAAAGTCCTTCATCACCACCTCCACCCTCACCACCTCCTTGCCTGTTACTCCTAACTCCAGCTCCAGTTATCTTGTATCAGTTAAGGAGATGTCATTGCCATGGGAAGGCCCTGGGGGAAGGGCTGGCTTCAGTTTTTAATATTGTGTTCCTAGTACCCAGCATACCGTCAGAATTAACGAGCTGCTTGTCGGTGGATTAACCACTTAAGGGGGATTAACTTTCCCTGTCCCCTTGTCCCCGAGACTGGCTCATCTTGTGGAGAAGATCGTCCTAGGACCCTAGCCCAGGAGCTGGAAGGGGCCTCATCGAAGGCCAGAGAGCATCAGAGGAGAGATTTGAACCCAGGTCCTGACTCCTATACCTCGATGCCTCGCTGACCAATAGCTTTCCCCTCTTGTCTCTGCTTTCCATGCCAGTAGCCTCCTCCCACCCTCACCTTACCCCCCAGGCCATGTTTCCCAGTGGACTCGCGGGCAGTGCCCCCCTGCATGATTGGGGAAGCTCTGGGGTCAGTGTCAGGCTTGTCTCGTGGTGGAGCTGATGCCCTGACTCAGTCACTGGCACGTGTGAGTGATGGAGCGAAGGGAGGTGGCCAGTCTAGTCAGGGCTCCTTGAGATGTTTTTTACCAAATTATCCTCCAGCATAGAACGATCTTAGACGGGAAAAGTCTTGGTTCCAAGGCCAAAGAGAAAAGAAGGCAGCTATTTCTCAGTGGAAATCAGAGCCCTTCCTCTTCTCAGCCTCTGTGTGGGAGGCAGTGGGAGCATTCTGCATGTGACGTGACAGAGCTGCAGTTTCTGTCAGGAGACTCTCAGACAGTGGGTCTTGGGTTCAGATTTGTTTTCAGTGTGTCACTTTCAGTGTCAGTGGAGGCAATGTCCTTTTCCAGGATTCCCATTTCCCTTTGGTACCATCAGCACCCCCTTCTGCCTCATGGAGATGGGCAATTATAGAATAATTTTATTTAGGAAAGAAAGGAGTACTGCCTCTGGGGTCCAAGGACCTGGATTCAAATCCTGCCTCTAATGTTAACTGTATGACTTTGGACAAGTCACTTAATCTCCCTAGGTTTCAGTTTCTTCTGTAAAGTGAGTAGGTTGGGCTTGACGGCCTCCTTAGGATCCCTCTAGGTCCGGCTCTGTGATTCTCTAATCAAACCAGATCCTCGTGTGCTCCTCAATCCCTCTGTGACCTTGGAGGATCCACCATTTTTTAAGCCCGTCTTTGTCCTCCTCCTCCACATTTCTAGAAGCTTTACAGATACGATCTTAATTTGATCCCCATTGCCGCCTTGGGAGGGAGGTGCAGCTGAGAAAGCCTGATGATGGCTTTAATGGATTGCCCCAAGTCACACAGTATGAAGCCTGTGAGGCTGGACCCAGGCGCAGGTGCTGTGGCGAGAAGTTCCCTGCTCTCAGGAGGCTTCTCTTCCATCAAAAGAGACATATCCGGACGGGTAGAAACATGGGCAGAAGAAAAAGGCAGAGGCAGATGGAGGGTACTCGCGGGTGGGATCAGGAAAAACTGCAGGCCGAAAGTCGTGTTTAAGCTGGGTCTTGGAGGAAGAGAGGGATTCTTTGGGACAGAGGGGAGGAAAGAGGGCATTTCTGTGATGAGGATTTTGCAATACAGAGGCTGGAGGTGTGTGTGTCTGTCTGTCTGTCTGTCTGTCTGTCTGTCTGTCTGTCAGTCCTTGGCCCTTCCCTCAAAATGTGAAGGTTTGGTGGAGCAGTGGGTTGGGGAGGGCAAGATGAGTTCTCTTTGGGACAAGTTGAGTTTGTTACATTTTCAGGGCATCCAGGTTGGAACATCCAGGAGGCAGTCAGACAGGTAAGTCAGGGCCCTTTTCCTTCTTTGTAAAAGGAGAGTCGTTGGTTTACTTGGCCTCTGAGGGCCTCCCCTGCTCTAAATTGATGGTCCCATGTTACCAGAGAGATAGGATGTTTCTCTGAACTAGTTTCCTCATTTGTAATGTGGGGTTTAAAACATTTCTACAATCTACCTTACAGGCTTGTCAGGACCTTGCCTCTTTTCAAATGTTTTCCAGTCTTATTACCTAGCAAATACCCACAAAACACCAAAGTTGGACGAAGGAGGAATAGTAAAGAGACATATACATGATTGGTGTTTCGGGAGTTGAGTCATCCTTGGTTCTTTTCTGCCGGGTGCCAGAACTTTCTTTCTCGAACATGAGATTATTTGATTTACTGTGTAAAACGATATTACTCTCTGCCCTATTTTATATAATTTAAGAAAGAAAGGTCTTAGTTCCGTTCAGTTAGCATTTTCTATTCATTACTTCCACCTCAGATAGCGACCCAGCGGTTACCATTTTGATTGGGGGTGTTGGTAGAAAGACCTAGCTTGGATTGTTCTCTTTCTACTGTATTTGGAAAAAATGTGCCCCAGACCGTGTCTGCCTAGCATCTCTAATTATCTCTGCTGCAATGGATTCTTTTGAGGGTGGAACGCCTTGCTTTTAATTTTATTGTGTGTTGTTTTTTCAGAAGAAATGAATTCTTTCCTTTCCTGTTTGTTCCTGTGTGATTGGGCTGGGTGTGGTTTTCTTTGCCTAATTAATGGGAAAATGTCTTTCTGTTCAGAGTTTCATCACACACATGTTCCGCGTCTGAACATGGTGCAACCTGTGGACCCTTTTAAGCTCCGAGACGTGACTTGCTGTTTATAGGGCTATAACCAGATTTGTTTTGCAATGGTTTTCAGCCCACCACTGTTCTTTTAACAGAGGGAACGCGTATGCTGTTTTAATAGACTTTAATGCCACCAAGACTCCTTAAATTGGTACTGTTGCTTTATTATAACAAAATCCTTTTAAACTCATTTTAAAGAGCATTTTATGACTGCCTGAGCTAGAAGCCTCTTCCACCCCAGACCTGGGTTATTAACTCTTGGTCTCCTGCTCATCTTTTCAATTTTGTCTTTTATGGATTCCGAGAGATTTTCTGTTTTTCTCTTTTGTGCTCAGTCAGCGTGTGTTTCGTCTCCTCATTTTTTGGGGCACGGGGACAGTGATTGGGGTGCTCATAAAGCTGAGAGTCTCAGGCTGACAGAAAAGGGGGGTTGTTTTCCTGTTTGGTTTTTGTATCTCTAGATCATAGTAGGCACTTAATAGCTGCTCTGTGAATTGCAATTAATTGAATTCTATCCATGGTTTCATTCACTCCCTCTGGGCCTCAGTTTCTGCATTTATAAAATGGGGGGGGTGCTGAGCGGGGAAGGCTTTTAAGGTCTCTTCCACGTACAGGAATGATGGCAGTAGCTAGTATTTATGTAATGTTTGCAGAGAGCTTTACAAATATTATCTCCTTCACAGACAACCTTGGGCTGTAGGTGGTATTACCACTGCCATTGTACAGATGAGAAAACTGAGGCACACAGGGTGCAGTGCCAGGCCCCACAGCTTTTTGCACTTGGGTCTCCTGGACTCCATGTCTGGCTCTCCGTGCACTGTGGCACCCCCTAGCTGCCCCTGTGGCCCAAAGATCCTATGAGCCTCCCATTAGCCAGGTAAGGAGGGTCCCACTGCTGGGGCTGGCCCCTTTCCCTGTTCGACCATGCCCACATTGAGCCGTGCAGGTAGCTCTGGAACCTGGGTCCTATGGTCACACTAAGCCTTATAGCTTCCTCACGTCCAAACCCTCTCATCGTGCGGGTGAGGAAACGAAGACCCAGAGAGCTTAGATAGTTTACTAGCCGTCCTACTGGAGTGCTGGGTGTCTGTCTGAATCTGAATTCCAGACCTGAGACTCCACATTCCTGGAACCCTAGATTTCCAGTCAGAAGGGAGTCTTCCTGGCCCCAGATGAGGAATCTGTGCCCCCACCCTCCCGGCTTCCAAGCTGCCTCGCCTAGAGCCAGCTCTTTCATGTTACTGAAGTGGTCATTTATTTTGTTAAGGTGAACAGATTAGGGCAGCCCAGTAGTGTGGTGCCTGGGAGCAGGAAGGCCTGAGTTCAAATCTGCCCTTAGACACTTACTAGTTGTGGTACCCTGGGCGTGTCAATTAACCTCTGTTTGCCTCAGTTAGGATCTGTTGAGATACCTTGCAAACTGCTTTGCAGCCCTTACGGAGATCTCTCTCCATGCTAGCTAGTTATTGCTCACGTTTGTCAAGTTAACTAAACCCCCTCATGACATAGGAAAGCAACTGAGAGATGATTTAGCTGTCTGAGAAGTGAGAAGACAAATGTATTCATTTCACCGTTTTAATCCCGATTATTTGCCTTTCATCTTGTTTCAAATAGGGCTTTAAGTCTTGGGGTGGAAGCGAGGCTCCTATTGTGCAGACCCCCAAGCTCCAACTCTAAGCCAGGCTCTGGATGGCTCTGGCTCTCAGGGATCTGGCTTAATTTCCTGATAATCAAATTAGGCCTTGATTGAAAAAGTAAATCTTGACTAAAGATAGAAGGCATTAGTCCAATATGTCGATTTGGTAGGTATTTTGTTTAATGTGTAGATGCTAAAGATATCTAATTATGTCATTTATTTTCCATTTCACCCACTTGTGTTATTGTTTACAATCTGCAGACATACACAGCCGATATATATTATGTTAATAGAGTTCTGGTGAATATTCCCTTCCATAATGGCTCACATTTATGTACACTGCTCTCTCTTCACGCTATCTCAGTGAGGCAGGGAGGGTTTTTCCTGTCTTAGACATGAGGCAGTTGTTATAAATGTTGCCCAGTGAATAGTTATCGTCCTCAGGAGGCAAGGAGATCTGGGGTCACGTCCACTGTCTGCTGCGTGACCCGGAACAAGTCCCTTAGCCTCTAGGTTAGCTGTTCTAGTCAGCTGTCTAAGACTTCCATTCACAGGGGTGTGTACACTGAAGGAGGGACTTCCCTACTCTCCTAAAATCACAAGGAAACTGAGGCCGAGAGGTTGTGACTGACTCAGCTGTGACTCTTTCTGATCCCATTTGGGGTTTTCTTGGCAGAGATACTGGTGTGTTCGCCATTTCCTACTCCAGCTCATTTTGCAGATGAGGACACTGAGGCAATTAAGTTATTTGCCCAGAGTCACACATCCAGGAAGTATCTGAGGCTGGTTTTGAACTCAGTCTTCCTGACTCCAGGCCTGGCACTCTTACCTACTGTGCTACCTAGTTGCCCCATATATATCATTAAATATAAATAAATAGTATAATTTTAATGTATTGTGAATTTTACCTGTCTAAAACTAATATGAATTTTTAGCAACTTTAAAGTATTTGGCTGTTTTACTTGTTGGCATAGAATTGAGAAGGGCCTTGGTGGGAGGAATCATAGGACCACGTTCTGGAGCCAGGAGGGGACCTTGGCATCCAGCCATCTGGCCCCACCCCTTCATTTGAGTTTAGAAACTGAGGCTCAGAAAGTCACATAGGAAGGGGTGTGTGTGACTAAAGTGGCCTTTACCTTTTTCAAGAAATGCCCAGGGTAATTCAGCGGTGCTTTCTTTTCCCTTTATAAATTTCCTGACACCAAGCAGAAACTCTCAGCTTCATTCCACTGCCAGCTAAGCTGTGTTTTGCATTGGGAACATGCTTGAAAAGTGAGCCTTTGTCCCAGCATCTGAACAACTGAAGCCCAGAATCACAGGGTCCCACAGTTTGAGAGGTGGGAAGGGAAGAATCCTGACTATAATCCTCTTACACTTAGTCACTGATGCTCTAAGACCTCCAGGGAGGAAGGACCCCCAAGGATTTTGGTTGAGAGGGTATGGGAAAGGAAGGAGCTCTGAATCCAGTGTTCATTTTCCTGCGCCCTCCCACATGTCTGCTGTTAGGTATGGGCAGCAGTAAATAGATCGCAAAAGCAGACTTACAAGGATCTGAACTTTTAGAGTCCTTCTCGGTAATCTTCCCTGACGAGCCTAGTATCATCCTGCCCCCCTTCACTTCCCTCTCTCTTTACCGCTGCCCCTGGGGGAGGTCTCTGATTCTGGCAAGAATAGTTTGATGATAATTGAGAGAGGCGGAGGGATGGGTGTCGTTTTTATAGTTCTATTGTATGGTCTCAAGAAAGGCTTCCTCCTCCTTCCCCCTTTCCACTTTCTCCACCTTCACCACCTAGTACCAGTAGCATTTGTGGGGAGGGGGTTGCAAAGCTGAGGGTAGAGAAGACGTTTGTCCTATTCAATCGTGGTTGAAAATGTGGCATGGTGAAAAGGTATGGCTGCTAAGAGCTCGGGTCATTGCTTTTCCGCCCAAGGTTCTGTTTTGTGAAAAGTATGTGGCACCGATGCCTCCTGTTGTGATATCACAGCCCTTTCTTGAAGGAAAAAGCAAAGACACACACCCCTTCCCCACAATTGAACACTCCCTCTTGACAGAGACAAACAACAAGGCAAAATCATCTGGTCCAAGGACTGAGTCCAGCAGTGTGTGTATGTAACGTTTCTGTCTCTGTCATTCCCCACTTCAGTCAGCAAACGTTTAGTAAGTGCTTCTCTGTGCCAGGCACTGTGCTAAATGCTGGGGTTACGAAAAGAAGCAAAAGACAGACCCTGCCCTCAAGGAGTTTTCGGTCTACCGGCTGTCGGTTTCATGAGCGCAATTCTCAAGCATCTTCACTGCTTGTATATACTCGGAGCTCTCCTTCCTTTTAGCGAGCAGTCTGGTCATTACATTGTTGGCATCGCTGTACTTGGCCTTCTCTTGGATCTGCCTCTCTCCTCCAGGCCTTCCCTTTCTCAGAATGCCTCCATGGCATTCAGAGAGCAGCCCCTTTTCGTCCGTTTTACTGTTGAGGATCATCTGCTTTATTTCCCTTTCTTTGCGACCACACAGAGAATTGCTCTAAATAGTCTGGCGTGTATCCGACCTTTGTGTCTGTCTTTGATTTCCTTGTAAGTCCATTAGTAACTGTTAGGGAGAGTTTAGTCACACTTCTTGCCTAGTTCCAAAGTGATAACTAAGATAGTTGGACTAATCTATAGGTCCACCAACAGTGTATTGATGGGCCTGTCTTCCCACAGCCCTTCCAACATTTTGTCATCTTCCCAATTTAATGGGTATGAGGTAACTTCGGCTATTCTAATTATCATTTCTTCTATTATTAGTGATTTGGTATATGTTTTCTAATGCTTTGATAGTTTTTTAAAATATTCTGGAAATTTAATTTCCTTGAATATTAGCTACTTATCCTTTGGAGAATAGCTTAGACCAGGGGTGGGGAACCTGCAGCCTTGAGGCCACATGTGGCCCTTTAGGTCCTCAACTGTGGCCCTCTGACTGAATCCAAATTTCACTGAACAAATCCCCTTCATAAAAGGCTTTGTTCTGTAAAACTCAGACTCAGTCAAAAGGCCACATCTGAGGACCTAGAAGGCCACGTGTGGCCTCAAGGCCACAGGTTCCCCACCCTGGGCTCAGACTTCTAAAGCATTCCTTCTCCTAAGAACCCTACAAATATGTCCACTCATGTACATGCTGTCCTTAACTGTTAGAACATCCATTTGGTGTTCATGTTCCTAGGAGAAGGCAGTGTATGGTCTCATCAGTTTTAAGATGGAGGATGTTAGGCATGGGACCTTTAAGTGATTGCATATAGTCGGGCAGTCTGTGGCAAATCCCACACAGGTCTGCGTGATTGCATTGTCATTAGGTGTACAGGCCTCTCGGCTCCGCCGTTCCTGGTTTCTCCTTGGTACGGCCAGCGAGGAGGGGAACAGATGGCTCGTAGCTCCTTCCCTTCTTTTTTTCCACCTCCTGTGAGGTGACTGCAGTTCTGGCTGAAGCTGGAAAGGGGCTAAAGTGACAGTTTTCTCCCCAGTATATTTCTGGAAGTTACTGCAGACATTGTTCCAGTTTTTACTCTCGTCTGTTTGCGTGTTATTTTTTTTTTCTCTCTCCGGTGTTATTTTTGCTTCTTTCTCTCTGTAGCCTATTTGTCTCCGTTCACAGGTGGCTATCTGACATTTTGCATTAAGACACACATCACCAAACCAAATGCTTTCACCACCTCACGAGGTAGCAAAGCCTCCCAAAAAACTTACCAGTCTGTGAAGGTGATAGATATTTTTGTAGACCCTGACTAGGGCTTTATAGTTCAAGAGCAAACAAATCCAGGTATCATTTGGTGTTTGTAAGTCTTTGTGGGGTGATGGAGACGAAGATCTAACTCGCTGAATATTTATCATGTAGATATGTCCAAAGCAAACCTGTCTTCTCAGATCAGAGGTCATAGTTCTAGAGCTGATAAAGACCTGAGAGGCCACCCTGTCCAATTTCCTCATTTTTTCAGGAGAGAAAACTGAGGTCCAGGGAGGAGCACAATTGGACAGGGTCTTGGTACCAGGTGTTAGAGTAAGGCTAGACCCGGGTCCTGGGGGGGGGGGGTCTTTCCACCTTTTCTTATGCCTGCTTATATTGTATTTCCAGAAATTGAGGGTGGTTTCCAGTGAAATTTTTGTGTTAAAATGTTTTTTTCTTTTCAAAATAAATTTTGTTGATATCTTTTGTTTTTACATTGCCAGTTTTTTCTCATTGTAGGCCCTCCCCCCACCGAGATTACAGTTCTTTATAACAAAGCATGAAAAAGAAGGGGAGAAAGCCTAGGTTTAGCAAACATCACAAAATGATGAAAACATCACAAGTCTGACATTATACACAGTGTCCCACATTCATGGTCCCCTCCCCCTTCTGCACAAAAGAGGGGAGAGATGCCTTCTCAGATTGCCTCTTTGAGGCCTAGGATGGCCATTACAGTTGTATAGAGTCCGGTTTCGAACTTGAAGAGATAGATTGGCCCATCCAGCTATGTTTCAGTGGGCGGTCCAGATAATGTGTGTGCTTCAGAGAAGAGAGATATCAGTGTTGGCTGGAGTCGTCAAGGACGTCTTCTAGGACCTTGAAAAACAGGATTGGATAAAGAGAGAAGAGCGCAAGCGCTCCCAAGACAATTCGGCAAGGGCTCCCTTTGAATGAAATGTTAAACTCTGTCTTCCCTATGACTTCTTTTCCCCCTGGCTAAAAACAAATCAAGTCATTAGATAGCCTCTTATTTGGGATGAAAATGATCTCAGAATTGAAATCAATAGGAATGACCATTTTCCTGTTCCCAGCAGGACTTCGAGGCCTTGTGAAGGAAGGACCTTGTGTTGTTCTAGGCCCTCTGAATACAAGAGCATTAGAAAGCTTGGTCCCAGCCCTCTTGGAAGTCACAGTCTTGTCGGGGAGCCAAGATGTGCTCATGAAATATAATTATTATGTGGCACACAGTACACCTAAAAGTGCTGAGGAAGTAGGGAGTCAGGGAGGCCCCCATGGGGGTGTCCATCCAGGGGGATGAGTATTCAGCTTACTATTGGAAGTAAGGACCTAGGAGGAATGGTATTGGGGAGAAGAACAAAGCAAAACATGGGAGGGGGAGAACAAGCAAGACTCAGCAGCCTGGGAGGGCAGACCGCCGCTGTGGGAGAACTTGAAGATGAGTTTGGAGAGATGCAGTCTGCTGATGGGAGAGGTCCTTGAGTGCTAGCTGGGTCAAGTCACTGAGGCTTCATCTTGTAGTCATTGGCAGACCAGCACTTGAAGAGAGAGCAGCCCACAGATAAGATGAACCAGCTCTGCACAATCTCGCCTGCCGACCTTAAGCCTCTTCTGGGCTTTGCGGAAATCCCATAAAGGTTGTGTGCTGATGGGTTAGAGCGCCAGTATAAAGAGGACATGGAATGACCTGAATCTTCTCTCCCCAAACGTCCCCCAAAGTGGGAAAGCCATAATTTCAGTGGGCTGAAAAGCGATCCTTTAAAACCAAGTATCATTTTTAGAATCAAATGAAGGAGGGCAGTAGCTGGCTCGAATGGTCAGGAATAAGATACAGAGCTTTTCACCTTTAGGTCACTGATTAAAACACTGTCCAGGTCAGTGGTGACAGAAAGTCATTCCGACTTGGCAATCACTTAGCAGCCTCCCTGAAATGAGGAGATGACTTCAATTGGCTTTTCTGGTATTACAGTTGATTTGAGAAGCAGACATGAGTGTGTACCTGTCTATATATCCTCTGGAAGACCTTATCTACAGGCTCGCCTACTCCCTATGGCCTCCTCATCCTGAGGCACTGGGTCTGAAAAGAGCATCAGATGGGGTCAAGGAGATGAGAAAACACTTCCGTTGGCTTCTCAGTGGCTAGAATTTCAAATTCCACATTTGTTCCAGACACACTGCCTTCTGATCGCAAGTCAGGGAGAATAATGTCAGCCCCAAAAGACAGAAAAATTGGAGACCAAAACTGGTCACCAACACTGCATGAATCATAAGCAGGCCACATCAACTTGGCACAGCAATAAATGCACGAACGTGTGGGCCTGGACTTTGGGCCTCCCTCATCTTGTCATGCCTCCAGTAAGGAAAGGATATATTCTGATAGACTTGGCTGTCAGAAAATTTGTTCCCGGGATAGAAATGAGTCATTCAGTGAGCGTTAATTAGCCGCCTGTTCTGTCCACTGCCCTGTACGTTGTTTAGGCCTGGGCCTTGGTCTTGGGATGGGATGGACAAGCTAGGAGTGGGGAAAAACTCAAGAGGTCACGGATTTCGACCTGGAGTGACCTCAGGTGATCGGGGCCCACCCTTCTCATTTGGTAGGTGAGGAAGCGAAGGTCCAGAGAGTTAAGTGATTTTCCCTGGGTCACGTAGCCAGGAAGCATTAGATTTGAACTGAAGTCCTCTGATTCCAGTAGCCCTCTGACTGGCACACTTGGAGCCAAGGAGACCTCAGCCACTTGCTGGGTGCGGGGCATCTCCTGACTCCAGCATTCTATCCCATAATGGTAAGTCTAAGAGCAGATATCACATAGCATTTTGTGATTTGTAAATGTTGTGACTTTGATTGCCTCATTGGATCATCACACCCCTGTGAGATGCTGCAGTTAATTATCCCCATTTACAGATCAGGAGACTGAGGTTCAGAAGTAGTTTGCTGTCGATCACAACAGTAGATGTCTGAGCAGGACTCGAACCCATATCTCCTGACTCAAGTCTGGCTTTCCATACCATGTGCAATACTCCCTCTCTAATATTAGAAACAAGACAAGAAAGTAAGAGGAAAAGGGATGGGGTGGGGGGAGTGGGGTGACAGAAGGGAAGGCTGACTGGGGAACGGAGCAACCAGAATATATGCCATCTTGGAGTGGGTGGGGGAGGGTAGAAATGGGGAGAGAATTTGTAACTCAAAATCTTGTGGAAATCAATGTTGAAAACAAAGATATTAAATAATTATTAAAAAAAGAAAAGAAACCAGGCGGGCTGAAAGGCTTGTTTCTGGTTAACAGTTTGCCTAGCAGGAGCCAAGAACAATGCCTTTCCCTTGAAAAAGAGAAAGAACTGGTGCTTGGCACAGGTCAGTGTTCACTTTGGAGGCGGCCATGAAATCGAGGGGGTGCAGAGTCAGGTGCACCGGGCCCTTCTCGGAACAAAAGAATTGTAGATTCACAGAGTCAAACTCCAGGCCTGGCTTTGATATGGGTGTACAGAGAGACTAAAGAGTCCTGGAAGGACAGGAATTCCTAAAATCCAGACAGTGCCCGGATTCTGAAATGTGTACAAGAGTTGTGTGTGATAGAGTGGACAATCTGACCCCCTCCAGCCATTCAGAGTAGAGATGAGAACGTTGGCTCTCCCAGGTGAGTGGCAGGAACGTTGGCTCTCCTAGGCAAGTGACAGGATCTAGGAAACCTCTCTCTGTGTCCTGCCTCTTTGGCTGCTGTCCCAGCAGTGGTTTACCTGAGTCCCTTGTGCCACAAGCTCTTACTTAGGTAATTAATCCTGAAGGTCCAGTGCCTTTTCTGCAGCTCCTGAGATGCCCCATGTGGCCGTTGGAATCTTCTGCAAAACAATGTCCGTCTAGAGCCGATGAACTCTGAACTTATGTCACTTTCCCTCCAGATGGGGGTACGTTTGAAGTGACAACTGGACAAGGTGAGGTGCCCGTCTTGGCTTCTTTTCTTCATGAAATTAGTGCTGGGGCCTGATAGAGATATGTTGGAGGAGTCCATCTGCATTCAGGCAGGGTTAGCCAATGCCTGGTCATGGCTCCATCCCTGAGTTGCTTGCCTGCATTAGGGATGTGTATTTGCAAGGATCAAATTTAAAGAGCATTAGATGCTGCAAAAATTATGCATTCCCTAGGAAGGGACTCAGTCAAATGTGTTTGAACCCTACATTTTGAATGGATTACGTGAATTTGTAGCATGTCCAGAAAGGTTTTGCTTGGTGTTAGATAACCACAAGCTGACTTTTAAGAGACAGGTGGCTAACCGATTCTCTAGGGGTAAATGTTGTGTGGGAAATTCAGTATCTTGGCAAAATAGAAGTTTGACGAACCCAAGAGGTTAGACTGTGGAAGGCAGATGGAGTGGAGATGCAGGTGGTGTTCCAAGCAGGTGGCTGCTGCTGTGGTGCTGTGAGCTATTCTCAAATAGAGTACTTGGTCTTTTTATATTCCTAGTGACGCACAGTGGTGTTTGGCCCTTTCAGATTGGCTGGTCTGTAGTTGGGTGCCATGGGACTCTGCCTTGGACTCTTTGGAGTTACATGCCTACTGTGAGCTAGGTACTGGTTATACAGTTTTATGTGTGTATACATATATACATACATGTATGTATACATATATTTATATATATGCACACATATAACTGGTCATATAGTTAAATAAAGAGTGAAATAATTCCTATTCCTAATATTGTTATGAATTAATTAAATGGGAAAGAATGGATGGCATTATTTATGTCATTTGCAGATAACATGAAGCTAGGAGGGATGGCTCCCCAAAGTGATCCAAGACTTGAGATGGAAAAATATCTCAGCAGGGCCTAGAGACAGTAGAACTTACATAATAAAATGAAATAAGGATGACTGTAAAGCCCTACACTCAAAAATAAATGATGCAAGTATAGTCAGTGAGTAGTATCAACTAGAAGAGAATTCATGGGAAAATGACCTGGGGAATGGGGGATAATGTGAGAGAGAGGGAGAGGGAGAGAGGGAGAGAGAGAGGGAGAGGGAGAGAGGGAGAGAGAGAGGGAGAAGGAGAGGGAGCGAGAGAGGGAGAGAGGGAGAGGGAGAGGGAGCGGGAGAGGGAGAGAGAGAGGGAGAGGGGGAGAGGGAGAGGGAGAGAGAGAGGGAGAAGGAGAGGGGGAGAGGGAGAGGGAGAGGGAGAGAGGGAGAGAGAGAGGGAGAGGGAGCGAGAGAGGGAGAGGGAGAGGGAGAGAGGGAGAGGAAGAGAGGGAGACGGAGAGGGAGAGAGGGAGACGGAGAGGGAGAGAGGGAGAGGGAGTTGGTGGTAGTGGTGAGGAATGTTGTAACCTTGGGGAGAGGGAGGGTACCCATCTTGGAAGGCTTTTTTGATAAGAGACCATTTGAGTTGGCTTTGAAAGGCTAAGTAGGAAGTCAGTTGAAGAGGGAGAGTGACCATGATGCTGAGGGGACCAGTTATGCTACAGGAGGATCAGTTGAACTAACTGGGGACATTTCGTCCAAAGCAAAGACTTAGGGGCCAAGAAGAGACTGGACAGCTGGCTGTAAGTAGTTAGAGATTAGGTGTTTTTTTTTTTTAATTCTTAGCCCCAGAAAGGGGAGAAGGGGGAACAATGCAAAAATGAAAAACTTTCTAATAGTGTTGAACGGGAGTGCTGCTTTGTGAGGTAATGACTTGCCCATCACCGGAAGTCTTTAAGCGGAGACCAAGTGGTCGATATCTAGTTGGAGATAGAGACGTTTTGCTCAAGCACAGGGTGGACGATTTTGAACCTCAAAATCTGGCTCTTCCATAATCCAGATAGAATCAGTCTCTAAAAATGCTGTTACTTTTGTTCATTAGGATGGCCTAAGATTTCATACAATTACAAAGCAAGAAGGAGCTTTAGGGACTGTTCTAGAAGCGAGGTTCTCCGGGTTCCTTTATACTTTTAAAAATTATTGAGGATCCCTCTCTCCAACAAAAGGGCTTTTGTTTTTGTGGGTTATAGTTATCGATAGCTATTTTATTAGACATTAAAACATCTTAGTATTATTATGAAAATCGTTTTGACCTCGTGGCCTCTCTGTGAAGAGGTCTTGGGTGCTTGCTGCTGGGGTCCCTGGAGCACTCTGAGAAGCAGCCTTCCAGACCAACACCTGCTTTTTGAGTGTATCAGAGCCGGCAGAAGACCAGCTCAGGATCCACGTACAGGTTCTCCATCTATTCTTAGAGAAGCCTCTTAATACTTCTGGATTCTTCCTCTGGAAGGTGGGGGTGCTCTTTGTTCCTCTTCTTCTTGGTGCCTTAGACTAGAGAATGAATAGAATGCAAACTTCCTAAGGGCAGGGGCGGTTTCCTTTCCGTCTTTGTATCTTCAAGCTCTTAGCACACAGTAGGGTTTAATAAATATTTGTTGATTGATAGACCGGGTAGTTGAGCATGTAGCAAATGGAGAAATCATAGGATTTTGAGGTCAAAAGGACCTAAGAGATAGTGATTCCAATCCCTTCATTTTGTCAATAGGGAAACTAAGTCCCGGAGAAGGGAAGTGATTTATCTAGGATCACCGAGATTTGAACCCAGGCCCTCAGACTCCACCAAGGCACTTTGTCAGTTGTAATGCTTTAAAACATAAGCTGGCGCAGTATTCATAGCTACAAAAATATGTTGGCAGTGAGCTTACAGATGGGGGGACCTCATATCTCAACATTTTCATTCGGTTAAAAAAATGTGATCGTTGTAGCCACCTGGGAAGTAGTTCATTTTGAAACCGTAAACATACATAGGTGGCGCTGTAGTGCACAGAGCGCCAGGCCTGGAGTCAGCAAGACTCATCTTCCTGAGCTCAAATGAGTGGTGATGTGGACCCCAGACACTTCCTAGCTGTGTGACCCTGGGCAAGTCACTTCACCCTGTTTGCCTCAGTTTCCTCATCTGTAAAATGAGCTGGAGAAGAAAACGGTGAACCTCTCCAGTATCTTTGTCAAGAAAACCCCAAATGGAACCACAAAGAGTCAGACACGACTAGCGACTGAAGGATCACAAGACGACAATAGGGAATGGCCCAGCCAAAGGCTAATCTCTCTCTGAGCCCCATGAGACAAAGATGGGAGGACAAGGGCATGCTTGGGCACCTGCTCCCACAGGCCCAGATCCGGGCAGTGGCCAGCCAGGCCTGAGAGAAGCTGCAGCTTTGCATTTTGCTGCTGGATTTTCTTCCTTTTTCCATCTGCCTTGTAGTCTAAGGTGCCGTCAGTCACTGCCACTGGCATTTCTGAAGTCTGCAAAGTGCCGTGATTTGCATGTTCATTTAAAACTTTCCCTCTCCTCGCTAAGTGCACGTTACAATAGCACGTTTTACCAACTTCAACAATAGCACAAAGGGGGAAAAACTCTCAAAGTTCTTTTAGTTTTATTTTCCACAGGGAAACATTGTGGGCTGGTGGGAACGGGTAGTAACTGCCATGTGCCTCACGCTTTAAAGTCTACAAAACACTTTGCCTGCATTGTCTCCTTTGGGCCCACCAACAGCCTCGTGAGCTTGCTTGTAAAGGTATTCTTATCTCCATTTTACAGATGAGAAAGCTGAGGCTCACAGAGGTTACCTGGCTAGCCCATGGTCACGCAGCAAGTGTCAGAAGCAGGATCTGAGCTCGTCTTCCTGACTGCAGGCCTGGCATCCATGAAACAATAGACAAAGTTTAGGCAGCTGGGGATTTATCATTGACTTAGCCACTGACGTGCATTGTTTATCCCTTTGGCTCTGTATTTTTGTTACCCCGTCACTGGATTCGTGGGATTTCTCTTTGACAGGCAGACAAGCAGGACGTTCCTCCCAGGGATATCATCGAATGTTTGCCGAGAGTCTCCCAGGGTCCAGCATCTCTTAGATAGCCTGGGTGTTCCTTATCTTTTCATACTTTGTCTTCCCTGTTAGCATGGGAGCTTCTTTTGGACAGGTCTTGGTTTTGACTTTCTCTGCATCCCTGGCCTCAAACATCTTGTCACCCAGACTCATCTATACTCATCCATTAAATGGCCCTAATACAGATGAGAAGCTAGCAGTCATGGTCTCCTTTAGATCAATTGTCAGTTCCTAGGATCGTAGACTGAGGTCTGGAGGAGGGCTCTAGTCTGACCTCCTTATCTTACCGATGAGGAAACTGAGACCCAGAGACAGAGCTTACGGGGATTTCATAGGAAGGAGATCTGCCTGGACTTTAGAAGCCACCTAGTCTAGCCTCCTCCTCACTTAACAGATGAGGAAACTGAGGCCCAGTGAGGTTCATTGATTTACCCAAGATCACATAGGAAGTAAGAATATGAAGGTAGCATGTACAGGTAGATACAAAGATGGCCGTCTTCTTGGATCAGATCATGGTCTTTGGACTGTAACCCCCTCAAAAGACATTGACTTCTCAGTGACGTTTTTGTGAGGCAGCCAAAATGAAGGATGCATTACTATTTGAACAAATCAAAGCTCCTTAGGAAATTTTTTTTTAAATAGAGTAGCATCATTTTATAGTGCAGAAACAGAATTGGATTAGCAATCACAGAATCTGGGTTTGATTTCCAGCTTGGCCACTTAAGTAATTTGGGGCAAATCACTTAATTTCTGGACATCCTTTTTCTCTTCTGTAAAACTTATAGTGTAAGATAAATAGGCCTTCAAGCTCTAATCTATGATTGGACGATTTTTTTTAAATCTCAAAGCCTGGTCAAATTATCCCCTAAAGTAAGACTTCATGTGGCAAAGTCATTCTTGCCCCTCCACATTAGCTAAGTGGAAAGAAGTCCTCAGGTACATAGCATGAATATAATTCCATGAGGGCTTATATACATAGAAAATAAGAATTCTCCAAGTTGAGAGACTAGCAAAGGACAGTGGACAAATATGCTGTCATATTTTGAGTTTGTCGCGTTCAACCCATTTTTAAGTAATGGCTCTGGAAACGGGTGAAAATACAAAAGAGGTGACTGTTGGGGAGTCCATTTTGGGGCAGTTGGCGATGGTTCCTCCACTCACCTACACATGCCTTTTAGCCAACATGGTGCTTGGGATTCCTCTAATAGAGTCGTACTTGGGCAGTTTCGAATTCTAGGAACAGAGATGTTGCTGAAAAGTAGCTGGAGGTCATTGGCATCCAGCAAACCTTGTATAAAATCACTGTGTTCCTAGTACAGAGTGAGTGCTATTAAAAACAAAGTGTATGAGGACAAATATATTTGAATGAGAAGGCACTACAAATAGTTTTGAAAGGCATTAAGATCATATTAATCTTAATTTTATTATATATTAAAGTTCTTAACTTTTCCAATAATGCAGTTTTAGTTGTTTTAAAACATCTGAGAATTATAGTGCTATTTGGTGTGGCTGTCAGTAAAAGGCTAATGCTATTTATTAGGGTCCTGGTTTTATTTAATAGCCAGATGAATGGAACAGTTAATAAAAGAAATATTGCTTTATTCCCTGACATTTATGTCCTTGGTTTCCAATAAAGAATTGAAATTATGAATAGTTGATGGTTTAAATTGATGTTTTATGTTGAACGCTAGCTATAACTTGCCCTCTGAGGATTGTAATACCGAGAAACAGATGGTTTTTCATAGTAACAAATTGCTATGTGTATACAGTATATAGTACTGGCTTTCAAATACTTTCACCTTCAGTGCAGAGCCATCCCCGAGCCAGACCAGGGAGGAGGCGAGAGGGGCTTCCAGACTTTGGGGAAGGCAGAGAGGGGAGCTTAGATGATGCCTCGTCTCTGGCGCAAGTGTGTGTGACAAAGGAGTGAAAGTCGGCAGGGCTTCTGCCGAAATTGACCAGGGCCAAGAAATAGATGCCCTTGGATTTCCTGCTGCCTGCCCCACTGCAGCCGCCTCAGTTTATTTTCAAGCACTTGGGCTTCAAAAGATACCATGGTAAAGGGAGTTTGGGGAAATTCTGATTGCTTTCTTTTTCAGAGAAAGCATCAGGACCAATTTACACGAACAGATCTGAAGCAATGCCAGCAGTTTTATTGTGTGAGAGCATGAGACAGCAGTGTGTGGCTGGCTGAATATTCATCCTCAGACTGTTCATTTGGAATTACCAAAGAGGCATAAAAACCCAAGATGGGCACAAGGAAAGCAGGGATCGTCGACCTAGAGCTGGAAGGGATCTCAGAGGCCATCAAGGCCAACTCTGATTTTACGGCTGGAGAAACAGGCCTGGGAGGTTAAATGATTTCACAAGATTATAGCTACAGAGCTTGAAGCGACCTCAGAGCTCCCCTAGTCCAACCCCCACCCTTTGCAGTTGGGGAAACTGAGGCCCAGGAAGGTGAAGGACCATAGGGAGCCAGAAGGGACCTCAGAGGCCATCTAGTCCAACCCTCTCGTATTGAGGAAACTGAGGCCCAGGAGGGAGTCATACACATGCTCTCTTTGTCTTGAAACTGTATCATAAGATTGATCCTTAAACACTTTTAGTTATTTTGCCACTTCATGAAAGATGTGGTCTTGGGAGAGTTGAGCCAAGTTGTAATTATACTAACTATAGAATATGAATTTGGGTTTAAATTCCTGACATGGGAGACTATACATTATAGGTTATGTACATGTGTATCTCTCTATACATTATAGATGATATGTGCGCACATTATATACAGCATACTATCAGATAAGAAGGATGTGTACCCATCAAATCTTTTTTAAAGAAAGGACATGGATGATTCCACCAAGCGTCTGAATATGAGGATGCATGTTTTTGTTGGGATGTTTCTGTTGGAGTTATATTCTAGTTGTCTAAATATATGTTCATCTTTAAAACATGTAAATATATAGAAGCAGAGGCCATGTAGTCCAACTCTTTCATGTTACAGGTGAGGAAACTGAGGCCCAGGGAAGCAAAATGCTGGAAGATCACAGGCTCAGAGATTAAATTGAGAAAGGCCCTCGAAAGCCATCTAGATCAAGCCCCTGGTGTTACTTGGGAAATTATCCAGACCAGTGGTATCACCTGCGACAGAAAAGGGGGCCACCACACCTTCTATAAAGAAAAGCAGGCCACGGTCGGCTCAGAAAACCACGAGTTCACGTTTTCTGTGCTTTAATGCATTTTTATTTATTTCTTTAAATATTTCCCAGTTACATTTTAACCTGGCTCAGGAAGCAGTGTTGAGGCCTGTACCATGTATGTGATGCCTCAGCTCTAAACCGCTCCCCCACATTTTACAGTTGAGGAAACAGAAACCTGCTCAGAGAGTTTCAGTGATGGAGAGTAATGGTACTAAAGGCAGCATTGGAACCCGGGTCATCTAACTCCAGAGTCAGTGAGCATTTTTTGCCCTCTGCCAGTCTTCCTGAAGGTACAAACTGATAATTAGAGGGTATTTACTAATTGGACAAAAGGATCCTTCTTTTCTAAATGATTAATGCCTGGCTTTCATGCCATAGCAAGTCCTCCTAATGTAGTAATGTATTTCAGTTTATAAACAGCTCCAAAGGATCAAAGGCGGACAGAGCTGCATTTGGAAAACCAGCGTTGTTGGGGGAAAAAAAATTCAAACACTTTTGTTATCAGTGTGGCTTTCCCTGACAGGCCCCCAGAACCCAGTAGAGACTCAGGGTGTAGACCTGGGGCATTGGCAAGTCTGATGGCTGCTGTTGGGAGCTCACTGGCCAGGGCTGTTGGCGGCGCACCCTAGGATTGTTGAATCATTAAGTGAGACCTCTTTCTCAGTAGCTGGGAGATGTGTTGGAAAAGTGGGGTCTAGAATTTTGAAAGACTTTTATACATTTAGAAGTGACGGTTCTGGGGAAAAGATCAATTTTTTTCTATATTTCGATATGCTATGTTCTTGTAATCTTTTTAGAAAAATTAGATACCTTCATCACAACAAGCCGAATGATTAACATACTTAATTGTTACGGGTTGGTTGCCACCCAGTTTGCCGGGGCTCCTAAGGGCATCCCTGTGGGGTTTTTTTTAGAAAGCTTTAAGAAGAGCCGGGCAGCCATCAGCACATCAGTAGTAAGCTGCCACTTAACCCGTCCAGAAAGTCCTTTGAACCATGTAAGAGAAACTTGATTATGGCTTTAAATTTTGGCTTTCTCTCTTTCTCCTTTTTTTTTTTTTTAACCCTCAGCTATAAGCTAGAGAGCTGAGCATCCAGGGGCCACTCACCGTGGTGGAGAAGGTGCTGACCTGCATTGATCTGGGGGCTTTCCTCACTGGGGAGGTACTTAGACCAATGAAATCACGGGCCCAGTAGCCCCTGGAGCCAGGAGTGCTGAGGTCAAAACCCTGCCTCTGACACCTCCTGGCTGAGTGACCCCTGGGAAGGCACCTCACTTGAGCTCCCTAAGACTGAGCCACAGAGAGGGTGCTGACCTGCACTGCTAGAGGGGGTTTCCTCACCTGGGAGTCTGTATACCATTCAAGTCCTGGATCAGAATCCCCCCAGAACAAAAGGAGGGGGAAGATTTAGGGTCATGGCGTTTCATCTAATACTGGAAGAGGCTTCATTTCACAAATGAGAAAACCAGAGCCCAGGGGTCCTCCATGTCCTGGAGCATTTGTGTCACTGAGCAAGGCTTCTGGAAGCACTGTGGCAACACAGCAGATTTCGGCCAGAAAGAGAGATGCTGGGGTAGAATATTCAGAAAATACCATCTCTTTGCGACATTTATTTCATCTAAAGATGGTGGTCCCCTGAGTACTGGATAGAGTGCCTGGCCTGGAAGGCAGGAAGACCAGCCTTTGAACCTGGTCTCAGACCCTGGCTGTGTGACCTGGGCAAGTCACTTTACCATAAAGCATGTATTAGAGCAGAACCTACCCCAGAGCTAGTCTGAGGGTCAAATGAGATGGCTTAGTAAGGGCTCGGCAAACTTTCAAGTGCTACATAAATGCTAGCTGTTATTACAGGCATCCCCCGTTGAGGAAGCTCCTGGTACCGATGTGGCAGAGTCAGCGTTCTTCACTGTAGAATTTTCAAACTTTCTGTAGCACCGAGAAGTCCAGGCACTTGCTGAGAGTCACAGCCAGAAAGCGTCAGAGACAGAACTTGAACCCAGCTCTTGCTGGCTCCTCGTCTGGCCCACAGATCACTATGCTGCACGACCGCTTCCTGTTTGCCTGGTATTTTTTTAATTGAGTTTTGATTGTTGCCTTGAGTTGGTTTTCCCTCCGCCTTTGGCCTTTGGCTTAGTCACTCAAGGCCTCTCTTCCTTCATTTCTTTAATAATAATATTTGTGTTTCTTGCCTGTGAGGAGTTTCAGAAGATTGCCTTATTTACTGCATTTTCTCACTAGTGATTTAAATGAGCCTTTTAGTCAAAATGCTGCTGAATTTGCTTCTAGTCAGTCCACGGAATCTCCAGGAGTGTGTGTTCTGTTTGTGACCGAGACACAGATGGAATTGCAGCAGCCGCATTGAATTTCTTATTTTTATAACATCACATCTCGTAATCACGTCCGTACAAGTTTATTACCAATCTACCCAGGCCATTGGCCCAGAATGAAAAGCAGAATAACTGTCGTATTGTTTGTTGTTGCTGCTGCTGCTGTTCCTGTTATAATTGTGGTTATATGTTCAAGATTTGGGGCTGCCCATGTTTTTTCTCATCTTTAAAAAAATTCGATGTCTCCCAGTGAATGTTTCTGCCCCCATTTTGGGGACTGCCTAACCATGGCCCGTGTCCTGAGGACTGAAGGAAGAGAGCTGTCCCCCACTCAGGCCTTAGCTCTTTCCTTTGGGCTCACAGACAGGAAGTAGTGCCTTACTGCAATTGTCCGGCCTGGTATTACTAACAAATGCACATAAAGAAATAGATACTGGGGCTAAGTTGAGCCATTGACAAGGGAGGCAGAGGTCAAAAAAGAAGAAGAAAAAGCTTGACTGGTTGTGTAAGAAGCTGGTCATGGACTCATCAGCCCCGGGTTATACCAGAGCTGCTCTTTGCTAGTTCTGAAGGGCTGTTTTCTTCTCAAACCCAAACGGGGGCGGTGGGGAAAAGGTGAGAAGGACGTTCTCAGCTTCAAATGAGTTTGTGATCTGGAGAGCCCACGCTTCTGCTGTGGCAGCCAGGCGGCTGGCGTTTGTGTAAGAGCCGCTCCGGAGCAGCCTTTGGCTGTTGACTCTGGGAGGAGGGAGGGAAGGAGGCAGCAAAGCTCCCACCTTGGTCCAGTGACTCAAACAAATCATTCGGCCTCCCTCAGCCTCAGTCTCCCCCATCTAAAATGAGGAATATAGACAAGATGGCCACCAGATTCCTTTCTAGCCGTGGCTCTAGGATCCTCAGGTCTCATGAACTGAGCAATGATGGTTGGGTTCTTTTTTTTTCCTGTCCAGAAATGAAACACTTCCCCTTGGTGGTTAATGAGGCCAAGTACATTAAGGCAGACTTCTTGGGTTTCACTTCATTGGAACTAAAATTAAAAAATATACGTGTGTGTGCACGTGTGCATGCGCATGTGTGTGTGTGTGTGTGTATACAGGAAGAAAGAAAGAAATCTGTCTAGAACCTGGGCAGTATTAGTCACAGAATGGGGTGCATGGTCTGTGGTGGCTGGAGAGAGGAAGGTCTAGGCTTTAGCGTTTGTGCCTGGGATTGGGTCCTTAAATCTGACAGCCAGTAGAAGGAGAATAGAATCAATCTCTTGGTGATCACCAGGTGTTTGCTTTGTGTCAGGAATTTAAGGAGAGGCGGAAGACCCTAGCGCCTTGTGTGGCGGGGCCTGATTTGGGTAGAAGGTTTCTGGATCTTCTGCAGCTCAGAATCATGATCCTAACCTCTCTCCTTGGCCCTCCTCCGTCCCACCGTATTACAATAAACGCTTGGTTCTTTGCCTTGAGTCAGTTGGAACAGGGTTACCAGTGGGGAAAGGGCGAGGGAATAAATGTTTGTAGAGCCCCTACTGTGTGCTACGCTGTGCTAAGTGCCCTGTTTCCTCATTGGCTTATTGAAGCTATGCAGAGGCATTTGGCTAATCCCCTAGAGAAGGGGCCACGAGCCCACCTGGCCAGACGGCTAACTTCTCCTACACAGAGCACAGGGCATGAGCCTCCAGCCCTTCCCACGTGGCCCCGTCTGGCATGTTCATTTCTTCTTACGTTATGGTGATAGTCAGGGATGCCACATCGGCAATCCATCGATCATTTTAAGAGATACAATTTAGAGTCCACTCAGACGAAGAAGAGCCAGGTGGATTCTGTGGGTTCTCAGCCTGGCGTTGATGACGAGAGGGCGGGCCTTGGATTCAGATTGTAGCCCTGCTCTCCTAGCCCGAGTCTCATCAGCTGTAACATGGGGACCCCCACCCAAAGGACTGGCAGGAGGCACCTTAGAGAACTGCGAAGTCCTTTGGAAATCAGAGCTGTGTGTATACAGACTGCCTCCTGACCTTGTGGTGGCGATTTGTTTGACCCGACATCTGAATGTATTAAATGAAACCTTCCTGGCTTCATTTCATTGATCTAACTTGTTGGTATGTTTTTGGATCAGGAATTTGCCACTAAATTTACTAGCTTTGTGCAGCACCACATATATGGGGTGAGTGAAAGGCATCGGGGCATAATGGATGACAAGCCGGCGCATGGCAGCCACGCGCCCCTGTCAGGTTCTTGATTTCTAAGTGCCGCGCCGCCCCCCCCCCCCAGCTGCGCTGGTGGAGGGGGGAGGGGAGACGTGGTTGTGCCCTGATGGAATCTCCCGTCTGGAAAAGACATCGGAAAACACTGATTGTGTTGTCATTCGCACTCTCGATAGGATTTTTAAAAGAGCCAAGGACAGAGCCCCTTGGCGTTCTACTAGAGACCTCTCTCCAGCTTGCCTTGGTTCTCTTAATCAATGTTCCTTTTGATTGGTTCCACAAACTGGTTATAAACCCTGATAAACTAGCCACCATCTCACCCACAGCCATGGCTCGTCCACTCAGGAGAAGCCCCCCTCCTCCTCCTCCTCTCCCCCATCAGGCCTGTTGATCCCCATCCTCCTCAGCTCCCATATCCATCCCTTTCTCCCCATCTGTACCCCAGCCATCTCATCATCTCTTCTAAAGACTCTTCCTCGGTTTTCCCAGAGTTCTTCAATCCTTTTTGGGATTGTCGTCTTCACATCTAATGTTCTTTTGGTTTGACTTCTTTCTCTCTGCATAACTAGCGCTGGAGTTTGTTCTGCCGGCCCTCCGGCCCCACCCCATTACAGCTTCGTCTCCCACTTTGGTCTCCTTGTTGTTCTGTTTGTCCTTTGTTCTCAAAGAGGACCGAGACATCAGGGAGATGATAACTTGCGGTTGACTTTGATTTGAGTGGGAGAGGGCTGTGCAAAGTCACCATTCTCACTTTCTCCTCCAGAGCCTTCTGGGTCCAGTGACCAGATATTCACCAGGACGACTGGACATGGCCCAGGATGCAGTGGGAGACCCTGGCTCTTTCAGGCTAAGGTCTTTTCAAGTTCTCATTCTGAGTGAGGTAACGCCCATTCAGTGATGGGCCTCTTTAAGAAGTGAATCAAGGGATGGCCCTTTAATAAAAAACAAAATCAAATTGGGAGGAGAAGACCCTCAGGGTTGCTGGCCAAACCTGTTTGGACCCCATTTTTAACTCCTGAGATGCAAGACTAGGAATCCAATGTTGGCATTTGCCGTTCGCTTGGTGGCACTGATGTTGACCCACACGTTTTGTCTGCTCCCAGCTTGGTCCTCACAGGCGGCGGGAGGCTTGCTGGCTGGCTGAAATGCTTAGCATTTGTTTGTGCAGAAGGACAGAGTGACCTTTGTGGCTGCTCTCAAGCCTTCCTGTTGGGATCAACTCACCCTCTACTTTCTCCTCTTGCCCAATCTTCAGCCCCTTTAGAATGCAGGCTGGCGAAGGAACATCTGTTGAAATGGAGGGATTCGGTGATTGATGCCACGGCCTAGTCTTGGCAGTTGGTAGTCTCAGAGAGGGGGCCCTGAGGGGGCACTGACTTGCCTGGAGCCACACAGCCAGTATGGGTTAAAGGTAGGACTGGAACCCAGATCTTGCTGCCTCTGTGTCTCACTGTGGGAAAACCTGATGAACCAACACACTGCTTGTTCTTGGCTCCGGTTTGCTTGCAGCCATTGTCCAGATGGCTTTTCAGCACCTCTGTGGTCATAATTCTTCATGCTGTCAGCCAATAAGTATTTATGGGGCACCTACTGTATATCTGCATCGGTGCCAGACAGTATGGAGCATATCATACATGTAAATCCCCCAGGATACTCAGAGTCTCTGCATGGCCATGTTTGGTGCCCATTGCCCCGAGGGTCAAATATAAACCTTCTGCGTAGCCTTCCATGGCTATTACTAGGTATATGAGACTAGAGGCCGCTGATTACACATGACTCCAGTGAAGAGGCCTGCTTCTGCAGTCAGAAGACCTGAGTTCAAATCCCATTTCTGATGTTTGCTCCCCATGTGCGCTGGGCCCTATGCACCCAGAAGGCCCTGAACTAAAGCATTAGCCACAAAAGCATCTTTGGTGGCTGGGATAGCACAGACCTGAGTGAGGTGGCTGGGCATACAGGCCTCGGGGAGGTGGCCCACCCTGACCACCGTCCATCCTTCTGTCTGTCTGCTGCACTGGCATGCAGGCCTCAGAGGAGGAGACCCACCCTGACCACTCTCCATTCATCCACCTGTTGCGCCTTCCTGGGGCCCTGCCTGCATTTTCCACAGAAGCTTTGCTTGCTGCTTTCCTGTGACTTCCTTCTTGGCACACAAAGCCGTGCAGACTTTCTCCTTATAAATCCACACAAATCATGCTCAGCAACATCCAATCTTGCCTTGTTGCTGATTTCACAGTCCTTTGCCTCTCTCCAACTTTCACAAATTAGTGACTTTGACCACTGCTTGCTTTAAAAGAAGCACAATAAAGCTAGACTGAGATGGCATCTCCCAGGTCAGATTCAGTATGCCAAGACCTCCGAGCCCCCAGGTGTTTATAATAAACGTTGTCAGGACTTCAGCTAACAGTTTACATGGGAAGTATTTGTGGTTATAAAGTCTAAAAATGACCTTGTAGGCTGTGGTGTTAAATTATCTTTAAAAGGTAGATGGAGGAGATTAGATCTACTTAGGTGGAGCTAGGGATGCTGGGAAAGTGGCTGCTGAAAGGGCCCCTTTTCCATAGAAAGCAGTTAAAGTGAGAGGACAGGAATGGGGACAGGGCCTTCATGCTTATTGGGTTAGGTCGGCGGTTTTCCAGCATTTGGGCCTCAGGACCCCTTTATTTACACTCTGAAAGTTATTGAGGGCTCCAGCAAGCTTTTATTTATGTTAGTAAATTTTGAGAGCTATAACCTATATTAGAAATTAAAATGCCTTAGTATTATTATGAAAATAGTTGTGAGCTCATAGACCTCCTGAAATGGTCCCTGGCCCACTAGAGAATTACAAGGAAGCTGCCTCCCCCAGTTCATTTGGGTGCAACCTATATCTTTAGTCTTGGTTGTCGCGCAAGACGCAGGGGCCACCCAGCCAGCATGTGTCGGAGGGAGGGCTTGGGCCTACATCTTCCAGGCTTGTCTGCTCTTCTGCTTTGGTGAAAAACTTAAGACTGTGTTAAATGAAAAGCCATTCTAATCTCACAAGAGACATAGCCCAACCATCTCTGGTGGGGCACAGAGATTTGGGCAGTACAAGTTTATATTAGAGAGGCAGGGAAAAGGGGAGAGAGAGGAAGAGAGAGGAGGGTCAGCAGCTGGGAAGGGACAAACAAATTTGTACAAACAGGCTCTATGTGGGAAAAGGTACTGGAATGGAGAGGCTGGGGAAGGCTTCCTGTAGAAGGTAGAGATGATGAGGCCTGGGGGAAAGCCAGAAAAAATGCCCTTAGAAGCCACCTCGTCCAACCCCTTCACTTTGTCACTAAGGAGTAGAACAGAAGCTCTTGAGGGCAGGATCTGTGACTTTTTTTGGTCTTTTCTCAGTCCAGTTGTTACCCATGCCTTGTATGTGCTAGGCCCTTAATATGTGCTTGTTAAATTGAATGACATTGATGGAAGCTGAGGCCCAGAGGATTGGAGACATGTCAAAGGTTACCCACGTAGTGGATAGAGCCGTGTATTCAGATCTCTGCCCTCTGACTCTAAGTCCGATGTGCTGCCCACTGGGGCAACCTGCCTCCTTGCTGTAGAAGTGACAGGACAGTTTAGTCTCCTCATCCTCCAGTGACAGATATGGGGAAGTGAGTGGTGACCTCTTCACCATGGGCAGCAAGCCTGCTGCTGTCAGCTGTCATGCTAGAGGGCTAGTCCATCTGGAAGAGTCTGAGCATCAAGAGTCTCAGTCCACCGGGGAGCTGGAGTGGGGACTGTTGACTCTGCTCTCATGGGAAGCCATTGGCAGAGACGAGTGACCGGGACCCGGTGATTCAAGGTGGGGAATGTGCATTTCTTTGCACCCCCTCCAGCATTGGGCACAGTTTGCCTTTTGTGAGTACCTGCTCAGAGCAGGTACATGTGTCCCCTTCCCACCCTGGGACCTAGAAAGGGAGGCATATACTGGGTAGAGGGCCCTGGACGTGGTGGAAGGAATCCCCACTCAGCGAATGCCTGTATGGACCTGGCCAAGGCCCTTCCCTTGTCTGAGCTTCAATTTGCTCATCTACAAAAGGAGAGGCTTGGACAACATGACCTCCAAGGGTTCTTCTGTGGTCCACACAAAGCCGTCAGATACCTCAGTCAGTCCAGGACAGAATGTTTGTGCATTCCAGTTATATGTAGCCGATCAGTCAGTCAACCAGCAGGCTGTGGGCAGAGCGGTGTGGTCGATAGAGAGCCGTCCTTGGTCATAAACTGGTTGCGTGTTGTTGAGTCGCTTCAGCCGTGTCTGACTCTTTGTGACCCCATTTGAAGTTTTCTTAGCAAAGATATTGAAGCAATTTGCCATTTCCTTCTCCAGCTCATTTGACAGATGAGGAAACTGAGGCAAATAGGTTGAAGTGACCAGCTAGTGTCTGAGGCTGGATTTGAACTCACTAAGATGAATCCTCCTGACTCCAGGCCCACAGCTTTATCCACTAACCGAAATTATCTGTGTAACCCTGGGCAGGCAGTCGGCTTAAACACCCCAGAGAATGTGCCTACCTGCATTGGTAGGCAGAGTTTCCTGCCTTGGGGGTTCCCTCTACCAGTGAAATCTTAGTCCAGTTCGTTTCCCTCCATGCAGGCACATGCTGAGTCCTGGGATAGGAGCCCCCAAGTGATGCAGTCACTGCCTTCTAGGCACTTTGTCTGCTGGGGCACACACCATGTCCTATAGAAGTATAGAAATAGAGATGGATGCAGGGCTACTGGGAGGGAGGGGGCGGTGCTGATGTGTGGGAGGAGCCTCCAGCTCCAGATGCCACCGCCCACCCCACCCTCCACCCCCTACCTTCACTCCATTCTCCTGGGTGAAAGTCTCTGACTTAATTATCAGCTGTCCTTGATCCACGCCCTCCTCCAGCTGATTAGGAGAGGAAAAACACCACCTTGCCCTCCTCAGGATGGGGAGATAAGTGAGGTTATTTCAGCTATTGGGATTCCTCTCTTCAGAAGGAGATAGATCTCTGGCCATGTGGGAAGAAAGTCGATCACAACCTTCAAGCTACAACTTCAGAATTTAACTTCTTCCTCTTTTCTTCCCCTCCCCCAGCCAACATTAGGCCAAGGCCAGGCATTTTTTTTTTTAATCCCTGATTTATTAGCATTGGAGCTTGTCTTTGAAGTGTGTTTCCTCTTCACTGTACCAGTGCAGGGGCACCCGGATGATGCATTTTCCTCCTGAAGGAGGAACCTTGGAAGCCTCCCATGTGAGAGCCTGGAGCAGAGAGGAAGTCCTCGGCCAGCTGCCTCCCTTCACCGGCCTTTTTTTTTTCCCTTTTAAATCAAAGTGCTTCCTGGTGCTCCAAGACAGCCCGGAAAGATCATGTTTGCCTCAGCCATATAACCAAATCCTGTTTCACACTGCGTCATGGAGCGCCTGCTGTCAACCTGCCAGCACCAGGCTAGGTAATCTGATAATGGCGCAAAGGGGAGGGGAGATGTCCTCCAGGAGCACGCCCAGTGTCTTAATCCATAACCTGGGAAGGGAGCAGTTCATCTCTCTTTGTTTTATGGATTTCTTTCTTCCCCATTGGCCAGACCACCCGGGTCAAGCCTCCTGCCAGTCTCTAACCAGTGCTCTTTCGAACTTTATTGACCACTCGGTTTAGAAGATTACTTACTTAGAAATCCCAATTCTCTGGGAACACACAAACTTAATACAGCTGACTTTTCTGTGATTTATGTTGGCTCTATCCAGAAAACAGGGCTTTGGAAGCTTGTAGAAGGTGCCCCTCAATCATGCGTCTTGATGCCAAGCCCACTGACAGCAGATGATGGCCTCATCTTCTGTAGGGACACTTGCTGTCCCAATAGATTCAGAGATGGTGCTTTCTGAAGATGGGGCTTTGAATTCAGCCCAGGCACTTGGGTTGGTGGCAGACAGATTTGGTGATGGAGGCTTGGATGAGAATTCAAGACATTGGGAAAACCATCCGAGCATCAGAGGGTTTGCTTCACGTCCAGACTCTGCCAAGTGTTTGTTGTCGTTAGAGCATCTATTTGTGTTTGGAGACGCCGCTGCCCAGAATCACGACAGTGAGCCTGTTTTCTCTTGGTGGCCAGAGAACAGTCTGGTGCCTGCAGCAGCTCTCCTAGTGGTGTGTCAGTGGAACCATTTCGAAATGTTTTCCGAAGTACGCAGCTTTGACCCAAGACTTTTTTACCCCCCTTTGCATTTTGTAAAAACCAACCATTATTTCCACAACTTAGAAGCAATGACATATTAGTCTAGCTCTGGAAACCCAATAACTACTCCTTTAAATATATGGAATCCCACAACATTCTTGCATCACCATCGTCTCAGGCCTGTGGCTGACCCCTCCAGAAACTACCAGATTGCTATTTATTCACTTATGAGCAAATGATTTCCCTAGTTCTTGTTGCAGTCTTCCTGTCCTAACTGGGTCTGTGATTTTGTGGGTGGAAGGAGTGCTTATCAATAAAAATTAGTACTGCCCTGCTCCTGACAGTCCTAGAAAGTCACCTGGGTTGTAGAGAGGTTAATCGACTTGCCCAGGATAACATAACCAAGATGTGTCCTAGATGTAGGACTTGAACCCCATTCTTCCTGACTCTGGGGCCAGCCCTCTATCTTCTAGAACACACACATGCTTACGCCCTGCTTGTTTCTCTCCGTGGGATGTACTCAATTTAGAAAACTCCTTTGTTATTAGCCAGCTACCAGGCCTGTGAAGGTTGTGCATTTCTCCCCTATCTATAAAGATGTACACATCTTAAAACGCCCTTACTTTTAAATGGCGTCCTCATGAGTTGAGTTGGAGCGTTCTTGGTACGCTGCCCTCAGAGAGTGGCCTGAGCAAATGTATCCGTGCTCCAACATGAGAAATGGTTCTGTGGTCACTTGGTGATGGAATTGTATACTTATGGTCTTGCTTCACTGGCCACGTGCTGACCTGCAGCTGCCTGGACGGCCTGACTTTCTTAAAGGTTAGTGAGTCGTTCTTGGCTGTTTGGCGGCATGGGTGGTAGTCTTCCCCTTCCAGGCCTTTGAGCATACTAAACAAGTAAAGCTCTAGCCAGCACCCTCCAGGACTGTGAGTGTCTGTGGTTTATTCACTCTTTTCATAAACCCATCGAACCCCCAGATGGAAGGCTATTTAGTCTAAACCCCCACTCTTAAATATCCATGGATGTCTTTTGTTTTTTGCCTATCTGTAGTTACAAACGTATCCTTCCTACAGTGAGGTGGCTCTGTGGGTAGAGCATTGGGCCCAGAGTTAAAGAGCTCTGAATTCTAATGCAGCCTCAAGCACTCACTTAGCCTCTGTCTGCTCATCTGTAAGATAGAGATTAGAGCTGTACCTACCTCCCAGGACTGTTGTCAAGATCAAATGAGATAATCCAGGTGAGGGCTTAATAGATGCTTGTTTTCTTCCTTCCCTCTCCTGCAGAGAGCCATCCCGTGTGGCCAAAAGGAAGGAAAAAAATTAAGACAGACCCACAACTTAACGCAACACACCAGCCAACATTCTTTGCAGGGTTCTACACCCATAGCCCCTCACCTCTGCAGAGAAGGGAATGGGGGCGGGGGAGGGGCATTTTCTCGTTTCCTCTTTGAAGCTAAGCCGAATTATCTAATCACGCAACATTCAGTTTGGGGGCCTTTGGGTATGGTTTTTTCCTCATTTCTGTTGGTGTTTTTGTGATCATTAGGGATATTATTTTTCTGGTTCTGTTTACTTTGCCTCAGTTTACCTAAATCATTTTATTTTAATTTTATATATTTAGTTTTCAGCATTGATTTTCACAAGAGTTTGAATTACAAATTTTCTCCCCATTTCTACCTGCCCCCTCCCACTCCAAGATAGCATATATTCTGGTTGCCCTGTCCCCCAGTCAGCCCTCCCTTCTGTGACCCCACTCCCTTCCCATCCCCTTTTCCTTTCGTTTATTGTAGGCCAAGATAAATTTCTATGCCCCGTTGCCTGTGTATCTTATTTTCTAGTTGCATGCAAAAACTTTTTTTTTTCGTTTTTGAACATTTGTTTTTAAAACTTTGAGTTCCAAATTCTCTCCCCTCTTCCCTTTCCACCCACCCCCCCTAAGAAGTCAAGCAATTCAACATGGACCACATGCATATCATTATGTATAATCCTTCCACAATACTCATGTTGTGAAAGACTAACTATATTTTGCTTCTTCCTAACCTATCCCCCTTTATTGAATTTTCTCCCTTGACCCTGTCCCTTTTTGAAAGTGTTTGTTTTTGGTCACCTCCACCCCCATCTGCCCTCCCTTCTATCATCCCCCTTTTTTTTTTAACTTCTTCCTCCTTTCCTGTGGGGTAAGATACCCAACTGGGTATGTATGGTATTCCCTCCTCAGGTCAAATCTGATGAGAGCAAGATTCACTCATTCCCCCTCACCTGCCTTCTCTTCTCTTCCTGCAGAACTGCTTTTTCTTGCCACTTTTATGCGAGATAATTTACCCCATTCTGTCTCTCCCTATCTCCCTCTCTCAATATATTCCTCTCTCGTCCCTTAATTTGATTTTATTTCTTTTAGATATCTTCCCTTTGTCTTCACCCTGTGCCCGCTCTCTCTCTCTCTCTCTCTCTTGGTTTTAATCCTAGCTCCATTGACCTCTGGAATATCGTATTCCAAGCCCTTCAGTCCCTTAATGGAGAAGCTGCTAGATCTTGGGTTATTCTGATTGTGTTTCCACAATACTCAAATTGTTTCTTTCTGGCTGCTTGTAGTATTTTCTCCTTGACCTGTAAATTCTGGAATTTGGCGAAAATTTTCCTAGGAGATTTCTTTTTTGGGATCTATTTGAGGAGGCGATGGGTGGATTCTTTCAATTTCTGTTTTGCCCTGTGGCTCTAGAATATTAGGGCAGTTCTCCTTGATAATTTCTT